>OX336388.2:1408489273-1409099272 GCA_946902985.2 Meconema thalassinum
GCCTAGTGTCAAGTCATTCGATTCTATTTCCGTGAGACCTTGAAGGAAGTAATATTTGCAATTATTTTAATACACGAATGATATAATCAACTAAGGCGGGTATCAATCGACGGTGCTTGACGGGCGTTACATTTTAAGACAACAAACGTCGTCGTAGCGCAAATACTTTCCGAGATATTTCAGTTTTAGTAAAGGATGAAAGTTTTTGAAAACTATTTTAATATATAAGATTGATTATTTATTTATGTATTTATTTATTCCTTCTTTCTTCGCTTTGCCGACTTTGGGAGCGCGTTTGAACTTGTTGACACCCAAAATCTCCTCATGAACTCACTATGCCCCTTCTTGCGTTCCTCCGTCCTTATTTTTTTCAGTGGCCCTTTTAGCTTTTTCGGCGAAAGAGTGATTTGTAACTAGAGCTCCAAAAGTCTTGCGATTCATGATGATATTTTCTGTGAATGTTTATTTCTTTTAAGTCATGTTTGATTTCTTCTAACCAACTGATTTTGACATTCTTTGAATTAATTATATCAAGCAGTTTATTCGCATATCTGGTTTTGTCCATTCTGCAGATGTGACCATAAAATTGCAATCGTCTCTTACGCACGGTATCAGATGAACCTATTGATTACTGTGTACAAGTCTGTGGTTTTCCTATTAATCCATATACCATTTACATAAACGGGGCCATATATTTTCTTGAGAATTTTACGTTCCTGGATTTCGAGTTCACCTATTTGAGACTGGCCGCCTAGAGATATAATTTCGGAGGCGTTCAATGCTTCCGGAAGAACAACTGTCTGGTAGTGCCGTAGTTTTGTATTTCGTGACATCACTCTTGTATTATAGTGATTCCATGTTATTCGGTATGCTTTCTGGAGTTTGGTAGCTCTTTCTAAATTAGCTTTCCTGTCCAATCCAGATGGTACAATAATTCCTCCTAAATATTTGAAGGAAGATACGTGTCTCATTATTCCATAGTTCGTCTTTAGTGGGGGATATTCTGGTGTCCATTTACTATGAAATGCGTCTTCCCATACGATATTTGGAGTCCTGTCTTTGATGCTAGCTCATGTCACCTCTCTCTGGCATACTTGGTTTCTTAACTAGTCTGGTAAAGATACCTAGATCATCAGCAAAAGCTAGGCATTTTACTTTGATTTTCTGTCCCAGAGTACCAATGCTTATGCCTTTGATGTTGTTTTCCCACTCCCTGGTGACTGTCTAACACTAAGTTAAAAAGCACTGGGGGATAGGCCGTCACCTTGTCGAACTCCTGTATGTACTTCGAAAGGCTCAGATAGTTCACCTACAAACTTCACTTGAGATGTTGTGTCAGTGAGAGTCTGGCGGATTAAATCCCTGGTCTTCTTGTTCACTCTGAGCTCTTCTAGGGTGTCCAGAATAGTTTGTCTGTCAATAGAATCATATGCCTTCTTATAATCCACGAAGGTGACAAATGTGTTGGTACTGCGGCGTATCGTTAATATCGTCTTTAGGCTCCAAATCTGCTCCGAACACGATCTACCTTTCCTGAAGCCTGCTTGGTATTCACTAATCAAATGATCAGTTTGTTGTTCAACTCTGTTTAAGAGCGCTTTAGATAATACCTTGTAGGTAAAAGTGATATACCTCTGTGGTTGTTGGGGTCCGCTCGGTCGCATTTCTTATGCAACGGATGAATAATGACATTCTTCGAGTCCTTCGGAATTATTTCGCTCTCCCATATTTCTGTTAGGAGTGTCTGAATAATGAGGTCATCTCCTCCTATTTTCAACATCTCGGCAGTTATGCCATCGTTCCCAGGGGCTATGTTATTTTTGAGCGATTGGATTATCTCTTTTATTTCTTGAGTTGTTGGGGTGAGTGAGTCTGGGTTTGGTACAGGTTTTGCAAACTGCAGCCTTTTCACTGGAGGATCACAGTTCAGTAGAGTTTGGAAATAATCAGCTAATATCTTTCAGTTCTCTTTACTGTTTGTTTATAGTCGTCCATTAAGTCATCGGAAACGTAATTTTGGTGGTTTGCATCCTGACAAGTCCTCACGGAATATCTTGTAAAAATTTCGAGTGTTGTTCTTCTGGAAATCCTGGTTTAACCCTGCGAGTCTGATTTTGTTTTAGGCACGTTTTTCGCGCCGGATTGTTTTAGAGGTCACTTTTTGAATTTTTAGGAAGTTCTCCCATCTTTCCACTGTTCGATGTCCATTCCATTGATGCAGTACTTTGATTCGGATTTGGTTGGCTTCATCACAGATTGAGTTCCACCATCTGTGCGTTCTTTTCCTAGGTGGTTGTCCTAATTTCATGGCTAAAGACTGTAATATATTGCGAAGGTCCGGCCAATCCCTAGAATTTTGTTCCTGTAAGTCTCGTACGAAAACCTCGGCGTTCTTCCTTCAACTGTTGGAAAACGGTTGCCTTTTGGTTTGGATCTGTTAGGTTTAAACCGAACCTTGATTTGCGTGAGGCAGTGATCCAAATCTACCACTCCCGTCCGTACTTTAACATTCTGAATCTCAAGCATATTTTTTTGCGGAAATAGCCACATGATCTGTCTGAAATTCCCCTAATAATGGGTTAGGTGATCTCCAGGTTTTCTCTTTGTATAATGGTCTTATAAAGTGCGTGGACATGAGTCTCAGAAAGAATGATGTACAAAAGCTTATTAGACGCTCTCCATTCTTATTAGTCCACCGATGTGAGGGATGAAGTCCTACTATTGATCTGTATATCTTCTCTCTGCCAAGCTGTGCATTGAAATTCCCTAATAAGATTTTCTCGTGATGTTTGGGGATTTTACTTGTAGTTACCTCTAGTAATTCCAAAAAACCTTCTACAGTCTGTGGATTTCTCTTATTGTCTACTAGCGGGTAACCGCGGCTTCGCTCGCGTCATAGTTGAGTTATGTCCCATTATATATTTTGTTATTTCCCATTTTCTTTTGAATGCCTCCGAACCAAGCGTTAGATGTTCATCGACTTTCAGAAATGTAAGACGTAGACGTAAATTATGTGTTTTCCCGTCCAACTTCGGCCGAGGAAATGAAAAGTTTCACGTGTTACGTAACACTTATATCATAAAGAGATGTTCTATGTAAACTGATTATCATTCCGAGTTCGCTGTTAAATGAAATTTAAAATTCCTCGTGATATCAAAATGCAAATATAATAATATTTTACATTACTTCTTTAGTAACAATTTCTTTGCCTGTTTTATGAATGGAATGAAATAATGAAATATTAAAGATATGAAAGAGTTTAATTAAATTGTCTTAATGATGAAAATTAACTTTTAAATATGAAATCAAAATTACATAGTGAACCCATGTACTGTTGGTTCAAGCGCCGAATCCATCATGTATTGGTAAAAGAAGGGAGGAAAAGTACAGTCCTTAGAATGACTTAGAAAGATTTTATGCAAGAGGACTGGTATAATGTTGTGCAAGAATAAGAGTCCAGGTGGCCCCAGGAAATGATATCATGCGTGACGCATCGATAGGGAGCCGATCATGACTATTTATAGAACGATAAAAGCTTTCCTCTGGGAGTAAGCGAGAAGAGGTTTTGGAAATTGATCTTACACAGCAATAAAATGGCATCCTCGCAGTTGTGCAAGAAGGGGAATAATTAGATTTAAGCCATTTGCGAACAAATAATTAACAAAAGAAATATATCATTGTGAATCATTCTGGAATAGAGATTTTTGTGTGGTGGAAAGGGTTATAATAATTGCACAGGAAAGAAGTGCAAACGCAGCATGACGTAGTTAAAAGTTCCCCAAGACCCGAGGTGGTAGGGAGTAAAAATCAACTGCAACACCCACGTATCTGAAGAGCAAATTTTATTTAATATCTCGGAATTGTACGATCGATTTTCATGTGCAAAGAAGTCAGTTTACGTTTAGAAAACGAGCTTTCCAGAGATACAAGTTTCAAAAGTGTGCGACTATTGCTTCAAAAGTTAGTTATGAAAATGACGAGGATTTTATCTTTTCGTAGCCGATTTGTATAAAATCCCTGGCAGAACCAGGCTAATCATGCAGTATTTACCAGGCATTGAGGGGTCGTGATCGCCGTATCATCAACGAGCACCCCGTATGGGCGTGGCCGAGAAGTATCGTCAATAGTATCGCCGTGTGAAGACTTAGAAAAATCCTAGTACAGGATTTAGTTCAGCAAGCGTCAGTCTTTATAGTGAAAGTTCAGTATTACAGTCAAAGTTAGGCTGCGAACTTAAAGAATAGGCGATAGGTCTTCAAATAACAGTTCAGTTAAACGACAGAAAGTATCGTAACGCTTTGAAGTACGACGATAGTGAAACAAACATTTCTAACAAAGTTAAGGAACCCGATCAGGGTCGGACGAAATAAGTAACGCCTAGTGTACCAAAAAGATAGGAACTAGAGCGCAGAATAATAAGAAGTGAGAATTTAATCCAAAACGTTGTCTAAAAGAGACAAGCGAACAATAACAAGCAATAAGCTACGAAGTGAAGGAATAGCAGTAAATGCTAGGGAATCATTAGGTCACCGATAAAGTATTCGAGAGGCCGTAAACAGGACAGACTTTATCTAGACAAACTAAATAGTGTCTAGAAAGAAACGACTTCGAGCTAGTAAAAATAGAAGCCGATAGTCAGAAAACCGGATTTGAAGAATTACCGTTCCAGGATGGGGTAGATTGATCGAGACTTTCATCATCTGGCTAGATTAGGGAGCTGACGTCTAAGAGTGTCACCCTTGGAAACGGGGAAGAAAGAAATCACGTGTGTAAGGCAAAAATCAAAGCCTCAGTGATTAAAAGCAGTGTAATGTAAATATAGTAAAATCTGTTTTAGTGTAATAATTTTTAGTGAATTTATTTGTGCATGATAAAAGAATACAAAATTGTATTCAATATGTTACTAGTGTTTAAGGTATGTGTATCAAGAAGTGTCATTGTGTGAAATGGGATTAATCAAGATGGCTTAAACACATTGAGTGGGCAAAAATGAAACATTGCTGGAGAATTCGGTCGGTGACCGTAATATCATGTGAGTAACCATTTCATTATGTTATGTGTTGGGAAGGTTTGCGTACAATCCACCTGAGAACGAAAGAATGGGGATGTTTTTAAATAACAAATAACAGAATAATAGTGCGATCTGAACGATTAAAATTGAGAAAGTAAAAATAATTATATGAAATAAATAAATCCCGTGTGGGAAATGTATGAAATAAAATATCAGTGTATTTGATAAATGATTTAAATATGGGAAAGCAAGCGTAATAATAATAATAATAATAACAATTATATAAATGAATGAAGATTATGATGATTTATATGAAAAATAAGAGCGTTTGAGCTCCTTTAAAAGACTTAATACATGTAGTGAACACATGTTCTTAAGGTAAAGCGATTATTGTCACGGGAGAGGATTAATATAAAATTGAGATGTAGATCAAATGTTGAATTATCAGTTCATTGAAGGCCACTTGTCATTAAAGTAATAACGAAATGGAGCGCATTGAAGTAATTTGTAACGCTAGGAGGGCGTTGAACCTAAATATACTCGGTAACACTAATTATGAGGGGCAGTTGGTCGTGGTAATTGAGCTATGGTAAGTCCTCTAAATAGTGATGTGATCACGAGGCCATGTGTGTATTGTATTGTAAAAGGGTGCGAAATATTTATTGTATTAGGAGCGCAGGTTCAAGGTTAAAAAGGCCGCCCTAAGTCGCGAATGTTATAAGTCCTCCAGTATGGGATATGGTTCCCGAGGCAGTTGAAAGAATCGAACCCAGATTCGTCTATGTTGAAGCCCTTAAATATTTGTTGTTGTATTGAATTATTCTTACCCGCCAATGAGGACATTTCATAATTAATAAATGCCGAGTTTAAGAGACTGGGTCTAGTGAACCTAAATATGTTGTTAAAATAAGTAGAATGAAAGCCTTGCCGGTTCAAAGAACTGCATTTAAGAAACAGCTGTATAAAGCTGAGGGTAGCTCGTCTCTTGTGAGTATGACCGTGAAGTTCCTGCTCCCGACCATAAATCATGCTAAGTGGCCCAGGCCAGACCCTTACTATTGATGTGTTGTGGTAGGTCTGAAGAGCCGTCTGTTTGAAGTTATAACACACAAGAGTGTTTAGAGTTTGTTTTAACGACCCGGTCTACGAACCGATGTTCTTTTAGATGAAGAGTACCGCTTGCAAGTTCATATCGTTGCTTTCTTATGAGATAATGGTCTTTTAAGACAAATAATGATAAATCTCTAATGTAATGTTATATAATAGCCGGCCCCGTGGTGTTGGGGTAGCGCGCCTGCCTCTCACCCGCAGGCCCCGGGTTCGATCCCCGGCTCCGTCAGGGATTTTAAAACTGACATGAGGGTTGGAACGGGGTGCACTCAGCCTCGTGGGGACAATTGAGTAGCTGTCTGACAGTGAGACAGCGCCCCGATCACGAATACCAAGATTAACGGCCGAGGGGTCCCGACGCGCTGATCATGCGTCACCCCAATATCTGCAGGCCAAATGGCTGGGCAGCGGTCGCTTGGTCGGCCTTAGCCCGTCATGGACTGGATAGTGCCAGGGGTTGATTGATTTGAATGCTATATTATGTAGTGATTCACGAGTTTAATGAAGACAATTAGATTCCGGGAGTGATCTTAATTTTTGACTTGTTCAAGTAGTCTTCTGTAGCTCGGGAGTACGCAAATGTTTCCCAATAACAGTAGTGGATTGTTGACTTGAGAGGGATGGTAACCTGAGAACATTGTGAAAGCCCAAAATTTAAGTAAAAGAGTAACAGTACTCTAATAAGAATTATATATTTTTTTGATTATAAGATACTCATATAATAGGAAGTGATGTGTTGTAAAAGAATAACACAGTGTATATAAAAAGTATCGAGCCATTTGGAGCTCTTGATTTTATGGAATTTTAGAAGGACACTATATGGAAGTGAAAAGAAATATAAGTTTGTTGGTTTATGAGAAACCATTTATTACGATTTAATCTTTGTTTTATCATGTATTCCTTGTTCACATTGAACAAGTAGAATTATGGGTCAGTATTTTATGTGTTTAATTTGTTGTAGCGCCATATATTTGAGTAATTAAATGTTTTATAGTAGGAGTTGATTTTGTTTATTATTTTTGGAAGTGTATTCTCTATTTAATCCAAAATGTGTAAGTCACAGAGTGGGAGAACATACCATAACCCCGATAATACCGATTTGAGCATTGCTGGCATACTGTGATTTGCATATTTCATGCTGAATGGGCACATGGGGGCATAGAAGTTATGTGCTTGGATTAATAATTAGAGGAACACTTAAGACGGTCATATCATGTTAAATTAAAGTAATGATAGAAGTAGCTACAAAATATAAAGTTAACTGACCGCATGGGACCCTGGAAACTCACACCGAGCAGCCCTCAATTTAAATAACCCCCTAGCAACACATTACATGGCGCCCAGTACGTGGGTTAAGAGTTTTCCTAGGGAAAACCTGAGTTTTCATGAAAAAACAAAATTTTCATTTAAAAAAATGGTTTTTCGAAATTTTTTGAATTTTTATATCACTTCCATAAAGGTTTTGACATTGAATGAATATATCAAAAGGGTACGTTTTAGTAAACACCCGTAATAAGGTAAATTTTGGAAATTATGACACAAGAGTATGGACTACCATCTCTCATGCATGAACCGGCGATGTGGCATGATAGTCCACTGTATTCAAAAGATGGCATTGAGTGAGGAAATGCAGAGGCTTGTCGACGTCTTAAAGGCCGATAGCAGTGAAAAGTTGGCGGCTATAGAGGCCGATAATAAGGAAAAGTTGGAGGCCATGAACAATAAATTTGAAACTATAGACATTAAATTGGACCTCCAACAGATTACAAATAAAGAGGAGATAGAATCCATAAATCAGAATTTAGGATCTATCAAAGCCGACTGTACAAACATGAATAGTGAACTGAAGGCTGAGATAGAAAAAATGAAAACGGAAAATGGGGAAAACATTAAAGAACAGTTGAAAGTTGTAAAAGATGAGACGTTAGAGTCTATAAAAGCCGACAGTAGAGCAAATAATGAGGTACTGAAGGCTGAAATTGAGAAAATAAAGAAAGAATCAAATGAACTCCAAGGAAGTATAACAGAAAACATAGAGTTAAAATTTCAAGGTTTTGACACTGAGTTTGGGAATAAGTTAAATGAGTTAAAAGGGGAAATCACAAGTAAAATTGAAAGGGAAAACGAGGCACTTTAGTCAGGATTGCAAGTCCAAATAAATATCTTGAATGAAAGTACGGTAAATTCCCAAACTAAATGTCAAGAAAATTTTAAAAATTTAGAGAATAAAATTGGTTCCAGGGAAACTAAATTAAGTAATATGGAAGAGAATGTAGATGCATGTAAAGATGAACTTGTAACCCAGATCCAAGGGGTGCAGGAAAAGTTAAAAGCTCAGATAGAATCTAATATGACTATTTGTGAAAAATCCCGGGATGAGATAAAAGGAAGTTTTAAGGAATTAGGAGAAAGATTCGAAAAGGTTGAGGGAAAAGTAGGAAAACTCGAAGGAAAAGTCGATGGAGTTCAGGACGATGTAAATGAGATGAAAAGGCAGAATCAAAAAGATGTGAAGAGTATGAAAGATCAAATTGATCATTTTACCGGGCAGGTAGATGAGAACTTGAGGAAGCACGAGGAGGAAATAAATAAGAGATTAGGTACATACGAAAAGCATATCCAGGGAGAAAAAGAGCAACGAAATGAAGAAAATAAGGAGAATACCCAGAAGATAGATGAAATAAGTAAGGTTATCAATGAGGTTCAGGAAACCATAGGAACATTAAAGGGACAAGTAGGAAAAACCAATACTGAAGTAAACCAGGTCCAAGACGAATTGATGAGATTGTATAAGAGTCAAGGGAAAACTGAGGAAAAGCTTGAAGAAATTAAGGGAGATATGGTCAAAGGACAAAAGGAGATGGAGAAAAAGATAAAGGAGATCCGAGAGGACTTAGATACCAAAGGTGACGTGAAGCCAGAAATTATAGAAAAACAGGTCATGGTCATCAAGAAAGAGGTAGAAGATCAATTAGCTGAAATAAGGGATAGTTTCAGGGAAGAAAAATTCCAACTCAAACAAGAAGTGGAAAGCAGTAAAAAGAATCAGGAAAGAATTCAGAATGAATTGGGATCACGGTTGGAAAGGACTGAACACAAGAACAGTCAAATGGAAATTCAACTCATGGCTCATGAAGAAAGTGCCAGAAGAGAAAGGAAATTAGAATTTGAAAGTCAGGATGAATTCCAAAAGACAGGATGGGTAGATCCCCATGAACGAGGCACTAATCAAGACAGGGAATTAGGAGAGGAGACCCCTTATTAGAACCCAGGATATCCAATGGCGATGTCAACCCCGTATATTGAACCTGCTGAGCTAAGGTTCATGTGATATTTTTCATGACACCACATTTATGATGGGATGTACTACCTTTGAACACACCCAGAAAGCTACGAGAAGCTGAGAGCTTATACAATTCTCTTTGAAGTAGCGGAGAATCGCACTTTTGACTTTGGTGAAGACTGCTAATTATTTATCTGAGGTCTTATTAATCAATTTTATCTTTCCACGAGACTCAGAATATTCCATTTCGTCATTCAGTATTATTGAAACATTTTGGAGAATGTTTTTTCACATTAAGGTAAGGTAATATCATTGCAGATACGCCAATAGGAATGTAAGTAGTCACTCAACGACTTAGTTATGACGACTTGCTTCCACGAGGAACGCAGTTCCTGGCACTACGTCTGGAGAATCCGCCCTGTGTAGGCGTGTAATTATATCCGTCGCATTAGACGTGGCAAACAGTCCGCTTTTCAGCGAGGAATCATTATCGGGTGCCATCGAGCATAATTGAACAACGAAACACTGTTGTCAATGTGCAGTGATCAACACGAATTGTATTGTGAAGTATTTGGCAAGTATTGTGAAATTTACGACATTTCTGTAGCACCACATTTTTACACCCACGTGTTTGTGGAGGGCCGAGAGCCTGGTGCGAAATATACAGGTAAACGTGATATTATTACTTTGAACACGTGTGATAATAAAAGTACATTATATAGTAATTGCTACGGTGAATGTACCCGTAATAAAACGACGCCCATTTCACGGATGCCACGTGATAGAAAAAGTAGCGTCTGTACACGTGTGGAACCGCAGAACAGTGCATGGCTATTTATCATTTACATCCGCAATGTGTAGAGGCTGTGTTACCAGTTATATCTAAAGCCTGTGATATCTACGACGAATACTGTAATTTTCAAGTGAAAATAATGAACTACTACAAGTCTTATTCTACCGCCCACGTGGTCAACTTGTTCAAAACCATGTTCGAGGCCGAGACCATGGGCTAATACCATTATGGCATGAGGGAGATGTCTCGGATTATGGAACTTCTAGAACATCGAACGAAAAGGAAGGAACCGAGGATGCCTTTCCTAGGCATGTCCAGTCCATTCACGAGGTCATCTACAGGGACAGACCGAACCCTGGTCTTTGGGAGAGCCCAGATGGAAGTTCTGATGAGGACGATGCCAATCCTGAAAGCCAGAGGTGCTTTTGTTCAACCCTTGTCGTTAGACAAAGAGCTAAGTGTGGGCTCCTTCATATCGTGAGTTTTGTACACCCTTCCTTGTTCAAGTTTCTGGTGGTATAGTTAGATTAGTGTAGTTTGTGAACCAACCGAACTTAGTGACAGCCATTTCATAGGTAGGGAATGTAATTAGTGTAATTAGATGTCATTTATTTGCAGTGATTGTGAGTCACCCTTGGGTCTGACATTTTGGTCAACCCTGATGCAGCTTGATGGACGTCGTAGAACGTCAATTTCTGCCTATTGCTAAACGTGACTGTAGTCATTTTAGGCTACTTTGTTTAACCCTATCTGGGGTGATTTTTCAAGTCTTTGCAGACTCTAGTTATGGCAATCTGATGCCATGGTTATGTTTCTTTAACTGCATTTTTTGCAACCAGTCTATGTTACACCCCTGACTTCGTTAGAGTAGTCGTATCATTTGGGTAATCGACTGTAATTACCAGTTTTTTAACTGCATTATATTTCATTAGAGATTAGCTCAGAAGCCATCCAGGTCATGTGTAGACCTTATAAGTAATAGGGATGTTTCGTTGTTGTCTAGCTTCGAACTCAGTTCCCAACGTATCATTAAGCAGATCCAACAGAGAGTGGTATTTGAGCCACAATTATTATTTTGTTAGTGTCAAGTGTGTTGACACGTGATTTATTTGATGTTTGATACAAGTCAGAACTGAAGAGTATTTTATCTTTGAGAGCAGAGAGCTCCAGCAATGAGTGACATTGCTACCTTTTAAACGTCTTTGATGTGAAGGACAGAGTTATATGATTGTATTCAGATTTATAGCGTGCTTTTTATGCACATATTCTTCGAGGTTTATAACCTATGGTAAAGGTATTATTATGAGGCCAGTTTTACAGTTATTATCTTGCTTAAATTGCCGGCCTAGTTAGTGTGTTGTGTCTATCAGCGCAGGAATCTTGTAGCCTGCGGCGACACGAACAGGTTTTGTGTATATCTACCCAGCGCCCGTGTGAGAGCGCATGCTTCTAAGTGAGACAGACTCATGTTAACATAGGACAGAATGCTTTTAGCATTCACTTTCCCTTTCATTGCAGTTATAGCTTATGGAACCCAGTGTCCATTCTTGTATCTGATCATATGTTCTGTAGATTGTCATTTGTTAGTTAAACGCTGTTGCGTGTACCGTTGTTTTTGATGAGTACAGTTATGTCAGGTTTTCTATAGTACGTTGTAGGCTAGCCCCGCTAGGGAGGTTTTTCAAGTATGATGGTATTGTGTGTACCATGCCCGGGACTGTTCCCGTTGACCAGATATTGAGGGAGGGTAACTGATTGTGTCCAGGCCCGTCCCAGAGTTATTGAACGCGAGCTGTGCGCCGCTGGTAACTTGTGTTATTGTGTGTCCGAGTTGTTATTACTCTTTGATTGTATTCCGACTTTCGAGTCGAGGCTTTTTGGCAGAGATGATCTCAGGGGAGACGCTCCGTGCCCAGGCTTGTCAGTATTATTCGCCATAAACCAACGAAAACCTAAACCGACATCTTAATAATAAAACGCATAATTTTGGTAAACAAAAGCTAACTAACGAATCTTTTCTGCTTAACCTTGTTCATTTGCATTTGGAACCTGCTGACATAGCCGTGCTAATGAAGGTATTTCCTGGAGGAAATGACTTGAGGACAGCTGACATTTCTTTTGTTGCGACTGAAGCTTGCTCGAACCCTTGAGTTCGTAGCTGGTGGAGCGCAGGCCATACGATGTCAGACGTAGTCTTCACTACGCAGTCGTCACCGTCACTACACACATTAGATGACTATGGCTTACAAACAGTAAACCAAGGTGTAGGCAGGCATTTGAATAAAACTGTGGTCTCTTATTTATTTATTTATGATGTAAAAGTGTATGAATCCTCTATGTTACCCTTTTGTGTGCTGATTAGCACTTAGATTATAAGAATGATTTAGATGTTTTTTATGGCTGGTCACTTAGCTTCGATTGTAACTGTTTGATATTACGGACGTCACCGCCATAAATTTTGTTATTAACTGATAGGACTTAGCTAGATGAATTAACGTTAAATGTAAATGTGGAGATGGTATCATCCTCATCTCATATGGAAGTTGTCTTGCAATGGCGGCACACAGGTCGTTCTCAGCTGGAGCAATATCAAGTTCCCGGAATTTACACAGCTGAGCGGTGAAAAATTCTGAGTATTTAGTGGGGGCATTCGTACTATACTTCCTAGAGTACAGATCTAGCCTCAGATTTTCTTGTATATCTGCTGCCCAATATCGTTTCAGAAAAGCTTCTCTAAAACCTTCCACCGTGTCAAATGTATATCTGAAACCCCAGAACCAGGTGAGACAATCACTCATCTAAACCAGAAGTGCTGTGGAAGTGGAGAGCGTATTACGTCAATTAGACATGACGACTTCACACGTTACTCCCAGGCATCAAAGACAGACTGAACAAGTACATATGGCCAGCAGTCAAGAAGATAGAGAGAAACCATCGACCAGAAATCAGTCAACTAGTACCAATACTCAGGGACTGGGTCGAGAATATGGACATCAAGAGCCAAGGGGAATACAGCC
This sequence comes from Meconema thalassinum, assembly GCA_946902985.2. Classification (NCBI taxonomy): domain Eukaryota; kingdom Metazoa; phylum Arthropoda; class Insecta; order Orthoptera; family Tettigoniidae; genus Meconema; species Meconema thalassinum. The sequence continues at coordinate 1,408,502,488 of OX336388.2, forward strand.
ATACTATAGAGGAGGATATCGAGGAAGAAACCCTAGAAATACGGGTTATAGGCAACAAGAGAACCGACCCTATAACAATAATAATCAGAGGCAGGATAACAGAAAGAGACGGGAAAATTATCCCAGAAAGAATGTGAGACCGAAGAACAGAAACGATGAATATCGGGCCGAAATAGAAAAGAGGTATCAGGAAAGTCTTCGTTATATGAATGAACGAAGATACGAACCTGAAATGCAAAGAGTCCGTTGGAGGGAGGCAATAAAGAACCGAAAATCACCCGACCGACTGGAAGGAGCTCAAAGCTTGGAGTTACAAGCTCAATTGAAGAATGAGGGGAATGGAAGCCATCAAGATAAAAAAAAATCCAAATTTAAATCATCAAAAGTGGAAACATACCAGGATCTGGGAGGCGGTTGAGATTGTAAATTGGATAGCGAGACCAGATGAGCTAATTAAAGAGGATGTGGAAGGAATCCCACCTATTAAAAGGGAATTACCTATCATCATGTTAAGGATAGAAGGATTACTGGTTAGGGCATTAAATGATACCGGATCAACCATAAGTTTAATAACGCAAACCCTCCTAAATGAATTAGAAACAAGAGGTCGCATATTAAAAATTCCCACCTCAAGTGTGAAGATTAAGGGAATAATTCCTGAAAAGTCTTTGACATGTAGATTTCAGGTATACATTGATTTGATCATTGGTAACGCTGAAATTTCACAATGCCTTTTGTTGGTAAATCAATTGCCATATAATGTCATATTAGGTATTGATTTTATCCGTGAGAACAAGGTCATCATAGACCTAGCGCAAAATTGCATTAGGATTCAAAGAGAGGATGTGGATGGACAAAACATTAATCTACAGGAACAGGATGCAAAAATAGAAGAACAGGCATGGCATGTGGAAGAAGTGACCGAGGAAGGTTGTAGGGACACAGAGAAGGTATTTGAAGTCCTAAACATAGAACTTGAAGATAATTTGGAAACCGAGTTCGAGACCAACCTGCCAGGAAAAATAGAGGAAGCTAAAGTTAACCTCGAAAACAAGGAAAAATTAAAGGATTTGCTATTATATTACAGGGACGTATTTGATTCCAAGCCAGGAAAGATCAAAAATTTTAAATACGCATTTCAAGTAAATGATTGGGCTCCGTTCAGACAAAAACCATACCCGGTTGCAGAAAAACATTACACAAAAACAAAGAAAACACTGCTGGAGATGAGTGATGCAGGTGTTATAGAAAAGATGGGGACACCCTATGTTAGTCCATTAGTAATTGTGAGTAAACCGGATGGCTCAGTAAGGGTGTGTTTGGATGCCAGGAATTTGAACGCGAAAATTATACCAGAAAATGATTCGGCACCACCCATAAAAGAAATACTGAGGAAATTTAAAGGCAAATTAGAATCGATAAGAGATTTTCCCAGGCCTTTGAAGGTGAAAAACGTTCGCCATTTCTTGGGGTTGATTGGATTTTTCTCAGGACATTGTCCGTCCTACACCAAAACTGTTGCACCACTACAGGACCTTCTGAAGAAGGGGGGCAAGTGGAAATGGACGGAGGAAACAGAAAAAGTATTTATAGAGGCCAAGGAAATGCTCTTAAATTATGTGAAGCTAGGATATCCTGATTTTAATCAGAGATTTGTAATACAAACGGATGCATCCCAGATTGGAATAGGGGCAATGCTATATCAGGAAAACCCGGATAACCCTGAGAAGAAAAATTATCTAGCTTTCACAAGTCGGAGACTGAAACCACACGAGAAAAATTATACAATCAGCGAGATCGAGCTCTTAGCGATATTGCACGCGTTGCAATATTGGCGAAAGATCGTATATGGGTTTCCAGTCTCATTAAGAACTGATCATAAAGCCTTAATCTTTTTGATGAAGACGGATTTATCCAGTCAAAGGTTGATGCGTTGGGCTTTATATATCCAACAGTTCGACGTAAATATAGAATATTGCCCGGGTAAAGAAAATGTAGTTCCAGATTATTTAAGTAGACAGCCAGAGTCCACAGAAGAGGAAGTAATGGCTATTGATTTGGAAGACAGGGATCAGCGCACTTTGGATGAATTAAGCATTGGTCAACGACAACGTGAGGATCCATGGATGAACATGCTCATATCTTTCTTGGAAGGGAATTTGATAAGGGGAACACCTGCGTATACTGAAGCTAATAAGATAGCTCAGGATTACACTTTCTTTAATGGATTATTGTATAAGTTTGCGGACTCTGACCATACACGATTGAGGATCGTCGTACCTGCTATTTTGCTGAGGAAAATGGTATGGTTGGCCCATAGATCGTTTGGACATATGGGAGTCGACAAAACAGTCTCGATGCTGAAAGAAGCATTTGTATGGCCGAGACTGGGAGAAACTGTAAGGGGTACGCTTAAGACATGTGACACATGTCAAAGGATTAAGCCAAATGCTTTTTTGATGAGACGGAAGCCAATACCATTGTTGCCCGAGAGGCCAGGTCAAATTATATATATTGACAATTTCGGACCTTTGCCAAAGGCTAGGAGAGGAAATAGACATATAATGGTGGCTATGGATGTTTTCACGAAAATAGTTGTCCATGCTCCCATACAGAAGACTAGTACCAAACAGGTGTTAAAACGACTCAAAGAAAAAGTGATACCTATTCTGGGTAAACCCGAGAATTTGTTGTCGGATCACGGTAGTTGTTTTACAAGTGAAGAATTTAGACAGGAATTAAAGAGACTTGGAATACGTCAGATACTGTCTAGTATTCGCCATCCTGAGGCAAATCCTGTGGAAAGAGTTATGAGGGAAACGGCCAAGTACTGTAGGATATACTGTGCCGAGGAAAATTGGAAATGGACAGATATCCTCGATATTATGGAATTTTGTATAAATAATACAATCCATGAGTCTACGGAAGAGATACCAATAACCTTACATCGGAATGAGCAACCAGAAAGACCTTGGAGTCTGGTCATTCCTAGGCCAACAGACGCTCAGCCTGGAAGAGATGTACGAATTAGAAGAGCTTTGAGCATCTAAAAGCTCAAGCTGATAGAAGGCAAAGGAGAAACAGGCACAAGAGGTATCATCGACCACTATTAGCAGGAGAAATGGTGTTAGTGAAAAGACCAGCCATTTCGGATCCAGGGAACCGCGTGTACAAGAAATTCCAGAAAATGTACCACGGACCGTATCAAATAATAAGAGATTTAAGAAATAATGATTATGGAATTCGCCACTGTGAAACGAATCACGAAGTGACTATGAATTCAGCTAACCTGAAAGTATATTACCCTCCCGAAGACTTCGATGAAGCAAATGAACAAGCCCTGGTTATGGAACAATCCTTAGAATGACTTAGAAAGATTTTATGCAAGAGGACTGGTATAATGTTGTGCAAGAATAAGAGTCCAGGGGGCCCCAGGAAATGATATCATGCGTGACGCATCGATAGGGAGCCGATCATGACTATTTACAGAACGATAAAAACGTTCCGCTGGGAGTAAGCGAGAAGAGGTTTTGGAAATTGAACTTACACAGCAATAAAATGGCATCCTCGCAGTTGTGCAAGAAGGGGAATAGTTAGATTTAAGCCATTTGAAAAATCCACAGCCGGCTTCCAGTCTCCGACCGGGTCAGGAATGGAATGAATGAAGCCCCCATCTAGCGGCGAGGATATGAACTGTGCCGGCTGCCGAGGCCTGACGCACTCCCCTGGGGCAATGATTAAATGAATGACAGATGAAATGAAATGATAGTGGAGAGTGTTGCTGGAATGAAATTTTGACAGGGAAAACCGGAGTACCCGGAGAAAAACCTGTCTGCCTCCGTTTTGTCCAGCACAGATCTCACATGGAGTGACCGGGATTTGAACCACGGACCCAGCGGTGAGAGGCCGGCGTGCTGCCGCCTAAGCCACGGAGGCTCCAGATTTAAGCCATTTGCGAACATATAATTAACAAAAGAAATATATCATTGTGAATCATTTTGGAATAGAGATCTTTGTGTGGTGAAAAGGGTTATAATAATTGCACAGGAAAGAAGTGCAAACGCAGCATGACGTAGTTAAAAGTACCCCGAGACCCGAGGTGGTAGGGAGTAAAAATCAACTGCAACACCCACGTATCTGAAGAGCAAATTTTATTTAATATCTCGGAATTGTTTGATCGATTTTCATGTGCAAAGAAGTCAGTTTACGTTTAGAAAACGAGCTTTCCAGAGATATAAGTTTCAAAAGTGTGCGACTATTGCTTCAAAAGTTAGTTATGAAAAAGACGAGGATTTTATCTTTTTGTAGCCGATTTGTATAAAATCCCAGGCAGAACCAGGCTAATCATGCAGTATTTACCAGACCTTGAGGGATCTTGATCGCCGTATCATTAACGAGCACCCCGTATGGGCGTGGCATAGAAGTATCGTCAATAGTATCGCCGTGTGAAGACTTAGAAAAATCCTAGTACAGGATTTAGTTCAGCAAGCTTCAGTCTTTATAGTGAAAGTTCAGTATTACAGTCAAAGTTAGGCTGCGAACTTAAAGAATAGGCGATAGGTCTTCAAATAACAGTTCAGGTAAACGACAGAAAGTATCGTAACGCTTTGAAGTACGACGATAGTGAAACAAACATTTCTAACAAAGTTAAGGAACCCGATCAGGGTTGGGAGAAATAAGTAACGCCTAGTGTACCAAAAAGATAGGAACTAGTGCGCAGAATAATAAGAAGTGAGAATTTAATCCAAAACGTTGTCTAAAAGAGACAACGAACAGTAACAAGCAATAAGCTACGAAGTGAAGGAATAGCAGTAAATGCTAGGGAATCATTAGGTCACCGATAAAGTATTCGAGAGGCCGTAAACAGGACAGAATTTATCTAGACAAACTAAATAGTGTCTAGAAGGAAACGACTTCGAGCTAGTAAAAATAGAAGCCGATAGTCAGAAAACCGGATTTGAAGAATTACCGTTCCAGGAAGGGGTAGATTGATCGAGACTTTCATCATCTGGCTAGATTAGGGAGCTGACGTCTAAGAGTGTCACCCTTGGAAACGGGGAAGAAAGAAATCACGTGTGTAAGGCAAAAATCAAAGCCTCGGTGATTAAAAGCAGTGTAATGTAAATATAGTAAAATCTGTTTTAGTGTAATAATTTTTAGTGAATTTATTTGTGTATGATAAAAGAATACAAAATTGTATTCAATATGTTACCAGTGTTTAAGGTATGTGTATCAAGAAGTGTCATTGTGTGAAATGGGATTAATCAAGATGGCTTAAACACATTGAGTGGGCAAAAATGAAACATCGCTGGAGAATTCGGTCGGTGACCGTAATATCATGTGAGTAACCATTTCGTTATGTTATGTGTTGGGAAGGTTTGCGTACAATCTACCTGAGAACGAAAGAATAGGGATGTTTTTGAATAACAAATAACAGAATAATAGTGCGATCTGAACGATTAAAATTGAGAAAGTAAAAATAATTATATGAAATAAATAAATCCCGTGTGGGAAATGTATGAAATAAACTATCAGTGTATTTGATAAATGATTTAAATATGGGAAAGCAAGCGTAATAATAATAATAATAACAATTATATAAATGAATGAAGATTATGATGATTTATATGAAAAATAAGAGCTTTTGAGCTCCTTTAAAAGACTTAATACATGTAGTGAACACATGTTCTTAAGGTAAAGCGATTATTGTCACGGGAGAGGATTAATATAAAATTGAGATGTAGATCAAATGTTGAATTATCAGTTCATTGAAGGCCACTTGGCATTAAAGTAATAACGAAATGGAGCGCATTGAAGTAATTTGTAACGCTAGGAGGGCGTTGAACTTAAATATACTCGGTAACACTAATTATGAGGGGCAGACCCTTACTATTGATGTGTTGTGGTAGGTCTAAAGAGCTGTCTGTTTGAAGTTATAATACACAAGAGTGTTTTGAGTTTGTTTTAACGACCCGGTCTTCGAACTGAGGTTCTTTTAGATGAAGAGTACCGCTTGCAAGCTCAGATCGTTGCTTTCTTATGAGATAATGGTCTTTTAAGACAAATAATGATAGATCCCTAATGTAATGCTATATAATGTAGTGATTCACGAGTTTAATGAAGACAATTAGATTCCGGGAGTGATCTTAATTTTTGACTTGTTCAAGTAGTATTCTGTAGCTCGGGAGTACGCATATGTTTCCCAATCACGGTAGTAGATTGTTGGCTTGAGAGGGATGGTAACCTGAGAACATTGTGAAGGCCCAAAATTTAAGTAAAAGAGTAACAGTACTTTAATAAGAATTATATATTTTTTACCCTATTTTCAATTTTGAAAAAATAGGCTTATGAGATCACCTTTTGTCCGTGTGTGTGTGCGTGTGTGTGTGTGTGTGTGTGTGTGATTCGTGTGTGTGTCCCCCCCTAATAAAATCTAAACGGCTGAAGCGATTTCAATGAAACTCGGAAAGTTCATAGCACTATTCCCGGCGACCTCGACCGTGCCCTTCAAATTTTGTTACGACTCACCAATCCAACATGGCGGCTGTGCGAAATATTTCACCAGCATTCAATATCTCCGAAACTACTACCGATATTACCCTGACATTTTCTATGGTGATAGAGGGAACTACTATAAGTTCACTTATGTGACTTTTGAAAATCTTGTAACTACAAAACCAACATGGCGGCCAAGCGAATTTGCGACTTTTAAATAGACGTTTCTCGCGACTTGACCAACCAAACGCAATGAAACTTGGTACAGTATATGTTTATATACATTGTAATGCACCGACATCTAACTTCGTTCTATTGTTTACATTATCACAAGATGGCGGATGTGCGAAATATTTCACCGGCATTCTATATCTCTGAAACTATTAGCGGTAAAACCCTGAAATTTTGTACAGAGATAAAGGGCACTACTGGAAGTCCATCTATAAGACTTTCAAAAACCGGTTAACTACAAAACGAACATGGCGGCCAAGCGAATTTGAAAATTTTAAATAGACCTTTCTCGCGATTTAATGTTCCAAGCGCACTGAAACCTGGCACAGGAAATATTTATACACATTGTAATCCACTGGTATCTAATTTAGTTCAATTGTTTACATAACCTCAAGATGGCGGCAGTGCGAATTTTAAAATTAAGATTTTATTTATTGTGATGTAGTCATGCGATCGAAGTGAAAGTTTGAATAATGAACCTACGCAATAATTTTCCTTTAATGGTACATGACTCAATGGCCTATACATTTAGCAATCCAACATGGCGACCATCCGAAATATTTAGACGATACTGAATATCTACGAATCTATTTTAGCAATCAAACTGCATTTTTTAATGTTCATAGGGGCTATGAACTTAAGTTCACCTATAGGACTTTAAATAACCTGGTGATCACAAATCCAACATGGCGGTGACGCGAATTATAAATATTCACATGGACGTTTCTCGCAATTTAACCATCCGCGTGCAGTGAAACTTGGTACACTAAATCCTTATACGAATGTTAATCCACTGGCATCTAATTTATTTCACTTGTTTCCATAACCTCAAGATGGCAGCTGTGAAAAATTTTAAAATCTCCGTGTTTTTTCTTGTGTCCTAATTATGCGATTGAAGTTTGAATACTTCACGTTCACAATAATCTGCATGTAACAGTACATAACTCTAGGACCTACATATATAAAGTCCAACATGGCAACCATCCGAAATATTTAGTCGGTTCTCAATATCTACGAATCTATTACAGCAATCAAACTGAAATTGTGTATGTTGATAGTGGCAATTAACATAAGTAGAATATATGAAAATAGGCTGTATAGTTCTTCACGGAACTACTTGTTTGATTATATAAGATACTCATATAATAGGAAGTGATGTGTTGTAAAAGAATAACACAGTGTATATAAAAAGTATCGAGCCATTTGGAGCTCTTGATTTTATGGAATTTTAGAAGGACACTATATGGAAGTGAAAAGAAATATAAGTTTGTTGGTTTATGAGAAACCAGTTATTACGATTTAATCTTTGTTTTATTATGTATTCCTTGTTCACTTTGAACAAGTAGAATTATGGGTCAGTATTTTATGTGTTTAATTTGTTGTAGCGCCATATATTTGAGTAATTAAATGTTTTATAGTAGGAGTTGATTTTGTTTATTATTTTTGGAAGTGTATCCTCTATTTAATCCAAAATGTGTAAGTCACAGAGTGGGAGAACATACCATAACCCCGATAATCCCGATTTGAGCATTGCTGGCGTACTGTGATTTGCATATTTCATGCTGAATGGGCACAATAGTTAAAATACAAATATTTGCTCTCGAACTGAATTTTAATTATAAAGATTTAAAGAAAAGTATTATAATTAACTATAACTTTAACCTAACCAAAAATAACATAAATATATTTTGAAAACATGAACTTTAATATACTTAATCAATGTATAAGTAACGTAAAATCGTACGTCACGTAACAACAAATCAAAGAAGGATTTTAAAAATAATAATCTAGTTAGAACTTATTTGCATACAATATTGGCAGTTCTTCCTTCAGGTGCCAAAATGACTAAGCTACTTGGAGAACATACTCTGGAACAGGCAACATAAAATTGTCCTTGGAAGAAACAGTCTTCGCCTAGGTCCATTCCTGCAATGTTAAACTTTGGCCTTGTGTTTTGGAATGCACGATACGCAGTGAGTGGGAAGATATCCGCAGTTTAAACCCAACTGCCATCTCCTGGCGCGATATCAATAGATGTATTGTCAACGGAAAACATTCCATGGCCCGTATAACCTGTACCGAAAGATTCTGCAGATTTAACACCAGGCGTATTCTGAACAGCAGTTCCTTGAATTCAGATTTGCCAACACTTTATAGTAACTTTCCATGTGTAATGTCTCTGTACCTCAACATACAGCAAAGTGTTTTCAAAATCACGTCTTGTGTAAATGTGGGAAAATGTAGTGAATGTGGATTTTGGCGGAATGGATAATCACTCGTAGAAATTATTTCAGTAAAATAGACTGGTTCACAATTCTGTAAGTGCATATCGAGGGTTGTGACTGCGGGATGCCTTTAGTGTTACGGAAACGGCAATAGCTGCCACATAGCTTCGTTGCTACTGACATAACGATCAGACTGATATGTTTCTATTGAACTATACGGGATGTTTAAGCCTGTGTTTATGAAATTGAACGTAGCTTGATCGCTAGTTTTATTTAGTAGTCGCTACTGCAGTATTACAAAATTAAAGGTGGTATTGGAAGGCACTAACTCACACTAATGTTCGTTATTGTAGTTCTAAAACATAGAAAGTTATGTCTAAATTATGATATAGATATAACTTGAAAGAGGGATGACCGTTTAGATTTCTTATGTTCTTATCGTGTTTAGATATATCTTCAAAATGGATGACAATTTAGATTTCTAATGTTCTTATCGTGTTTTAATAATAATGTTATTGGATTTACGTTCCTTTTAACTACTCTGGGTTTTAGAAACACCAGGGTGCTAGAATTTTCCCCCAAGGGGATCTTTAACGTGACAGTAAATCTACTGACATGGTTCCCTTGCATTTGCGTACCCTCAAAGGCCAGCTGATTGCGCCAGGATATGAACTTGCAACCTAGGGCCCAGCAATCTAGAACGTTACCGCTGAGCCTCGCAGCTAATCTATCTTGTTCTAGATAATAAGTGGATTGGCATTGCCTCTTACAGGGATAGATGGACTAATGGATGTCATGTCTTGAGCTACTGTTGCCAAGGATACGCACTTGCGATTAATTCATCAGTTTATCAGAGCGTACTGTTGCCATGGATACGGACTTGCCATTAGTTCATCAGTTTATCAGAGCGAAGATAGTTTTCTGGGAATATCTTTGAAACTGTTGGATTTAGGGCCTTAAAATGTGGTTTGCGGTGTCCCGTAGGGACCTACCGAATATTGTTTCTCGCATCGAGGGGCTGAAAATGAGCTTCGATATTTTGTCCCAGTTAAGTATAACAAAAATGTAAAATCATATTTCACCCCCTTTTAAATCGGAATTTTTAAAAATCCTTTCTTTGTGCGCATCTACACTACGGTAGGAATATATCTTCAAAGTTGCATGCAATTATCTCCAGTAGGTTTTGCTGTGCGTAGATTATCAGTCAGTCAGGACAACTTCTTTTTTATATATATGGATATTAGTGGTAGCATGGGCATTTATCAAGGCATATGCCTTGTTGCTTGATTTTACTGTAAGCACTGAAATTCTTTCACATAGTGATGAGAAGTCGATAACTGAATCTAAGATAGTGTTCCTCACTACAAAAGCTGTCCCAAACATTAATAAATTGCCTTTGATATTAATGGCTGATTAACCCTTAAATATCCTGAAATTTTCAGAGTCGAAATGGTTCTCATCTTGGAATCGTGTTTCCTGAATTGCTATGATTTGAATATCAAATTTGTCCAAGACGTCAGTCAGTTGTTTGAGCTTTCCTGTTTTCAACAGGGTATTGATATTAATAGTACCCAAGAAGCTCTTCTTCTTGGGGCTAAGAGATTTTGAAAAGGCCGATCCTTCTCTGCAGCATGATTTCGTTCCCGATCCCCCAGAATCCGATGATCGGGAAAGACCGGCGTGCGTCCGGGACCTGGGGTAGTTGCATTAGTAGTGTGTGTTCAATCATGCCTTAGTTACAAGTTGAATATAAAACTAGTGGTGATCTTAAGATTAAGATCACGAAATTACTACTGTTTGGACCCACATTAAACAAATTATGATGTGCTGCTGTTGTTCTTGGTCTTCCAAAACTCCTTCAGCGTTTCGCTATGACGAACTCGACGTTCCTCCGTCCATCATTTACCCGATCTCCTTGGTCGATCTTCTTTTATAACTTCCCAACTGTGCATCTTATGTCCGAATATCATTCTATCTTCGATGTATGTTGGTGCGATATTGGCACTTCTGAGATAAATTTGGACCCGTGTAACCCAGACTGTTTACAGTTTAATTTTTATTAGGTATGTCAGAATACTCTTTGTTAATTTATTATCATTATTATTATTATTATAATTATTATTATTATTATTATTATTATTATTATTATTATTGTAATGTTATTATTAATCATTCGAATATCAAGCTGTTATTCGTAAAACACCTTGTATAATATCAGAAAATCATCTATGATTGATCCTTCATCTCAGAAACAGCAGTATGAGAACAAGATCATCAGTAAAGAACATATAGCCTACTTTCTCCTAAATGCTTGGGAATTGTTATAACTCTTTGTCCTTTTCAAGGAGTATAATTTAATATTGGTTGTAGTAGCTTGTTGAAATACAACGTGCTATACGGATATTAAACATGAATATGATGAGCCCTTTGCTTGTGCTACCTCTGTAAAAAAAACATTCAATTCGGTTTCAACGTGTTTGAATTGATGTGGGGAATTGATTTGCACACACACATGGCCACTATCTCCAAACTATTGGGCTGATGACCTTATAGTTCAGACAAAAGATGCTTCCCACAAAAAGGTATGTTGTTGCAACATTTGGTAGAGATCAAATGATTAGGTTGGTCGTAATTTGATTTAAGCTTTTAGCATTTTGGAGGCCGCCATTCCGTTTCCGTCAAAATGGCGGCGATATATAACATGACACTGAAATGCCATTTGCTAGTGCTACCTCTGTACCAATTTTCGTTCAATTCGGTTCTACAGTGTTTGAATTGACAGGGCGAATCGATTTGCACACCTACATGGCCGCCATCTGCAAACTATTGGGCTGATGACCTTATAGTTTAGTCAACGGACACTCGCCATATGAATATATGTAGTTGCAAGATTTGATAGAGATCGGATGATTAGGTTAGTAGTAATTTGATTCACGCTTTGAACATTCGGGTGGCCGCCATTACGTTTCCGTCAATATAGCGGCGATATAAAACATGACACTGAGGTGCTCTTTGTTAGTGCTACCTCTGTACCAAATTTCGTTCAATTCGGTTTCACCGTGTTTGAAGTGATAGGGGGAATCAATTTGCACAAATACATGGCTGCCATCTGCAAACTATTAGGTGATGAACTTGTAGTTTGGTCAAAATATGCTTCCCACATAATGGTATGTTTTTGAAAAATTTGGTAGAGTTCAGATTATTAAGTTGGTATTATTTGATTTAAACTTTGAACATTTGGGTGGCCACCATTACGTTTCCGTCAAGACGGCGGCGATATAAAACATGACACTGAGGTGCCCTTTGCTAGTGCTACCTCTGTACCAACTTTCGTTCAATTCGGTTTCACCGTGTTTGAAAAGATAGGGGAAATCGATTTGCACACATGCATGGCCGCCATCCGCAAATTATTGGGCTGATGGCCTTGTAGTAGGTCAAAGGATTTTATACATATAGGTATAATGTTGCAAAATTTGATAGAGATCAGATGATTACGTCGGTCGTAGTTTGATTCAAGCTTTTAACATTTGGGTGGCCGCCATTACGTTTTCTTCGAGATGGCGGCGATATAAATCATGACACTAGAGTGCCCTTTGTTAGTGCTACCTCTCTACCGAATTTCGTTCATTTCGGTTTCACCGTGTTTGAATTGACAGTGGGATTCGATTTTCACACATACATGGCCGCCATCTGCAAACTATTAGGCTGATGATCTTGTAATTTGGTCAAAACATCTTTCCCTCATAAAGGTATGTTGTTGCAAAATTTGATAGAGATCGGATGATTAGGTTAGTCGTAATTTGATGTAAGCTTATAACATTTGGGTGGCCGCCAATATGTTTCCGTCAAGACGGCGGGCGGTATTATAAAACATGACACTGAGCTGCCCTTTGCTAGTACCAAGTATTGTTCAATTAGGTTTGACCGTGTTTGAATAGATGGGGGGAATCGATTTGCACACATACATGGACGCCATCCGCAAATTATTGGGCTGATGACCGTATAGTTTGATGAAAAGATTGCTCATACGTAAAAGTATAATGTTGCAAAATTTGGTAGAGATCAAATGATTTGGTCGGTCGTAATGTGAATTAAGCTTTTATCATTTGGGTGGCCGTCATTACGTTTTAGTCAAGATGGCGGGGATATAAAACATGACACTGAGGTGCCCTTTGCTAGTTCTACCTATGTTCCAAATTTCGTTCAATTCGGTTTCACCGTGTTCGAATTGATAGGGGGGAGGCGGACAGACATTCAGATTACACACACTCACACACACACAGGCACAGACACACACACACACAGGCACAGACACACACACACACAGACAGACACACAATGTTTGGCCCTGTGTAGATCTCATAAGTCTACTTTCATTTTTTGCAAAAATCGAAAGTAGGGTAATGAGTTAGGTAGTTGTCTGATGTGTGGGAGATGTGAGACGGGCGGGCTCACGGGACCAATTTCACGTCAGCATCAGCAGGGCTTCCAAGTGACAGCAATTGTGTCCCTTCTCCTCGGAGTAGAATACCACACGAGACAGGTGTGACCCGATCAATTAGTGCAAGGAGTTCACTCTGCTGTAACAAGACACTATGGCAAGCACATTCGTAACTCAACGAGACTCTTGATACTGCGGGACTCCCGTCACAAAGGTTCTAGCCTCCATTACCCGCTCGGCCTAAAAATGTACTTCTGATTCGAGAACTGCAACGGAGTACACTCAGCTTTGGGTGGGTAACTGATAATAGACTGGTTCAATACATATTTGAGCCGTCCCTTGAAATGGATTTTCGTCGTTTCTCACTTCTACCCTAGCACTAATGCCGGTACGGCACCTCCTTTAAAGCCAAGCGAACACCTGACCGCATTGTACACAGTGGATGTCGCGAAGGGGCATTCAATCTGTATGGTGCGGATGCGTCATCTCTAATGCTCTTTACTAGTCACCTGTCTTCACACAGTCAGTTTACAACAGTCATGGATCCAGCGTGATTGATTGTCATTGTCCAAGAATATGAAGAACTAAACAATTTGAAATCCAAAATTTCCATTTTCATGCCGGTTTCTGTTCCTCTTCCGGCAGCAAGCAACTGATTAATACCAGTTCTTCCTCAGCAACAATAACTGTTCACTATACCACTCAGCAATTGTTCTAGGTTTATGCCATGTATTGCGCGGAATTTCGTCTAGGAATACCAAGATAGGCTCATCAGCGGGCACTTGGTGTCCGTGCCCGGACCCGCATAGGAGTGAAAGCCAATATACCTTATTTTTGTTCACTATAAATTTTAAAAAAATAACCTGTCTTACAGTAGTCGCATATGATGTGTAACATGTGACATGTTATCACTTGTTAACAGTGAACTCTGTTGGTCATTGAAATAACTACTTGTAAAACTGCAGTGCCAAATCCTGACCGGGTTTCAGCAAATACGATATAATGAATATTTTCACACCAAACAACGACAACTTGAAGATGATTTTTGTAGGAAGAAAATCTTTAAAGGGGCCTCCAAACCTTGAAGTAATTTTGTATGCGATATAGATTCCACATAGCCACATGGCCGACAGTACCTCGAGTGCTTACATTAAATAAGAATGCAGCAAAATATGAAGATTAAATAATTCATAATTGTTTTCAGCAAATATGATATAATGAATATTTTCACACCAAACAACGACAACTTGAAGATGATTTTTGTAGGAAGAATATCTTTAAAGGGGCCTCCAAACCTTGAAGTAATTTTGTATGCGATATAGATTCCAGATAGCCACATGGCCTACAGTACCTCGAGTGCTTACATTAAATAAGAATACAGCAAAAGTATGAAGATTAAATAATTCATAATTGTTTTCAGCAAATATGATATAATGAATATTTTCAAACCAAAGAACGACAATTTAATGATGATTTATTGTAGGAATATCTTTAATGGGGCCTCCAAACCTAGAAGTTAACCGTATGCGATATACTTTCCACATAGCCACATGGCCGAGAGTACGTCGTGGTATCAATATCCGCCAACGCGCGCGCTCATTGTTTCCGTCCCATCCATTTTCGTTTCATTATTTCCGTCGCATCCATTTCCGTTTCATTTTTCAAAATCACCCCCTCAAAGATGATACACATCAATAACGGAAGAACTTTACACTGGAAAATAAATGTTCTAAACATAATGAAGACTGGCCAACCTCACTTCACTTCAATGAACGTTGTTACAGTATGAAATGATGAATTGGGAAGATGGGTCATGTCGGAAATACGGACGCTCCAAATTTGGTGTGCGCAGTCACACAAAACAAGAAGTTCCGTGACGAACTAAAGAGCCTACTTTTCCTAAAATTAAGTTTCATGCCAATGATTAATCTACAGTATATGAACCTAATTAGAATAATGACAAAATTAAGTTGGTAATATCGAAATGTCTAATTAGTTCGAAATATACCTGGTATAATATTGCCTAATAGAGCATTACAGTTGGCAGCCCTGGTGACTGAATATACTCTTAGTTCCATCTCATAAGGTACAGAATAAAACAAGAAGTTCCGTGACGAACTAAAGAGCCTACTTTTCTTAAAATGCACGATTCATGCCAATGATTAATCTATATGGATCTATCTAGAATAATGACGAAATTAAGTTGGTAATATCGAAATTTCTAATTAGTTGGAAATACTGTATACCTGGCTTAATGTAGCCTAATAGAGAACTACAGTTGGCAGCCCTAGTGACTGAATATAATCTTAGTTCCATCTCTTAAGGTACATAATACACAATTTGGTTGAAGTCCAATAGATAGCATGGGCGTTACATGCAGTTAAACATTGGATTTAACAGCGCTCGTAAAATCATGTTGGCAACAATGACATACAAGTATTGGTCAGAAATAATCTAAAATAATATGGCCTATTGTTGTGTCAATTTTGAATGAAATCCATAAGTTAGTATAGAAGTTACATGCATTTTAAAATTGGACCTATCAGCAGGCTTAGAATCATGTTGGCAGCACTGGCGTAGGCCTATATTAGTTACTCCAAACTAATCAAGAATGCCAGGAACTATACGTGTGCAAAGTTTAGAGCTATTGGCTTGCATACTTTCTGATATACTGATATTAGGGTAACAAAAATAGAAACAAACAGACAAAAATAGAGCAGCCCTGGTTACTCTTAAGAATCGGCACAGTCATATCTGTTATGGTACACATAGCACACACGAAATTTGGTTGAAATACAAATTATAGTAGAGAAGTTACACGTATTTAAAATTGGACCTCTCATCAGGCTTAGAATCATGTTGGTAGCACTGACGTATTGTGCCCGAATCCAGTTGCCTGGATTGAAGGGTACAAGCCATGAGCCTAGATTTGAGGGAACAGGCCACGATGATAAGTCCAGAATGGGATGTTTGAATAGCGCGCGCCGAACCTTCTTAGAAGCTTTTCGAAGGTTTTGACAGCCAAGAAGTGGGTAAGTGACGTAGGACGAGAGCATCATAGTCGAGGCTATATGTCACTAAATATTTTCCGATGAGATGGAAACATGAAACCTATATCAGATTACTGGCACGGACAAGGGAAGAAGAATGAGCTTTGTTTCAAAGAAATTGATCGAGCGGAAGCCGAGTTATGAGCTGTTTTAGTTTCAGCATTTTCTCCGCATTGACCTCGAACCGGCCAGCCGAGGAGTATATAAGGCGTGTCTCCCAGGCACATGTAGGTTCACTTCGTCATCAGCCCTCCCTTGCCTTGGACGTGCTACTCTACGTAAGTGCTCTAGCCGCTTAACTCTCGACAATCTACGAACATCGTTACTATCGCCAAGCACATGGTTGCTTTAATCTTCGATTTACAGCACAAGCTTTGGACTTTGAAATTTTCTGGAATACATGGTTACTGAAAGTGTTAAACATTTCAAGTGAGTTTCGAACTTTTCTACGTTATCACCGAGGTGATATAAGTCTGTGGCACTTGGTAATTTCTTACCGCTACAACTTGGACATATGATAGACTTTGTCTATATTTCTTTCTACAGTCCACAATCACTTATAGCTGGATTATTTAAATCCAACAGTCTAGGGACAAGTTTAAGTCTTGTTCGTTGGGCCAGCCAAGATAAGTCAGTAATCTTAATACCATTCTTGCATATTACAATTCAAAAGCCGATGATGGGAATACAGGTTTGCCTTGTGTGACCTGAAGAGTGAGAAGCTCTGCCCAACCAACTCGACAGAATTCGTAATTGTGCTGAATAAGATTGTGAGCGTACTAGAATACTGATTATATCACACCTGGGTCATGGTAATTATTTTCAATATGGATCGTTTAGATCAGACCCCTGTCAACTTCACTTCAGCTTTTGAAGCTGCCAACATTTATCTGCAAGATATTATGAACGTCACTATGTCTGTGTAGACAGCTCGTGGGTATGAAATGGAAGCCGATACGAGATTATAAGTACGCGTCCTAATGGGGCAGACAACAGGAAGACTGAATAATCTGGCACACTTCCGATCGAGCTGGCAGTGGTGGATCGAACGGAAGTATGCACTGTCCGCTCGATCGATCAAACGTAAGTGTACTAGCGGGTAATGGTGGAAAACGGAAGTATGCACTGCCCGCTCGATCAATCGAATGGAAGTGTCCTAGCTGGCAGTGGTGGAAAACGGAAATATGCACTGCCCGCTCGATCGATCGAACGGAAGTGTACTAGCTGGCCTTCTAGGTCTTCTAACATCAAGACCTACAAGAATGTAAGCTGCAATTTACATTATTTCTATGCGTAGTTAGTTGGATTTTATCATATTTTCTACAGTCTTGCCAACACATTTTTTTCCCTAGTCATCGATATGTTTATTTGCTGTTGCAAATATTTCTCTTTCGAAATTTGAGCTTGGATCTGAGTTGTTTTTACTCAGACTTCAATAATTCGACATTTATGGACGAACAGAACGAGCCTTTATTTTGTTTTGATATTTTTTTTCTTATTGCTGTCATTAGCCGCCGTAATTTGAGATGTAAGAATTAATCTAAGGTGAGGAATGGATAGTTATCCATTATTTGGAAGTCGAGGGTGATATTCCCCGAACAATTTAATAACTTTAAACCCATTTTTGGTTGAGAATATAATAATAATAATAATAATAATAATAATAATAATAATAATAATAATAATAATAATAATAATAATAATAATAATAATAATAATGTGATTTAATAATAATTATTATTTTTCTATTTTCTAAAATAATAATAATAATAATAATAAACATTGGTGATTTCTAATAATCATTTTCTGGTTGTATAATTAATACAGTTGACATTTGAAGTCATAGTCTAAATCGGATATTTGTTAATTCCGAAGGTTAGTGGTTAACGCATGCCCACAGATAAATAACAGATAAATTCAGTGAAATTATTTCACGTTTGAATTACATATTAAAGCTTTGAGAAGACACGGAAAGAAGTGAAACGGGAAGCTAAGCATGTATAAAGCAGGGTTTTTGCTAGAGTTTATATAAAATAAAATCATTATGGAGCAACGTCTATCAAAACGTTTTTGCTAATATTAAACACAGTGTGGATGTTTCAAACTCATGGTAAAATTATTGTTTAAAACTCATTGGTGAGATTTACTGATTTCTGAATCTTCCATTTGTCGTAACAAGCAAAGGTTTGATTATTTTGTATAATTTGGGAAGATGTCATTGTGTGTGTGCTGAAAGTTATATGCCATTTTGAGTGCGCAATGTAAGTCGCCGGAATGAGGTTGTTGTAAAATGGAGCACCAATTATATTGTAGGTTGGGTGTCTTTGATGTAGTAGAGGAGTCGTTTTAGCCACACTTTCGTCGTAATATAACCACAGGTTATTGTGTTGAACCATCATTATTAATTTACAGTTGATCCACGTGTTTTAAAAAATATTTCTAGTAATTGCTTACCCCGAAATTTGTTATTGTTCTACTAATTCCTTTCATTCAGGAAAACTTTACCGTTGTCTAAATGCTGATTATAATTCTGTGATTTTGTCACGTGTGAATCGTATGGGCCGATGCTGTTATTTGAAATTGTTACTTATTAACAACCACTATGAGCTGAAAGGATTTTCAGATCCTATAAAAATAAATACACATTGTTGCAAATAAATTGATGCTCAACATGTTTGACATTTGGTCAAAATTATTTTGATAATAATAATAAATTGTTTCATTATAAAATATTCTGAATGATATTTCAAATTTCCTAATTAATATTTTCAAGGGATAATTAATTGATTTATTGAGTGAATCCATGTGGAATGGAATTTATAGTTTTGATAATTATATTTTTGATTGAGTCAAATTTTTGAATAGACTTTGGATTGAGATCTATGTTTAAATAGATATTTTCTGTTCTTCGAATCTTAAAATGCTCAAAGTCCATGTATTTATATTGTATTCTATTCATTATGATCAACTTTGTATTTAAAACAACCCTGATATTACTGCATCCTAAAAGTGTTAGTCAAAAATTGCTACGATATTTTTGAAAAAACAGTGAAAAGTTATAAATTTTTCAACAAGTGATAATTTTTCTTATTGATCTTCAACGTGTGAATGCTAAATGATTTAGGGATCAGTATAGACGATTGACTTTGCGCTGATAAAACCCTACCCCTGTATATAATTATGTTGAACGAAGTAAACGGGACTGATATTTTGACCTCTCGTCTCAACTCTTTCAGTGTTCATGTGTTGGCGACATTGTATTTTGTGTATATAAACTATGCTTCTCCAGTCATCTTTTGTGCCATTTTGGGCATATTTTTCCTGTCATTTTAATTTATTTTTAATAAAATGAGATATTTTTATGGTACGCAAACCCGTTTCATAAATCTCCTTCTATCCTTATTGTTGCATCGAGCCAAAAATCAGTTAAGCATTTTTTTTTGTTGGGTCTTTGTATTCGACTTTAACCCATCTGGCGCCCCGGGATATTTTGATTCTCGTGCTGACAGATTTTTTGGCGAAATGCATATGTTGTCGTCCGTACTTCGGTCTAAACGGGCACAGTATATAAGTTACTCCAAATTAATATAGAATGTCAGGTACTAGACGTGTGCATAGTTTAAAGCTGCCGGCTTACATACTTTCTGATAGATAGGTATTTAGATTTAAAAAATTGAGAGCATTTATTAACAGTTGGCAGCCCTGGTGGCTCTTAAGAATACGCTCAGTCATATCGGTTTATATACACCTAGCACATACGAAATTTGGTTGAAATCCAATTGATAGTGTAGAAGTTATATGCATTTAAAATTTGGACTTATCAGCAGGCTTATAATCATTTTGGCAACACTGCCATGTGTGGCCTCCAGTAAATTAAAATGCAAGAATATTGAAGTGTAACATCTTTCCGCTCGGTTGCTGGATAGTTTTGTGGGAGTGATTTTGAAAATTGGGGAAGGAAGCTGATCGGAACGATCGAGCTGGCAGTGGTGGATCGAACGGAAGTATGCACTGTCCGCTCGATCGATCAAACGTAAGTGTACTAGCGGGTAATGGTGGAAAACGGAAGTATGCACTGCCCGCTTGATCAATCGAATGGAAGTGTCCTAGCTGGCAGTGGTGGAAAACGGAAATATGCACTGCCCGCTCGATCGATCGAACGGAAGTGTACTAGCTGGCAGTGGTGGAACGAACGGAAGTATAAGATGCACTGCCAACTCGATCGATCCAGTGGGCAGTGGTAAGACCCAGCTGGCAGTGGTACGAGAAACAATAAGCGCGCGGTGTCGGAAATTGATACCATGACGTACTCTCGGCCATGTGGAATGTATATGACATACTGAACGGAAAACGCTCATGCGAACTCTGGTGTCAAGTGATTGAAACAATTGACATTGGACATGTTCGAAGTCTTCGTATCAGTATTTAAATGGTAAAATGCCTTAATATCAAACATAGTAAGTAGTCGGCATTGCCTGCACAATGGCTATTCAAATATTAACCCACATAACGGTAATGCAGTCATCAATATATTATAATCGTTGTGGTTATACGAGAATTGAGCAAGCCTTCATGAACTATTACTGAATACATTCTGTTTACTCACAAGAGGGCCTATTCATAAGGCATTTTAAAATCAATTTCACGCAGGAACATTATCGAAACAAGCAAAATATAAATGAAACTTAATTCCGTAATGCAGTATTATTGGAACGTGGAAATAAGTCACCCTCTTTTGCACAAAATTCGCGTAGTCGAAATAGCCGTGGGGTTAGTGCTTATGATTGTGAATCTAGAGATCTTGGGTTCGAATCCCGGACGGGGTAGATATTTTTGCTGCCAGATTATCATTTTACACGATATTTATCATATCAATATGACTCATTTTAACAGAATCCATATGAAATTACGTGTTGGTCTGTGACTGAATAGGACCTGTTTATAAGGAATTTAAGGTTATGAACGGTGTCGCGTCTATTAATCTAGTTGATCCACATCGTATTCTTTATTTAGGCTAGTGCTGGTGGAAGCTACAAATCATCTAATAAAATGAGTTCTGTATTATATACTACAATATCTGTAAAACACTCCCATTTACAATAGATTAATATTTGTGCCAATAATAGTTTAAATTACCGGTGTATCAACAATTTCACGTGAGGTTTCTTCTATGTCAGATGTTACACATCATATGCGACTACTCTAAGGCTCGTTTTTTTTATCTATACGTGTGCCAATTATGAAATAGCTCCCATTCGTACCTTCCAAGATATCCAACATGGAGCTCAAATTTCAATTGCGATTTTTCAGCAGTTGGTAGCACTGATATCATTTTCAAATATGGCCGTGAGATATTCAGGTATATATATTTACTCCTACCAAATTTTGTTTCGATTGCTGCAGCCGTTTAGGAGTTGATGGGGGGGGGGGGGGACACACACACAGCCAGACAGACAGAAGGACAGACAGACAGACAGACAGACAGACAGAAGGATAGATAGAAACACATTTGCCCGATCTCATAAGTCTACTTTTTCGTCATTTTTGCAAAATGTGAAAAGTAGGCTAAAAATTGGTTGAAGTCCAATGGACGTTACATGCAGTTAGACATTGCTTCTATCAGCACGCGTAAAAGCATGTTGGCAACAATGTCATGCCTGTGCTGGTCAGAAATAGCCTAATCTAAAATATTATACCTTGTTGTTGTGCCAAATTTGGACGAAATCCATTTGTTAGTATAGAAGTTAAGTGGGTTTTAAAATTGGACCTATCAGCAGGCATAGAATCATGTTGGCAGCGCTGACTTATATTAATTATTCCAAATTTATCTAGAATGTCAGGTTCTATACGTGTGCAAAGTATAGGGCTGTTGGCTTAAATACTTCCTGATATATTGATATTTGGTTAAAAAATATAGACAGCATTTATTAACAGTTGGCAGCCCTGATTGATCTTAAGAATACTTATAGTCCTATCTGTTATGTTACAATAGCACATACGAAATTTGGTTGAAATCCAACTGATAGTATGGAAGTTACATGTATTTAAAAATTGGCCCTATCAGCAGGCTTAGAATCATGTCGGTAGAACTGAAGTATATAAGTTACTTCAAAATTAATCTAAAATGTCAGGTACTATACGTGTGCATAGTTTAAAGCTGTCGGCTTGCATACTTTCTGATATATTGGTATTTGGATAAAAGAATAAAGAGAACAATTTCTAAAAGTTGGCAGCCCTGGTGGCTCTTAAGAATACGCTCGATCAGATCTGTTTATGTACACGTATTACATACAAAATTTGGTCGAAATCCAATTGATATTGTAGACGTTACAGGCATTTAAACATTGGACTTATCAGAAGGCTTAAAATTATTTTGGCAACACTCTCATGTATGGCCTCCTGGAAATTAAACTGAAATAGTGTTATATACATGTGTGTCAATTTTGGAATAGCTCCCATGCATACCTTCCATGATATCCAACATGGAGCTCAAATTTATAGTGCGTTTTTTCAGAAGTTGGTAGCACTGACATAATTTTAAATATGGGCATGAGATATTCCGGTATACATCTTTACTCATACTACATTTGGTTTCGATTTCTGCAGCTGTTTAGGAGTTGATAGGGGGGGGGGGGGGGACACACACAGCCAGCCAGACATGCAGGACAGACAGACAGACAGACACACATTTTCCCGGATCGATCTCATAAGTATATTTTTCCTCATTTTTGCTATGTGAATCGTAGGCTAAAAATCCCATCCGTCCGATGCGTGCGTTCCGACCGGTGCCTACATTTGTATCTTAGCCTAAGGCCTCTGGTATTGTTCAAACGTTTAGGAGATTGTTGCATCGTAATCATCAGTTTAATGTAGTTTTGTCACGAATGTGTTTGGTAACCTGTTATATTGTGGCATCTGTGCTAGCGTGTGTACTTGTGATCGGGGAAATGGAGAAAATGGTGAATAAATTTGGATCCATGCGGCACCACAACTAGGTGTACGAGGGTGCCAAGCATGGAAGTTATCTATCCATCAACGGGTAGGTTTGAGTAAACCAGAATATATTACTACAGTGGGAGTGGCTGCACTCCATAACAGAAATGGGGTGTATTAAGTGAACATACAATACACCTCAAATGGACAGAATCAGTAATCACACCAAATTATAAGCAAGATGACAGGACATATTGCAAACGTTATGATTGATATGTTTCCCAGGAAAAATGTTTTCCGGCATTATAAAATTGATAGAACGATCATTGACCGTCAATAAGATGGATGAAAAGTAGTGTGACTCTTGACCAGGCTATGCATAATGACAGACTCGGTTGAAAGGTTAACAACCAACAAATTAAAACTTCAACAGAAATTCAGATATTAAGGTGTGAGATTCGATATTTCAAAATTATAGGTTATGTCAGCAAGGATGAAACTCAAGAATCTACGATACGGGAACTATAATAGGGGATAAGATGTGTATTCTTCCAGGGCGGTACAGGGACAGAAAGAGAGTCCAATTTAAGATATTCAGTCAGCGACATCATTCACTTCTAAGAGGCGAAGAGAAGACATTCCTGGATAGTCATATAAACTAACTTGTTGGTCAAAGAACTCTGAAGCGTATTGTGGGAATCAATTAAATATCAGACATTCTTAGGGACGTTTTCACCAACGTCAATTACCTCTTAATTCATCAATAAAGGTTATTTAAATTAGCACGAGCATTTCACCAAACAGAAACGGTCGTTAACTTACCACTAACAAGGAATTACGTTAAATGGCCAAAACTGGCCACTCAACTCTTTAAAGCAGCGTTTTCCAAACTGTGGTACGCGTACCACCGGTGGTACGCTCATACTACTGCAGTGGTACGCGCTAATGTTACGAAAAATATAAAAATATAATATTTAAAAACAAGATGTTCAGTAAAGAACATATAGCCTACTTTCTCCTAAATGCATGGGTATTGTTATAACTCTTTGTCATTTTCAAGGAGTATGATTGAATATTGGTTGTATTAGCTTGTTGAAATACAACGTGCTATAGGGATATTAAACATGAATATGAGGTGCCCTTTGCTAGTGCTACCTCTGTACCAAATTTCGTTCAATTCGGTTTCACCGTGTTTGAATTGATAGGGGGAATCGATTTGCACACATACTTGGCCACCATCTGCAAACTATTGGGCTGATGTTCTTGCTGTTTGGTCAGAATATGTTTCCCACATAAAGATATGGTGTTGCAAAATTTGGTAGAGACTAGATTATTAGGTTGGTCGTAAATACATTTTAGCTTTTAACATTTGGGTGGCCACGATTACGTTTCCGTCAAGATAGCGGTGATATAAAACATGACACTGAGGTTCCCTTTGCTAGTGCTACCTCTGTACCAAATTTCGTTCATTCGGTTCCACCATGTTCGAATTAATAGGGGGAATCAATTTTGACATAAAGATGGCCGCCATCCGCAAACTATTAGACTAATGACCTATTAGATTGGTCAAAGGATGCTCCCTCCATAAAGGTATGTTGTTGCAAAGTTTGGTATAGATCGGATGGTTATGTTAGTCGCAATTTGATTTAAGCTTTAAATATTCGTGTGGCCGCCATTACGTTTCTGTCAATATGGCGGCGATATTAATCATGACACTGAGATGCCCTTTGCTCGTGCTATCTCTGTACCAAATTTCGTTCCATTCGGTTTCACCGTGTTTGAATTAATAGGAGGAACCAATTTTGACATAAAGATGGTCGCCATCCGCAAACTATTAGGCTAATAACCTATTATATTGGTCAAAGGATGCTCCCTCCATAAAGGTATGTTGTTGCAAAGTTTGGTAGAGATCGGATGGTTATGTTAGTCGTAATTTAACTTAAGCTTTGAACATTTGTGTGGCCGCCATTACGTTCCTGTCAATATGGCGGCGATATAAAACATGACTCTGAGATACCCTTTGCTAGTGCTACCTCTGTACCTAATTTCGTTCCATTCGGTTTCACCGTGTTTGAATTAATAGGGGGAATTGATTTTCACACAAAGATGGCCGCCATCCGCAAACTATTAGGCTAATGACCTATTCATTTGGTCAAAGGACGCTTCCTCTACAAGGGTATGTTGTTGCCAAATTTGGTAGAGATCGGATGATTAGGTTAATCGTAATTTGATTTAAGCTTTGAACATTTGTGTGGCCGCCATTACGTTTCCGTCAAGATGGCGGCGATATAAAACATGACACTGAGGTGCCCTTTGTTTGTACTACCTCTGTACAAATTTTCGTTCCATTCGGTTGCACCGTGTTCGAATTAATAGGGGGAATCGATTTTCACACAAAGATGGCCGCCATCCGCAAACTATTACGCTGATGACCTATTAGTTTGGTCAAAGGATGCTCCCCTCATAAAGGTATGTTGTTGCAGAATTTGGTAGAGATCGGATGATTATGTTAGTCGTAATTTGATTTAAGCTTTGAACATTTGTGTGGCCGCCATTACGTTTCCGTCAAGATGGCGGCAATATAGAACATGACACTGAGGTGCCTTTTGTTAGTACTACCTCTGTACCAAATTTCGTTCCATTCGGTTGCACCGTGTTCGAATTAATAGGGGGAATCGATTTCCACACAAAGATGGCCGCCATCCGCAAACTATTACGCTGATGACCTATTAGATTGGTCAAAGGATGCTCCCTCCATAAAGGTATGTAGTTGCAAAATTTGGTAGAGATCGGATGATAATGTTAATCGTAATTTGATTTAAGCTCTGAACATTCGTGTGGCCGCCATTACGTTTCAGTCTAGATGGCGGCGATATAAAACATGACACTGAGGTGCCTTTTGTTAGTACTACCTCTGTACCAAATTTCGTTCCATTCGGTTGCACCGTGTTCGAATTAAGGGGGGGGGAATCGATTTTCACACAAAGATGGCCGCCATCCGCAAACTATTACGCTGATGACCTATTGGTTTGGTCAAAGGATGCTCCCCTCATAAAGGTATGTTGTTGCAAAATTTGGTAGAGATCGGATGATTAGGTTAGTCGTAATTTGATTTAAGCTTTGAACATTTGTGTGGCCGCCAATACGTTTCCGTGAAGATGGCGGCGATATAAAACATGACACTGAGGTGTCCTTTGCTACTGCTACCTTTTTACCAAATTTCGTTCAATTCGCATTCACCGTGTTCGAATTGATAGGGGGGGGGGGGGGACAGACATTCAGAGTACACACTCACACACACACGCATACACACACACACACACACACAAACACACACACAGACAGACACACTTTTTTCGCCCTGTGTTGATCTCATAAGTCTACTTTCATTTTTGCAAAAATCGAAAGTAGGCTAATATAAAAACATTGATATGATCGATTTTAAGGAGCAGATGACTTCGTAGTTCCGCCCCTTAAATAACTATAATTGATGTGTTGCCGGAGGACTTTAAGGCCAAAGATAAGGAGCAGTTTTATGAATTGAATTGTGATTCAGAACTAAGACAAACTTTTTCAAAAATGTCTCTTGTGAACTTTTGGGTTGAGACACTGCAGACTATGCAGACTTAGCTGACAAAGCAGTTAGTTTTTTACTGCCTTTCACTACTTCGTACTTGTGTGAGACTGCATTTTCTTCACTTGTTTATCTCGAGAATAAATACCGGAATAGGCTCCTTACAGTGGAAAACGATCTTCGTTTGAGACCCAGCAATCTTAAACCAGTCATTCCTAAGTTGGCTTCGAGTCTTCAAACTCACCCTTGACATTGAAGTTGTTACTTGAACTTCGGTTTTTATGTTTAATTATTAAAAGTTATTTTATTAATATTATTTGTACAGTGTCATTTCTGAATGTTTGAATTGAATACTTATTGTGTTTTTTTATTTTTTATTATTTAGTCGTTTACCCTCCAGGTTGTTGGAACCCACGGACTCAGCGAGGGAACTCACCACTCCCGCCTCTACGGGCAGTGTCCTAGAGCTGGGAACATCGAATCGGAAGGGATACAACTGGTGAGGTGTGATTGGCACCTCGCTCGCCCAGGCGGCCTCACCTGCAAAGCGAACAGGGGCCTCATGAGGGAAGGTAAGGGATGGTTAGGATGGATAGGCAAGGAAGAGGGAAGGAGGCAGCCGTGGCCTTGAAGAAGGAACCATCCCGGCATTTGCCCGAAGACGAAGTGGGAATCCACGGAAAACCACTTCGAGGATGGCTTAGGGGGAATTGAACCCCCTCTACTCATTTGGGCCACCCGAGGCTGAGTAGACCGCGTTCCAGTCCTCGTACCACTTTTCAAATTTCGTGGCAGAGCCGGGAATCGAACCCAGGACCTCCGGGGCGGCAGCTAACCATGCTGACCGCTACGCTATGGAGGCGACTTTTTTTTTGAGCCAACGGCACGTAGTGTTCCCAAGCTGTCACCCATCCAAGTACTGACTACGCCCAATGTTGCTTAACTGCGGTGATCGGACGAGAACCGGTGTATTCGACATGGTATGGCCGTTGGCACTTATTGTGATAAATAATAAAACAACTGGACACAGATTTTATTATTTGAACTTCAACTCTAACAATCTAACTCTAACAAACACAATTTACAATCCATCTTTTGGTCTAGTGGTGGTGGGGTTATAGTTACTATACCTCCCTACCATTATGTGGTACGCGAGAGATTCTCATCTCTTAAAGTGGTACACACACAAAAAAGTTTGGGAAACACTGCTCTAAAGCATCTTTAAAGGGGCGGGAAACAGCAGAACTGTGCCTTGCGCATCTCACAATGGCGGTTTGTTTCTGAGTTTAACACGAATGTTCATCCGTATGAATATAAAATATGTTTATGACAATGAAATTATGAAAGATCACACCCATTACTAAGTTTTAATGCCAAGAAAGACGAATACGGACATTTAATATATATATTGAACCCTTCAGAATAGCAGTGTTTATATGCAAGAATCTTGATCAAGGGGTCGCGCTCAGTTCCTAGTGTGATGTTTACGTTCGCCAACAACATGCTCTACTGAGGTAATGGTCATAGGATTAAAACTATAATAAAGAAAGAAAGGTGACAAGACGTAAAACAATAACATGATTTAATGACTAATAGTGCATAAAAAGAATATAAACAACAATAATAAAAAAAATCCTCACTGAATTTTCCCATGACAGGAATATCTATCAATGTTGAGGAGTCAGACGGATCTCCCCCTTATTAAAATGTGGATCCTAGTTCCACTAACTTGCATTTGGATTTTATGTACGCGTAATGACTAACTACGAGAAATGAGTTCGTTTACAGCGGGTTAACAGCCACGATGCTTACGAATAATCATCTCGTAAATCAACGTGTACGGATATGGGACATGACACTAATAAAAACCCTTAAAAATTTAATGCTGACACACAAACTACAAATCTACTATTTACAGGAATCTCCCTCGAGACCCTCCATTTGCGCGATGACGCACTTGACAAAATGAGCTGCCAACTCCGGCCAATTGCTCAATACACAAACAAGGAAAATACAGCATCGCACGTGACTTCACGGGTCACTGATATGGAATATAAACATGGACTTAAACCAACAACAACAAAAGCCTGACCGGCAGAGATTACTTTATATGAACAAAACTACATGTTAAGCTAACGCTTCGGAGATTATCGTGATTCGTAGGCAACTCCCAATTATTTAAACAATTTTTACCATTGATCAGTTCTTAATTCTGTATTTCAAGTAATTACGGAGTCAACAAGCACTCCCCACTAATGACCTCGCTTGCAACCTTCAGTCCGCCATGTGAAACAGCTCCCCCTTCCTCAATACTTGTCATTGCCCCAAACTCCAGTGTGTAAAAACACTGACCAGCTGTCCGTTATCTCACAGAATCAACAGCAACAAATCTCAACCACCTCAACATATGGTCAGACATTAGTCAAAATAGCCACAATTGCCCTCGCAAGGTAACAATATGGACTTGGCACCAAGCTGACAGAAATCAGTCTACGCTGAAATTCCCGCTTGTAATGACCACAAAATACACACACACACACTTCTGGGAATGACATGACGTTTTTTTACACAGGTCGGCTGAATAGATGCTGACAAACTATTTAAAAAAATATTAAAACCTACGATAGAGCTGACTGCTCTTCGTCACAAATCACATTGCTCCAAAGGCAATAATCTCACTGAATCTGATCAATAATAAACCTTAAAAAAATTAATTACCCTCCAATCTACTGTATAATTATATTACTTCAGTCCTACTTCTGAAACACAACATATCTCCGAGAGACGTTTTTAACCGCATTACGTAACATATGCAAACACGGTCGTCCACATAGCTACGTTAGTTAAAACAGCAAACAAACACGAACCTTCTACTAATAACATTTATGCGAGTTGTTTCCATGCAAAAGGTGTGCCAGACCAAAACTAAATATACTACGTTAATCACACAAGCAAAATATTTACAAAAATATGTCCCATATACCATACGTTAATTTATCAGATAATAAGAATATTATTTTGTACTCATCCTCGGTCAGTCACCCGTCAAAAGGACATCAGCAGCCATCTCCCAACTGAATGCTTCTTAGCTCGTCTCAGCCATCTGGACGGAGTGTTGATAGTTCCAAACTTCTTCCAGGATAAGCGATGTCATCTCTCGTGCTGATTCAAAAAGTTAGATTATTATACACTCGATATCTGACTACTAAATTCGCAGTTTCAGGTACTACTTTCCCCGGAACAGTCTGTTGGCGAATTGTCGATGCTACTGTCCCTACAAAATATAGTACTGTGACCATCTATCACTGAATTTAACACATTTATTAATAATTTCTGTGTCCTCAAGGCACGCAAAAGTATAAGTGCCTACGTCCTTAGACGCGCAAAAATGTAAAGTAACCTGTGTCCACGACACACAAAAGTATAATAGCCTGTGTCCACCGACACACAAAATATAATAAGCAATGTCTTGGCTCTTCACGCCACTTATAAATGAACCGGCCCTAGGTATTGATAGAGGGGGAAATTATATAAAAAATTCTCAAAATAATAGTGGTACAGGAATGAAATAAATATCACTGAACTCGTAAAATTGCGCAGGTCAAGAATATGCCCATTAATCCTAGAATCGATCGTAGAGATGTTGTCTAGCCGATCTCCCGCGTTAATGCTAGCCATCGCGTGCCCAAGCTAGACTTGCCGCGCTGGTAAGCATTCACCTCCCATTGGTTCCACATTTTCTGTAACTTGTCGGTTTTTATCAGACATAGGCCTCGTAGGAGTGTCTAGTATTTTCATCAGCCACTCACTTTACTGCATCATATTTTTTCTAGGCGCGAATATTACAATGAACATACCAGAAGCGTGTCTCACTGCGCGTCCCTTCTATTTTGAGGTAGCCACCACCTGTCCTTCTGAAACATTGCTAGGGTCTATCTTTTCACAATCCTAAGTATTTAGCCTTTTGTCAAACTGCTGCAGGTATGTCCCCATTGTCTCCAACAAATGCTTGAAATTTCCTCATCTCCGTCTGGCTATTTTCATGATGCTGGTGGAAATATTTATTAATTGAAGATATAAAACATCGAATCATTTATCCATCAGAGGGTAAAGGGTTCACAACTCCTCCACTCACAAAATTTCGAACTTAGGAGAAAGTCGATAATTTTAAAAAACTTCCGTAGGCCAATTTGCTTTATTTCAGAATCACCCCTTTTCTATTACTTGGTCTAGCCGCTCCTGTCTTGAATAGCATTTACTCGTTTCATTTCTTGCTTGTAATGACCCTCTCAACTGCTTGCATGACGCGCTGGTGCCTTAGGCAACACTCTGCTCGTCTCGTTAATGTTTTTCCTCACCAATTCCACTTCCTTCTTCACGTGCCGTACTCAACTGCTCCCCGTCCACTTCGTTGATATAGGACGTCCATATATTTAAACTGCATAATTATTTCGGTGCTCTCATGGTTCACTTTTTCGATACTTTTTTAAGTTGGCTGCATTGTAGACCGACATTGTTCCTGTGCTTAACTCTTTCACTCTGTATGCATTATTTCCAAGGTTTCTTACAATAGAATAGGGTCCTATGAACTTTTCACAGAATTTTCTGAAGATCTTCTTCTCTGGATCCGATGTAGCGGGTCGTTTCACCAAAACGAGCTGGTTAATTTCAAGATCACTGTGAAACCTCTTATTTCTCACTCGCCGTAATCTGCGGTCTGCTTGTTTTCTCATGTAGGCTCTCGTTCTCTCAATTCGCAGGTCAGGTGCTATCATGGGATCTTGTGGGCAGTTAATGATGCTTTTCCACGTTCTCACTGGATACTCGTTTTTGTGTAAGACCATAGGGATCTGTCCTGTTGACTCGTGCCTGGTAGAATTCATGCATGTCTCTACATCCTTAATTTTATCCACCCATTTATGATGTTCTTTGGGAATGAAGATTCTCAAGTATGATGTTACACATTTTATGCTCTCTCACTTGGATTAGCTTGGGCATGTCGGATACTGCTTAAAACGTGTTTTATACAAATGTCCTCCATAGCTTTCTTGAATTCGGCACTTGTAAAATAACTGCCATGTTCTGACAATATAAATTCTGGTTTTCCAAGGATTGGAATAACTCTATTTCGAATACGACTGAGTACTTGTTTCGATGTATTTTTTCTGAATGGGGCATAATACGACAAACTTAGAAAATACATCAATGCACACTAGCAAGTGCCGGTAACCTCGCCTTCCTTTCGGAATTGGACCGAAACAGTCTAGGGCCAGTAGCTCGCAGGGTTTCTGAGGTAGCAATGGTCTAGCATACTGCCTCATTAAATAGTTATTGGGCTTTGTCCTCTGACACGGATCACAAGTCGTAATGACGTCACCTATAGTTGTTCTCATACGCGGCCATGTAAATGTCTCTCCTATTGTCGCTTCACACTTGTCTAATCCGACGTGTCCGTAACTTTCGTGAGTATGCCATGTCAGTCCTCGCTGTAAGGATGCAGGTACTAATATGCGTAACTTGGTGTGGTCATTATCTACCCATTTGTGCAGCAAAGTGTTGACATAAACATATCTTCCTTCTTTGGCTTTCGCTTCTCGAAATGCAGGTAGGTAGTTGCTTTCTGAAGTATTGAATTAATAGCATCATCCATGGTTCCACTTCCTGTTCTCGCTGTATCTCACGTAACTCCTCCAAAAATTCCCGGTCCTTCGGTGTTAACTCCAAGTGTTGTACCATCGCTGTTTCTTCACTATCAGGCTCTGGCTTCCTGCTGAGTGCATCCGGAATCACGTTCATCTTCCCTGGACAATGTTCAATCTCAATGCTAAACTGCTGAATATATATAGACCAACGTGTCACACGTTCGCTTGCCATCGACGTCTTAATCAAGAATGTTAGTGCCTTGTGATCAGTCCTGACAACAATGGGGTATCCATAAATTATTATTTTCCATTGTTGGAGCGCATGAAGTATGGCCAACAACTCTAGTTCCGTTACAGTATAATTGCGCTCGTGCTTACGCAATTTTCGGCTGACAAATGCCAAATATGTTTTATGTTGCAGGTTAGATGGATCTTCTTGGTAGAGCATAGCACCTATACCAATTACTGAAGCATCCGCTTGGATTATAAACTTTTGCTTGGAATCTGGATATCCTATCTTAATGCAGTTTTCCAATAGCTGTTTTGTTGCTTGGAACGCCTTCTCACACTCCTCATTCCATAACCATTTATTATTCTTTTTTAGCATTTCCTGCATTGGAGCTACAGTCTCCGTGTAACCTGGACAGTTTTCCTTAAAGAATCCCGTTACGCCTAAGAAAGCCCGAATGTGCTTGACTCTCGTTGGTGTAGGGAAATTCTTTATCGCTTTGATCTTAGCTGGATTTGGCTTCACTCCCTCCTTGTCAATGATGTGACCCAAATATAAGATCTCGCTCTTGAAGAAATGCGATTTCTTCAGGTATACTTTGAAATTTGATGCATTCAGGTTGCCTAATACTTCATTTAAATTTTCCATGAGAGTTTCAATGTTGTCGGATGCCAGCGGAATGTCATCAATGTAGCGTACCGTCATCTCCTTAACTTCCTCGGTTAGATTCCGATCCAGGGCTCGGATTAAAGCACAGCCCGCTGTTTTGACTCCAAAGGGCATTCGGACGAAGCAGAACGTTTGGTTATCGAATAAGAAGCCAGTTAGAAGCTGTAACTTCTCATTCAATTCAATATGGTGGAGACTGGACGTCAAGTCAACTGATGAATAAATGCTTTTGTTTTTAAAGCCTTTTAGTACGTCTCTGATAATTGGCGCTCTTTCATACTCAGGAAAAATGAGTCTCATGTTGAGATTTCTGGCATCTAAACAAAGTCTAATAGATCCATTTGGTTTTGTGACTGCCAAAATCGCATTTAGATAAGGTGTAGGTGTCTTCCTTATCACTCCAGCTTGTAACATCTCATCTATAATGACCATAACTTGACCGCGATATTTTTCCGGAATTGGGTACAATCTACTTTTGAAAGGTGACCAATCCTCGACTTGCATTGAATATTTGAAATTTAATATTTTACCAGGTACTGTATCAAATACTGTTTTGTGCTTCCTTAAAATCTCTTCCAATTGTTTTCTGTGTTCACCCCCAAGTTGAATGTCATTGAGCCGCTCCTGTAGTAACACTTCAAATTGTGCCTCACTGTCATCTCCTTCTGTTAATAAAGACCATATCTCCTGGGATTCACTCTCCTCATCTAGTTCCACAACAGCTCCTTCTATGATGTTATCTTCCGCCTTTCGTATCTCCTCTTCCGTCTCTTCCGATATTGCTTCCAATGCCCAAGAATTTACATCTCTTCCGGTAGTGATTTCATCCATATGCAATCCCACGTTCTTCAGCTGATCATACTCTCTAAAACTGACTGTATTCTTGTGCAAATCTATCACTGCTTGATAGTCACAAATAAAATTTGCACCAAGAATTATATTGAAATTCATCTTTGCCATGATAATGAATGTTTGCCCAAAAGTGTGTTCCAATATGTTCAGCTCTAAGTATGCCTGACGTTTACAAGTGACGGTGCGTTCAGGAATAACACCCCTCACTTTGAGTTGTGGTACGGGAATTACAGGAATATTCTGACTCCGTCCCAACTCTCGAACCAAGGCCTCCGATACCAGACTGATCTGCGACCCCGTATCCAATAAACATCTTATATTAATTCCACCAATCCTCGCGTAAATAATGGGTAACTGCCTAATTTCATCGTTCCGTGGTTTCATCGTCTCCTCCAGGCAGTCTTCTGGCAAAGCAATCCATTCTTGTATGTTCGCTACTATCCATCCATCTTCAACTTCCGACTGTTGCGTTTGCAGACTGTCTTCTTTATCCAAATTTAGCATTTTTTTAGCTCCATTGCGACTCCCATCATCCTTTTGTCGCCCATGCCCTTGATATTCCTCTTGTCTCAGTAGACTTCCAGCTTCCTCAGTATGTGTGTCTGGATTCTTCATGTTCCCAATGGCTTTTTCCCATCTTCCTAGCTCTCCACCTTGACTAGCGTGTAATTCCTCTAGGTAATTTTGTGATTGAGCGTGCCTATCATCCCAGTCATTTCGATAATTACGTGGCTCTCCTCGATTTTGATCTCTCCTTCCTTTCCATCTTTGATTAGCATTGTAATCACCGTATCTTCCATAAGGCCTGTCATTTCTTCGATTTTCACGCCATTGCTGATACCCTCTATGTTGATATCTATTGTTACCTTGTTATAGTTATTCTCGTTACGTTGGTATGGTCTGTTTTCTCCTTCTTCCTGGTTTCGCCTAGGTGTGGACGTGCTTGTATTAGTACCTTGCGTTTTAGTGTTTGCCTGTTTTGGTTTTATGACCTCCGTCGTATTGACTAACTCCAGCTGTCTTCCTCCTCGATAATGATTATGAGATGTAGTCTCATCTATCTGGCGTAATATCTGCTCTTCGTGTAAGGCCGTACTAACGTTCGCTGCGACTAGTACTTGCTGCACGTTGACTGGTAATTGCCGCGCTACAGTCATCACCAGATCCGCTTCATTTAAAGGGTAATCAAGGTCGCGAAATTTTAGCATTTGCATGTTAAAGAAATCTGAGTATTTCGTCTGCTGGGTAGTTTGGTATTTTCTAGAGTAAAGTTCCATCCTTAGACTCTGTTGTAATGCTGGCGACCAGTACTTGCGCAGAAACGCTAATTTGAAATCTGTCATAGTTCCAAATGTATATTTGAAGCTTAAAAACCATGTAAGGACATTTCCTGATAAAAATCTCTCCATCATCCTCAATCTACGTGCTTCAGGTACCCCAGTGTCATTGTAATGATCTTCAATTTCTTTAATAAAAGCTTTAGGTGTCACCCCTGAATTCTCCGTGTATTTCTGCGGTTTATAATCGTTCGAGCGAATTACTTGGATACGTTGTGTGGGCTGATGACCGTCTTGTGGCGTGGAACTCCTTTCGATATTCTTGCGAAACCCTTCCGTGTTTGTTGTTAATGGGCTCTCCGCCTGAGTCTGACTCCCTGCTGTGCTAGTACCCTCCGGGCTATTTGAGTCGTCCTGTTTGTCTTTCAATAATCCCGTTTTAAATATCGAGGATTGTTCTAACGACCTCAGTTCGGCTTTAATGATCCTGTCTGTTTGTTCTTTAAGTTTACTCTTCATTTCTTGCTCTAATGCTTGAATACGAGTATGATTTTCGCCTACTGTCTTAAGGATGGTTGATCTTTCCTCTTTAGTATCGATATTCATTTTTCGCCTATCTTTTCTTATTTGCTCCTTAATCGTGCTTACTTTCTCCTCAATCTGGCTTTTAGTGTCATCCTGATTGCTTTCTATCTGGCTTTTCCATTCTTCCAATCTCGCGCTATTTTCGTCGACGGTACTCTTTAATTTATTCTGATCCGCTTCCAGGCTTTTCCATTGCTCCGCTGATTTTATTTCGAGACGGTCCATATCTTTAATTATGCCGGATATATTTTCATCTACCGCTGATAATTGTTGTTGAATGACCTTGCCGCTCTTTTCCATTTCCTTAGATCGTCCTTCTAACTTATCCTGAGCTATCCTGAGCTCGCTTGTATTCATGGTGCATGCTAGTTCAATTTGCTCCAATTTAGCTAACACCGTTTCATCCAGAATGCTAAGTTTTTGATCAAAAATACTTTCCATTTTCTTAATCTGATCTAATTGTTTTTCATTGTTTTTACTAACATCTAGGGCCAGCAATACCAATTGTTGATTAGTGTGATCCTTCATCTCTGCGGTTAACGAAGCTAATTGGTTCGTGTTTTTAACATTCTGCGCCTCTAACTGCGAATTTATAGTGTCATTGATTTCATTTTTTAGTAATCTAGCTTGTTCCGCCTGATATTCATTTTGTTCAATCCTACTGTTATTTAATTGTGTCCGCAATGATTCACTTTGTTCAGATAGTTAAGTTTTTAGCGATTCACTCTGCTCAGACAATTTGTTTATAGACTCACTTTGTTCTAACATAGTATTGTTTAGTGATTCACTTTGTTCAGATAATTTCGCGTTTAATGCTCCACTTTGTTCTGATAGGTTAGTGTTTAATGATTCACTTTGTTCTGATAGTTTAGTGTTTAATTGTTCAGATAATTTCGTGTTTAGTGATTCACTTTGTTCGGATAGTTTTGTGTTTAGTGATTCACTCTGTTCCGCTAATTTAGTGTCCAACAATTTCTGTGTTCTCCTAGCCGCACTCTCAATGATTTCTTGAATCTGTTCCACCGTTGCCATGTTATACACTTTTATATGAGACATAAGGGAAATGGCATAAAGCAATGCCCCTTGACACATACATACAATCCAATGCACATTTAATTTCTTTACCCTACTCAGTTCATTTATTTTTACATTTAATCCCACTAGTCGATTGCATCTCTGAGTGGTTCTAATTTTACTCAATTTAATTTAAACCCAAACACATATTCAGT
Source organism: Meconema thalassinum (assembly GCA_946902985.2). Lineage (NCBI taxonomy): Eukaryota > Metazoa > Arthropoda > Insecta > Orthoptera > Tettigoniidae > Meconema > Meconema thalassinum. Next base: position 1,408,539,920 of record OX336388.2, read on the forward strand.
CATTAAATTGTTATCCTGATCTGATATTAACACTGACTAATTAACAGAGTATTAATTGTAATTCAAGGCTACCAGCCTCCTAACATTTTCATGAGTTTGACTTTCTAAACAAATCTAGTTTTAACTTTAATCATTGGGCGCCCGGTATCACGTATATTAATTTATTTTAATTCAATAGACAAAAACGTGAACCGTATTTTACATTGCAAACTCCTGATTTTAATTTATCTTTCACACATTTGGCGGTATCCTCTTCGCCTCAATTACTTTTAATAAAATATCACTTTCCGGTGATCAAAGTACTGTCATATCTGCCTCCACGTGTGGCCTGTCAGTTTTACACAAATACGCCAACTAAATGTGTTCCAGCAGCGAACCAGCAACAAAATTACACCCTCATTGTTGCGTCAGTTTGAAAACCCAACTACGCTTACATTGACATGTGCAATTTCTTTGCCGTTACACCAAAGTGAACCGCCCCACGCTTGTCCGCGCCAGTTTACGTCTTATGAACCCTTCAGAATAGCAGTGTTTATATGCAAGAATCTTGATCAAGGGGTCGCGCTCAGTTCCTAGTGTAATGTCTACGTTCGCCAACAACATGCTCTACTGAGGTAAGGGTCATAGGATTAAAACTATAATAAAGAAAGAAAGGTGACAAGACGTAAAACAATAACATGATTTAATGACTAATAGTGCATAAAAAGAATATAAACAACAATAATAAAAAATCCTACCTTGAATTTTCCCATGACAGGAATATCTATCAATGTTGAGGAATCAGACGGATCTCCCCCTTATTAAAATGTGGATCCTAGTTCCACTAACTTGCATTTGGATTTTATGTACGCGTAATGACTAACTACGAGAAATGAGTACTTGGATGACTGTTCGTTTACAGCGGGTTAACAGCCACGATGCTTACGAACAATCATCTCGTAAATCAACGTGTACGGATATGGGACATGACACTAATAAAAACCCTTAAAAATTTAATGCTGACACACAAACTACAAATCTACTATTTACAGGAATCTCCCTCGAGACCCTCCATTTGCGCGATGACGCACTTGACAAATTGAGCTGCCAACTCCGGCCAATTGCTCAATACTCAAACAAGGAAAATACAGCATCGCACGTGACTTCACGGGTCACTGATATGGAATATAAACATGGACTTAAACCAACAACAACAAAAGCCTCACCTGCTGAGATTACTTTATATGAACAAAACTGCATGTTAAGCTAACGCTTCGGAGATTATCGTGATTCGTAGGCAACTCCCAATTATTTAAACAATTTTTACCATTGATCAGTTCTTAATTCTGTATTTCAAGTAATTGCGGAGTCAACAAGCACTCCTCACTAATGACCTCGCTTGCAACCTTCAGTCCGCCTTGTGAAACAGCTCCCTTCCTCAATACTTGTCATTGCCCCAAACTCCAGTGTGTAAAAATAACTGACCAGCTGTGCCGTTATCTCACAGAATCAACAGCAACAAATCTCAACCACCTCAACATATGGTCAGACATTAATCAAAATAGCCACAATTGCCCTCGCAAGGTAACATTATGGACTTGGCACCAAGCTGACAGAAATCAGTCTACGCTGAAATTCCCGCTTGTAATGACCACAAAATACACACACACACACTTCTGGGAATGACATGACGTTTTTTTTTACACAGGTCGGCTGAATAGATGCTGACAAACTATTTAAAAAAAATATTAAACCTACGATAGAGCTGACTGTTCTTCGTCACAAATCACATTGCTCCAAAGGCAATAATCTCACTGAATCTGATCAATAATAAACCTTAAAAAAATTAATTACCCTCCAATCTACTGTATAATTATATTACTTCAGTCCTACTTCTGAAACACAACATATCTCCGAGAGACGTTTTTAACCGCATTACGTAACATATGCAAACACGGTCGTCCACATAGCTACGTTAGTTAAAACAACAAACAAACAAGAACCTTCTGCTAATAACATTTATGCGAGCTGTTTCCATGCAAAAGGTGTGTCAGACCAAAACTAAATATACTACGTTAATCACACAAGCAAAATATTTACAAAAATATGTCCCATATACCATAAGTTAATTTATCAGATAATAAGAATATTATTTTGTACTCATCCTCGGCCAGTCACCCGTCAAAAGAACATCAGCGGCCATCTCCCAACTGAATGTTTCTTAGCTCGTCTCAGCCATCTGGACGGAGTGTTGATAGTTCCAAACTTCTTCCAGGATAAGCGATGTCATCTCTCGTGCTGATTCAAAAAGATAGATTATTATACACTCGATATCTGACTACTAAATTCGCCGTTTCAGGTACTACTTTCCCCGGAACAGTCTGTTGGCGAATTGTCGATGCTACTGTCCCTACAAAATATAGTACTGTGACTATCTATCACTGAATTTAACACATTTATTAATAATTTATGTGTCCTCAAGGCACGCAAAAGTATAAGTGCCTACGTCCTTAGACGCGCAAAAATGTAAAGTAACCTGTGTCCACGACACACAAAAGTATAATAGCCTGTGTCCACCGACACACAAAATATAATAAGCAATGTCTTGGCTCTTCACGCCACTTATAAATGAACCGGCCCTAGGTATTGATAGAGGGGGAAATTATATAAAAAATTCTCAAAATAATAGTGGTACAGGAATGAAATAAATATCACTGAACTCGTAAAATTGCGCAGGTCAAGAATATGCCCATTAATCCTAGAATCGATCGTAGAGATGTTGTCTAGCCGATCTCCCGCGTTAATGCTAGCCACCGCGTGCCCAAGCTAGACTTGCCGCGCTGGTAAGCATTCATCTCCCATTGGTTCCACATTTTCTGTAACATGGCGGTTTTTATCAGACCTTGGCCTCGTAGGAGTGTCTAGTATTTTCATCAGCCACTCACGTTACTGCATCATATTTTTTCTAGGCGCGAATATTACAATGAACATACCAGAAGCGTGTCTCACTGAGCGTCCCTTCTATTTTGAGGTAGCCACCACCTGTCCTTCTGAAACATTGCTAGGGTCTATCTTTTCACAATCCTAAGTATTTAGCCTTTTGTCAAACTGCTGCAGGTATGTCCCCATTGTCTCCAACAAATGCTTGAAATTTCTTCATCTCCGTCTGGCTATTTTCATGATGCTGGTGGAAATATTTATTAATTGAAGAAATAAAACATCGAATCATTTATCCATCAGAGGGTAAAGGGTTCAATATATATCCAAAGGGGGATTCGAACTCCTTCCAGCGCTGCATAATAAATTGAGAATCTACACCGGAACCGCTTACGCTACGAAGACAACTGGGTAAACATGACCTATTAAGCTATCTATTCACACAACTGCCAGTTCTCCTAAATACATTGTTCATATCATTTTAAGCTTTTGCCACGAAGAAGGTCTTCTGTATTTCCCTTTCTTTATAATTATGTTTCAGAAAGTCTCTAGGAAGCATCGCGAACAACAAACCGTTCTAGACGCTTCTTGTTCTGTCCGCCATGCTTGTCCAAGATGAAACCGGGTCTACGCATGCGCGAGAGCCGTGAATCTTATTTAAGTATTTGCGAACCCGAATGGTCTCGTGAAATGCATCGAAAACAATCACTGGGACATTATATAATCGTTAGTGAAGAGTTGGTGAAAACGGCCCGTAATGATGATTGTTGAAGGGTTTCGTCGCAACGTATGTACAAACAATGTTGGGAAGGGATAGAACGTGGTTTTGGTGGTCGTGCTGCTGCCAGGAGGCCATTGATCACACGTACCAATGTCCAAGGTAATATGCAGGGATACAAACAAAACCACCATTGAACTGTGAAAGTGTGGAAGACTGTGTTATGGTGTAACGAAATATACTATATGGTCTGGTAGTCAATGTGGAGGTGAGTGGCCCTGTTTTTTTTTTTTATTTTATTTTTTTTAGTCGTTTACCCTCCAGGTTGTTGGAACCCACGGACTCAGCGAGGGAACTCACCACTACCGCCTCTACGGGCAGTGTCCTAGAGCTGGGAACATCGAATCGGAAGGGATACAACTGGTGAGGTGGGATTGGCACCTCGCCCAGGCGGCCTCACCTGCAAAGCGAACAGGGGCCTCATGAGGGAAGGGAAGGGATGGTGAGGATGGATAGGCAAGTAAGAGGGAAGGAGGTGGCCATGGCCTCGAAGAAGGTACCATCCCGGCATTTGCCCGAAGACGACGTGGGAAACCACGAAAAACCACTTCGAGGATGGCTGAGGGGGAATCGAACCCCCTCTACTCATTTGGGCCACCCGAGGCTGAGTAGACCCCGTTCCAGTCCTCGTACCACTTTTAAAATTTCGTGGCAGAGCCGGGAATCGAACCCAGGACCTCCGGGGCGGCAGCTATTTATTTATTTATTGATTTATTTTATAACCCCAGTTGATACCTGGGACATTATTGACCGGACTTTCTTGTGTCTTCAGTGAGATCTAGTTGTGGTAGTCAGACACGTGTTCCTAACAATTTAACAAAGGGTTTACAAAATTGAATACTGAAATAAAGCATTAAAAGTAGAATTCATTTTTCCATACATTCTGTCTTAACTAATACCATTACTAAGAACAAGTACACGAATAAGATCATGAACAAGAATAAGAATAATAAATGGGGAAACCACGGAAAACTGCTTATATTGAACCCTTCAGAATAGCAGTGTTTTATGCAAGAATCTTAGATCAAGGGGTCGCGTTCAGTTCATAGTGTGGTGTTTACGTCCGCCAAACTACGTGCTTTTCTGAGGCAAGGGTTATAGGATGAATACTATAACTAAGAAAGAAAGGAGACAAAACGTAAGATAATAACAAGATTTAATAACTAATTTGTGCATAAAAGAATAAAACAAACAATACTATAAACAAATCCTCCCTGAATTTTTCCCTGACAGGAATATTTATCACTTTGAGGAGTCAGATGGATCTCCCCTTTTCTAATAAAATGTGGATCCCAGTTCCACTATCTTGCATATGAATTTATGTTCGCGTGATGACTATCTACGAGAAATGAGTACTTGGATGATCATTCGTTCACAACGGGTTAACAGCCACGGTGCTCACGAACAATCATCTCGTAAATCAACTTTTATGGCTATGGGCATAACATTAATAAAAATCCTTAAATCTAACTCTGACACACATATTACAACTCTACTATTTACAGGCATCTCTCTGAGACCCTTATTAGTGTGGTGACACACTTAACAAATGAGCTGCCACAATGGCCAGATACTCAACAACAAGGAAACACAGCGCCGCACGTGACTCACGAGTCACTGACATGTACAATAAACAAAGAATAAACCAACAACAACAAACAACCTGAGTGGTTAAGATTACTTTATATTAACAAAACTGCATGTTAAGGAAACGCTTCGAAGGTAATCGTGTTTCGTAGGCAACTCCCATTTATTTAAACAATTTTACCAGTGATCAGTTTCTCACATTATTATTTATTTTCAAGTAATTGGGAGCCAGACGTGCACTCCACTTTAATGAGCTCTGCTTGCGAAACTCAGTCAGCCCTTGTGACAACAACTCACCCCTTTCCACAATACCAGTCATGTCCCCCATCCAGTGTATATAAATAGCCGACCCGCTGAACTGTTATCTCAAGGAATCAACAGCCGCTAACATCTCCTCCCACTCAACATATGGTCAGACAATAATCACATATCCATAATTGTCCTCGCAAGGATGCAATATGAATCTGGTACCAAGCTGACAGAAATCAGTCTCTGCTGAAGTTCCCACTTGTAATACCACAACCATATACTCACAATACACACATCTGGGACTGACATAACACCTTTCACATGGGTCTGCTGAATTAGAGCTCGCAAACATTTAACACAATATTTAAAACCTACGATAGAGCTGAGTACTCTTCGTCACAAATTACATTGCTCCAAAGGCAATAATCACACTGAATCTGATCAATAATAATTCTCAACAAAATTTAATTACCCTCCAATCTACTATATAATTAGATTAATTCAGTCCTACTTCTGAAACACGACATATCTCCGAGAGACGTTTTTAACCGCACTTCGTAACCTAGGCGAACACGGCCGTTCACATAGATACGTTAGTTAACACAACACAAAGAAAAGAACCTTCCATTAACTACCATTGTGCGAGCTGATTCCAAACAAAAGTGTGCCAGATCAAAACAAATATACTACATTAATCACACAAGCAAAGTATTTACAAAAAATATGTCCCATAAACCATAAGTTAATTTAATAAATAATAAAATATTATTTGTACTCATCTCGTGTTGTAGTCACCCGTCAAAGAACATCAGACGCCATTCCCCAACTGGATGGTTCTTTATCTCATAGCAGCCATCTGGACGGACTGTTGAGACTTCCACACTTCTTCTGCATTCATCGATGTCATCCTTGCGCTGATACAAAAATTAGGTTATTATACACTTTATGCCTGACTACTAAATTCGCTTGTTCAGGTACTAAATTCCCTGTCACTGTTCGTTGGCGAATTATCGACGCTACTGTCCCTATAACTATAGTACTATGACTATCTATCACTGAATTTACCACTTTACAATGAATATCTTGTGTCCTCGACACAAATACAAGTCTATCTCTTCAGACGAACAGAATCAAATTCCTGTGTTCTCGACACACGGAATAAAAGTCATGTCTCCTAGACACACGGAATGAAAGTCCTGTCTCCTAGACACACGGAATAAAAGTCTATGTCTCCTAGACACACTTATAAATGAACTGGCCCTTGGGTCTAGATGGAGGGGGATTTTATGTAAAAATTTATCGAAGTAATTGTGGTACAGGAATGAAATAGATATCACTGAACTCGTAATATTGCACAGGTCAAGAATATGCCCATTAATCCTAGAATCGATCGTAGAGATTTTGTCTAGGCGATTTCCCGCGTGAATACTAGCCACCGCGTACCCCAGCCGGAGTTGGCGCGCAAGTAGGCATTCTCTTCTCATTGGTTCTCCATTTTCTGATAATTTGGCGGTTTCTAGTAGATCTTGGCGTCTTGGGAGTGTCTATTTTCTTCATCAGCCATTCACGTTACTGCATCATATTTCTTCTAGGCGCGAATATCACAATGAACATACCAGAACCATGTCTCACCGCGCGTCGCTTCTAAAATTGAGGTAGCCACACCTGTCCCTGTGATACATAGCTAAGCTATTTCTTTTCATAGCTCAAGTACTTAGCTTTTTGTTAAACTGATGCAGGTATGTCCCTACTGTCTCCAACAAATGCTTGAAATTTCCTCATCACTGTCTGGCTACTTTCATGATGCTGGTTGAAATATTTATTAATTGAAGAAATAAAAAGTAGAATCATTTAACCAACATAGGGTAAAGGGTTCAATATGAGTTTGAGACGGGAAGCGAACAAGCCTTTTCAAGTTCTGCCTCGCAAGGCCGAGTGTACCCCGTACATGTCCTCAGACAAGAATTAAATTTCTTGGTAGATCCGGGATTGGAAGCCGGACCTCTGCGATGACAGTCAAGGATGCGTCACTGCACCACGAGGCGAACTTCTTTTTAGAGTATTGTACTCTATCGATTTGAATAATATTTATGTCGCTCAAAACTCTTCTTGATTGTACTTATCAAGAAACTTTGGTGTTGCACTTTAATTCAAATAAAAGAAAAACAACGTAAAATGGATTTTAATAATTTAATGTCGTTCAAAATATCATGAAAAATATAATTTTTAAAAATTTCTGATATAAATCTGCCACTTTTACAGTATAAAGAATGCATTTTAGAAATCATTAAAGCGTTAAAAATTCATGTTGAAATGTGAATTGTTTTAAAAATCTGTTAATAATGGAATATAAAAATGTTTGAAAAGAAGATTGATACCTCTTTCCATAATACTTGTATGTGTCTGTCTGCACTGTCAATAAAGGTTTTTCCTAGAGCCCGTCGTATGTATCCAACTAATGTCCTTTATTGTTTGTTATACAGAATATAGTATACGGCGTGTTACAGGGGCGTATATGCAATTTGTTTTCGGCGAGGGAGGGGGCTGACTATCCTGGGAAATTGTGAGTATTCTCAGGGGATTGTCACCGCAAAATACCCAGAAATATCAACCAATATCTTAGAGCATATAACTTTGTGTAATTATTTTAGATAAGATTCAAAGTTTATATAGCCTACAATTATTACTGACAATACAAAAAAGTAGTAAAATACAACACAACATAAAAATAAAATTTTATACTTAATGAATTTTCTATTATGATCTATGGAGTATGGAATAGCCAATATCTAAATATTTGTCAATTTACTAAGCATAATGGTAAACATTTTTTTTGTACAAGTTGATGATTTATTTCTCAAAAGTACCGTACTGTGGAATTCACAGTTTTGCCTCACAAGGCAGAGTGTACCCCGTTCCAGCCCTCAGAATAAAATTTATTGGCAGAGCCGGGAATCGAATTCGCACCTCCGGGGCGGCAGCCAAGAATGCTAGCCACTACACCAAGAGTTAGTATAATTTCAATCTTAATATTGTTTATAATTTAGCCAATAAGTTAAGATTAGGGTAGAACCAAATTAAGAATTATTTTGGTTGGTTGGATGGTTGGTTCTTAAGTTTAGGGGCTGCGACAACGCGGTCATGTAGCCCCGTGTACTTCGGGTGTGTGTAGAATCTGTCTGATAACCGGTGTTAATTGTGATGACTGTATTAGTGTGTGTTACCTGTTTTTTTAATATAAGTACTGCAACTTTGAATTTTTTCAAATAGTTCCTACTTTTGCCGCCAAGCGCCACCGTCAACGATTACTAGGCCAAGTTCAGAACTTAGCTACTAGACACCACCGCAGTCGGCTCTTGGCAACGAACATAGAAACCTAAGAGCGTTGTTTACATTCTTAACCTATCCAATTTAGCTTCACACAGGTGCAATTAGTGGAAGGTTCTTTAACATGCCATAAATCTATGACATGGGACCGCCGGCTTTACTTCCCCTCCGAAGGAAGGCATCCTGAGGGATTTTAACGCTCATAAAAAATCCGACGGCTTTGGCCGGGTTTATAGAATTATTTTATGTTCTTACCAAAGCAACACTTTCTTAATTTTTATTGGCTTTCTTCGGGGAGGGAGGGATGCCCCCTCAGCACCCCACCCCCCACCCTTTTATATACGCCCCTGGCGTGTTCTGTAAAATATGAAAATATAACCGCAATAGGCAGTCAACACGATCCTCCTGCATCAAGGGCAGGTGCAATTTCCGCTTGACAGCTCATCTTCCTGTCTTGGACGAAGGGAACACTGCAGAGGGAAATAGTTATAAATTACCTTCTCACTCGTGATTGATTTCTTTATATTTCCATTTTACAAGTTGAATAGTAGTCAAATATTCGACAAGCGGTGTTGTATAATATTCATGGACCTACAATGTTAGATTCTGTCAATGCGTACACCTATTCCTGACAGTTTAAGTTCATATTGGCTCTCTTCCTTAAAAAAAAGACAAACCCACCTCCATTCACCTTGAGGGCCGGAGCTTGCTGTGCCAGGCGTAGCGGTCCATCCAACTACATCAAAGTAGCCTAATTAGGTAGTTACAAAAATAAATTGAATGCACTTCCGACCAGATAAAAAGAAACTAATTTGTCTTCCTCTTTGAAGATATAACTCCTTTAGCTAGCACACCGTAATCCACTTTCAAGATTGGTTCTTAAAAGAATTAATGAACCAGAGGCTTTACATCGCAAAGTTTATGACCATCACCTGCGTTAAAGAAGTAAACGGAGATGAAGTCATTTCATTCAGACTCTGGTTGGAAATATTTATCGTTTAATTAGTAAATTCTGTATTTCAAATATTGTGAAACTGAGTGGAAATGAGGAATCACATCTCAGTCAGGTAAGGCTACACAGGGTAGGCAAAGTAGGTTAAGTCTACTTGGACAATTTGAGAACGAATACATCTTTCGTATTCATTTCATACCTTATAAACTTTTATCTGTGATGTATGAAACACCTTACATTATTTGCAGTGTTTCACAGGATATTCATGGTAAGCACTCCTTTTTAGCCTAATTTCATGTATGAACAAGATGTTCAGTAAAGAACATATAGCCTACTTTCTCCTAAATGCATGGGTAATGGTATAACTCTTTGTCCTTTACAAGGAGTTGTAGTAGCTTGTTGAAATACAACGCTTTATACGGATATTAAACATGAATATGAGGCGCCCTTTGCTAGTGCTACCTCTGTCCAAAATTTCATTCAATTCGGTTTCACCGTGTGTGAATTGATAGGGTGAATCGATTTGCACACATACATGGCCGCCATATGCAAACTATTGGACTGACGACCTTGTAGCTTGGTCAAAGAACGCTTCTCATATAAAGGTATGTTGTTACAAAATTTGGTAGAGATCAGATGATTAGGTTGGTCGTAATTTGATTTAAGCTTTTAACATTTGGGTGGCCGCCATTACGTTTCCATCAAGATGGCGACGAAATAAAACATAACATTGAGTTGCCTTTTGCAAGTGACCTCTGTACCAAATTTCGTTCAATTCAGTTTCACCGTGTTTGACTTGATAGGGGGAATCGATTTTCACACATACATGGCCGCTATCTGCAAACTATTGGGCTGATGACCTTGTCGTTTGGTCAAAAGATGCTAAACATATAAAGGTATGTTGTTGCAAAATGCAGTAGAGATGAGGTGATTAGGTTGGTCGTAATTTGATTTAAGGTTTTAACATGTGGGTGGCCGCCATTACGTTTCCGTCAAGATGGCGGCGATATAAAACATGACACTGAAGTGCCCTTTGCTAGTGCTACCTCTGTACGAAATTTCGTTCAATTCGTTTTCACCGTGTTTGAATAGATGGGGGAATCGATTTGCACACATACATGGCCGCCATCCACAAATCATTAGGCTGATGACCTTATAGTTTGGTCAAACGATTCTTTATACATATAGGTATATTGTTGCAAAAATCGGTAATCAGATGATTAGGTTGGTCGTAATTTGATTTAAGCTTTGCACATTTGGGTGGCCGCCATTAAGTTTTTGTCACGATGGCGGTGCAATAAAACATGACACTGAGGTGCCCTTTGCTAGTGCTACCACTGTACCAAATTTCGTTCTATTCGGGTTTACCGTGTTTGAATTAATAGGGGGAATCAATTTGCACACAAAAATGGCCGTCATCCGCAAACTATTGGGCTGCTGACCTTATAGTTTGGTCAAACGATTTTACATACATAAAGGTATATTGTGGCAAAAATAGGTAGAGATCAGATGATTAGGTTGTCGTAATTTGATTTAAGCTTTGCACATTTGGGTGGCCGCCATTACGTTTTCGTCAAGATGGCGGCTATATAAAACATGGCACTGAGGTGCTCTTTCCTAGTGCTACCTCTGTACCAAATTTTGTTCCATTCGGTTTCACCGTGTTTGAATTAATAGGGGAATCGATTTGAACACAAACATGGCCGTCATCCGCAAACTATTAGGCTGGTGACCTTGTAGTTTTTGTCAAAGGATGCTCCCCACATATAGGTATGTTGTTGAAAAATTTGGTAGAGATCGGATGATTAGGTTAGTCGTAATGTGATTTAAGCTCTGAACATTTGGGTGGCCGCCATTACGTATTCGTCAAGATGGCGGCGTTATAAAACATGATACTGAGGTGTCCTTTGCTAGTGCTACCTCTGCACCAGATTTCGTTCAATTCAGATTCACCGTGTTCGAATTGTTGAGGGGGGGGGGGGGCGGGGGCAGACATTCAGAGTACACACACTCACTCACACACACACAGACTCACACACACACAGACAGATACACTTTTTTCGCCCTGTGCTGATCTCATAAGTCTACTTTCATATTTTGCAAAAATCGAAAGTAGGCTAAAAAAAGTGGCTTATGAGATCAGCTTTTGTCCCTGTGTGTGTGTGTGTGTGTGTGTGTGTATGTATGTGTGTGTGTATGTGTGTGCGTCCGTGGGTGTGCTCTTCCTAATAACTTCTAAACTGCTGGAGCGATTCCAATGGAATAGTCATAGCACTATTTCAGGCGGACCCGGCCGTGCCCTTCAAATTTTATTACGTCTCACCAATCCAACATGGCGGCTGTGCTAATTATTTCACTGGCATTCTATATCTCCGAAACTATTATTCATATCACTCTAACATTTTGTACAGTGATAAAGGGAGCTACTACACGTTCACATATGTGACTTTCAAAACCCTGTTAACTACAAAACGAACACGGCGGCCATGTGAAGTTGAAACATTTAAATAGATTTTTCTCACGATTTTACCATCCGAACGCATATTTTAGAACTTAAAGGGTTCATTCTGGTTCCGTATTGATAAACTAATTGAGTAATAAATAGGTTGAAAGTTCCGCCTAATCAATACTTTGATTAAATATGATCACTGTGTGGTCATTGGTGGGACATGTTTCAAGGCCTAATTGCTTTTGGCCCGTTCATCAGCCGATATCTCTATATATATATAAACATGAAAGTTTGTCTGTTTTTTCTGAATTTCCACGGAAATTTACGATATTTGCGCGTTTCAGACTGTTTTGTGACGGATGCGCGCAAAAATTAATTTTTTGTCTGTCTGTCTGTTTGTTTGTTTGCTTGTCTGTGGACAAATTCGTGTCCTTATAACTCGAGAACGGCTGGGTGGATCAACGTAAAATTTGATACAGATATCCATCAGAGGCACGACACTAATCATTGATGTAACTCTTCTCCATACCTCTCATAAATGGGGGCCTACCCCCTTAAAATACATGCTGAAATAGGCGTAGAAGGGTGAGACAAAGCTCATTTTCAGCCCCTCAATGTGAGAAACGAAACTCGGCCCCCGAAAACCACATTTTAAGGCCCTAAAACTAACAGTTTTTGAGATATCCCAGAAAAATAATTTCATTTATTAACCTACTGAAAGAATAGAAGCCAGTAACTATGGCAACACAATCTCAGAGGTCTATACATTTTCTGTAAGACGCAATGCAATTCCATTTATTACATCACTGTGAAGGTTTGCAAACGGCTATAAAGTTATAACAGATCCAAATTACGCTGTAAAATCCATCAATACATATAATGCGATTAAGGGGGTGAAAGGACACTCTAGAATTTTTTCACGCGATTTACACGTGCGGGTATGGTACAGAAGGTATATTATATCCCTATGCCTATATTGTTATATTATTAACTTATTATACAGTAATTATTATTATCATTATTATTATTATTATTATATTATGGCGTACAACGACAAGACAAAGTTCATTTTCAACCCCTTGGTGTCAGAAACAAACCTCGGGGCCCCTAAAGAGCCGTAAAGGGTCCTCGAAAACTTCATTTTAAGGATCTAAAACCAACAGTTTCTTAGATATTCCCAGAAAACTAATTTCATCAATGCGCTTAAGGGGTTCAAGAAGTACCCGAGATTTTTTCACACGACTTATACGTGCGATATGTCGTACAGAAGGTCTATTATATCTCCAAACAGCAGGAAGAACACGTTAGGTAAATTTAGCTTGAGGAAACTTTTTAACTAATCATTTTTCTTTGTCTACAAACAGGTTCCAAGCCCCTAACCATTGCAACAGTAGCTCAATTGAATACGACTGGTTATTAATACCGAAGACCGTTCGAAGAATGGGTACTTCTGCTAGTGAATAAATAAATGTCAAAGACACGACAAAATGTATAGCGTAAAACGGGCATACAATTTTAACCTCACACGGACTAGAGGCCCATTTCTACCATTGCATATGTTGGGGTTGTACTGTTCGTGAGCGTAATTACTTCTACCAGAGAATTATATTTGCAGGGTGTTGTTTCAGCACAATTGACTTCATTGATTTTGTACGCCTGCATCACTGGTGAAGTATTGAAATGCTGTAAACCTTTCCATCTTTACTGCTAGATTCCAGCAACAGGTTTGCATTGTGTTCACAACTATTGCTGCTGTGCAGAACCAGTACATTCAATGTTTCATTGGCGTCAGTTGACCATAGTGAAGCGTGTGTTTGTTTTCAAGACTATAGCCACGTTTTTCCCCATCATATTGTGTTGTTTTGGGCATTCAATTTCCCATCCTTCTTTATGGTGCACCACATAAGGTTTAACATGGGATTTTTAGTGTGTTACGCTATACATGTTGTTGTGTCTTTGACATTTATTTATTCATATCGGCTGATGAAAGGCCAAAAACAATTAGACCGTGAAACATGTGCCACCAATGACCACACAGTGATCTTTATTTAATAAAAGCATTGATTAGGCGGAACTTTAACCCCATTTATTACTCAATCTGAACGAAATAAAACTTGGTACAGTATATGACCAAATGTAATATCCAATGAAGAACTATGGAATCGTACAAACGAGAAGCCCGTGGACTTACAGTTGAAGGCAAGAAAGTGGAAGTGGGTTGGACATACACTGCGCAAAAACCAGATGGCAATAGAGAGGCAAGCCCTGAGTTGGAATCCTCAGGGACATCGCAGAAGAGGAAGACCGAGGGAAACTTGGAGGAGGACAGTGGAGAGGGAAGCTGCAGAAGCGGGGAGAACGTGGGGAGAAGTGAAGGCAATGGCACGCAACCGAGTCCGATGGCGATGCTTCGTTGAAGCCCTATGTTCCAGCGATGCGAACAACAGGACTTACTGTCGACCAAAGTATTATGTGCACTCTAGTTTGAAGGTTGTTTGTGAAGTAACCAATAGACCTACATAAAATCCAATAACGTCATCATTTTCGTCGTTCTATTTTACGTTAGTTTATGTAGGTTTGGAATTTTTAATTTATATTTTAATATTTTTTATCGCAGTTTGAACACAAAATGTGCCCGTTTTTAAGCGTGTTTCAACCATGCGTCACATTTAAGAATTATTATCTCATAAGCCCGTCATCAGATCGAATGCAAATTTTAACACAATATACATTGAAATGTTGTATAACTGGTTTATTAATTTCAAAATTTTGTGTGTCCAAGAAACAAAGTTGTTATCATTTTTGTAAAGTAACTTTTTCTCGGCTCGGGGTGGTTGGAAAATATAGCTCTTGGTCGCGTTGTAATCCTTATACATCAAGAAGATATGCTGTATGACTCTGGAATACGTAAATTAATTCACTTATTTTATATCGGTTTGTATTTGTTCGTGGAAACAAGGCATGATTCACCAGCTAGCCGCTCCGGTGAAAGCTGTACAACGTTGCTGAGATGGAGCCCATCACTACCGAGCGAGTCGAGGTCGTAATTCCCCGTTCAAATATAAACCGATATAAAATAAGTGAATTAATTTACGTATTTTAAAATCATACAGCATAACTTTTGGTTGTATAAGGAGTACAACGCGACCAAGAACTACATATTCAAACCACCCCAAGCCGAGAAATCGTTACCTTACACAAATGATAACAACTTTGTTTCTTGGACACGCAAAATTTTGAAATTAATAAACCAGTTATACAACATTTCAATGTATATTGTGTTAAGATTTGGATTCGACCTGATGACGGGTTTGTGAGATAATAATTCATAAATAATGCGCATGGTTGAAACACGCTTAAAAGCTGGCACTTTTTGTGTTTCAACTGCGATAAAAAAATATGAAAATATAAACTAAAAATTCCAAATCTACATGAACTCACGTAAAATAGAACGACGAAAATGATGATGTTATTGGATTTTATGTATGTCTATTGGTTACCTCACAAACAACCTTCAAACTCGAGTACACATAATACTTTGGTCGACAGTAAGTCAAGTAAGTCACAGTATATGACTATACAAATTGCAATGCACTGACATCTAAGTTTGTTCAATTGTTTACATAACCTCAAGTTAGTGGCTGTACGCAATATTAATATTAAGTTTCTATTTCTGGTGTTTTAATCATGCGATCGAAATCAAAATTAGCATAATGAACGTACACAATAATCCTCGTCTAATAGTACATAACTCGATGGCCTATAAATATTAAAACCCAACATGGCGACCTCCAAAATATTTAGACGGTTCTTAATATCGATTAATCTATGACAGCAAACAAACTGAAATCTTGAATGTGTATAGAGGCTGTGAACATAAGTTTTCCTATGGGACGTTCAATAGCCTGGTGAGCACAAATCCAACATGGCGAAATTTACATTTTCTAATTGTCGTTTCTCGCAATTTAACCATCCAAGCGCAGTGAAACTTTGTACGGTATATTCGTATATAAATTTTAATCCACTGGCAACTAATTCATTTAAATTAATTTCATAAACACATGAAGGCACCTGAGCGAAATTTTAAAATCTCGTTTTTTAATTCTAGTGTCCTAATTATGCGATTGAAGTTTGAATAAAACCCCTACACAATATTCTTCATGTAATAGTACATGATTCCATGGCATATATATAAAAATCCAACATGGTGACCATCCGAAATATTTAGACGGTTCTCAATACCGACGAATCTATTACAGCAATCAAACAGAAAATGTGTATGTTGATGGAGGCAATTAATATAAGTAGGATATATGAAAATAGGCTGTTTAGTTCTTCACGGATCTACTTGATTAGCCTACTTTCGAATTTTGCAAACAATGAAAGTAGACTTATGAGATCTGCACAGGACAAAAGTTGTAAGTCTGCCTGTTTGTGAGTGTGTATATATAGCTCCCCCCCTCCAATCAATTCAAACATGACTAAACCGAATTGAACGACATTTGGTACAGAGGTAGCCTGCCACTCGCAAAGAGCACCTCAGTGTCAAGTTTTATATTGCCGCCATCTTTACCAAAACTTAATGGCGGCCACTGAAATGGTCAAAACTTAAAATTAAATTACACCAAACTAGTCATCGGATCTTTTCCAAATTTGATAAAAACATACGAGTCTTGCGCCCAGTCTACAAGGTACCATTTCAGGATGGTGGCCGTTTGAATAATGCAAGCTTTGTAATCCATGGCTTGGGAACCACCAGTTTCGATTATCGAACCAAGAATTATTTAAACTGTTCTAAAGCACGTGACCTGTTTGAAATTAAAGGTTTATGTTATAACATTTTACTGCAGAATTGACTTTAAAAAGCCGAGCCGTCTCGGTTACAAGACAAGATGGCAGCTGATCTCTCGTTTTGACCTTTGTTTCAGTAATTTGAGTATGTTGCATGCAATATAGTCTACTGATATAAATAATATAAACTTTGTATGAAATTTATTAGGGTATAATGAATATATACTCCAGTGAGGAAATCGTTTAGTCCAAATTATTAATTGCTTAGACGTTGTATGTAAATCTATTGATAACGTTTAACTTTGGTGGACAATTTTGGCTCTGCGTTAAAGTTTTGGTCTTTCACCCGGTTGGCCGGGATTGGAAACCTATCAGAGTTGTACTTTTCTTGCTTGTTTTTATTTTTAATATGTATTGTATATTAAGTACTGAGACGTTATAAAATTGAGCGTAATGTTGTGCATCTTGCAATGGAAAATATATATTTAATTAAAACATAGTTCGCAACCAGATTTGCACGAGTGACATCTACTAGCAACCAGGTGAACTATGCGTATGCTAACCAAGGCCTACTAGATGCGAGCTGTGCTCTATACCGGTTTTGACATTCCCAGTTAGTGAACCCATGCATACGGTGTAAATGAAAAATTTCCTCTTGCTGCCGATAGAGCGCACTCGCCCCTAAAGACAGGCGTGATTAAAAGTTAGCTCTGCAGTAGGTTTATTAAATTTGTTTCTCCCAGTGATACGTTCAAACCAACGAAGATTTGTTTGAATTTCAATTATGGTAAGTCGTCGGTGTTATGTTGTTTGGAGTATTTGCTGATGAAATTGTAAAATTCTGGGGTAAATTATAAACTATGATTTGAACTCCGCTGCTCAAATCCAGTTTGTCAATCGGTTGTGTGGCTTTTTGCACTTCGAATAGGAAGAAAATATGAGGTGATAAGGACGAAGATTTATAACTATACCCACACATTTAGGAGAAAGTAGGCTATTATGTTCTTTCCTGTACATCTTGTTTAAGTTGAGTGCCAATCCATTGAACCCGACTCGAGAGTGACACGTTTTTTGGATCTAGCAGGCCGTGTTGAAACCTAAGTGATTCATCTTATCCCTGGCAGAGAGTAGCAATTCTAAGTGCATTCTTATCAAGATAGGTGTGTAGTTTTCAAATTTTTCATTAGAGGCCACATACAATATTGTCCGCTCATATTGTGCATAAGGCGCAGACAAAGTGTTTACACATGGTGATAATATTTTAACTAATTACACTGTATAAATAGTTTAGGGAATGACGATGATTATGTAGAATCAGAAACTGAACTGGACCTTTGTGCTGGAGTATAAGCTTCTTGCGGCCAGACGGGTTGTGGATGTGCCACCCAACAAAACAATTCACGTTAAAGGGTCATTTTCTTGTCCGGAAATCTCAAGGAAAATGAATTTTAAATGCATTGTTCTTTACAAAAAAAATCCGTGTAGTTATGCATTCCTATTATACATGTATTTATTTATCGTATGGCTTCTAGTGCCGGGAGTGTCCGAGGACATGTTCGGCTCGCCAGAGGCTGTAGCTTCTTCAAGCGGACACCACTAGGGTGAGCTACAAGTTCCGTTTAATTTCAAGTAGTTCGAACTTTCGATACAAGATATCAATATACCTAGTGGTGAACGTTGGAACTTTGATAGAGCGTTACAACGAAATCTAACCTAGAAATTTAGCTCCACACAAGTTTAGTCTGTGGAAGGATCTTTTACATGCCGTATATCTATGACATGGGACCGCCGGCTTTACTTCCTCTCCGAAGGAAGGCATACTGAAGGATCTTAACGCTCTTAAAAATCTGACGACTTTGGCCGGGTTTGGGCACAGCATTTCAGCATGCTACCAACTACGCCACCGAAGCCGCTTGCATTCCTACAATACAGTATATTTAAGATCCATTTTCTTTTAGGCTTATAAACAGGAAAATTAACCTAACGTGAATCGTTCTGGTGGACGGTACATCCACATACGGCTGGGAGGTGGGGCCAATCATAGGAAAGATAATGGAAAAGAAGCGCATTTTCATATACGCGGTATTGCAAGTACAGCGACGATATATTTAAGAAGAATTGCGGAGTTGAAATCTCACTGCTACGGATAGCTGCTGGCGTTTAGAATTTATTTTTCTCAATTGATAGACCAATCTCTAATTTTCAGTGTTCCAAATATCATTTATTCTCACAACTAACTGTGTAGTGAGTAAGTGATGGAGAAAGTGGTGAATTTATATTGAAGCATCATTTGTTGGAAAATTTAGAACGTTCCAAGAGACAAGACAGTCTTTATCAACGACACTTCATGGATAACTCTCATAATAAAGCGCACTTCTCACGAAGAGAGTTAAAACTTCTCAGCCGTACCAGAACATGTTTTCAAATCTCCTGTTCATTAAAGTTTAGCCCCGCCTGCGGTGCGAGTCTTTGTGAGACAACTCAAAGTTTTGGGCTAAAGTTTGGTGCTGTCCATTCAAATGTTACATAAAAAGGTAAATTGAGTTTGCAGAGAGGACTCGGTAGTTTTCGACTGCTGGACTGTGCGCTTTATATCTAGATCCAGTGAGGACGGAGGAAATACCTAATTCATATGCCATCCTAGTCAGAGCTGTGGAGATCTGAAATAGTAAACTTGGAAAACTATAGCGTACGGGACGTATTATCAACTGCGTCGGTCACCAGGAAACCATACCCTAAGTCAGAGAATCTCATTCTGGGTTCATTTTATACTTTGATAGTTAAATTTGCGATCGATTTCGTGAAAACCAGAAATATCATGCTTAGACTAAGTACATTTTAAGTAGTAAAAATATCAAAAAAATTGAATGGAAATTTGGGTGTAGAATAATGCGATAATATATTACAGAGTCACTAAATCTGAATATTTCACTGGATAAAGGAATATCAATATTGCGTATTAAAATCATTTCCACGCCTATTTAGCAAATTAATTTATTGGAAATTAAATATTTAAACATGTTCGAAATTGAAAAAACAAAGAAAAAACGAAGACCGTGGAACGGGACCTTCCGCACGCTCATTTATCGTTGGTTGTTGATTCATTTTTAGGGACCTTGCGGCATGTATTCCCGTGTACTTGGTTGAGTGTAGAATTTGTCTGATGATCTGTGTCACTGTGATGTATGCACTGTACTAGTGTGTGTATTTTGTAATTGAGGTAGGATTAGTGTAGGAAGCGGTCGTGGCCTTAAGATAGGTACCACTCCAAGAATTTTCCTGGAGTAGAAGTGGGAAACCACGGAAAACCACTTCCAGGAGGTAGGTATCGAACCCACCTCTTCTCAGTTTTGCCTCACAATGTTCAATATACCTCGTTCCAGCCCTCAGACTAGAATTACATTTTTTGGCAGAGCCGGGAATCGAACCCTGACCTCCTCAGTGACAGCCATACGCAACGAGGTGGAGGACACTCATTTATACAGAAGTCCTGTCTTAAAATACACAATAATAATATGTGATAGGATTAATTATAATAAAAATAATAATTTAATGAACTCGGCTACGACGGTGGACGATGAGACTTGTAACGTTAGAAAGTATTAGTTACCCCTTTGTCTATAGCACTCAGCACTCAAGTGTTATTTTGTTGTTTTTATAGTAAAGCCATTCTTACTTCCGACTTGACATTTCAGTGCTACGCTAGAGCCATCTAGCGGTCAGAAGTCGAATCACTTTAACGAGCCAATCACAGGCAGCCATTCAAATCGACATTGGGGCGTGGTGGTGCAGCGGTCAAGCTGTTGGCCTCTCACCGTGGTGGATTGGGTTCGATTCCCGGTCAATGCATGTGAGATTTTCGAAGTGAAATGCCATGCCCTGTGGTTCGGATTCCACGTACAAAGGAGGTCCCGTGGCTAATAATCACAAGATTCACGGTCACGTAAAACTACAATCTTCCTTTTTCAAATCGATATTTCACGACAAATCAAGTTTCGTTCGAGGTTTCGTGATTTAGTGAACGAAACTCGATTTGTCGTGATGCATTGATTTGAATGGCTACCTGTGATTGGCTATTTAAGGTGACTTCACTTCTGACCGCTTGATAGCTCTAGTGTAGCACTGAAACGTCAAGTCGGAAGTAACAATGGCTTTTCTATACAGTGCACTATAATAGCGAATTCGGTGGCTATGCTCTAGAACGCGGGTTCAAACCCAGCCGAAATCATCGGATTTTTAAGAGCTTTAAAATCCTTCAGTATTCCTTCCATCGGAGGGGAAGTAAAGCCGGCGTGTCCATAGATTTACGGCATGTAAAACAACTTACCGCCACAATTGGTAGTGTAGGCCAAATTTGTAGGTTAAATTTGGTTAGAAACGCTCTATCAGGCTCCAACGTTCACCGCTATGTGTCAGTGACAGTGGCATCTCTGGTAGCTGAAGTTGGAACCACTTAAAACTGAACTTGCTGGGGGTTTTCGGACGTTCGATTTAGAATTGTCCTTCTAAGACCATTTGCTGCGATTCTAAGACTATAAAATAATAATAATAAATAATTGATGTATTTTCCATTAATCGTATTAGGGTGTTAAAATAATTGTCATTACCCGCCTAATTTAATTGGGCACGATTCGTGTTGACTGACTGAAAATCATTATGAAGATTGATTACTTAGGCAACACTGAAAATGGTCTCTAGATCTTCGATACCTAAATAATTGCTGTCTCAATAGGATTTTAGCCTGCGCGGTAACATCCAGAGAGCCCTTGATGTACTCATCTTGTTAGCATAATCAGTAACGGATAGGTTATCTTCATTCCATGATATCTGTCAATCAGCTCATATCAAAATTCCTAATATCCCCTCATGGTATAGCGGCTAGCATTCTTGGCTCTCACCTCCAGGGTCCTGGTTCGATTCCCGGCTCTGCCAAGAAATGTACGTAACTCTGCTCTGTGGGTTGAAATGTGGTACATTAAGCATCGTGAGGCAAAGCTGAGAAAAGGCGGGAACGATTCCCATCTCAGCCATTCTAGAAGCTGTTTTCCGTGGTTTTCCACTGTTACTCCAGGCGAATGCTGGGGTGGATCCTAACTTAATGCCAAGGCCGCCTCCTTCCCGATCCTTACATGAATAACAAATCTCCACACCAATACAGCCACCACAGTAACACAGGTTATCAGGCAATCTTCACTACGTACAAGTTATCCGGATTTGTAGGTCGTGGTTGGTCAAGGCACGATGTATGCTCCCGACGTTTGAACGAACATTTCGTTCGGCTTTATCAACGGTCCGTTCCTTCAGTTAGTCAGTAGTCTTCGATGATACGTCGGGAGGGAGCCCGGATAACTTACACAAATCCAGAACTTGCTTTTCCATCATCTTTCTGGCATAATGTTTAACGAACACTAGTAGAGTCATAACATTGACACAGGTTATCGGACAGATTCCTCACGCACACACAGGATTACATTACCACTGTCGTAAACATCCTAAATTAATCAACAAGAACATTATAGGCTATTTGCCATTCTCTATTGCAAAGTTGTAGGTTTTGTAGAGAGACTGAGTAGGAGGAACCTATCTGCCATGCTATAAGTAAAACAAACTGAAATCAAGCTTTTAATATCCCGCTGAAGCGTGGTCAAAGAGCGTTACTGACGTCAAATGTAATTTAAATAAAAACGTTTTATGTGCACAGATGTATTTGCTCTTTGACCGAGCTAAAGCAACGATTGCTAATTTTGTTTTTATGGCCAGTAAGAGACAATGCAGCTCCAAGGTAACTAGAATACTATCAGGTAGGCCGATATCGCAGTTCCCGCTTCAGTCGCCAGGCGGCTCCCTTTACGCTGACGTCATCTCGCGGACAAGCCAGTGTCGCCTGAAGTAAGAAACGTGCTTTGTAATGTAGTTGTATGATCCATTTCGATATGAAATAATGAGCTTTTAAAATGGTTAGCCACAGTAACTGTGCCGTTTCTGAGTACAAAACGATGGCCGCAGAAATTCTGAAGTGATTTACCACTCTTTTTCCAACGATAAGGAAGTTCGAAAGCTGTGGATTTTAAGATGCAGGCGAAACGATAGCGTCAATGTTAGAAATACCTGACGTTGTTCTGCACATTTTCTTACCACAGGACTGCGAACTGGAGCTCAAAAATAAATTATTGGGTTTGCCTCTGAAGAAGAAATCACGCTTTGGTGTAGTTCCTTCGAAGAATATACCTAACTGGCATCAGGCCCGACAAGAGGGAGGGGCAAGCGGGGCTGTAGCCCCAGGGCTTAGTTTAGCTGAGGGAGCCGAGGCGGTAAAAGGACTTAGGATGGACAACTTTATTTAATTTAAGGTCAAAACTATTATGAAATTTTCTGATGACACACTTTGATGTAAACACAGGCAGTGAACAGTATACAAGACATTACAATAATTATTAATTAATATACCGGTAATTAATTTTATAAATAACCGTGTTTTTCGTTTTCCGGGGAAATGGTTAAGTTGCCAAAGTCATGCATTTTATAACGTGTTAGAGTTCAAGAGTCCTTAACGTTTCTAATTCAATCTCAGAAAAAAATGATTCTTTACTTCATACTGTGTATTTCTTTAAGGAGTGTGGGTTATCCTTGTAGAGCCTGAAGACGTTCCGATACATAGAAAACTGATTTTTTAAGGCACAGTGATCAAAATCGTAAAGTAAAAGAACAACCAATGATATAAAATAAAGGCGACTGGCTGAATAACTAAAACCAAAATAGATTAATAATCATTTGGGCAAGCTAAATTCCACGGATTATAATGTTGATTGAAGTTTAATGGGGCAGAATAGCGAAGAGCTTTTTCTTTGTGTTATCTTAGGGCCCGTGATCGCTCTCTACGGCCCTGGCTGGCATTGGGACATTGTGCTACTCAGCAACAGGTATGTTAAAAAGACGACTGTTTTTTTTAATATTGAGAAATATATCTGCTACGAATAGACCAACAGCGGTAGCTACGCTCGCTAATGCGCAGCACAAGACATGGGGCCAAGCTCTCTGCGGACTCAGTATACGTGCGTTCGAGCCCCACCGTCGGCCGTCCTTGATATGTTTTTGGTGGTTTCCCCATGTTCAACTTCAGGAAGCTTGCCACGGTGGGTGAGTCGTTATCGTGTCGGATTACTAACCCCAAGATTGCAGGTTCGTTCCTGGCCGTGGTAAGTGATTTTTTTGGAAGGCGGTAAACATTACGACTCGTATGTCATACGATGTTGGCAAGTCAAAGAACCCATTTGAATAGTAGGCCGTGTCATAATGGCAAAATTAATCTCGGGAGTTTCCACCAGCACAAAGTTCCTCATTTCTCTACTAGAAAGCGCTATAGTGTCAAGGAGCTTAGATATCTAACCTCCTTGACTTTCATAGTGCTTCAAGGAACAACTAAATTCGACATGGAAGCTACCCTTTGGGTGTCAAATAACAAAGCTTGCACCAGGCACTCGAGGCCATACGATATTATTATTATTATTATTATTATTATTATTATTATTATTATTATTATTATTATTATTATGTACTTCAGAAAAATGCTAGGACGGTACCTTCTGACAGGCCACGGCCGCTTCCTTCAACATTCTTGCCGAGTTTCATTCACCGTAATTAATGTCATCTCTCATTAGCTCCTTTCATGAGGTTGGAGTCAGGAAGGGCATTTGTCCGTAAAAACAATCCGCCGCAAAGACTTTCACCGCATCTCATCACCGTTGTAAAACGGGAATAATAATACGAGGTCCAACAGTCGTCATACCCAGCTAAGCTAGTCATGTCACCAGTCTCCCGAAGGTAATTTTTTGTTACCCTTACAACGCAAGTTCGTCAACGACGCGTTAAGAAAAGCTAATGATCAAATAATGATTACAAAATACCCACTTTTAAACCCGGGCATACAGCCTGAAAGTGCGCCTTGCTGCGTAGTGGTTATCACTCTTGGCCGTCACCGCGGAGGCCCGGTTACGATTCCCGGCTCTACCAAGATATACAATTCTGGTCTGAGGGCTGGAACAGGGTACACTCAGCCTCGTGAGGCTTAACTGAAAAGAGGCGAGTTCGATTCCCACCTCAGTCATCCTGGAAGTGGATTTCCGTGGTTTACCACTTCTACTTCAGGCGAATACCGGGATGGCTCCTAAATTAAGGCCACGGCCACCTCCTTCCAAATCCTCATCTGAATTACAAATACACACACTAATACAGCCATCACAATAACACACGCTATCAGACAAATTCTATACACATTCCCAAACACACGGGGCTACACGACCACGATGTCTCAAAGGCCCTAAATAAATCAACAACAACATACAGTCTAAATGATTTAATAAGATGCGCTCGAAAGAGCATTACTTAACCTACATAATACACGAAAATATCATTCTAAATACAATTTGATCTTACAATGCTATTTAGTTTTCACTGTAGTCTCTGATGGATTTAGTTCTTTTTGCACACTTAGTTAAGTGATAACGGTCACAAGTGAGTACGTTAGTGCAGCACCTCCCAAGTTATCAAGAGTGCAGCCGCTCTTTCCGTTCAGTGTATGGTGTCTCCTTGCCAACGCCTCAACCCTGATTATCGGAGACATGTGGATTTGCATTCCATCGTTTGCCGGACTTGAAGTGGTTTTCCATTTCAACTCCAGGTAAATGCCAATAATGGTACCTACCTCTCAGATCATGACCGCTTTCTTCTGAATTCCTACCACAATCCATTCTTTGAAACCGTAGACCATAACATTATATAATGTCCTTACACGCACAGTATATAAATAAATCGAGACGGGCGTCTCATGCTTCGTTGGTGAAATAAAAATAATAATAATAGTTTTTTTTTCGTGTGGCCTCCTGAGAGGCCGAGTGCAGGTCTTTCTAGGCGACGCCCGTGGGCGACCTGCGCGTCGCGTCGGGATGAGAGATGGCATTGATGAAGATGAATGAAATTGGGCAAGGGTGTGGAAGGAAGCAGCCGTGGCCTGTCAGTAGGTACCGTCCCAGCATTTGCCTGGTGTTGAAAATGGGAAACCACGGAAAACCATTTCAAGGACGGCCGACGGTGGGGCTCGAACCCACGCGTCTACCAAGTCAGCAGAGAGCTTGGCCCCATGGCCTAATGCTGCGCTTTAGCCAGCGTAGCCACTACTGTCGGTATAATAGTAATAATACAAGTATAGTGGGCCATTCAATTACAGGTCAATCATAAACGGGAGATGCGCAACCAGAAGAGAACAGTGCTTGAGAAAGCAATGTCAACGATTGAAACGTTGTCACCCAAGAAAATACCAAAACTGGATGAAAGTATCTCCAGATGAGTCGACTTCTGCGGAAGTAGTACCTCCAGACATGGAAATTGAGACACACAATTGACCACAGAAATCCTAACCCCAATTACAAATAAACACATCAGTACAACCATCATAATGACACGGGTTATCAGACAGATTTAACACATGCACCCAAGTACATGGGGCTACTGGACCACTATGTTTGAAATGTTGTTTGTTGTTGATTCATTTATGGACTATGTTAACCCACCATAACTGTGATGGATTTGTTTAAATATAGACATTTCCAATATTTTTAGACATATTTTCTGACCCCACAGCATAGCCATGTTCGTTAAGTCATGCACCACAACTGCACGGAAATCAAATGTTAGAATTCTGACACCGTGTGAGGTTTTCCTGAGAGTTCTCCACACTCCCTCCAGGAAAATGTCGGTATGGTGCATATTTCAAGTCTTGAGGCACCAACGTCAATCCTAACTGCTGAAAATTACCATTAAACATACTACTGTATTACAAAAACACAGGTTATCAGGAAAATTCAACACGTCCAAGTACATGAGACTCATGACCAATATGTCCCAATCCTCTAAAATGAATAGTTAAGAACAGAAATGTAGGATTCTAAGATGTGTAACATTTCATAGCCGTTAATTAACTCATATTCATTTATGTGTTAAGTCACCGTTAACATTTCCAACATCACTCAGAAATATTCTAACATTAGTAGATCGAAAGGTGTGTGCAATTACGTAGCTATTAACTCTTATATATTAAGAAAACGTGCCTCAAGCAAAATATATGCAGGTGCTGCAGTGCTGTGGGACTCGCCTATGTCCGCGAGGTGACGTCACATACTGCTAGACCAATGGCTACCATTACTCCCGCAAAGCTCGTAACGGTACCCCCTGATGCAGCTCCATCAACATAGGTTGGAGCAAACATGTTATCCGTCTCGTGGTGTAGTGGCTAGCATTTATGACTGTCGCAGCGGAGGCACAGGTTTGATTCTCGGCTCTGCCAAGAAATTTAATTCTGGTCTGAGGGATGCAACGGGTTTCCGTGTTTCCCCACTTCTATTTCAGGCAATTGCTGGAAAGGTACCTAATTTAAAGCCACGGACGCTTCCTTCCCAAATCCTACCTCAATTAAAATTGGCCTACACACACTCGTACATATATCACAGTGACACAAGTTATCAGACGAATTCCACACACACACAATTACACGGGGCTACATGACTACGATGTTGCAAAGTCCCTAAAGTAATTACAACAGCAGCAACCAGAACATTTAATATGTTGTACCGAAACACCGTTACAATGAGCTCCTTAACCTCTTTCATTTCGTCATACGTTGTCGTAAAGGACTGAAAAACATGGCCATCAACTCTGTGTACTTATGTGTGTGTAGTATTTCACTGATAACCTGTGTTATTGTGGCGTATTTAGCAGAGTGTTTATTTGCAATGTAGACTAGGATTAGAAAAGAAGTGGTCGTTTATTTTAGTTGGGACCCTTTCTGGCGTTTGTCTGGCCTACAAATGGGAAATCACAGAAAGGCATATCCAATAGTGTCAAGATTCAAATCGGACCCACCTCTCCTCAGTTTTCCTGCCAGGGGACCACAACTAGTGGGACGTTGGTTGACGACCACGGGACCCAAGATGAGTCCAGCACTGCTTCCACTTACTTGTGCAGGGCTCCTCTCTTTCATCTTTCGTATCGACTTCCCTTGGTCAACACTTGTTCTCTTCTAACCCCGAAGGTATTAGGGTATCCGAGGCCTAGGGAGTCTTACCCTTTCCCGCCTTAATTGGCCCTTGTCTCATCTTTGCTGATGCCCTCATTCTTCGAGGGTCAGATCTCTTCATTTCCTGGTATCTCCTGCCTTCTCCTAAAGGTCCTTAAGGAGGCAGGGTGTGTGTTACCACAGCACTTATGGAGATAGTGCTACATCCTCAAGGGCTTACGACTGGTGAGTTCAGGAGTTGAGAATCCTGAAGGATACCTAAGTAGGGTCTGCTCGCTCCTCTTTCCATTTTCTTTGGGGTGAACCCTTTCCACTTTCACTTTCCTATCTGCCTTTGATGGCTCTATTTCCTTGCAAGCCCCCTCAATCCTCATTCTTCGATGGTTCAGGACATTTATTTTCCCTGTTAGCGATATCCCATATTCCTGTTTTGTCCAATTTTTTCAGTGGACCTATAGACTAGGCTATAAGAAGTAAGTGAGCAGTTTACATTCATACCGTTAAATACCATTATCATTTTCACTATCGCCATATCGTTAGGGGCTGATAACCTAGATGTTAGGCCCCTCAATACAACAAATATCACCATCATCTTCTTCTTCGTTTTGAGTCTCGAGGCTCAGTGTACCTCAATCCAACCATCAGACCAGACTTAAAACTATTGGCAGAGACGGAAATCAAACACAGGGCCAATACGTACCCTGATCCACAGAAATCACTCAGAATATCCCTGGATATCTCATGAATCTGCTGCATTATGGATAGGCGCGTTATCATTGTACACCACCATCAGTCTACGCCTGACCACAGCTTATCTCGAAGTCTGTGATAATATTTACGTGAAACCTCGGCGGAAGCTTGATGCAGGTCTATCAACTCGACGTGCGCGTCGTGATGACATTAAGAAAGCTGAAGATAACACAAACATACAGCCCTAGAGACTGAGAAATGAACTATAGGGGATAAAGAAAACACCACTACCAAGCGGGAATCGAACTTGGGACATTTTAGGTTAAGGTGTAGCGTGAATTCCGCTTAGCCACGGGCCCTTAGACCTGTATAGCAACTTGGTGGTTCAGATGGCTGTCGTGTTGCCTGAGAAGCAAGTTTTTGAGTTTGAAGCCCGACGTTGGCTTAACTCAACAAAAACAATAGCAACAAATTCAGCATGAATCACCTATTATTTAGGAATGAGAAAGTTATTGAATATATTGAAGACGACAATTTATTGACGAATGGAAGATAATAATAATGGTATTGGTGTTACGTCCCTTTTAACTACCACGGTGCAGGAATTGTGCCCAGATGGGGATCTCTAACCTGCCAGAAAAATCTACTAAGAGCCGTTTTCACCAACGTCAATTACCTCTTAATTCATCAATAAAGGTTATTTAACTTTGCACGAGCATTTCACCAAACAGAAACGGTCGTTAAGTTACCACTAACAAGGAATTACGTTAAATGGCCAAAAGTGGCCACTCAAATCTCTAAAGCATCGCTAAAGTGGCGGGAAACGGCTCAACTGTGCCTAGCGCATCTCAAAATGGCGGTTTGTTTCCGAGTTTCACACGAACTTTCATCCGTATGAATATAAAATATGTTTATGACAATGCAATTGTAAAAGATCACACACATTCCGTTCCGTTTCCGTAGTCAGTTTACCCTCCAGGTAGGCTTTTCCAACGGATTCATCGAGGGATCCCACCTTTACCGCCTCAACGGACAGTGTCCTGGAGCTTGACACCGAGACGGGGGATACAACTGGGGAGGTAGGACTAGCGCCTCGCCCAGGCGGCCTCACCTGCAAAGTGAACAGGGGGCCTCATGAGGGATGGGACGGGATGGGAAGAATGGGAGGGATAGACAAGGAAGAGGGAAGGAGGTGGACGTGGCCTGATGGTAGGTACTGCCCCCGTAAATTGAATTATTTAGGGACAAAATGAGAGTATTTTCCGTCCCCATGATAAAATTTAACTAGCAAATATAATTTCTGGAAGTGTGACACGAGAGTGTAGTGTTACAAGCTCGACACTGTGGGAGAGCCCGATCACGTGATAGATTGCACAATGGACGCTTCTAGAAGGCTATTCTTAGCATAGCAACAGCGAGTTTGGGAATTAATATTATAAATATTGTTATAAATTATGTTATTGGATCCCAGTCCACAGCCAATGAGGAGAGGTCTTATTGAAGACGGGATCAACTTTAATCACACAATATGATGAAATTATGCATTTAGGCCCTTCGAAGAAGATTTTCATATTTGGTAATGAAGAGAATATTAAGAGAAATTATGTCTGATACTTTAAAAACTACAGATCGGTTAATCTACGCAGTAATAAGCATTAGTAATCTACGCGCTAAAATTATGGAGGGAGATTGATATGGCCGCCAAAAATTCGACTTGGAGGGGGAGATCCAAGGATCGAGGTTCTTATTCCAGCAGACTTTGAAGAGTGGGGAAGTGATTTTACTGGGTTAACAGAGATCCCAAAGCTTAGTCCGAGTGCGACGATTGTCGACTTGTGAAGACGCGAGTATAGCTAGGTGGAGCGTTAGAGATCACCGCGCTTCCATTCTGTGCGAAGTTGCGAGGAACATAGTAGGGATTATATCTTATATATAAAAGTGAAAGTCTGTATGTATGTATGTATGTGGGTGGGTGGGTGGGTGGGTTCCGTATACAAATCTACACCGTTCCACCAATCTCAACCAAATTTTGCATACACATAGTTTAGGACCCAGAAGGAACCGCTGGCTACATGAATTTTCGATAGTATTTCTCATTCTTCTGATTTCGGCCCTTTTGCACTCAAGCACAGGCTAATCAAATCACAAAATATACTCATGAAGGAATGGCTAGGCAGATAGTTCCCATGGCAACATAGCTCAAGTCGAGACACGGCCGTCTGGATGCCAGTTGCGCTCTGCACTACCGGTATAGAAAATGAGCATCTTTACTTGAAATCCCGTTAGTTACTCACACAACACTGTCAACCGAGTTTAGCATAACAAAGACTTGACACTATCTTCCACTATATATTTGTCAAATACCACTCACTCACTCACTCATTCATTCATCACGAAATCTCAGAAACCATCGAACGGATTGGAATGAAATTTGGTATGCTGCTTTCCCAAGGGCCGCAAATGCCCACTGAGAAGATTTTTGAATATTCAGGTTCTAAAGGGGTGTTAAGGGGGTAGACCTGCATTTCATTGATTAGCAATATTTCCCGATTGGTTTCATTGGGGGATGAGATACTCGCCACATAAACTCATCATTAAAAATAAGAAGACACGAGTCTGAGTGTTTTTCGATGTGGCGTATAATATGAGGTGAAAGGGGCGAAAAGTGGGGATTGAAAGATTCCTAACGGAGCGTGTATCTCTTAAACGACATAGGTGAGGAGTTTGAAACTCAGCGGAAAAAATCAGCATAAAAATAAGTAAATTTCATAAATCCAATTTAAGGGGCCCATGGTGAGGGGTGAAATTCTGGGGGGAGGGGGGGGGGGGCAGGATAGAAAGTGTCCTAACTGATTGACTGACTGACTCACTCATCAAACTCAGGGGGGAAAAACTGCTTTAAAGTAAGTAAATAGCTGGTCGACAGTTTTTTTCATAAATCAAATTTAAGGGGTTCATGGGGAGGGGTGAAATTCTGAAAAAAGAAAATTGAAAGAAAATGTCCTGACTAACTCACTCACTCACTCACTCACTCATCATCGCCCAGCCAAAATTATTGAAGTTAGAAACATGACAGTTTGGGGATATGTTCATTGTATGTCAAAACCGTCTACTAAGGGAGGATTTTCGGTTATTCAGGTTCTAAAGGGATCTTAAGGGGGTTAAACCTGCATTTCATTGAATAACAATATCTCCCGATTGGTTTCATTGAGGGATGTGATACACGGGATATAAACTCATCATTAAAAAGTAAGAAGACGCGTTTCTGAGGGTATTTCGATGTGGTGTATATTATGAGGTGAAAGGGGTGAAAAGTAGGGATTGAAAGATTCCTAACGGAGCGTGTATCTCTTAAACGACATAGGCGAGGAGTTGGAAACTCATCGGAAAAAATCAGCATAAAAAATAAGTAAATATGTGTTTGACCGTTTTTTTCATAAATCCAATTTAAAGGGCCCATGGGGAGGGGTGAAATTCTGGGGGGGGGGGACAGGAAAGAAAGTGTCCTAACTGATTGACTGACTGACTCACTCATCACACTCGGGGGGAAAACTGCTTTAAAGTAAGTAAATAGATATTTGACAGTTTTTTTTGATCAATCAAATTGAAGGGGTTCATCGGGAGGGGTGAAATTCTGAAGAAAAACAAATGAAAGAAAATGTCCTGACTCATTCACTCACTCATCATCGCTCAGCCAAAAATATTGAAGTTGGAAAGATGGATTTCTGGGGATATGTTCGTTGTATGTCAAAACCGTACGTACTCTAAGGGGGGATTTTTTGGATATTCAGGCTCTAAAGGGGTCTTAAGGGGGTTAAACCTGCATTTCATTGAATAACAATATCTCACGAGTGGTTTCATTTGTGGATGTGATACTCGGCATATAAACTAATCATTAAAAATAAGCCGACATGTGTCTAAGGGTTTTTCGATGTGGTGTATTATTATGAGGTGAAAGGGGTGAAAAGTGGGGGTTGAAGAATTCCTAACGGAGCGTGTAGGCCTATCTCTGAAACGAAATAGGCGAGAAATTTGAAACTCAGCGAAGAAAATCAGCTAAATAAATAAGTAAATCGGTGTTCGACCGTTTTTTCATAAATTAATTTAAGGGGCCTATGGGGTGGGATGAAATTCTGGGGGAAAAAGGAGAGAAAGTGTCCTAACTGACTGACTAACTCACTCACTCATCAAACTCGGGGGAAAAAGACAGCTTAAAAAATAAGTTAATAGGTGTTCAAGAGTTTTTTCATCAATCCAATTTAAGGGGCCCATGGGGAGGGGTGAAATTCTGGTGAAAATAATTGACAGAAAATGTCCTGTCTGACTCACTCACTCATCACGCCCAGCGAAAACTATTAAAGTTGGAAAAATGAAATTTTAGGAATATGTTCGCTGTATATCGAAAACGTCAACTAAGGAATGATTTTTGTTTATTCGGGTTTTAAAGAGATGTTAAGGGGGTAAACGTGCATTTCATTGAATAACGATATCTCATGAGTTGTTTCTTTGGGGATGTGATATTCCGTATATAAACTAATCATTAAAAGTAATCATACATATATCTAAGGGTTTATCGATGTGGTGTATATTATGAGGTGAAAGGGGTGAAAATTGGGGGTTGAGGGATTCTTAACGGAGCGTGTATCTCTTAAACGACATAGGCGAGAAGTTTGAAATTCGGCGGGAAATAAACAGCTTAAAATACCAGTAAATAGGTGTTCGACCGTTTTTTTTCATAAATCCAATTTCAGGGGCCCTTGGAGAGGGGTGAAGTTCTGGGGGGGGGGACAGGAAAGAAAGTGTCCTAACTGATTGACTCACTTACTCATCAAACTCAGGGCGAAAATAGCTTTAAATAAGTAAATAGGTGTTCGATCGTTTGTATCATAAATCCAATTTAAGGGGTTCATGGGGAGGGGTGAAATTATCAAAAATAAATGAAAGAAAATGTCCTGACTCACTCACTCACTCATCATCGCCAAGCCAAAATTATTGAAGTTAGAAACATGAAATTTTGGGATATGTTCGTTGTATGTCGAAAACGTCCACTAAGGAAAGAGTTTTGAATATTTAGGTTCTAAATAGGTGTTAAGGGGGTAAACGTGCATTTCATTGAATAACAATATCTCACGAGTGGTTTCATTTGGGGATGTGATACTTGGCATATATACTAATCATTAAAAATAAGCTGACACATGTCTAATGGTTTTTCGATCTAGTGTATATTATGAGGTGAAAGGGATGAAAAGTGGGGGTTGAAAGATTCTTAACGGTGCGTGTATCTCTTAAACGACATAGGCGAGGAGTTTGAAACTCGGAGGAAATCAATCAGCTTAAAAATAAATAAATAAATAAATAAAATAAATAGGTGTTCGACCGTTTTTTTTTCATAAATCCAATTTAAAGGGCCTATGGGGAGGGGTGAAATTCTGGATGAAAAACGTCCACTAAGGAAGGATTTTTGGATGTTCACTCTCGTCGACCAACCCAAACTATTAATGTTAGCAGAACGATATTTTGGGGATATGTTTGTTGTGTGTCGAAAACGTCTACTAAGGAGGGATTTTTGGGTATTCAGGTTCTAAAGGGGTGATAACGGGGTTAAACCTGCATTTCATTGAATAACAATATGACACGACTATGACGCGAGCGAAGCGAGGCTAAAAATGAGATGGTGTGTGTCTGTGTATTACTCGATCACGCAAGTACCACTGGTCCGATTTACATGAATTTTACATGGAAGTAGCTGATTTACCTGGTTAACATATAGGTTACTTTTGATTTCAATACTTTGCACTATTTAAAGATGGCGACCATTTTAGTGACGTCACTACACCCTTTGGTTTCAACTTTCATATTTCCATTTCAAATAAAAAGAGAACGCTAAGAAATAGCAAACTTTTGATGGCATATACGAGGTTTAAAATTACATTTTCTATCCGAAAGGTATCTCCAACCGGTAGCGAGTAAATCCTAAATTTGTGCTATAAAACACGGTCAACGCCGAGCGGTGTAGTTGGACAAAATGTTCCACCCTTAATCTCCCTCTGCGCAGCACCTCGCCTATCCCCTGTTTTAACTGTCACCTTCACATTTTATTTTAGCCTATTTATGACGCGTAGCGAAGCACGGGCACTTCAGCTAGTATCTTATAATATTGAGATTTGAAGTTAAATAAGTGAACATTTATCAAGAACAGGTCGCCTACTATATATTGTGGAAAGTCGAGCGCTTAAATATTCACCGTTTCGACAATATCAGCCTGTCTAGTTAGATTTCCAAATGTGTTGGAAACAGAGCTGAAGATCATTATAAATTACAAAGTGAAGTTGGCAAACGCAGTTCATGTGAACAGTGGCGGAGAACTTTTAGTATTGGCGCAACACATAAACATTAACAGTATGACTATAATTATTCTTCAAACAATATCATTTAACTTAATTAATATTGTTGATATGATGAACTAAACAGTCATGCGCCAGAGACATATTCAATAACAGGAGTTAAGATACAACAATGGAGCTTCGTTAGACAACGTATTCTTGAATACAGACGTAGTGTACAGTCCATCTTGTGTATTTTCGTCAGTCTACGAATACTAATATAACATCAATTAGCAATGGATACATTTCATTCACCTTTTATATGAATATTTCCATATTTATATTCCAATGATGAAGCCGATACATATTTACGACGGAGAATGGAGACTTTACAGAAGAGATTTGTCAAGATGCTAGGAAAATGTAACCCAGCAACCCAGAAGAATTTGCCAGAAGGATGTCTTTCGAGCCCAGGCGAATGTTGGTGAATTCCAGAGAGAGACGTTTCTTAACTCTGAGGTCGCAGATCCAAGGTTCGAATGCAGATCCATATCAGTGTCTTGTACTGAAGAAACATCTAAAGTATTGTGGCAATACGTACATTGATCTTCAAGTTTTCGTCTAAATAAGGTATTAGTGTATCTCAATTGTTATATAGAGCTTGATTAGTTACATTCTGAGCAGCGATTTTATTCCACATTTCCAGCAATCTTATTCCATATGTTCGGCGATTTTATTACATATTTCCATGTTTCCACATTTCATGTATTTCAGTGCTTTTATGTATTTTACACTTCAGATGTGTGTTGAGTTTTTTATACTGCAAGATTACTTAGAAGATGATTGCATTTCATCTCTTTTTCAATTTTACTCTACGGCTCAGTTGTGGAACTGACATTAAAATTTTGTTTGAGGAACCATATTGCCTCATTGGAGACTAGTCGTTTCGACTCTCGAATTTTAATAATTCATTTAACCAAGTATTCTGACATTGTGTCATAGCTTCAAATTAAATTCTTATTAAATTTGATTTGAGCACATTAATGTAACAACATACTACTTCAAGAAAAGAAGAAACATCGAATGATAGTGTTATATCATTATTGTACATAAACTATCGACGATCTAAGAAATACTAGTCGTTTGATAAGACCGAATTCTTAATTCCTATGAACATTCTTTGTGTAGAGTGGAAAAACATTAAGACATTGACAAACCTTTCTTATTATCTGTAAAGCTAAGAGCTTTGTTCATTAAATATGTTAGAGGAAATTCCTTTTGATAGAAGATTATTCAAATCTTTGGCTAGGAATTCAAAGCTAGTTTATCCCGGTCAGGATTGAATTCTATCTGACACCATAAATAACATGTGTGTTATTTCATTCTATTTGTGTAACATCAAGTCATTTTGTGGACGTGATATTACAACGATAAACAATTTATAGCTAGACAAGTGCGATGAAACAGGAGTATTATTCTTATTATATGTATTTGCGACAGACGAGTTAACATTTAATGATCTTGTTGTGGAGTAATCTTTAGGAGGATAATCACGACTGTCTAATATCGTTCATTACAATTGGAAGTATCGTTTGAAGAACTTACGTATGTATAATTGTAGTCCAGTAATCATGTGCAATGATACTGAGGGTCATGCCATTATTTGAGAGAAATTCCTACATAAGATATGTTAATAACAATTAATCCCTTTTGATTATTGTTGAACATAGTAGATGGTTATTGTGTATGCCATATATATTGTTTTATGAGGTTTTGTAGAGCTATGGAGTGCTCAGGCGAGGGAATTCCGCATTTTAAGGAAGTCAAAGTATTGTTGTTCTTTGATTAAAAGGCATGTATCATGATAAGAGCCGTTGTATATAAGTAGTCCAGTTCTTGTGAATTAACGATTTAGCTGTGTTAACAGGAGGGTTTCAGCGGAAAATCAACATGAGAAAGATTGTCTACTCACGTCTATAATACTATTATTAAATTTTATTAAACCCGAATTTATGTAATTTAGTACAGTTTACCTTAATCAGTCTACTATATTATACCGATAATGTAATGAAACTTATATAAGACAAGGTGTATGCAGTATATTGAAACTACAGAACGTTAAAGAAAGAGTGGTTATGTGAAAAACCAGTGAATATATTTAGTTAAGATTGTTGTTGTAACCGAGAAGTTAGAATCTCGAAAGTGTCGCGTTAGCAACACTAGGTAATAGATATTATGATAAACATATTACACGTAAATAATTTTGTGGAAATGATTTAATTAGTAAAACAATTTAATAGGATTTATCAATCAATTCTTTTGGAATAAGTGTGTTTATGAGCGGATGTTTCGGGAATGAATGATTGTTTATTTTTAAGAGCATATGTGGAACCGTATTGGTCTAGAACAATCCGGAGTGCGAATGAAAGAATGTATATTTTTTTTAGAATAATTGGTTAAGAAACAGAGCAGTTATATGAACTTTTGTAAGATCTAAATGCTAATTTTTACGTGTTTTATAAATGCACACATGCAGCCTCTGTGGGCTAGCAAGCATGATTCACAGTTAGCTCTGGGGAGCGATGACATAATATTTAAGCAGGTGTAGACTCACAGCCTTCTGTTTATTGTATAAACCAGTTTCGAGTACGGCGTGGTGCCGATATTTCATTGATAAAACCAAGTTCCTGCACGTGCGTTCTACAACGCAGGTTGGTAATGAAACCATGTGTATGGAATGACATTCAGAGGCTTCACTAAACGTTTTTATTTCTACGCAGTGTCGACTTAGAACCAGCCAAGATTTATACTCATAATTTTTAATACAGCATTGTAGTAATATGTAGAGTTGAAAGGAGGTGTGAATGAGTGCGTGTTTTTAATTTTAATGTTAATTGTTAAATTCATTTGTTGTTATTTTGTTTATAGTAGATTAGTTTACCTTTTTGTTAATAAATTTGTTCAGATTGTTTTCCATTGGTGTTGGAGTGATTCAATTTAAATATAAGGAGCAGAGTATTGTGGATATAGTGTAGGCGAAGCTGAGTCCCAGTCCCCGAGGTAAGTAAAGGTAAGTGCCCCGTGTAGTTGGTTGTTGATCCACAATATTCTTGTAACTGCTGTCTGTAAATCCCTAAAGACCATGTTGGAAGCGATTTCTAATGTTGTATATGCCGGAGCAATGAGAAATAGGCAATCCAGCGGGGGCAATGGATATTCCAACAGGATCTTTTCCGGATTATCGGGTACAGTAGGAATGGAGCCTTATGAACTTTGGGGCTACGAAATTAGCTTCATAGTGTCTCTAAAGGAAGTTGGCTTGAACATTTCTAGTGAAAGATATAATTACCAGACTTGTGGGATGTCATATCCAATTTCGGATCGATGTGAGTGTAATTATATAGGCTTAACTTAAATTAATATTAGGAAGGTTACACTCAGATAAAGATCAGATCTTAGAAACCTGAGAGAGGTGTAATAGGTAGACAGTTTCGAAAAACGACCTACGATCTGAATATCTATTTCATTTTACCGGTACATGACGATTGCTAAGGTCATGTGTAAAACTAAAGCTAACTTGTTTTGATGATTGTAATGGTAGAAGTTTTCTTTGTGGTAGTGTATTTAAAGTGAATCACAGGAGGACGAACATTTTGAGTGAGTTTATTCAGCATTGGGTGTATAATAAGTTAATGCTGAGGTAATTTTAAGTTACTTTTAGACATTAAGGTGCTCAAAAATATATATGGAATAGGGCGTTGCTCAGATGTTGTTATTTTGCTCTGTTATTGTTTATGTCTCTATAGCATTATATAATATTGCAATGGCAAGTGAGGATGTGAATAAAATGTTAGTGGAGATGCAGATGAAGCTGCAAGAAAGTATGCAGCAGAGTTTGAATATTGTTGAAGGTAAGGTAGAGGAGAATTTATCTGCGAGTATGGTAGATATGCAAGGTAAATTTCAGGAAGCCAAGCAGGACCTAGAACAACTGAAGCGGGAACGGAAGGAGAACCTTAACACAGTGGTTGTCAAAGTTGTTGATTCTCTTTCAGATAAAGTTGCAGAGAGTGTTAAAGAGAGTTTCAAAACTGAAATTCAGGAAGTTCAGACTTCTTTAGAGGGTTTGCATACTAGTGCATCTAAAATGGTTGCAAATGTCACGCGATTACAGGCCAGCTCGAAGCAGATACAGGACGATGTAAGTGGAGTACGAACAGAGGTCGGTACTGTCCAGAGTAAAGCCGATACAGTCCAAGTAGATGTATCCACTGTCCGATCCAAAGTAGACTCAGTACAAGCGGATGTGTCTAATGTACAGTCCGATATTGGTAATGTTAGGTCAGATGTATCCAATGTCCAAGCTAAAGTAGATACAGTCCAAGCCGATATCACTAATGTTCAGGTTGACATAAATAGCATGCAGTCAGATGTCACTGATGTACAGTCTGACATTGGTAAAATACAGACAGAAGTTAATACGGTATTTGTACATGTATCAAAAGTCCAAGTGAACATCAATAAGATTAGACAAGAGGTAGAGGCGTCTAAAGAATTATGTACACAGAATAAAACTGCTATAACGACACGTTTTGTTAACAATGCAATAAAAACTACAGCTTCTCTGGTCGAATTAAAAGGTAACGTAGATACTCTACGAACACAGGTTATTGCCCATAATAGAATTCTTAAGGCAGATATTGAGGAGGACATAGCTGAAATGTTAAAAGCTAATGTAGTTGTATGGAAAGACGAATGGAACAAATCTAGTGGGGAACATGTTAAGCAAATCCAAGATAACATAGAAAAGAAATTAGCCAGTACCCAAGTAGAAATTAATAGAGAGGTTATTGAAGTAAGAACAGATCTAGGTAAAAGGATTGATACGCTCACTGAAAAACAAGTAGAGGATATAACTCAATCTAGTCAGGATGTGCAAGCTTTGAAAGAATCGTTAGAGAGTAAAACTAAAACGATAGAGGAATGATTAAACAAGGTTGTCACTAACGTTAATACCATGAGTGTGGAGAAGACTAATGAACTAGAAGAATTATCCAAGAAGTTACAAAATCTTAATCCAGGAGATGTTGCCAAGCTTGAGACGTATAAGGAAGATTTAAAGACTGAAGTAGGACAACAGCTGAAGAAAATTATCGCTGAGATAGAAGAAAAGGATAGGGAGATGATAGATTTTGAAGATTCGAGGAATCAGACTAGAAGAAATAGCCTAGAAGTGGAAGAAATGGAAATAAGGCCGGAAGAAAGATTATTCGGGTTTACGGAGGGTTTAGAGGAGAGGAGTAAAGAGCCCGAAAGTCACAATAGAGATTTTCGACAAAACCTTCAGGATTCATATCCTAGAAACGTGACGGTCATAAGGAACGTTGAAGACAAACCGCGTAAGTTCAGCAACCTAGATAGTTTCACACCGATAGAGTACATTAGAAATCTCAAAGATTACTTTATCGACGCGCATATTCCAAGAGAGAGGGAAATGAAGATCGTAGAACGCTTTTTATCAGATGGGCCCCT
Organism: Meconema thalassinum; assembly: GCA_946902985.2. NCBI lineage: Eukaryota > Metazoa > Arthropoda > Insecta > Orthoptera > Tettigoniidae > Meconema > Meconema thalassinum. Next base: position 1,408,580,582 of record OX336388.2, read on the forward strand.
TGAATGGTTCTGTGCCTTCAGATATACCTTCATGAACTTCGATGAATTCGCAGAAGCACTAATGAAGCGTTTTTGGTCTATTGAAGCACAAAATTCCCTTCGCGCAGAAGTATACTCACGAAAATATTCAGGAACTCTTCCTACACGCTACGCAGACTTCTTCACGAGTCAGTTAGCCAGGCTCAGATTTCTTCAACCCCCGTTATCTACAGCTCAGTTGATAGACGTGATAGCCAGGATGCTCCCTGTGGAAGTCAGACGTCTAATTATCTCGTCAAGGATCAACGATCTAGCAAGCATGGACGAATTGCTCAGAAAACTCGATTACACGAGCCCTATGCCAAACGTTGTTGCGAAGAACCAAAGGCAAGAATACAAAGACATTAACACAGTATATCTTGACCAAACACAACAGACAGACGATCCGAAAGAACCAGAAAAGGGAAATATTGGTCCTGAAAGGAATTATTATTTCCGGGATCGTAGACCAGAACCCAGATATAGGAGATTCCGTGGAGGTCGTCCATACCAGCAACTGCAAGGACGTGAAAACGATAATAGCAATGGCAACCGTAGAAGTGGTTATTATCAGAACAATAATAACTACTGATTAATAATAATGGTTATTATAACAGGAATAACAATAGGAATAACCAGAACTATAATCGTAATAGAAACTCCCAAGATGAAATGATGACGTAGGAGAAGTATGAGGAACGTCATAAGGAAGGACAAGAGTATCTCAAGGAGTTGAGAAATAATGAGAATGGTAATGGAAGGGAAAATAAAAGTTTGATTATAGATCCCGGTCCATCTACTAGTCAGAAGGGGAACCATGAGAATGTGTCTCAAGGACAAAAACACCAATTTTGAAAAGGAATTAGAGGAGACAGGATATACTGCTACACAAAACCAGATTATGATAAACGAAATCTATGAGGTGACAGACGAAGACCTACTCCTCGAGAAAGAGATTGTTAGAGAAGAAAGACCATTCGAGCTACCGATTATATGTGTTAATGTTGATGGACAAATATATAAGTCTTTAATGGATACTGGTGCCATTATGTCTATCATATCGGATGATTGTTATCAGAGATTATCTAAGGGCAAAACGATGACAGTTTTACCCGCATCTAATGTTAAAGTGCGTGGTATTTTTCAAGACAAAGCGGTAAAATGCAAAATCCAAGTTTTGTTAAACTTTGAGATAAATGGAAGCACATATGAATACATTTTCATTGTGGTGAGCAAAATCAATTTTGATATCGTGCTCGGCATTGACTTCATTACTAAAGTTGGAGCAGTAATTGATATGAAAAACCGAGTCATAAAATTTAGTGAAGGGTTAATAAACACAGAAGAGTTAGAAGAACAGGATTCGAATGACAGTCTAGAAAAGGATCCTAGGGAAGGAGTTATTAACAACATTATTGAAGAGGTAGAAAATGGAAGGGAAATGCCTACTCTCCAAGCAGAAGGGTTTGACGAAATTCAGGATGAATTTGAGGAATTAATCATGGAGTTTAAAGACATTTTCGATGATAAGCCTGGATTGATAAAGGACTACAAATATAAGATTAGGCTTACGGATGAAACTCCTTATCAGAAGAGGATTTACCCGATACCAGAAAAGTACTATGAAGAAGTACGAGGAATAATCAAGAAAATGGAAGCTGACGGAATTATAAAGAAGCAGGCGTCGTCTTACATCAACCCTATAACTGTAGTCAAGAAAAATAATGTTCAATTACGCCTATGTCTCGACGCCAGGACCATTAACTTAAAGATTTTGCCCGAGGCAGACCGACCGCCTAAAATACGAGATTTGCTCAGAAAGTTCAAAAGAAAAGCATGTTTTAGCGTCCTAGATTTAACATCTTCGTTTTACCAAATTGAGCATGAAGAAGAAAGCAAACAATACACAGGGTTTCTGTTTGACCAGACGTCCTGGGTATTTCAGAGAATTCCCTTTGGCATGGTCAACAGTGGTCCAGCCCTGATTAGAGCCCTTGATAACAAACTCACCGATGAAGTTAAAAGGAACGTGATCTGTTATATAGATGATTTAATCATATCTTCACCAAATGTCCAGGAACATCTTATACACTTGCGTAAGCTTTTTGAAAACCTGAGAGACGCAAATATAAAGGTAAACTTAGTTAAGTGCCGTTTTATGAAAGAAGAAATTAATTTTCTCGAACACACCATTGACCAGCATGGATATCACCCGAACTTGCAGAAAGTGGAAGCTATTATGAGATTCCCAAAGCCCACTAAGGTCAAACAAGTGCGAGAATTTGTAGGTGCGTGCGAATTCATTAGCAGTCATTGTAAAAAGTATTCAGAGATTATGACACCTCTCTGTGACTTGCTAAAGAAAAATAACCGTTGGAAACGGAGTAGTACCGCTGACGACGCGTTTGAGAAAGTTAAGGAGATGTTGAAAAACAACGTGAAATTAGAATATCCGGATTTTGAACGAATATTCTATATAGAATCCGATGGTTCACGTGTAGGCATTAGTGCAGTCTTATACCAAAAGGACGAAGATGCAAATAAGCACTACATTACGTTTACCGGAATAAAGTTTAAGAAACACGAAGAGAACTACTTCACGACAGAACTAGAGGCGTTAGCTTTCGTGACAGCTCTACAAGTGTGGAAGAAGATATTAATCGGACATCAGATTATAATTATCACCGACAATAAGGCACTTCAATATATGCTTCAAACCGATATGTCGAGTGATAGATTAACTCGATGGGCCCTTTTCACTCAACAATTTAATGCTACAATAGTCCACCACCCAGGTAAGGACAATTTGTTGGCTGACGCATTATCACGTAACCCAGTTAGAAATTTACAAATTAACCATGTACAATTGGAGGAAGAAGATCAGGAAACCGTTAGGAGATTAGCCCGAATCGGTGTGTCACAGAAGAGACACGCTCCAATTAGGAAAATGTACAGGTTCCTAAGGGTTACATGGACACAGAAGATCTAGATTATGCTGCTACTCAAAGGCGATCACGACACTATGTATTGAGCGGAGATCTCGTGTGTAAGTACGCAGACTCCAAGCGTATAGTCGTGCCCCCTAATCTTGACACAAAGTTAGTGTGGTTGGCACACCACTCTATCGGACATGGAGGTTTAGATAAAACCCTCAGTACTCTTAAAGAGAGGTTTGTCTGGACCAACATGAGATCCACTATAGCGAAGATTATAAGATCTTGTGATAAATGCCAGAGAGGAAAATTCGCATCAGAATTGTTGAAAGGAAGACCCAGAGCTATGATACCTTCTAAACCACGTGAGCTGATGGCCACGGACATTTTTGGTCCTTGTCCGAAGGGATATCAGGGTAATCAGTTCCTGTTAGTGACTGTTGATGTCTTCACTAAATTCGTTACCATGAATACCATGCAAAAAGCCAATACCAGAAATGTTGTAAGCAGATTAGAGAATGCTGTGTTTCCGAAGGCTAGGAAACCAGAATATCTCTTATCGGACCATGGAGCGCAGTTCACTTCAGCCGAATTTGCAGGAGACATGGAAAGGTTGGGAATTAAGCACATCTTTTCAAGCGTGCGTTATCCAGAGTAAAATTCAAGCGAACGCTATATGGCAGCATTTAGAAAATTCTGCTGAATTTTCTGCCCAGATGATCACCCCAGTTGGGTAAAATACGTGCCAGTGATTGAGGATTGTTTGAACTCCACAGTTCAAGAAAGCACGGCAGAAGTTCCTATGATTCTTCACTTAGGAAGGAATCCAGAAAGGCCATGGGGCAATGTATTTGATTTCATTCCCAGAGATCCTGATCTAGGGAGACAAGCGAGGATCGATATGGCGAAAGAAAGACTTCAGAGAGCAGCAGAGAAGCGCTTGAAACGAGTTGCAGGAAAACGTTTCGGTACGCCGTTGGAAATTGGAAGTAAGGTCTTATTGCGCAGACCAGTGAAAGCAGACGTGAGCAAAAAGATATACCCCAAGTTCGGAGTTATCTTTATTGGACCGTTCAGGATAATTAATGCTTTTGGGAATAACTTTTATGAATTGTTTGATGATGAAAACAACGTTATTCTAAGAAAATTCAACGCTAAAAATTTTAAAAAAGTATCGTAAGAAAATAGACTAAAATAATTCAATATACGATTTCAAGTGACATATCAAAAGTCTTGAATTAGTATGATTAAAAACAATTTGCAACTGTTTTTAACTTGAGATGACGGAGGAATGCCCCCCGTAAATTGAATTATTTAGGGACAAAATGAGAGTATTTTCCGTCCCCATGATAAAATTAAACTAGCAAATATAATTTCTGGAAGTGTGACACAGGAGGGTCGTGTTACAAGCTCGACGCTGTGGGAGAGCCCGATCACGTGATAGATTGCACAATGGACGCTTCTAGAAGGCTATTCTTAGCATAGCAACAGCGAGTTTGGGAATTAATATTATAAATATTGTTATAAATTATGCTATTGGATCCCAGTCCACAGCCAATGAGGCGAGGTCTTATTGAAGGCAGGATCAACTTTAATTACACAATATGATGAAATCATGCATTTAGGCCCTTAGAAGAAGATTTTCTTATTTGGTAATGAAGAGAATATTAAGAGAAATTATGTCTGATACTTTAAAAACCACAGATCGGTTAATCTACGCAGTAATAAGCATTAGTAATCTACGCGCTAAAATTATGGTGGGAGATTAATATGGCCGCCAAATATTCGACTTGGAGGGGGAGATCCAAGGATCGAGGTTCTTATTCCAGCAGACTTTGAAGAGTGAGGAAGTGATTTTACTGGGTTAACAGAGATCCCAAAGCTTAGTCCGAGTGCGACGATTGTCGACTTGTGAAGACGCGAGTATAGCTAGGTGGAGCGTTAGAGATCACCGCGCTTCCATTCTGTGCGAAGTTACGAGGAACATAGTAGTGATTATATATCTAATAATATTGAGATTTGAAGTTAAATAAGTGAACATTTATCAAGACCAGGTCGCCTACTATATATTGTGGAAAGTCGAGCGCTTAAATATTCACCGTTTCGACAATATCAGCCTGTCTAGTTAGATTTCCAAATGTGTTGGAAATAGAGCTGAATATCATTATAAATTACAAAGTGAAGTTGGCGAACGCCGTTCATGCGAACAGTGGCGGAGGACTTTTAGTATTGGCGCAACACATAAACATTAACAGTATGACTATATTTATTCTTCAAACATTATCATTTAACTTAATTAATATTGTTGATATGATGAACTAAACAATCATGCGCCAGAGACATATTCAATAACAGGAGTTAAGATACAACAATGGAGCTTCGTTAGACAACGTATTCTTGAATACAGACGTAGTGTACAGTCCATCTTGTGCATTTTCGTCAGTCTACGAATACTAATATAACATCAATCAGCAATGGAAACATTTCATTCACCTTTTATATGAATATTTCCATAATTATATTCCAATGATGAAGCCGATACATATTTACGACGGAGAATGGAGACTTTACAGAAGAGATTTGTCAAGATGCTAGGAAAATGTAACCCAGCAACCCAGAAGAATTTGCCAGAAGGATGTCTTTCGAGCCCAGGCGAATGTTGGTGAATTCCAGAGAGAGACGTTTCTTTTCTCTGAGGTCGCAGATCCAAGGTTCGAATGCAGATCCATATCAGTGTCTTGTACTGAGGAAACATCTAAAGTATTGTGGCAATACTTACATTGATCTTCAAGTTTTCGTCTAAATAAGGTATTAGTGTATCTCAATTGTTATATAGAGCATGAATACTGACATTCTGAGCAGCGATTTTATTCCATATTTCCAGCAATCTTATTCCGTATGTTCGGCGATTATATTACATATTCCTATGTTCCCACATTTCATGTATTTCAGTGCTTTTATGTATTTTACACTTCAGATGTGTGTTGAGTTTTTTATACTGCAAGATTATTTAGAAGATGATTGCATTTCATCTATTTTTCAATTTTATTCTACGGATCAGTTTTGGAACTGACATTAATTTTTTTTTGAGGAACCATATTGCCTCATTGGGGCAGATGACATCGTAGTTCCACCCCTTAAAACAACAATAATTAACTAACTTGGAGACTAGTCGTTTCGACTCTCGAATTTTAATAATTTCATTTAACCAAGTATTCTGACATTGTGTCATAGCTTCAAATTAAATTCTTATTAAATTTAATTTGAGCACTTTAATGTAACAACATATTACTTCAAGAAAAGAAGAAACATCGAATGATAGTGTTATATCATTATTGTACATAAACTATCGACGATCTAAGAAATACTAGTCGTTTGATAAGACCGAAGTATTAATTCCTATGAACATTCTTTGTGTAGAGTGGAAAAATATTAAGACATTGTCAAACCTTTCTTACTATCTGTAAAGCTAAGAGCTTTGTTCATTTAATATGTTAGAGGAAATTCCTTTTGACAGAAGATTATTCAAATCTTTGGCTAGGAATTCAAAGCTAGTTTATCCCGGTCAGGATTGACTTCTATCTGACACTATAAATAACATGTGTGTTATTTCATTCTATTTGTGTAACATCAAGTCATTTTGTGGATATGATATTACAACGATAAATAATTTATAGCTAGACAAGTGAGATGAAACAGGAGTATTATTCTTATTACATGTATTTACGACAGACGAGTTAACAGTTAATTATCTTGTTGTGGAGTAAACATTAGGAGGTTAATCACGACTGTCTAATATCGTTCATTACAATTGGAAGTATCGTTTGAAGAACTTACGTATGTATAATTGTAGTCCAGTAATCATGTGCAATGATACTGAGGGTCATGCCATTATTTGAGAGAAATTCCTACATAAGATATGTTAATAACAATTAATCCCTTTTGATTATTGTTGAACATAGTAGATGGTTATTGTGTATGCCATATATATTGTTTTATGAGGTTTTGTAGAGCTATGGAGTGCTCAGGCGAGGGAATTCCGCATTTTAAGGAAGTCAAAGTATTGTTGTTCTTTGATTAAAAGGCATGTATCATGATAAGAGCCGTTGTATATAAGTAGTCCAGTTCTTGTGAATTAACGATTTAGCTGTGTTAACAGGAGGGTTTCAACGGAAAATCAACATGAGAAAGATTGTCTACTCACGTCTATAATACTATTATTAAATTTTATTAAACCCGAATTTATGTAATTAAGTACACTTTACCTTAATCAGTCGACTGTATTATACCGATAATGTAATGAAACTTATATAAGACAAGGTGTATGCAGTATATTGAAACTACAGAACGTTAAAGAAAGAGTGGTTATGTGAAAAACCAGTGTATATATTTAGTTAAGATTGTTGTTGTAACCGAGAAGTTAAAATCTCGAAAGTGTTCGTTAGCAACACTAGATAATGGATATTATGATAAACATATTACATATAAATAATTTTGTGGAAATGATTTAATTATTTAAACAATTTAATAGGATTTATCAATCAATTGTTTTGGAATAGAGTGTGTTTATGAGCGGATATTTTGGGAATGAATGATTGTTTATTGTTAAGAGCATATGTGGAACCGTATTGGTCTAGAACAATCCGGAGTGCGAATGAAAGAATGTATAATTTTTTTTAGAATGATTGGTTAAGAAACAGAGCAGTTATATGAACTTTTGTTAGATCTAAATGCTAATTTTTACGTGTTTTATAAATGCACACATGCAGCCTCTGTGGGCTAGCAAGCATGATTCACCGTTAGCTCTGGGAAGCTATGACATAATATTTAAGCAAGTGCAGACTCACAGCCTTCTGTTTATTGTATAAACCAGTTTCGAGTACGGCATGGTGCCGATATTTCATTGATAAAACCAAGTTTCTGCACATGCGTTCTACAACGCAGGTTGTGAATGAAACCATGTGTATGGAATGCCATTCAGAGGCTTCACTAAACGTTTTTATTTCTACGCAGTGTGGACTTAGAACCAGCCAAGATTTATACTCATAATTTTTAATACAGCATTGTAGTAATATGTAGAGTTGAAAGGAGGTGTGAATGAGTGCGTGTTTTTAATTTTAATGTTAATTGTTAAATTCATTTGTTGTTATTTTGTTTATAGTAGATTAGTTTACCTTTTTGTTAATAAATTTGTTCAGATTGTTTTCCATTGTTGTTGGAGTGATTCATTTTAAATATAAGGAGCAGAGTATTGTGGATATAGTGTAGGCGAAGCTGAGTCCCAGTCCCCGAGGTAAGTAAATGTGAGTGCCCCGTGTAGTTGGTTGTTTATCCACAATATTCTTGTAACTGCTGTCTGTAAATCCCTAAAGACCATGTTGGAAGCGATTTCTAATGTTGTATATGCCGGAGCAATGAGAAATAGGCAATCCAGTGGGGGCAATGGATATTCCAACTGGATCTTTTCCGGATTATCGGGTACAGTACCATCCCGGTATTTGCCGAAAGACGAAGTGGGAAAATTCGCACATTAATACGTTTTAATACGGTACCAAATAAGAAAAATATGGAAATAAAAATAAAATAAAAAGAAGGACTTCTGAATCGGGATTCGAACTACTTCCAATCCAACTCTGAATATTATGAAAATTTCGAAGTCTGCACCGCAACCGCTTACGCTATGATGACAACTGAAAGAGCGCGTCCTATTAAGCTACTCTGTTCATATCATTTTAAGCTTTTGCCATGAATAAGGTCTTCTGTATTTCCCTTCCTTTATAATTATGTTCCAGAAAATCTGAATGAATCATTGCAAACAACAATCAGTGGTATAGACGCCTTGTGATCTGTCCGCCATGCTCTCCAAGATGAAACCCAGTCTACGCATGCGCGAGAACCGTAAAACTTATTCAAGTAATTAGAAACGCTGATGGCCTCATGAAATGCATCAACGATAATCACACATTAACTCTCATATTTAAGTTTAATAGGAGAGCCTCCGTGGCTTAGGCGGCAGCACGCCGGCCTCTCACCGCTGTGTCCGTGGTTCAAATCCCGGTCACTCCATGTGAGATCTGTGCTGGAAAAAATGGAGGCAGACAGGTTTTTCTCCGTGTACTCCGGTTTTCCCTGTCAAAATTTCCTTCCTGCAACACTCTCCACTATCATTTAATTTCATCTGTCATTCATTTAATGATTGCCCCAGAGGAGTGTGTCAGGCCTCGGCAGCCGGCACTGTTCATATCCTCGCCGCTAGATGGGGGCTTCATTCACTCCATTCCTGACCCGGTCGGATTTTCATTCATTTATGTTTAATAGGAATTAACTAACTGATTGTTAGTAAAGAGTTGGTGAAAACGGCTCTAACACTGCTCCCTCGCATTTGCGCACCTTCAAATACTAACTGTCAATGCAAGTGCGATTTTCAAAGTGTAATATCATGTCCTGTGGTTCGGATTCCACGTAAAGAGCAGATCCCGTGGCTCATGATCGCGCGATTAACGCTCATGAAAAACTAAAATCTCCGTTCCTTCCTTAACTGCCTGCGCCAGGATTCGATCCTGCAACGACAACTTTACCGCTGCACCAGGCAACCAGTCACGAATTGAAGAGGTTAAGAAAGTCATTGTAAATGCAACAACAACTTGCATTTTATGAGAGAGTAGATTATTTTTATACTCGAGGCTTGTTTTCCAATGTTACCTGAAATGTTGATAAAAACAAACTCTAAAACCGACACTACAATAGCGCACGTTATGACATATTCATAATAAAACACAATAGAACAGGGAAATAATAACCATAACATTCCTAACCTTTGAAAGGCAATCAACAGCAAGTTAGAACAACACAGTTAAATACTTTATTGTTCGGAATAAATACTGACACATAACTGGCACTGAAAATAGAGAGTATTATTCTATATTCTCGTTTTTTATTCAATCTCGTACTTCATTGCAGCTCCATATTTATGCATTCTTTTTAATGGGATTTGTTTTTTGTTAATTTTATCATAGAACTGTATTGAACAGAAAATAATGGCTTGGTATTCTGCTGGCGTTGTTGGAGTAAAAATAATTCACAGTGCATGCGAAATAAATTTAGCTTGGAAATACTCCATGATGCTCGTTCTCATCTATACTCAATGGAAAGTCAACAAATGGTTTATTTTGGAAATTGGAGATCAAGATACAAACCAAATACTCACTTTTTAAATTCAAAATTATAAAAGACATGACTGAACAAGTGGTTCGTATATATATAGGATGTCATTTATGTACTTGAGTAGACTAGACACACAAAACTACAAAGCAAAGCTAGTGATGAAAAATCTGCACGAAGAAGGATTCATTTTATTAAATAACTCTACGATACTTACATACATCTCTCACAACGGCAAGAGCACAATAGACGTCGCACTCACAAAGGGACCTATAAAGGGCAGTATAACCACACATTGGAACGCAAACCACGCAACAACAATGAATCACATACCCCTAGAAATAAATATTAACGGTGACTGGGAGAAGAAACAAGAAGAGACAACACAACTCTTCACAAGGAAGATAGATGTCGGTCAAGTAGAGGCCAAGATAGTTGCGAACACGCATATTGAAACACTTATAGAAAATGCAAAGCTAGAAGAAGCTACTCAAAACCTAGGAGAAATACTAAGAAAAGCTGCCAGTCCCCGATTTAAAAGAAAAGCAAAACCCTGGTTCGATAGCGAGTGTTACAAGCTAAGAAGAGACACCCTAAACATCCTGCAGCAGGTGAGACAGAACGAGGTAAACGACACTCTCCTACTCACATACGCTGAAAAGAGGAAGCACTACAAAAGAATCATAAAAGAAAAAAAATGCGCCTTCCTGGAGGAAGAGAGCAGGCTGCTAGCGGAGGAAGCCAAAAATGATCCATATTTGGCACTTCGCCCAAAGAAACCAGCCCAAACAAACTGCATAGACATGGACAGATGGAAATCACATTTCAGCAACTTACTCAACAAAGAGGGAACAACAGACACCAGAAAGAAATCCCAAGAAGTCGTATCACCAATAGCTACAGGCTGGATTCCTCTAACCACAGAGGAAGTCGGACACGCCATCCAAAACACCAAAAACAAGAAAGCAGCGGGACCGGACAAAATATACAATGAATTCATAAAAGACACTGCACACCTTCTAAACCAGATTTGGACCAAACTATACAACAGGTGCATAGAGACAGCCACCATCCCCGATCAATGGAGAAAATCAATTGTCAAGATATTATATAAAGGGAAAGGAGACCCCAATGACCCAAACCAATATAGAGGCATCGCATTGGAAAACTGCCCCTTTAAAATTTTCACCAAAATAATAACAGGAAGATTAAGTGAGGAATTAGACGATCACCTGCCAGAAAATCAATTCGGGTTCAGAAAGGGAGGATCAACCCTGCAGGCAATCGAAATCTTACTGAAACACATTTGGGAAGCCCTAGAGGAAAAACAAAAATGTTATACTGTCTTCATAGACTTCACGAAAGCCTTCGACCTACTAAGCAGGCAACTAGTGATAGAAAAACTCAAGGAATCACTAGGGGAAAACAACATATGGTCGAACCTCATTAACACACTGCTGAGCTGGAACGAAATATGCGTCTCAGATAACCTTGCCATGTCAGAACCGATCATACAAACAAATGGAGTACTACAGAGCGACCCACTTAGCCCCCTGCTGTTCATACTAGCAACCGAAGAAATCCTTGGAATTACCCGCAAAGAGGGAATCTTCTTGAGTGGTGGTCGCGCCAAGACCTTTGACAGCGAAGGATTGCCTGACCTCAGAGTAACACATGGCACGCTTCCCTACTTTACAGGGGGGAAGGGCCTGAAACAAACCTGTTTTCTGGGGTTAGGAGACCATTCCGACCCCAGGTTCCCTATCTCAAATTGATCCTATTCCCATCCCCTACACGCCCCTTAAGGGTACTCAAGTACATAAATGACTTTGAAGCCAATCTTCAGTGTTACCTTATCGGCAATTATTATTGATATTGCAACTTTACAGAACGTCAACACAATATAATCCCAATTGAATAGCGTATTTCGAAAGTGGCGTAAATCCATGCATCAAGCTAAGAAGAGACACCCTAAACATCCTGCAGCAGGTGAGACAGAACGAGGTAAACGACACTCTCCTACTCACATACGCTGAAAAGAGAAAGCACTACAAAAGATTCATAAAAGAAAAAAAATGCGCCTTCCTGGAGGAAGAGAGCAGGCTGCTAGCGGAGGAAGCCAAAAATGATCCATATTTGGCACTTCGCCCAAAGAAACCAGCCCAAACAAACTGCATAGACATGGACAGATGGAAATCACATTTCAGCAACTTACTCAACAAAGAGGGAACAACAGACACCAGAAAGAAATCCCAAGAAGTCGTATCACCAATAGCTACAGGCTGGATTCCTCTAACCACAGAGGAAGTCGGACATGCCATCCAAAACACCAAAAACAAGAAAGCAGCGGGACCGGACAAAATATACAATGAATTCATAAAAGACACTGCACACCTTCTAAACCAGATTTGGACCAAACTATACAACAGGTGCATAGAGACAGCCACCATCCCCGATCAATGGAGAAAATCAATTGTCAAGATATTATATAAAGGGAAAGGAGACCCCAATGACCCAAACCAATATAGAGGCATCGCATTGGAAAACTGCCCCTTTAAAATTTTCACCAAAATAATAACAGGAAGATTAAGTGAGGAATTAGACGATCACCTGCCAGAAAATCAATTCGGGTTCAGAAAGGGAAGATCAACCCTGCAGGCAATCGAAATCTTACTGAAACACATTTGGGAAGCCCTAGAGGAAAAACAAAAATGTTATACTGTCTTCATAGACTTCACGAAAGCCTTCGACCTACTAAGCAGGCAACTAGTGATAGAAAAAAAAGTCCTCTCGGCACGCCGGAAGGCGGAGGTAGATTTCACCGGACAAACTTGGGGATAGGCGAAAATAGGCAGAATATGCAGGTTTTCGTAGAAGGATCAGACCTCATTTATTGCGAGAAGGTATTTTATAATTGGAGCTTAATTAACTTTGTTTTTCGTCATTTTATGCTTATTTTAAACATTTTATTGTCTTATGGGAACGGTAACCTTCTTGTCATTTGTGGTCCATTTTCATACTTGTGGTCACACTGTCCTTATGCAAGGTTTCGACACTGATGTGTAACTATGTAACGGTCTGTTACTTCTTCACGAAAAATTATATCTCCCGCAGAGATTTTGGTTGGTTCCTCAGTTTAGGGGCTGCGACAACGTGGTCATGTAACCCCGTGTACTTAGGGATGGCTGTATTAGTCTGTAATTCAGGTAAGGACTGCAGACGGTCAATTTCAAGCAGTAGTTCCTAATGTTGCTACCAGGTACTACCGTCAACGACACCTACCTGTGAACTTGGCTACTAGATGCCACCGCAGCCAGCAACTCGCAACGAACGTTGGTACTTCCCCTCCAAAGGAAAGCATACTGAGGGATTTTTAGCGCTCTTAGAAAATCCGACGACTTCGGCCGGCTTTGAACTCGCGACCTTGGGCATAGACATTCAGCATGCTTGCTACCAGTTACGTCACCGAAGCCGCTTCACACTTAGTCAGATGGAATTCTGAATATGATCTCGTGCAAGTGCGTTATCTTGGCAACGTCTGATGGCTCATCCCTCATCAATTTAGTAGTATTGCCATGGCAACCACTGATAGCTCTTGGCATTTTCTTATAATTCCGAAATCATTTTTCTCATCCCTTGGCATAATGGTGGGTCATATCAAAAATTCTTTCAGACAAAATTTTAGGTAATTATTAGGGGAATATTATCCATTTTGTATGGTTTTGATATAGTGCCTATTAAGAGAGATATGATTAATGTTTCCCGAAAAAACAATTTTTTCCCGCCCCTTTGGTCAATGGTTGGTGCTATAAAATGAACTCTTCTAACATAAATGTTTGGGCTTTATCCGACACATAGTATGAACGTTGAACGGATTCGATATTTCACATATTAAGAGAGTTATAGCAATATTTCACTTTGTCGAAAAAATGCCCCCCATTTTCTCCCCCTTCGACCGATTTAGCCCAGTAACGAACTCGACCGAGATTTTATAGGTATACATATTCGGTAAAATATTCAAAGTGATTGGTGCAAAATTACGGCAGTTATCGTGTCCACAAGAAACTGATATGCATATATATATACACATATACATACATAAATTATATATAAACTTTTGAACTGACGGTGGTTTTGGGGTCTGGGGGATGTGAAACGCGAAGATATGTCGAAATTTTCCGGAAGTCGAAACATGGTACCCATTGCAATAGTTAGCTTTCTAATGAAATCTACCTCTGGTTGGTTCCTCAGTTTAGGGGCTGCGACAACGCGGTCATCTAACCCCGTGTACTTTGGGTGATTGTAGAATCTGTCTGATAAACGGTGTGAATTGTAATGGCTGTAGTAGTCTTTATTCAGGTAAGGACTGCAGACGGTCAATTTCAAGCAGTAGTTCCTAATGTTGCTACCAGGTACTACCGTCAACGACACCTAGCTGTGAACGTGGCTACTAGATGCCACCCCAACCAGCAACTCGCAACGAACGTTGGAACTTCCCCTCCAAAGAAAAGCATACTGAGGGATTTTAGCTCTCTTAGAAAATCCGACGACTTCGGCCGGCTTTGAAACCGCGACCTTGGGCATAGACATTCTGCATGTTACCAGTTACGTCACCGAAGCCGCTTCCCACTTAGTCAGATGTCAAAGTCAACCCCTGGCACCATCCAGCCCATGACGGGCTAAGGCCGACCAAGCGACCGCTGCCCAGCCATTTGGCCTGCAGATATTGGGGTGACGCGTGATCAGCGCGTCGGGTCCCCTCGGCCGTTAATATTGGTATTCGTGATCGGGGTGCTGTCTCACTGTCAGACAGCTACTCAATTGTCCTCACGAGGCTGAGTGCACCCCGTTCCAACCCTCACGTCAGTTTTAAAATCCCTGACGGAGCCGGGGATCGAACCCGGGGCCTCCGGGTGAGAGGCAGGCGCGCTACCCCAACACCACGGGGCCGGCTTAGTCAGATGGAAATACTGAATCTGATCTCGTGCAAGTGCGTTGTCATGGCAACGGCTCATCCCTCATCAATTTAGTAGTGTTGCCATGGCAACCTCTGATAGCTCTTGGCATTTTCTTATAATTCCGAAATCATTTTTCGCATCCCTTGGCGTAATGGTGGGTCATATCAAAAATTCTTTCAGACAAAAGTTTTAGGTAATTATTAGGGGAATATTGTCCATTTTGTACGGTTTTGATATTGTGCCTATTAAGAGAGATATGATTAATGTTTCCCGAAAAACCCACTTTTTTCCACCCCTTTGGTCAATGGTTGGTGCTATCAAAAAACTTATTGGACATAAATTGTTGGCACTTATTCGACACATATTATGAACTTTGAATGGATTTGATATTTCACGTATTAAGAGAGTTATAGCGAAATTTCAATTTTTCGAAAAAAGCCCCCCAATTTCACCCCCTTCGACTGATTTTGCCCATTAACGAACTCGACCGAGATTTTATAGGGATACATATTATGTAAAAAAAATCAAAGTGATTGGTGCAAAATTACGGCAGTTGTGTCCACAAGAAACTGATATACATATATATATATATATATATACATATATATATACATATATATATACATAAATTATATATAAACTTTTGAACTGACGGTGGTTTTGGGGTGTAGGGGATGTGAAACGCGAAGATATGTCGAAATTTTCCGGAAGTCGAAACATGGGACCCATTGCAATAGTTAGCTTTCTATTGAAATCTACCTAACTCAAGGAATCACTAGGGGAAAACAACATATGGTCGAACCTCATTAACACACTGCTGAGCTGGAACGAAATATGCGTCTCAGATAACCTTGCCATGTCAGAACCGATCATACAAACAAATGGAGTACTACAGAGCGACCCACTTAGCCCCCTGCTGTTCATACTAGCAACCGAAGAAATCCTTGGAATTACCCGCAAAGAGGGAATCTTCTTGAGTGGTGGTCGCGCCAAGACCTTTGACAGCGAAGGATTGCCTGACCTCAGAGTAACACATGGCACGCTTCCCTACTTTACAGGGGGGAAGGGCCTGAAACAAACCTGTTTTCTGGGGTTAGGAGACCATTCCGACCCCAGGTTCCCTATCTCAAATTGATCCTATTCCCATCCCCTACACGCCCCTTAAGGGTACTCAAGTACATAAATGACTTTGAAGCCAATCTTCAGTGTTACCTTATCGGCAATTATTATTGATATTGCAACTTTACAGAACGTCAACACAATATAATCCCAATTGAATAGCGTATTTCGAAAGTAGCGTAAATCCATGCATCAAGCTAAGAAGAGACACCCTAAACATCCTGCAGCAGGTGAGACAGAACGAGGTAAACGACACTCTCCTACTCACATACGCTGAAAAGAGGAAGCACTACAAAAGATTCATAAAAGAAAAAAAATGCGCCTTCCTGGAGGAAGAGAGCAGGCTGCTAGCGGAGGAAGCCAAAAATGATCCATATTTGGCACTTCGCCCAAAGAAACCAGCCCAAACAAACTGCATAGACATGGACAGATGGAAATCACATTTCAGCAACTTACTCAACAAAGAGGGAACAACAGACACCAGAAAGAAATCCCAAGAAGTCGTATCACCAATAGCTACAGGCTGGATTCCTCTAACCACAGAGGAAGTCGGACATGCCATCCAAAACACCAAAAACAAGAAAGCAGCGGGACCGGACAAAATATACAATGAATTCATAAAAGACACTGCACACCTTCTAAACCAGATTTGGACCAAACTATACAACAGGTGCATAGAGACAGCCACCATCCCCGATCAATGGAGAAAATCAATTGTCAAGATATTATATAAAGGGAAAGGAGACCCCAATGACCCAAACCAATATAGAGGCATCGCATTGGAAAACTGCCCCTTTAAAATTTTCACCAAAATAATAACAGGAAGATTAAGTGAGGAATTAGACGATCACCTGCCAGAAAATCAATTCGGGTTCAGAAAGGGAAGATCAACCCTGCAGGCAATCGAAATCTTACTGAAACACATTTGGGAAGCCCTAGAGGAAAAACAAAAATGTTATACTGTCTTCATAGACTTCACGAAAGCCTTCGACCTACTAAGCAGGCAACTAGTGATAGAAAAACTCAAGGAATCACTAGGGGAAAACAACATATGGTCGAACCTCATTAACACACTGCTGAGCTGGAACGAAATATGCGTCTCAGATAACCTTGCCATGTCAGAACCGATCATACAAACAAATGGAGTACTACAGAGCGACCCACTTAGCCCCCTGCTGTTCATACTAGCAACCGAAGAAATCCTTGGAATTACCCGCAAAGAGGGAATCTTCTTGAGTGGTGGTCGCGCCAAGACCTTTGACAGCGAAGGATTGCCTGACCTCAGAGTAACACATGGCACGCTTCCCTACTTTACAGGGGGGAAGGGCCTGAAACAAACCTGTTTTCTGGGGTTAGGAGACCATTCCGACCCCAGGTTCCCTATCTCAAATTGATCCTATTCCCATCCCCTACACGCCCCTTAAGGGTACTCAAGTACATAAATGACTTTGAAGCCAATCTTCAGTGTTACCTTATCGGCAATTATTATTGATATTGCAACTTTACAGAACGTCAACACAATATAATCCCAATTGAATAGCGTATTTCCAAAGTGGCGTAAATCCATGCAGAGATCGCGTTTCTTCTTCTTCGTATAATTAAATTCCGATATGATTATGAATAAAATGTAATTTCATTCATTACTTTTATGCGCATCCTGACATTGTGTTTTAAAAATCTCCTATCGATGGAAATGATGGTAATCGTCTCCTGTAAGTTGGACTTAGGACGTTTTGGAAATAAATAAATCATTGACAAAAGCTTTGAGTGGTTTAAACACAACATACACAAACTAATGCCCTACATATTCTTCCAAGTTAGCCATGGCCTTGATTGTGATGTCCAGAGAGCCATCGGATTGGTCAACGTGGATATAAGACACATAGGAAATAAACACACGTTGGAGTTACGTCACTTTTCAAATGAACTTAGTTTTTTTAGATCTCTGTTAATATGGGATATACGACTTATTACGATTTAAAATCTTTGCTATACGTTGAGAGAACCTATAAGCTTGCTTATGAAAGAAAAAACTGAAAATCTGTCAATTCTGGATTTACGTAACTTTGGAAATAAGCTCTTCAATTACTGAGACATGCCAGGAAATAATCTGAAAAAATTATGCGATTAAAATGCAGGGTCATCAAAAATAAGGCCTAGATTTTAAATAATTGCTATAAAACTATTAAACTACAGGTAATGTAATAGTTTTAGCCTTAAAATGCGTGGAAAATATAACATTATTTTTCATACCTTACTAAGGCATGAAAGAAAATGTTATTTTTTCCACGCATTTTAGGGCTAAAATCATTACATTACCACTAATAGTTTTTAGCCTACTTTTCACATTTTGCAAAAATTGGGAAAAAGTAGACTTATGAGATCGATTCGGACAAATGTCTGTCTTTCTGTCCGTCCGTCCGTCCGTCCTTCTGTCTGCCTGTCTGTCTGTCTGTCTGGCTGTGTGTGTGTTCCCCCTATCAACTCCTAAACTGCTGCAGCAATCAAATCCAAATTTCGAATATCGGAATATCTCAAGCTCATGTTTGAAAATTATGTCAGTGACACCAACTGCTGAAAAACCACGATTGAAATTTGAGCTCCATGTTGGATATCATGGAAGGTATGCATGGGTGCTATTCCAAAATTGGCACACATATAGATAATAATATTTCAGTTAAATTTCCAGGAGGCCATGCATGACAGTGTTGCCAAAATGATTCTAAGCCTGCTGATATGTCCAATTTTTAAATGCATATAACTTTTACACTATCAATTGGATTTCAACCAAATTTCGTATGTAGTATGTATACATAAACTGACATGACTGAGCGTATTCCTAAAAGCCACTAGTGTTGCCAACTGTTAATAAATGCTCTATCTTTCTCTATTTTTTATCCAAATACCAATATATCAGAAAGTATCCAAGCCTAGAGCTTTAAACTATGCACATGTATAGTACCTGACATTCTAGATTAATTTGGAGTAACGTTTGTACGTCAGTACCACCAACATTTTAGGGCTATATCATTACATTTTCTCTAATAGTTTTTAGCCTACTTTTCACATTTTGCAAAAATGAGGAATAGTAGACTGATAGGACCAATTTTAAATACATGTAACTTCCATACTATCAATTGGATTTCAACCAAATTTCGTATGTGCTATGTGTACCGTAACAGATATGACCATTCTTATTCTTAAGAGCAACCAGGGCTGCCAACTGTTAATAAATGATGTCTCTATTTTCTACCCTATTATTAATCTATCAGAAAGTATGTAAGCCAACCACTTTAAAATTTGCACACGTATAGTATCTGACATTCTAGATTAATTTGGGGAAACTAACATACGTCAGAGCTGCCAACATGACTCTAAGCCTGCTGATAGGTCCAATTTTAAAATAAATATAACTTCTATACTAACAAATGCATTTCATCCAAAACTGGCAAAACAAAAGATCATAATATTTCAGATTATTTCTGACCAACACATGCATGACATTGTTGCCAACATGATTTTACGCACGCTGATAGATCCAATGTTCAACTGCATGTAACGTCCATGCTATCCATTGGACTTCATCCAAATTTTGTATTCTGTACCTTAAGAGATGGAACTAACAATATATTCAGTCACCAGGGCTGCCAACTGTAGTGCTCTATTAGGCTACATTTAACCAGGGAATATTTCGAACTAATTAGAAATTCGATATTACCAACTTAATTTCGTCATTATTCTAGATAGGTCTATATAGATAGGCATGAATCTTTAATATTAAGAAAAGTAGACAAGAGTTTGTCACGGAACTTCTTGTTCTTATAGCAATTATTTAAAATCTAGGCATTACTTTTCGATGACCCTGTATACTGTATATATATATATATATATATATATATATATATGATCAAAGTCGGTGTACACCAAGGATCTGCACTGTCCCCATTGCTCTTTGTCCTAGTCATGGACACAGTCACACGGGATCTGCAAATGAATGTCCCTTGGACACTCTTATATGCTGATGATGTCGCACTTGCTGATACCACCAGGATAGGATTGCAGCGTCAAGTTGAAAATTGGAACAGCCGTCTCTCACAATACGGTCTTCGACTGAACAAAAAGAAGACCGAATACCTTGAAACTGTCCCAACTAACGGATCCATCCAAGTTGATGGAGAGACATTGACGAAGACCTTAAGCTTCAGGTATCTAGGATCTCGCCTACAAGCTGATGGTGAGATAGGTGATGAAGTGCGAAGTAGGATAAAGGCTGCATGGATGAGATGGAGGGAAGTTACAGGCGTACTCTGCGACAGAAGGATGCCACTATACCTTAAGTCCAAAATATACCGCATGATAGTACGTCCTGTTGCTTTGTACAGTGCTGAATGTCGACCAGCTGACAAAGCTACGGAGCGCCAATTACATAGCATGGAAATGCGTATGCTCCGTTGGTCGATGGGCATCACACTCCTAGATCATATAAAGAATGACTCTGTTCGCCAGCAAATAGGAGTTGCACCCATCACTGAGAAGGCACGGGAAAAACGGCTTCGATGGTATGGCCACGTCTTGCGTGCTGCACCTGGAACTGTTGCCAATTCCGCTCTCTCCTTTGAAGTTAATGGGCACCGTCCACGTGGGCGCCCAAAACAGCGCTGGCATGATACAGCAAATGCGGATATGAAGGCTCTCAATCTAAGACCTCATGATGCCCAAGATCGTGCAAAATGGCGAGCCAAGACCAAAACAGCGGACCCTGCAGCAGCGGGAAAACGCTAGGAAGAAGAAGAAGAAGAAGAAGAAGAAGAAGATATATATATTTGATCCATCCTATAGTTTTTCTCTCTTTTACACTTCATAACAAATATATTTATTTATTCATTTATTAGCCTATTTTCAATTTTGAAAAAAAAAAAAAGGCTTATGAGATCACCTTTTGTCCGTGTGTGTGTGCGTGTGTGTGTGTGTGTGAGGAGTGGGTGTGTGTGTGTGTCCCCTAATAACTTCTAAACGGATGGAGCGATTTCAATGAAACACGTTAAGTTCATAGCACTATTCCGGGCGACCACGACCGTGCCCTTCAAATTTTGTTACGTCTCACCAATCCAACATGGCGGCTGTGCGAAATATTTCACCAGCATTCAGTATCTCCGAAACTATTACCGATATCAACCTGGAATTTAATACGGTGGTAAAGGAAACTACTAGAAGTTCACCTATGTGATTTTTGGAAAACTGGTAACTACAAAACCAACATAGCGGCCACGCGAATTTGTGACATTTAAATAGACGTTTCTCGCGATTTAACCAACCAAACGCAATAGAACTTGGTACAGTATATGTTTATACATATTGTAATGCACCGATAACTAACTCCGTTCAATTGTTTACATAACCACAAGATGGTGGATGTGCGAAATATTTCACCGGCATTCTATATCTCTGAAACTATTAGCGGTATCATCCTGAAATTTTGTACGGGGATAAAGGGCACTACTGAAAGTTCATCTATAATACTTTCAAAGACCTGTCAACTACAAAACGAACATGGCAGCCAAGCGAATTTGAAAATTTAAATAGACCTTTCTCGCGATTTAATGTTCCAGACGCAATGAAATCTGGTACAGGAAATGTTTTTACACATTGTAATGCACTGGTATCTAATTTAGTTCAATTGTTTACATAACCTCAAGATGGTGGATGTGCGAATTTTAAAATGAAGTTTTTATTTATTGTGTCGTAATCATGCGATCGAAGTGAAAGTTTGGATAATGAACCTACGCAATAATTTTCCTTTAATGGTGCATGACTATATGGCCTATACATTTAACAATCCAACATGGCGACCATCCGAAATATTTACACGGCTCTGAATATCTACGAATCTATTATAGCAATCAAACTCAATTTTTTTATGTTCATAGGAGCTATGAACTTACGTTCACCTGTAGGACTTTAAATAACCTGGTTATCACAAATCCAACATGGCGGCGACGCGAAATATAAATATTCACATGGACGTTTCTCGCAATTTAACAATCCGAGTGCAGTGAAATTTGGTACAGTAAATATTTATACGAATGTTAATCCACTGGCATCAAATTTATTTCAATTGTTTCCATAACCACAAGATGGCAGCTGTGTGAAATTTTAAAATCTCGTTTTTTACTTCTTGTGTCCTAATCATGCGATTGAAGTTTGAATGCTACACGTACACAATAATCTTCATATAACAGTACATAAATCTAGGACCTACATATATAAAATCCAACATGGCGACCATCCGAAATATTTAGTCGGTTCTCAATATCTACGAATGCATGACCGCAATCAAACAGAAATGTAGTAGATTGATAGTGGCAGTTAACAGAAGTGGGATATATGAAAATAGGCTGTATAGTTCTTCACGGAACTATTTGTTTATTTAGTTATTTATTTATTTATTTATTTATCTATTTCCAATCACATGCAATTTTTTTCAGCTAATTTTTCGCAAGTCCTACCGGTAGTAATTGAGTTGACCGACTGAAAATTAGCAATGTCTATTATTATTAAGAAAGGCTGTTTCATAGATATTAGCTATGAAAATGCTTAACGGCATGCATACTTTTCAAAAGTAAGAGATCAAGGAGAATAAGGTTATGGATTCCAATGAAGTAACACTATCACTTGACGCATATGACTCCCACGAAGAATTTGGACTGTAGTCCTACAACACTTGTGGTGGAAACCGTGCACTGCAAATCTGGTAACAAGAAGTCTGAGCTGATCATTTGCTTCTTTCTTAGTCCGTCGTTATCATGGCATCCATGGTGTAACATTCCAACCAAATATCTTTTTTCTTTGCTACCTGTTCTCTGACTACCTCTTTGAAGACCTTAATTGGCCCATAGTTTTCTCCCTCTTCTTTAGTTCATAACAAATATATATTATATTTTATCTGTGTTGGCCGACTAAATAGTTGTAATATCAATTGCCAATAAAGCAATAAATAGTCTAAAGGGATTCAAAGCTCTGTATACTAGACTATGTTGGCAATAAACAAAGCTCAACATTTACTTCGGTGATGCTCACGCATCTAGTGCTTATTGTTTGAACTGCTCTAAATATTCATATACAGGGTGTTTCGAAAAAAGTGTCCGATATTGCAACAGAGGCTGGGATTGGTCAAAACGAGAATAAATGTTCCTATAAACATATGTCCGGAAACAAATACTTGGTGAGATATGAGCCATTTTACTTGTGTTGTGTATGTACACTTCAGACAATGGACGTCTTCCTACCAGCTACTTTTAATGAACACTTGACTGTCACACACGTTTAAAAGAACACGCGTTGGGCAAACACCCATCAACACCACCAACCAGGAGCTGTGATGATTTCAGCCGGTCTGTCCACGGATACCATCTGCACGTTACAAGAGATGCTCCACATGGTTACCACATGCTTTGGCTCTTCTTCGCAAGGAATCCCCAACTCGTCCAATAACACCTGGCTGCTCGCGGATGTGGGCACTCTCATTGGTCACCCGCTCTTGTAACATCAGCATATTGCCAATGGGTGTGGCATATAGCAATGTCTTTAAATGCCTCCATAGCCAGAAATCTAATGGATTAAGGTTCAGAGAACGTGGAGGCCATGCTACTACCATTTGCTAATCCATACAAAAAAAACATATTTGCCATTTCCCTTGAGGAATACTCCATCGTACTGTTTACGTCATCCACACAGCACGGGACCAATAGTTTGGTGCGGGTACCGCACTGCACTGCCAGCACAACCGCATACTATGACTGAACATCCAACTCATGCGAAGACCTTCAAAGAAAGGACGCCTGCACCACCGAACATATCACCTTCTCCATGCGGGTAAAATGGTGCATATCTCAACAAGTATTTGTTTCCGGACATATGTTTATAGGAACATTTCTTCTCGTTTTGACCAATCCGAACCCCTGTTGCAATATCGGACACTTTTTTCGAAACACCCTGTATTTGACATTAGAGTAGGCCTATAACGTAGTCTCTTTTAGGGCGGTCATGCTTTGAAGCTTTGAAACTTTTGCGTCATTTCGTTTATTGTAAGAAATTCTATCTATGCTTGTAAACGCTTTCTTCTACATAATTGATACTGGAAATTCCAAGTCACTGCATGTCCAGGTCCAGGGGATGTGTCTGCACGAGTGGATGTGAGGTGTTCCTGTGAACTTGGTCCCGCATTACCTCGCTTCACGCCCCATTGCGGCTTACAAGGCAACTAGGAACATAACAAGCCACCGTGACTAAGGGCTTTCTTCGGGGACCGAACGTTACACACCGCACGGGTCTGTCGCACAGCGAGGTCGCAATGTAATATCATTTGTAATGAAATGGAGAGACTTGAAACCCCCGTTCCACAGTCATGTTTCGTAATGCGTTTCAGAGAAGTGTTATCCAGCGACGCGAGGCAACTTCATTCAGCAGACAAGGGTAATACAGAAATGTGATTTATTAGGGTCAGCTTTAGGAAATACCAGCCTTTAGCTGAGGCTTCGCACGCCTATAAATTACTTCAGTCACAATTCATAGAACTGTTTAACTCTGGAAATTGTAAGAAACTGTGTTTGGTTAAACTAAGAAGGTGATTCTGCTGGACACGTGACACGCAGATGCTCAGTGAACCTGCCCGTGGTGTTGGTGTAGTGTAAGTCTTCCTTCAGCAAGTCCGGAGATCGTAGGTTCGAATCCCGGCGCTAACAGCGACTATTCTGAGTGTGGTTTTTCCACACTCCCTCCAGGCGAATGCCGGGATAGTACCTTACTCGGGGCGCTTATCCCATCCCTTTCTCTACAAACACTACTGCAGACATGACTGCAATACAGGTTATCAGGCAAGTTCAACACACACCCAACAACACAGGATTGATGCCCAAAATCTTCCAAGTCCCTCAAATGAATTATCACCAACAACAACAACTGGATCAAATCCTAACAGGATCAAATTTATTACTTGATTTTCTTTTGTATTCATTGAATTATAACTACGTACACATTACAATGTTAAGCATATATAGTGTGTATTTGCAATCGAAAATGTTATAATTGGTTGGTTCCATAGTTTAGGGGCTGCGACAACGCGGTCAAGTATCCCCGTGTAATTTGGACGTGTGTAGAATCTGTATGATAACCGGTGTTAATTGTGACGTCTTTATTAGTGTGTGTTATCTGTTTTTAATTCAAGTAAGGACTGCAGACATTGAATTTAAAGTAGTTCCTACTTTTGCCGCCAAACGCCACCATCAACGACTACTAGTTCAGAACTTGGCTACCAGACGTCTACGCAGTTGGCTCCTGGCGACGAATGTAGGAACCTTAAGAGCGTTGTTTAACCTATAAGTTAATTTAGCTTCACACAGGTGTAATTAGTGGAAGGTTCTTAACATGCCATAAATCTATGACATGGGACCGCCGGCTTTACCTCCCCTCCGAAGGGAGGTATACTGAGGGATTTTTAACGCTCAAAAAAAATCCGACGACTTCGGCCGGGTTTGAACCCGCGATCTTGGGCATAGAAGCTCAGCATGCTACCGACTACGCCACCGAAGCCGCTGAAAATGTTATATATCTCTTAGTATAAAACAAAGTCCCCGATTCTTGGATGTCACGGTTAATATCGAGAACCACTGGATGGATTTTGATGCGGTTTTCACCATTCTGTAAAGGATATCTCGAGGAAAGTTTCTGTAAATATTAATTTATTTCTGATGAAAGGAAGCCAAGCATTAACGATTTCAGTGAAAAAGTCGAAATAAACCCTGGCGTCCATGCGCTGTTTAAGCTTACGCTGCGCAAACCGTTAAAAATATCGATATACTGTACTATGAGTCTTCGCGAGAGCATATCTCTATCTTCAATACATCGCCCACTGTAAGTGTTTTACGTTTTCATTTCTTCATACAATCTCCATTCAATTACTGAGACGACAGTTTACGACCTAGCTAGGGGCGAGACTATCACCCCAGTTACAGCCAGCAGCAAACTGTCGAGTCCTGTTGAGTTAAGGCTTCCGTGAAGAGTGGTTGTGGTTGGAGTTTCCCTGGAAGTGCATCTCGGCTTTTCTTCAATTTGCCTGTGAACGTTTCGTTCCACAAAATGCACAGTCAAGTTAAGATAGGATGGAATGGGGATTTGTGTTTCATGCACCTTGCCATTCTTAAATTACGTCTGACAAGAATTCGTTGCACATGCATCTCCATGATAATATAATTAATAGTCCAGTCAGTGATTTTAACCCTTCATTCCGAGACGTAAAACGGATATAGGTCGTAGTTCATTGACATCTAAAGAAAAAAAACACTTATCACGTAATGCATTCATAACTGTTCCCGGGCGAAGCCGGGGCGGGTTGCTAGTATAATTATAATATAATAATGTATTATTATTATTATAATTATTCCCTGACAAATCCTGAAATGTTACTAGTGGAGTAAATTACCTTGGTTTATTCAGTTGTAGCATGATCCTTATGTCTCATCTACACTAGTGTGGGTAATAACTCTCTCCTCTGTAGGTCAATTAACTATTGAAGCTTGCTGTTTGACTGGCGATACCCCACCGTGAGACCACAGCTCGTGTTGTTATTCCACCACAATAAGCATGTGGCGTCCTCTTTGATGTATTTAACTGCCTGGTCACTGTGGTACACCACTCGCGACGTAACTCAGAGCGAAAGAAAATATTTGCATAATATTTAAATAGTGTTCACATCTAATAACATGGGACAGTCCAGCCGTCTATTAACTGTGTTGCTTCATAGTTATCCAAATACTAGGACTAGAATTGCACTGACAAGGACCAATATAAGAACATTGTATTACTGTACATTCAATATATATTTCAGAACGCCAATCACTCCGTTAATTAATCCATCCTCAACATCTATGTTTGGTGTGATAACGCTCAATAGTCGGTTACGAGAAACACACAATAAGGCCAGTCACCCTCTTTCATTCCATTAAACTTGTTTTCACATGACACTACAGTTATTGTGTAATGAGAATGAACCCAAAACTGCACTTTTATCGATTGTATATTCATCCGAAAGTTTGAGTATCTGGTAATAGCTAAAATAAAACCTTTACTTAAAAAGAGAACCGTAGTGTAAAAGTGGGTTATACATGTTAATCATAGATTCGCCCACGTTTCACCTGCTTTTATTTAATTGCATCCCACTGTCGACATCCATTGTTTGTAAAATAGCATCAGGGTTTGCTGCATGTTCCCAACAGTTGCTTGACTTAATCTCGGCTCGTCTCCCACATTCGAAAGCTGCTGTCATAGGGAAATTATTGGATTCCTTGTTAATTTGTTTTCACTATGTAACCATTGATGATAGCCATTTGCCTTCTTGTTTTGAATATACTTTAACATTCCCGAAATTGCAAGGAAAGCTTCCCCAAAAAGAATACTTTAATATAAAGCCCGCAGTGAAATAATGAAATTAGCTCCGGGATAGCTACATTATAGAAAGTATTCTGTGGTTAAGTAGTCCCATTTATGATAGCGTTCAATGTACCTCAGCTTGCAAAAACTGATCACGAAGCCATATGTTTGGTATGAAGCGTTTCACTGTGCGGAGACCTGGACGGTGAACAACAGAGTCGTCAGGAGTCCGGAGGCACTCTAGCTGTGGTGTTAGCGTCGAATGCAAAATCATTCAGCTGGGCTGGAAGACCGATACTAAGGTGTTAGAACTTGTTGAAGAAAGATGCTGCATCAGATCATGAAGAGGCAGCTTGCATGACAAGGACATGGCCTTCGGCATAGCAGGTTAATTATTGACGTGATATAGGGTAAAGTACCTGGGAAATTAGTTCGAGGAAGACCAAGAAGGACGTTTGTTAAAACCTGGTCTGCAGGGAAATCAAGACGCCAAATGGACTGCACCGAATGTGTATATGCATGTCAAGAATTGGCATTGGTACCTCGGGACTTGAAATGAATCATCATCCTGGTATTTACCTGAAGGGAGTGGTAAAAACCCAGGGGAAGACTGCACATACAATGGCCACAATCAACACCAGCATTCGAGCCTTGAAACTACAGCTGCCAAATTCAGTCGTGGGCTGTGCAATAACGCGCTCAGCTAGTCAGCAGGTTCCTAAATTCATTCCGTGCTGAGGATATCTGGAGGTAGTCTCTTAATTAGAATATTGCCCAGTTTCCGATTGCGTAAGTTGTTCCCATAACATTCCAAATGGCCCATTTTACATTCGTTTAGAGCCTAATAGAAAACAATTTCAGTAAAGGGAAATATATGTTGGTCGTTTGGAGTTCAATTATCGCAGACAATGAGACAATTATCACGTGCGTTAAGTGGAAATGAAGAGGTGATGAAACGAAAATCTACTGTACTTGAGTAATCAACATTTGGTTGCAACAGTGAATTTCCCACCCAGCGTGTCTTGCCCAGCCCCACGACTGCAGTGGTGAACTGCAGTTCTGAGCACCGAGGTCCAAATTCCAACCCTCACTTTGGGTTATCGTGGATTTTTTCATACTTATTCCAGGAAAATATCTGGATGACAAATTATATAAAATCTCGGGGTTGCCACGGTAATTCCAAACCCTAAACAAGTAGTTCCGTGAAGAATTACAGCCTATTTTCATATATCCTACTCATGTTAATTGCCTCTATCAAGATACAAAATTTAAGTTTGAAGGTTGTGATAGATTCGTAGATATTGTGAACCGTCTAAATATTTCAGATGGTCGCCAGGTTGGATTTCATGTACCGTTACATGAAGATTATTGTGTACATGTGGTATTCAAAGTTCAATCGCATGATTTGAACACAAGAAGTAAAAACGAGATTTAAAAATTTCACACAGCTGCCATCTTGTGGTTATGGAAACAATTGAAATAAAATAGGTGCCAGTGGATTAACATTTGTATAAGCATATAACGTGCAAAGTTTCACTGCACTCGGATGGTTAAATCGCGAGAAACGTCCATTCAAATATTTATACATCGCGTCGCCGCCATGTTTGATTTGTGCTCACCAGGTTACTGAAAGTCCTATAGGTGAACTTAAATGTTCATAGCTTCTATGAACATAAAAAATTTCAGCTTGATTGCTGTAAAAGATTCGTAGATATTGAGAACCGTCTAAATATTTCCGATGCTCGCCATTTTGGATTGTTATATGTATATGCCATAGAGTTATGTAGGTAACATTAAAGGAAAATTATTGCGTAGGTTCATTAATCAAACTTTCATTTCGATCGCATGATTACGACTCAAGAAATAAAAACTTAATTTTAAAATTTCGCACACCCACCATCTTGAGGTTATGTAAACAATTGGACTAAATTAGATGCTAGTGAATTACAATGTGTATAATTATTTACTGTACCACATTTCACAGCGCTCAGAGAGTTAAATCACAAGAAAAGTCTATTAAAATGTTTCAAATTCGCTTGCCCGCCATGTTCGCTTTTACTTTGCAGGTTTATGAAAGTTACATAGATAAACTTGTACCAGTGCCCTTTATTAACGTACAAAATTTCAGGGTAATATCTGTAATAGTTTCGAAGATATGGAATGCCAGTGAAATATTTCGCACAGCCGCCATTTTGAGGTTATGTAAACAATTTAACTCAATTAGACGCCAGTGCATTACAATGTGTATAAACATTTGCTGTACCAAGTTTCGTTACGTTTGGATGGTTAAATCACGAGAAAAGTCTATTTAAAAGTCTCAACTTCGCTTGGCCGCCATGTTGGTTTTGTAGTTACCAGGTCTTTGAAAGTCTCATAGGCGAACTTCTAGTTGTGCCCTTTATCACCGTACACAATTTCAGGGTGATATCGGTAATAGTTTCGGAGATACTGAATGCTGGTGAGGAATTTCGCACAGCCGCTATGTTGGATTGGTGAGACACAGTAAAATGTTGAGGGCACGGTTGAGGTCACCCAGACTGGTGCTTTAAACGTACCGAGTTTTATTGAAATCGCTCCAGCCGTTTAGAAGTTATTAGGGGGGACACGCACACACAGACACACGGACCAAGGGTGATCTCATAAGCCTATTTTTTTTTTTTCAAAAATGAAAATAGGCTAAAAATATAATAATACATACTTCCACAGGCCCACAACATTACAGGTTATTAGACAAAAGCCATACACAGATATAGGGATATGATGGCAAAGTATGTCACAAGTGCCTAAATGAAGCAACTTGTTTGTCAACAAAATTAGGGGATTAAAAGGCAGTGGTCACTATCAAGTAAAGAATGACAGATAACGAATAAGGTAAAGACTGTGCAATGTGCTAGCGTACATTACTGTTCAATAATTCACTCGCCTGCTTTAGTCTTCCACCTTCCGCGGTCTAGGGGTAAGTCTTAAGAATCCTGCCATCTAGCCCTGTCGGGTCATTTCTGTGTGTGGACTATAACGGGATACACTGAATCATGCAGGAATGACCAATAACCTAACCTGAACCATCCTAGAAATGGATTTCCGAGGTTTCTATATTGATTCTACTTAACACGGCCAGCTTCTTCATGTGGATAGCATGTGTTCATCGTGGAATTGAATAGAAGGTCACCCAGAGTATTGGAATAATCCTGTTTCATGTTCACGGTGATCCGGCTGGGATCAATACAGAATCACACCCTGCATTAAGTACACATTTTAGACACTGAGTGTTTAACGCCAATGACAGTGTATAGTCCTGCATCACTTAAAAATAGAGAAAAACAAGATGTTCAGTAATGAACATATAGCCTACTTTCTCCTAATGCAGGGGTATAGTTATAACTAGGGTCGCGAAGCGGTCAGCATGGTTAGCTGCCGGCCCGGAGGTCCTGGGTTCGATTCCCGGCTCTGCCAAGAAATTTGAAAAGTGGTATGAGGACTGGAACGAGGTCTACTCAGCCTCGGGTGGTACAAATGAGTAGAGGGGGTTCGATTCCCACCTCTGCCATCCACGAAGTGGTTTTCCGTGGTCTCCCACTTCGTCTTCGGGCAAATGCCGGGATGGTACTGTACCCGTATCCACGTGATCTTACCTGTTGGAATCCGATGGAAAAGCTGGATCGTAGAGTCTGGAAGTACCCGGTTGAAATAACCCCCAAAAATCTACCAACTAGGATCAACCAGGGATAAGGATACCTCACTATAAAATAATTTGATAAGAAGGTGCCAGTGGTCGACGAAATGAAAACGAAAATCAGCTCAAAATGTACTAACAAGACTCTAAAACTAAAATAATCTCGGGCGTAAGGCTAATCATTCAACAAATAACCCACTGGTCCTCGTAGCACATCATGGTTTCAATATAAATCACCAAGTCATCCGAAGAAAATTTAAAATGGATCAACAGTTTATTTTCTAAGTAACTGCTGCGTTGTGGAAATCCTCTCCACTCAACAAAAATATGTATGCTTTTACATAAACACATGATAGTCAAATGTGAAGTTAGCCTGCAATTTGGCTATATTATGCCGCTTAAATTGTACACCTTTTTAAACGAAGTTCAAATAAATATTTTTGAATTTTACAA
Source organism: Meconema thalassinum (assembly GCA_946902985.2). NCBI lineage: Eukaryota > Metazoa > Arthropoda > Insecta > Orthoptera > Tettigoniidae > Meconema > Meconema thalassinum. The sequence continues at coordinate 1,408,612,321 of OX336388.2, forward strand.
TAACGCACAAGTTTAAATTTTATAAATACAGAAACCCTACTGGATTTGTATTCATTTATATACATTTATACATTTAATTCTATGTTCGAATTACTCCTACATTATTCATTATTATTACTCCAATGACAAGTGTTCTATTTAATATGGTCTAGTCCTATTTAATCAAATTCGACGAACAATGAAGTTAATCGAACGTTATATCTTTTCAGTAAATTATCACAATTCGTTTTACATCATTCACTAAATGTTTAAATTATCATCCCTTAAACTTTCTCTTATTATTTTTACAATGTTATACAATTATTATTATACGTCTTTCCAATTGTAATTTTCCACTAAAATATGTTTTACTATTAGCAATGCATTTAAGATTAGTTGTTACAATGCATAACTTGGTTTTAAATGTTGGATTTAATACTTTACTACCCTTGTAGTAATTAAATACGTGACTGAAATTCACGTTCAAAAATACACATTAATTTACTCACTAATAGCTCATTAGCTTGTTAAATACTGGAAATCTGATATTGACCATCCATCGATGTCTAATATCTACCTCAATATAACGCAATTCTCGCAAACATTAATTACTTTACACGTATGTTAGCTCTCAATAACCATAAATAATCACCAAACATTTTCAAGATCCAAAAAGCTTTTATACAACAATCAAAATATACTCTGTTTCATAATAGACAAACGTTAGAGTATCATGAACAATTTTTATCAGAACTGTGTTAACTAATATGTATTCACATGTTAAAATAGTAGTGTTTGTGATTTTCCAAAACTGTCATTTCGTTTCATGACGAATAATTTTATACATAGATTTCCTTTCTTTCAATAATATTTCATCTCATTTCATTGTACTCTTATATTTCATAACTATTTCTTTCAAGGAATATAGAGTAACCACTATAAACAGAACAATTCAGTTTTCGTCTGATCCAAAATTCGAAATGAAGATCCTCCTCTAAGGAAACACGTTAGAAACTTCGTCATGGAAAAGAGCCTGTCTTAAGAAGGTACAAATAATCCATTAGAATCGAAAGCTTAACCGAGTTGGAGTATTCCAAGAGAATAAAGAAAATTGAAAAACTGAACGTACTCGAAAAATTGATCATATTCCATAAGAAATTCAAAACATTGGATCGCAAAAGCCTAATCCAGAAATCGTAATTATTCACAATAGAAATCACTATAATTGCAAGACTATATCGAACTCGATGAAAAAGACTAACACATCTATCAAACAATGCTGCATGTGATGCAAAAATTTCTGTTCCGTTGATTAAATATTCACAAGTATTTATTTCAAATAATGCTCATGTATAGGTGGGATATCGGTCTTCTTCTTGCTAACGAGTATTCTTATATAATGTTATCGTAGTCTTGGCCCTGTCTCTTCTTAAATCGTGTCTGCACAACCGATTATAATGCTCTATTAAGTGCCAAAGTAAATTTAGAAAAAGAAAAAGTAATGCTTTAAAAATAATATCACAATTAATATTAATGTTAACTACAAATAAGATACATGCTCGGACAGAAGTGATAAAAGTATCAAGTCTAGTCCTCGAATGCATTTTCTATCTACAGAATAAAAATGGTGAAAGAAGAACATTCTAAAGTATGACTGATTCATACTGTCTACTAATATTCAATGTTTCCAGCTACCTTGTTCGTAGTCATCTCGACGAAAATGGAAAAGTATGTTTGAAGCACACATTCCTGGTAGGGACTGAACCCTTGTCCTTCTCGTTGCTTATTCCTCGTACCGCCTGGAACTGCGTAGAATCGAACCCATTCCCGACTGGCTCGACAAAACAGCTGTCCGCGTTGTAAAGTTCATCGCCCGACATGTATAAGGTTTGCTCGATAGCCTAGTTGAAAATGCCATTGATTGTTCATATTGTAGAAGTACGAATGTAATGTCAATATATCAAGACTGCCTTCAGCCTCTTTTTATACAACATTCTGTTATTGAAATCCATAGTTGAGCTTGATAATCATTCCAAATGCTCAATTCTGCTAAGATGCTGCATTCCCGATATCCATTTAGTATCCCTTCATCATCACTGTAGTGTATCGATGTGTATTTCCACACAATATGATATCAGTATTCATTGCTGCTGTGTATATTGACCGTACTATAATGTTCAAAAGTCTCATAATGGCAGTAAAATATAAGCAGTCTATATGAAAAACTATGTTCATATTCATAGCACTCAAATCAAACACAATGAGCTGTTCGGTCTTTCCATGCGTTTCGTCACTCGCGCCTTCCTGTAGCAAGTCAAGACTAAACGTATTGTACCGGACTATTGTAGGGGACCTGAGAGGGTGCCCTCCATAATGTAATATTTGGGGGGATGAAATATGAGTACCTGGGGGATGCTTGGAACTCGAGTGTAAGAGGTGTCGGTTATGGACTGGTTCGAGAGCGTGGAAGCAGCTCGAAAGGAGAACTCCCCAATGTACTGTTTGATTGGGTAGTTCCAGGATGCGATATCGGGATTAAGGGCGGTTTGGTGTAGAAGGCTCTAAACAGCTGAGCTGCTAATATGATTAATGCTAACGTAGGCGACTGGCAGTTCGCGCTATAAGCGGAACAAGCAATGCGACGTAGACGAGTGGCTGACTGCGGAAGCCACGGAACAATTAACTAAGTGTTACCTGGATTCTACCGGGACGAGGGATGAAGGGCAGGATCTTAACAATTAAAGAAATAAGCTAAAACACCAGTTGCTTCTAATATGTCTGAGTTTAATGATTACTTCTGGCTTGAAGTACTCCTAGAATCGGCAGAACAGTTAACAGATCAGATGCTTATCACAATCCAAGCACTGGGGGGTGAAAGTGTGGATGTCTGTGTGAGGAGTTGCGGTCGCTAGACACTTACCCTTCGGCGGTCGTCGGAGCGGCTCTCGGCAGCGGTTTGCCACTAGGCAACACTAAGGAAGACTGACCCCGAGTTACCTCAACTCTACTGTCTTATAGCCTCCGGTGTGTTGAGTGGGCATAATTGCACATTTTTGAGGATGTGAGGTGTTGGCCGGGGTCGATTAAGTTCAAATTGTGAGGTTATTGGAGGTTGTTGCAGAAGTATTGGGCTTAGACGTGTAGTAGATTTTTATGATGTATTCAGAAGGCGTTTATCTGGGGATAGATGTGTAGGTCGTAGATAGTAGGGGATGAGGGTGCATCCCCCGGATGCAACAACTCCTTTGACGGAGCTAGGCATTGTCCTCGATGACGGGATGAAGACTAGGCCGTAGGGGTAGTTTGTCTTGTGTGTATGTGTGAAGGGTCATCTGCTTCGTTTTTCAAGTGTCTTCTCTCTTCTTTTCTTGTCTTGGTTTCTTCTGCTCTTCTTGAATGTCCCTTCGGAAAGAAGGGGAGACGACGGAGGGGGTGTGTGGTTAGCCCCGTGTGAGGTGAGGTGAAGAAGTGAAAACCTCGTAGATGGAAAGGGGGGGGGGGGAGTGTAGCGTAGACTGAAGAGTGGGGTGGGTCTTGTGGAAAGTGCCTCGTAGTATGTGATTGCCTCCGGTTCGTGTCTAGCGAGTATGTGTAGATGTGTTGGTTTGGGGGGAGGAACAATAATTCATTCATATATGATTATTGCATTACAGCGTTGGTGGCCTTGGCTCGTAAAATTTTAAAACATCGTACAACAATAAACACAACAACAACAACAACAAATATAAAATGGTGACATGATCATGGGTAAAACATACATGGAGGGTAGTCTGACCCCATATAAACATTAATACTAGCAGTGTGAACTACCCCAAGGGGGGAAAAACATCGGTAGGGCATAGCGTACCCTCCGTCCTCTCAATAATGGACGGGATGAAAAAGTGCCCTCGGGTAGCTAAAAATATGTCGTATACAAAAATGAACAATTTAAAATAGTAGATAGGAGAGAATAAAGGAAAAGAAATGCCTCGGTGTGTAATTTGAGGGGATAAGAAAAATACGTTTATTGAGTGGGGGAGAAAGGTGGCATTTGTACAAATGTGATTTTAGAAGGAGCGAAAGGAAAAAATAAAACAGTGTAGTGACAATTGTGACGTGTGTAGCAAGTATACAGTGTAAACACATACAATATGGAATACTGTCGGTCTCTTACTATGGACCGTAATTGCAGATAAATCCTTTGTGCCGTAGCACCAATATGTGGGCTTCCAAATTTCGCATAATTATTACCACTCACGTGGGTACCTTACAACATAAACTTAAGCGCGCTAGGTGCTTAAAACAACCTTATGCAAGAACTAATCTATTACCATGGCAAAATATTGATACCTCTATGGATCGTCCCCTGCGGGTGGACGTTCCATCATGACGGGGAAAGTCGTCCCTTACAGGCTGTTGGTACGACCCTCGCCGCCGTAGTTCACCTCTCCTGTCAGGTGTGTGTGAATCCGTCCAGCGGGAGTGGATAACCCACAGTTATCCCTAACCGAGGGACGGAGATGCTGTGAATCGACGTGAAAACAAGTGTAAGGAAAAAGTGTGAGAGCTGGGGGGGGGGGGGGGTGTTAGCTCTGTGGATGTGGGAGAGGGTGCGACGAGCGCGTGTCAGGGCGTAGGCAAGATATATACAAGCGACTATATACAAAATCGCCACCTGTGGGGAAAGACAGAAATGGTAATAGGGGTGTAAATTTATCCAGCAGGTCAGCTACTGTATGGTCCTGGAAAACATACAATCACCAGGATTCGTCACTCTAGTGACCGGTATCAGGTGGTGTATACACAAGTAACAAAGTGTAGAGTAAGCTGTGAAGAGGAAAAAACACAAATGTAAATTATAAGCTGGGGAAAAAAACATACTCATAGTGACGCTACTCATTGCCACGAGTAGAGATAGTATCTCAAGGCACTCTGTGCCTTCAGCTAGCGTCTCATGGTGGAGCTCAGTCTGAAAACAAAGGATGGACATAGTATTAATTGCCATGAAATAATAAGAGGACGCTGATCGACAATCCCTCGATCGGTCCAGTAGATGAATCGCACTGTCGTCGTCGTATGGCACATGATATCTTCATGTCGTCACCTGTCGCGACCTCGTGTCGGCGCATCTTGCATCGGTAAAGAATCATATTGTGTGATACCGAAGTATCGTGTTGTCGGGCTTACATGGCTGCGTAAAATCGCAGGCCGAGGCCGATGGATGATTGATCTCTCCTGTGTAATTGTCTCGTCTCGTGAGTGTAGGTGCATGTTCAAAGTGTTGTGTTATCTCATATCGTATATCATCGCAAATCGCAGGTCGCATGCCACATCTCGCATATCGCAAATCAGATATCGCATATCACATCTCGCAACTCGCATATCGCAGTCGCATCTCGCATATCGCAAATCGCATATTGCATATCGCATATCACATCTCGCATATCGCATAGCGCAGTGTAGGTGCATGTTAAATCATATCCATCATGTGTGCATTAGTGTAATGCCCATTGAAACTGCGGGTTGAGGCCGAAAACTGCTTTGTACTAAGCGCAGGGCGGTATCAGAACTTCTGGAGCCTTTAAGGATTTCACTGCTCCCTAAGGTTCGAACTTTCAGTCGTAGTAGTGACCTTCGTCCAATTTGCAATGTGGTATCGGGATGACTAGTACCCTAAAGGGTGTGGAGCCCGAGTGACCAACGAATGCAGATTGTGGTTTGGGAAAACTGCGTCCGCCTAGCTGGGATTACCTGACGGCCTTTAAGGAGTTACCCCCCACCGAGTGACTGCTCTGCGCATTGGTAACGATACCACGAACGTTTACCTGGACTGGGAGCATACTATCACTATGGCGCAAGCGAAAGGCAAGACTTTGTACTAAGCGCAGGGCGGTATCAGAACTTCTGGAGCCTTTAAGGACTTCCCCTGCTCCCTAAGGTTCGAACTTTCAGTCGTACTAGTGACCTTCGTCCAAATTGCAATGTGGTATCGGGATGACTAGTACCCTAAAGGTACCCCCCCCTGGGGTATGAACATAGAGACCACCGGTGATCTATACCTCGGCCAGGGAGAGAACTGTGTTGGATATAATGGCTGCCCAAACCCTCATGACACGCGACGACGACATGAAAATACCTCGAGGTCTGCTGACCAACATGTATGCGGGCGTTGAATGCACTGCCCTACATTCCTTATTTATTCATGTTCAGCGGGCGTAGGATTCAACATAATATATATATATATATATCCATCATTATAAATTATTCATTATTCATCATTATTCATCATTATTCATCGTTATAAATCATCACCTACCGCTGTAGGGCTTATGTCTTCACCTGTGTTCGTGAACAGGGCTTAGCTTCGCGCAGTGAAGCTGACTACTTACTTACATGCTAACTAATAGTCATGTTAAGTGGGTCGTCCCTAGGTGGATGGTCTATCTTGTCCGACGCGGAGTTGGTCAGTTCTCCCGTCGAACTTTCAAGAGTCCACCTGCAGGTCGGGCTTTGCTGACAGTAGTGCATTATAGGTGTAGCTTACCGCAGCGTCGGGGACAGGCTAGGTACACCGGACAACATTGGCGCTTGCCCGCACTACGTCACCGCTGCGTCGACCATCCGTCGTTCGTCAAAGTCCACGTAATGGGCTATGATGGCCCTCTGTCCAGGTCAACACTTACCAATATCCCATTTTCCAAAGGAAAATAGGGTCACATCTTCCAAAGTGCACCTACGTGCACATGCCATATAAGTATAGTGTCAAGCGCGTGTATGTTTGTGTGGGGTGTGGTTTTTATTCGGGGGGGGGGGGGGGGACTGGTTTTGGAACAGTGCACCTCGTTGCGCCTGGTTTTCGGATGGCTAGCTAATTTCAGCTGCGTGTATTCTCTCACATGTTAGGGGGGAAAATTGAGGACATGGAAGGATGTTTCCATGTCAGTGGGAAAATATATGCATGTTAAAGTTTTTAGTAATGGGGTTATCGGACGGTGAAACAGGGCCAAGGAATTGTGGTCCTAAGGGGATATATGGAAAACGTTAAGTGTAAGGATCGCTCTACTGGTGAGGGTTAGGATCGTAATTGGCCAGGAACTGGGTTTTCAGTGCGGTTGTTAGAGTCCGTACTGAAGTAGGTAGGGGTACGTATGTGCTAGAGATTCGCATGCAAAGTTAAAGATCCCTATCAGGGCAAAAATGGTATGCGGGAGAAAAATATATCTCATACAATTATGTTAGCAGGTAATTCCTTTTACGCTAAGCTGTTAGCTTTGTAGCTCCGAGAGCGAAAAATCATGGGATGCACCTTGGCAGTTGCATGACCACCAAGTGCCTCGCATTAATAGGGGACGGGGGGATAATGTGTAAGATGTAGAAGTGTAGATACTGTGTGATGGGAGGGGGAATTCTGTTAAGCTTGGATCAACGTGCAGTAGTTTTTGGCATCTGCGGCCGTATAACGTAGAATACAGCTGCCTGCAATGTACAATACATAACCTGGACTTTTTCTCTAGATATCTTATATACTAATACTGGTCAGTTTAAGAGAAAGAACCTCTGAACATAGTTACACTGTACTATACAATCCTGGAAGGGTCACGGGGATTTGTCAGGATACCCTGAGATCGATATTCCCCTCCTGTAGCATATTGTCTCTAGTATGTCCTCAAAAGATATCAAGTATTAGGTAAAAGCTTGTCACATATCTGTGTTGGAACCCGATAGAAAAGTAAAATGGGCGTTGTATGAAAATTCGCGTCCGCGAGTGGTTTATCGGTATCGGCACTGCCGATTGTCGCTGTGTGGATGAACATTGTAATCCTAGATAGTAGGCTGCACCTGTGTGCACCGCCTTGCTCTGAACAAATCGTGTCATCTATCAATATGTAAACTAGAATGCCGCCTCTGCGTGCTCTATTTTGTATCCTTTTCTGTGGACGAAATCCACCTTGTATGGGGGGGGGGGATATTTTCAAAAATATATCATCCGCTATGCGGAAGTGTGTGGGAGCAAAAGTGTGTCTTGCCACCCTAACATTGGGGGGATAAATATAAGTGCCAATCATGTTATCTGTATCTATAAATCCCAAGAGATGTATGCGTGTAACGTGAGAATCCAAGAGGGGGCAAGAGGCGTGTGGCGGGAATATTGTTGTGCCACCGCTGTGAACGTTTTTTCTCGTCCGAGCCTGGAATGTAGTGCTATCACCAAAATTTTTTATGCCTAAAATAAAATTTCTGAATGGAAAGGATATTTATCTATGTATGTCCGTGGTGGAATGACTGTGCCTGCCTATAGGGGAGGGCGGTGTCCTTACGAGGGGTATTAATGGGCAAGTGTTTTGTGAAGAAGGACAAAATATAGAACGGTGTGTATGTACATGTGCGCTCCGTGTGTAGGACTGATAATAATGGCATTTTGCCGTGAAATATGCGCTCTCTGTGTTAGGTAGGTAGCGTGTGAGGGGGTGAATACAAATAAAAATATGGATCTAGCCTGGTAGGCAGTGTATACATCGGGAAGTAGATGTTGCGGTCGCAATGGCATTTGAATGGCGCGCGCGTGTGGAATGAGTCGCCGTGAGAAATAATGGCTGCTCTCTGTGAGTCACGTGTAGTGAGGGAGGAATGTCGTCAGAACCTAAGATAAGAGATTTATATGTCTAGTGTCATGTAGCGGTTATCGCTGGGTTGAATACGCTGCGCTAATTGGCTACAGCGCTCTGTGGGAGTAGTGTCTACTGGCGCGCTAGGCTGATTGCACAGGAGCTCTGTGAGCTACTGAATAAAATGGCTGGTGACTGTGTTGACGTTTGGCGAACTGAATGAAAAGCGCATGTGTCGTCTGGAGACACGAGTGTATGTTGTTTATGTAGAGTTGGCATGCAAAATATCTTGTGGATGAGAGAGTGTGATTGTGTTTGCAGGAGGCCATTGTATATGCAATGGGAAATCTAAGTATTTCTCTCTAAGGTGTAGAACGTTTGTGGGAATGCGCTGCCATGAAAGCGTGATAAAAGGGAGCAAATGATAGTAAAAAAACACTGGGCTACTGCCCCCTCTGTATATAAGGTATGGCCAATGTATGAAGGCCTGTTGCGACCCTATCCGCGTGTATGGCAATGTGTGTTTTCCTGTAGAAATGTTCTTTCCGCGGTCTAGTCCCGCGTACTCCGGGAAAATGCAGAAATGCTATGGGGGCAATGTTATTTCCCTCGGGGTGTATAAACTAGGGATATATATATGTGTAATCTGTACTATTCATGCTGTATTCCGCAAATGCGTGCATGTTCGTGTGGTAGCGTAGTAGGATATGTCTACCGGTTAACCTGCTGTATGGAAGTGACATCTGCGTGTTGTAGCTCTGTAATGTAATGCGCTAACAGGGGGAGTATGTTTCTCTAACGTGTATAGTAGGGTGTGTGAATGCGAGTGCATATGTAGTGTCCGTATTCCTAGAATTATTGGGCCTTCGTTTATCATACTCTACAAAACTTCGCGTTCCTTCGCCCATGGCTGATATTTATCTTATATTGTGGCTCTAGGGGGGTGTGTTTTAATGTACACTCTACAGGACTCCCCTAGGAAAACATAAAATACTTATGGTTCATGGACGTTGTGGCTGCCTGTATAGGCTTATATATATGTCTTAAGGCTGGATATTTATCTTATATTGTTTTTTGGGGGGGGCAAGATTGTTTAAATGTACACTGTACAGTGCTTAACCCCTCAGAACATAAAATAATTATGAGCCTTATCGGTAAAGATACCCGTATATACATATGGATATATGTACATTGGTTTAAGTCGGCACCTGAGTGAAAATACAGATGTCTATTGTGGCCAACTAATGAGTGTATCTAATGAGGATATATATATATATATATATATAGAATGGGATCGATATAAGGACATTTGGGTCCTGTTGTAGCCTTGTGGCTCTCGCTAAGATATATTTTGACTTCATTATTGAATGGTATATCGGCATATGGCAGAATATGACAAACAGTTCATAACTTGGCGTGGAGATGAAAGAATGGGTCCCTGTGCAGCCGGTTAGAGGAATTGCCTCAATCAAGCGGTGTTTGCCGCAAGTCCTGGCTTCGTTGACTAATTTATGAATGAAACAATTACATTTTGAATGAATTTCCCTAATCGTTGGCTAAGAATGGTGACGCCTTGCTTGTGAACTGTTTGTAAAGCATGTCCCTATGTCGTTACTGTATGGTCAATGCGATCATCTAAGAACAACAAAAATTAAAGATCCCATGTTAGGGCAAAAATATAGAAGGGAGTGTGTGTGCGTTTCTGCGCCATATGTGGCGTGTAGCCTACTTGTTGGAAGCCCTGCTATGCACAGGCTGATATGCTGTGGTAGCATTACTGCTTCCGGCAGCGTGTATGGACCGCGCGTCACTGCTCATAATCATTGTGCACGTCCGTGTGTCGGGACTGAGTGAGATGTAATAGAGAATGTAACCTGAGTTTATGGCGTATGATATTGTTTGACCTCTGTAAGTATGTGCTTATCCATTTCAGGACAAGTGTGTGGTCCTGATGACCTGTTGTGTCTTATATCCTGCATGTATGGTAACCTGTGTAATTGTTGTATCTCGTCGCTGGATGTGGCGATGGCAACTAACCCGTGCTGTTGTGGTAATGGGTTATTGCCTGTATGGAAGGCCGCTAACCTGTGTTATTGTAATAGGGAGTCTTGGCCTGTACTGAAGGCTGCTAACCTGTGTTATTGTGGTGTCCATGAGGTTAACCATAAGTTACGTTTGTTGTCGTATGTGGACACGGTATATGGAATAAATCCTGCTAAAGTACTAACTGAATCGGTGAGAATGAAGTGGAATGAGGTTGTAACCTCGCCTCGGTGTGTGATCGCTTCCGTAATCCGTGCACCTCGTGTCTGTGTGGGAAATATAGCTATGTGTGTCATTATCCTTCGCGGTGATTCTAGTATAAAATGGTTGTTGCTATGTGATGCGGTGCCACTGATTGTTGTGTTATTGTATTTTCATCTTTTGTCAGTTGGTACCGAATGTATATAAAATTACGACGTATGTAGGTCGTTATTAGTGTAGAGTGGGTATATAGTTATCCTGTGAAGGCATGCATGTCCTGCGGACCATGTTTTGAGGTAAGTGAATCTTCCGTCGGTCAACTAATGGACCTATGCCCGGGTGTGGTTGTTAGTGTGAAGAGGTCATTCGGATATGTTTCCCGTCATACTAATGTGTGACCTATACTGTATGTGTGGGAGTCTACTATAGGTGAACCTTTCCGCGATTTTACGCTTGAACTCCGGGGAAATGTTCGGGAGTATGCACGGCTGTGTATGCGTGTGCCTGGGCACGTGACTTGCAGTGCACATCTGTTGCTATGAAAGTGTGGTGGTCGCTGTGTCAGCGCTGTGGGTCGGGTGACAGTATCCGGTTGTGTGAGAATGACCTGGTCTAATAGCTGATGAGGAAACATATGTTTCACTGTACATACAATCCTTACTCTGGCGATTGCTGTCTGAACCAAGTATAATACAAGTACACAATTAAAATAATACAATATATGGTAGCACATTCTTAACAATTAAGCATGCAACTTATAATTAGGTCGTGTTTGGGCATTGTGTGGGATTGGCACCGACACTTGCTGTGAATATGGCTACCATATGCCATAGCGCGTTTGGCGCTTTTGCCCATGCTTTCCTGGGATAGTATGTCCCTGGGGACTTACGGGGATGGTGAGACACGATTAGCTGCTACATGTGCAACTAGCCTCGACATGTCTTACTCCCTATTTATACCTATGTTAGGTGCCTAAAAGGAAAATGGCCCTGGGTGCTAGGTGTGTGATCTATAATGCTATGTCCTGAACGGGTTTCTACCGTAAGGAGTACCTCTTTTGCCCTCGGATGGCTAATGCAGTTTTAGCTCCCGGAATCCATTCAGGGGATGCATCCGGTGTTCGGGGCGTTTGGAGGAGGGTGATTTTAGGTTTAAGCCGCCTTGGCTCCTCTGTGGGTGCAAATGGGATTTGTCTATGTACCAGTATGGCTTTTCGGCGGGACGTAGGGCCGTCGTTTTCACGCAGATGCGGTAACGTATTAGGGGGCAGTGTAAGCGTGGAGGGTGGAATATGTGGACGTGGAGGCTTAAATATATGTAATTGTGTGTTCTCGAGAAGCGAGGATGCGGTATGTGGCATATATGTAATGGCCACGCCGGCCCCCTTCGTAATTGGAGTGGGCTGTATGGAGACGGTCCTATCGGCTATCCTGGAGGTAATTTCTGCAATGTCCCCTTCTAAATGTGTAGGCTTATGAGCTAACAGCTCGAACAAAAGAGAGTTGGCCTACAACTGACGGTAACGTCGCCACAATGCGGCCTGTTCCGCCACTCTGGTGTGGGCAGTGTTCACTCTAAGGTGTTCTTCCTTGAGTTCAAAGTCATCATCATCATCATCATCTTGCACAGTTTCCAGCCACTGGCCGGGTCTGTTTGGAACACAAGCCTCTCCAACGTCTTCTGTCTTCCCACCATCTCTCAGCCTCCACCCTTGTCCAGTCTTCTCCTCTCTTCTTCACGCTTTCTTCCACCCCCTTCAGCCACCTGTCTCGCGGCCTTCCTCTCGGTCTCTTTCCTTCCCACTTCGTCTCGTGTACTCTCCTGGATATCCTCTTCTCCTCCATTCGTTTTACATGTCCATACCATCTAAGTCTAGATTTCTCAATACCATTCTGTAATAGTTCCTCCTTCATTAATTCCCTGGTCCTCTCATTTCTTATTCTGTCCATCTTTGTAGCTCCAATACTGCTTTTCAAGAACCTCATCTCACTGGGCTGTATTTTGCTCTTCTCCCTTCCTTTCATAACCCAGGTCTCCGAGGCATATGTCAGGATAGGGACATAGTACGTCCGATATATGATCTATTTGCTGTTCTGAGGGACATCCTTGCTCCATAACACGTTTCTCACACTCCTCCGAAATGCTTCTGCCTGCCTCCCCCGCTCATTTATTTCTCTATCGTTTCTTCCATTATCTTGTATCAGGCTTCCCAGATACGTGAAACTCTCCACTTTCTTCAGCTGTTCCCCACCAATTGTTATTCCCGTTGTGGTTCTTTCCTTCTTCCTTGTTGTGATCACCATCTCACTCTTATTTATGCTAAATTTCACCCCATATCCTTGTATTATTCCTTCCCACACGTCCAACTGTTCCTGTACCTCCCCCTCCTTGTTTCCCCAAATCATCAAATCATCTGCAAACACCATTGCTTTCATCTTTCCTTCCCCAATTACTTGTTCCACTCGGGTCATTATGTCATCCATCACCACACTGAAAAGTAACGGTGACAGTGCACTTCCTTGTTTCAGGCCGTTTCTCTGTTCCAACCAGTCTGATCTCTCTCCTCCCACTTTCACACAGCTCACGCTTCCCTTGTACATCTCCTTTATCCTCTTTATAGTCCATTTCTCTACTCCTCTATCCTCCAGAGACTTCCATACTTTGTTTCTGCATACACTGTCATATGCTTTCTCAATGTCCAGGAAGGCCATCAGTAGATCTGTTCCATACTCATAGTGCTGTTCTTGTAACTGCCTTACAGCAAAAATCAAATCCACTGTGGACCTTCCTGCTCTGAAGCCATGTTGTTCTTCCCTCATCCCTCCTTCTATCCTTGCCCTAATTCTCTTTTCCAAAACTTTCTCGAAGATCATTGCACAATCACTCATCAGTGTTATTCCCCGATAGTTTCTGCAATCTGTTCTACTAACTTTCTTGAAGATCGGGACAATTATTCCTTTTTTCCAGTCCTCTGGGGTCTTCCTTTCCTTCCATGCTGTCCTCATCACTCGGTACAACCACTGTATCCCCACCTCTCCTGCTGCTCTCACCATCTCCACATTCAACTCATCCACACCCGGTGCCTTCCCTCCTTTCATCTTGTTCACTGCATCTTCCACTTCTTTCCATGTTAAGTCCTTTTCTGTTTGCAGTTCATCTTCCTCTTCCCCGATTTCTTCCTCCTCACCATCTTTTCTATTTGGGTTGAGAAGTTCTTCAAAATATTCTTTCTACATTTTCTTCAGTTCTTCCCTATTTTCTATCTCTTGTCCCCTTTTGTTCACCATTCTAACATAATCCGTAGGATCCTTCCACCTCTTATTTTTTACCATCCCATACAGGACCTTTTGTGTACCTTCACTATCCTCCTTTATCATCTTTGTCCACTCTTCCATCCGCTTTCTTCTCTCCTCAGCCACTACTCTTTCGCCTCCTTCTTTCTTTCCTGGTGCTCTTCCCTTGTCTCTACCGTCCTATTTTGATACCACCTCCTAAAGGCTCTATTCTTTTCCCTTACTATATCTTTTGTCTTCTCATTCCACCATGGTGTTTCCTTCCACCTCTTCTTACTACTTGTCCTCCCACATACTGCTTCTGCTGCACCTACTAGTGTCTTCTTAAATCTAGCTCATTCCTCTTCCACCCCTCCTTCTTCATCTGTTGGAATTCCCTTACCATTATGAGGTACTCGACCCTTCTATCCCCTACTTTCAGTTTCCATATCCTTATACGTCTTTCCTGGTTCTCAGTCCCTTTCTTCTCCTAACTCCCTCTCAGGTTCATTACCAGCAATCGATGGTCGCTATCCAGGTTCTCCGATGGTATAACCTTGATGTCCGTGATGTTCTTATTTAATTCTTTCTCATACAGTATATAGTCGACCACCGACTTCCTGGTCAAGTCATCACTGTACCATGTGATTGTGTGGCTCTCTCTTTTCTTAAACCAGGAGTTCCCAACTAGCAGGCTGTTCCTCTGGCAGAAGTCCAACAGTCTCTTTCCTTCCTCATTTCTTCCACCCCAACCCTTTGGTCCTAGAACACTCTCATAACCTTGTCTTTCTCTTCCTACATGGGCATTCAGATCCCCCATAACAATCATATTTCTTCCTACCAGCTGCTTCTGCAATTCCTCTTCAAACTCCTCCTTCTCTTCAGAGGCGCAGCCTACATGTGGAGCATACACTTGCACTATGAAGTTCAAAGTGATAAGTGATAAGTGTAGTCTCCTGTGTGAGCGACTAAGCTGTTGCCTGATTGCGGGGATGGGGCCTATAATAACTTATTTTGGTCCCTTTTTGTGGGATAGGGTACCCAGAATTCTAATGTATTGGATATGCAGCATTTCTTGCACGCGGTTCAGGTGGTCCTGTTTATCCCGCATAGACTTGTGCCATGCAATCTAGTTCTGCAATGCGTCTACACGCTTCAGTATAGTCAGGCGGTAGAGAGATGCCATATTGTATATATAAAGAAACAAGTAGTTCCGTGAAGAACTATACAGCCTATTTTCATATATCCTACTTATGTTAATTGCCACTATCAACATACACAAATTCAGTTTGATTGCTGTAACAGATTCGTAGATATTGAGAACCGACTAAATATTTCGGATGGTCGCCATGTTGGATTTCATATATGTAGGTCCTAGAGTTATGTACTGTTACATGCAGATTATTGTGAACGTGTAGTATTCAAACTTCAATCGCATAATTAGGACACAAGAAAAAACAAGGAGATTTAAAAATTTTTCACAGCCGCCATCTTGAGGTTATGGAAACAATTGAAATAAATTAGATGCCAGTGGATTAACATTCGGATAAAGATTTACTGTACCAAGTTTCACTGCACGCGGATGGTTAAATTGCGAGGAACGTCCATGTGAATATTTATAATTCGCGTCACCGCCATGTTGGATTTGTGATCACCAGGTTATTTAAAGTCCTATAGGTGAACTTAAGTTCATAGCCCCTATGAACATTAAAAAATGCAGTTTGATTGCTAAAATAGATTCGTAGATATTCAGTATCGTCTAAATATTTCGGATGGCCGCCATGTTGGATTGTTAAATGTATAGGCCATAGAGTCATGTACCATTAAAGGAAAATTATTGCGTAGGTTCATTATTCAAACTTTCACTTCGATCGCATGACTACATCACAAGAAATAAAAACTTAATTTTAAAATTCGCACTGCCGCCATCTTGAGGTTATGTAAACAATTGAACTAAATTAGATACCAGTGGATTACAATGTGTATAAATATTTCCTTTACCAGGTTTCAGTGCGCTTGGAACATTAAATCGCGAGAAAGGTCTATTTAAAATGTTCAAATTCGCTTGGCCGCCATGTTCGTTTTGTAGTTAACCGGTTTTTGAAAATCTTATAGATTGACTTCCAGTAGTGCCCTTTATCTTCATACAAAATTTTAGGGAGATACCGCTAATAGTTTCAGAGATATAGAATGCCGGTGAAATATTTCGCACATCCGCCATCTTGTGGTTATGTAAACAATTGAACGAAGTTAGATGTCGGTGCATTACAATGTATATAAACATATACTGTACCAAGTTTCATTGCGTTTGGTTGGTCAAGTCGCGAGAAACGTCTATTTAAAAGTCGCAAATTCGCTTGGCCGCCATGTTGGTTTTGTAGTCACCAGGTTTTCAAAAGTCACATAAGTGAACTTATAGTAGTTCCTTCTATCACCATAGAAAATGTCAGGGTATATCGGTAATAGTTTCGGAGATATTGAATGCTGGTGAAATATTTCGCACAGCCGCCATGTTGGATTGGTGAGTCGTAACAAAATTTGAAGGGCACGGTCGAGGTCGCCGGGAATAGTGCTATGAACTTTCCGAGTTTCATTGAAATCGCTCCTGCCGTTTAGATTTTATTAGGGGGGGACACACACACGAATCACACACACACATACACACACGCACACACACACGGACAAAAGGTGATCTCATAAGCCTATTTTTTCAAAATTGAAAATAGGCTAAAAATGGGCTGTGACCGTACAAAGGTATATCCTAGCCTGGTGTGGGGCTGCTACCGTTAGTGAATATGCCTGGCGTGTTCGGGGGGGAATTTTGTTTGGTGATCGATAAGTATGTAAGTACAGGGGCGTGTTGTCTGTAGGGATGCGTTACTTAGTATGTGCATCGATCTCACCCTTAGTATTTAAATATGTATTGATGTATTCGGGCTATCCAAGCCGTGGGAAGAATGTCCCGATTATTATGTATTCTCCCCTTACTCTATGGGGTAGGTGGAGCTTGCTATCCCTTCTGGGGTACTGGGGGTTCGGGTGGGCGTGTAAGTGATTAAAATAAAAATCTATCGCTTGTTCAAGGTGTACCTTTTTATTTGGGGGTATAAAAATCGTTTTTTTTTCGTTAAAGGGTGCTTCTTAAATCCCCGAACCTGTCTGGAGGGGGGGGGGTAAATAAAAAATTCGGGTTGAGTGGCGTATGCTTGGCTTGTAAAAGGTAATTTGGGATCTTATCCGCGGAATTACGTTGTATGTAATCCATGGGGCGTTGTCCTAAAACAACGTCACGGTACCCAGTGCGTCCACCAATTGTAGGGGACCTGAGAGGGTGCCCTCCACAATGTAATATTTGGGGGGGATGAAATATGAGTACCTGGGGGATGCTTGGAACTCGAGTGTAAGAGGTGTCGGTTATGGACTGGTTCGAGAGCGTGGAAGCAGCTCGAAAGGAAAACTCTCCAATGTACTGTTTGATTGGGTAGTTTGAGGATGCGATATCGGGATTAAGGGCGGTTTGGTGTAGAAGGCTCTAAACAGCTGAGCTGCTAATATGATTACTGCTAACGTAGGCGACTGGCAGCTCGCGCTATAAGCGGGACAAGCAATGTGACGTAGACGAGTGGCTGAATCCGGAAGCCACGGAACAATTAACTAAGTGTTACCTGGATCCTACCGGGACGAGGGATGAAGGGCAGGATCTTAACAATTAAAGAAATAAGCTAAAACACCAGTTGCTTCTAATATGTCTGAGTTTAATGAGTACTTCTGACTTGAAGTACTCCTAGAATTGACAGAGCTGTTAATAAATCAGGTGCTTATTACAATCCAAGCACTAGGGGGTGAAAGTGTGGATGTCTGTGTGAGGAGTTACGGTCGCTAGACACTTACTCTTCGGCGGTCGTCGAAGCGGCTCTCGGCAGCGGTTTGGCACTAGGTAGCACTAAGGACGACTGACCCCGAGTTACTTCAACTCTACTGTCTTATAGCTCCGGTGTGTTGAGTGGGCATAATTGCACATTCTTGAGGATGTGAGGTGTTGGCCGGGGTCGATGAAGTTCAAATTGTGAGGTTATTGGAGTTTGTTGCAGAAGTATTGGGCTTAGACGTGTAGTAGATTTTTATGATGTATTCAGAAGGCGTTTATCTGGGGATAGATGTGTAGGTCGTAGATTGTAGGGTGCATCGCCCGGATGCAACACTATGTTCACTTCGCACAAGTTCAAATATCACTTGATCTACCTACTTCCAATCATGCCTGCGTACACGTTCTTGGCTGATTCTAGAGAAGTATAGGCCACGAAGGAATACCTCTCTCGGGCGAGATATTTCAGACTGACTGTCGGCCTACCCACAACGCTCCTGGGTTCAAACGATATGATAGTTGATATATACGCAGAGTGATTGCGATTATCCCCTGGTATTCTGAAATGTGCATTTATAAAGTCATAATCATTCTCAAGTAGCTTCTACATGAAAAATAATATATTTGCCATTAGTCGATCCCTTCTATGATCTCTGTATTACTTCATAGCAGCTTATATTGCAGTCATGTTTGCACGGCATCCATTTTGCAAGCAATAACCGTACCTCAGACAAAAACACGTGTTCGAGATTTGTAATGCGGGTTGCAGGTACCGCTCCTAAGCGAGCGTCACGAAGTCTCCGTTGCTGCTTGTAGTTGAAATGTTGCCATAAAAATGTCATCTGTGGCCTTTCTAATATGAGCAGGTTCCAAGTCAATGCAAAATACTGGCTCTGTACCTGCTGTAAGGCCACGGCCGCCTCCTTCCCTCTTCCTTGCCTATCCATCCCGATCTTCCCTTCCCTTCCCATCCCTCATGAGGCCCTTGTTCGCTTTGCAGGTGAGGCCACCTGGGCGAAGTGCTAATCACACCTCCCCAGTGGTATCCATTCCGTCCAAGTGTTCTCCGCTCTAGGACACTGCCCGGAAATGCGATAGTGGTGAGTTCCCTCGCTGAGTCCGTGGGCCCCACTAACCTGGAGGGTAAAATTGACACAAAAAAAGGAAAAAATAGTTATAACTATTTGTCCTTTTCAAGGAGTGTAATATTGAATGTTGGTTGTAGTAGCTATACGGATATTAAACGTTGACTCATTGAATCCTCACCTGAATTATATATACACACACACCAATACAGACTTAACAATAACACAGATTATCAGACAAAATACAACACTCACCCAAGTACACGGGGCTAAATGACCATGATGTACATGCATCTCAAATGAAACAACAACAACAGCAACAGCTTCCTACCCAAATCCTTCCTCGTATAGAAGTACACATACTAGTGAGCCTACAGACATCACAGTGACACAGGTTATCAGACAACATCTACACTCACCCAAGTAAACGGGGCTTCAAGACGAGGTATGTGGTGTTATATATATATACTATTATACATTATTTTTGATTGCAAATGCACACTACACTATATCCTTAACATTCTAACGTGTGAGTAGTTATAAATCAATAATTACCAAAAAGAACGAAGTAAATATATTTGAACCTGCAGGGATTTGATCCACGAACCCCCAGACTATGTGCCCCAGTCGCTACCATTACGCCACGGATGCTCTACGATGATACTTGATAAACAACTGGTTTAGTATAACTGTATCCTAACCGGATATGAACTTAGAAAGTTACGGAAATAAATGTATTTACGAGAAAAACAAGTAGTTCCGTGAAGAACTATACAGCCTATTTTCATATATCCTACTTATGTTAATTGCCACTATCAACATACACAATTTCAGTTTGATTGCTGTAATAGATTCGTAGATATTGAGAACCGACTAAATATTTCGGATGGTCGCCATGTTGGATTTTATAAATGTAGGTCCTAGAGTTATGTACTGTTACATGCAGATTATTGTGAACGTGTAGTATTCAAACTTCAATCGCATAGTTAGGACACAAGAAAAAACAAGTAGTTCCGTGAAGAACTATACAGCCTATTTTCATATATCCTACTTATGTTAATTGCCACTATTTAACATACACAATTTCAGTTTGATTGCTGTAATAGATTCGTAGATATTGAGAACCGACTAAATATTTCGGATGGTTGCCATGTTGGATTTTATATATGTAGGTCCTAGAGTTATGTACTGTTACATGCAGATTATTGTGAACGTGTAGTATTCAAACTTCAATCGCATAATTAGGACACAAGAAAAAAACAAGGAGATTTAAAAATTTTTCACAGCTGCCATCTTGAGGTTATGGAAACAATTGAAATAAATTAGATGCCAGTGGATTAACATTCGGATAAAGACTTACTGTACCAAGTTTCACTGCACGCGGATGGTTAAATTGCGAGAAACGTCCATGTGAATATTTATAATTCGCGTCACCGCCATGTTGGATTTGTGATCACCAGGTTATTTAAAGTCCTATAGGTGAACTTAAGTTCATAGACCCTATGAACAATAAAAAATGCAGTTTGATTGCTAAAATAGATTCGTAGATATTCAGTATCGTCTAAATATTTCGGATGGTCGCCATGTTGGATTGTTAAATGTATAGGCCATAGAGTCATGTACCATTAAAGGAAAATTATTGCGTAGGTTCATTATTCAAACTTTCACTTCGATCGCATGACTACATCACAAGAAATAAAAACTTAATTTTAAAATTCGCACTGCCGCCATCTTGAGGTTATGTAAACAATTGAACTAAATTTGATACCAGTGGATTACAATGTGTATAATTATTTCCTGTACCAGGTTTCAGTGCGCTTGGAACATTAAATCGCGAGAAAGGTCTATTTAAAATGTTCAAATTCGCTTGGCCGCCATGTTCGTTTTGTAGTTAACCGGTTTTTGAAAATCTTATAGATGGACTTCCAGTAGTGCCCTTTATCTCAGTAAAAAATTATTAGGGAGATACCGCTAATAGTTTCAGAGATATAGAATGCCGGTGAAATATTTCGCACATCCGCCATCTTGTGATTATGTAAACAATTGAACGATGTAAGATGTCGGTGCATTACAATGTATATAAACATATACTGTACCAAGTTTCATTGCGTTTGGTTGGTCAAATCGCGAGAAACGTCTATTTAAAAGTCGCAAATTCGCTTGGCCGCCATGTTCGTTTTGAAGTTACCAGGTTCTCAAAAGTCACAGAAGTGAACTTATAGTAGTTCCCTCTATCACCATAGAAAATGTCAGGGTAATATCGGTAATAGTTTCGGAGATATTGAATGCTGGTGAAATATTTCGCACAGCCGTCATGTTGGATTGGTGAGTCGTAACAAAATTTGAAGGGCACGGTCGAGGTCGCCGGGAATAGTGCTATGAACTTTCCGAGTTTCATTGAAATCGCTCCTGCCGTTTAGATTTTATTAGGGGGGGACACACACACGAATCACACACACACACACACACACACACACACGCACACACACACGGACAAAAGGTGATCTCATAAGCCTATTTTTTCAAAATTGAAAATAGGCTAACAAGGAGAATTTAATATTTTTCACAGCTGCCATCTTGAGGTTATGGAAACAATTGAAATAAATTAGATGCCAGTGGATTAACATTCGTATAAGGATTTACTGTACCAAGTTTCACTGCACGCGGATGGTTGAATTGCGAGAAACGTCCATGTGAATATTTATAATTCGCATCACCGCCATGTTGGATTTGTGATCACCAGGTTATTTAAAGTCCTATAGGTGAACTTAAGTTCATAGCCCCCTATGAACATTAAAAAATGCTGTTTGATTGCTAAAATAGATTCGTAGATATTCAGTATCGTCTAAATATTTCGGATGATCGCCATGTTGGATTGTTAAATGTATAGGCCATAGAGTCATGTACCATTAAAGGAAAATTATTGCGTAGGTTCATTATTCAAACTTTCACTTCGATCGCATGACTACATCACAATAAATAAAATCTTAATTTTAAAATTCGCACTGCCGCCATCTTGAGGTTATGTAAACAATTGAAATAAATTAGATACCAGTGGATTACAATGTGTATAAATATTTCCTGTGCCAGGTTTCAGTGCGCTTGGAACATTAAATCGCGAGAAAGGTCTATTTAAAATTTTCAAATTCGCTTGGCCGCCATGTTCGTTTTGTAGTTAACCGGTTTTTGAAAGTCTTATAGATGGACTTCCAGTAGTGCCCTTTATCTCCGTACAAAATTTCAGGGGTTTACCGCTAATAGTTTCAGAGATATAGAATGCCGGTGAAATATTTCGCACATCCGCCATCTTGTGATAATGTAAACAATTGAACGAAGTTAGATGTCGGTGCATTACAATGTATATGAACATATACTGTACCAAGTTTCATTGCGTTTGGTTGGTCAAATCGCGAGAAACGTCTATTTAAAAGTCGCAAATTCGCTTGGCCGCCATGTTGGTTTTTTTGTTATCAGGTTTTCAAAAGTCACATAAGTGAACTTATAGTAGTTCCCTCTATCACCATAGAAAATGTCAGGGTAATATCGGTAATAGTTTCGGAGATATTGAATGCTGGTGAAATATTTCGCACAGCCGCCATGTTGGATTGGTAAGTCGTAACAAAATTTGAAGGGCACGGTCGAGGTCGCCGGGAATAGTGCTATGCACTTTCCGAGTTTCATTGAAAACGCTCCAGCCGTTTAGATTTTATTAGGGGGGGACACACACACGAATCACACACACACACACACACACACACGCACACACACACACGGGCAAAAGGTGATCTCATAAGCCTATTTTTTCAAAATTGAAAATAGGCTAAAAAATAGCGACCATGTTGACAATGGGACGGAACGGGCCCACAACGATATGGCTCGGCTGGCCTGGCCTGTTAGTCACTTCTACGGTTACATATTCTATTATAATATGCTAATATCCTACCGGTCACCTCTTGGAGAACACATTAAACCTCCCTATGTACGATAAGCGGAATTGTTGAGGCCAGGCCTTGTTTAATCGTAAGTTACGGTTAGGCTATAATACTTGCATGATTCATGCATATCCACCACCTTGAAACTATTTGGCTGATGACCATGGTATTTTGAGTAAAGGACGCTTCCCACATTAAGATATATTGTTGCAAAATTTGGTCAAGTTCGGATGATTAGGTTAGTCGTAATTTGATTTAGGCTCAGAACATTTGGGTGGGGGCCATTTCCTTTTTGTTAAAATGGCGGTGAAATACATGATGATGATGATAATTGTTGTTTTGAGGGGTCTAACATCTAGGCTATCGGCCCCTAATGGTTTATGTGATAGTGAAATATGAGATGAGAATGTAATGAAAACTATAACTAATACTAACTACTGTCTTACAAACTAGAAGAAGAAATCGTAAACAAATAAAGAATAAGGCAAACAATGGACAAGAGGAAAGAAATGCCCTCAACCCTCGAAGAATGAAGATTGAGGGACGTGGAAGGAGGAGAACCAGAAGAGGCAGATAGGAAAGGGAAAGAGGAGAGAGTCCGCTCCATAGGCAACGGAAAATGGGGAAACACCGCACCCAGCTCAGGAATCCCTTGGGGTTGCCAACTCCCGTACTCACCAGCCGTGAGCCCTTGTGTGTGTAGCACTATCCTGGGTGGATCAGAAGTGGTGGGGCTACACACACCCTGCCTTCTTAAGGGCCTTCAGCAGAAGCCAGGAGATAGGAAGAGAACAGAAGAGGTCTGACCCCTCGGAGAATGAGGAATCAGGAAAGATGAGACAAGGGCCAATTAAGGCGGGAAAGTAAAAGAATCCCTAGGCCTCGGATACCCTAATACCGTCGGGGTCGGAAAAGAACAAGAGTTGACCAAGGGTGGTCATTAGGAATGATGGCAGAGAGGAGCCTGGCAAAGGTAAGTGGAAGCAATGCCGAACTCAGCTGAGGTCCCGTGGTCGCCAACCCACGACTCACTAGCAGTGGGGCCCTGTGGGGGGAGGGGGGGGGGGGGAGTATATAGACTACAACATGACACTGAGTTGTCCCTTGCTAGTGCTACTTGTGTACTAAAGATGGTTTGATGTAGGTTCAGTTGTGTTTGAATTGATAGGGGGATCGATTTGCACACATACATGGCAGCCATCTGCAAACTATTAATATGATGACCTTGTAGTTTGGTCAATGGCCGCTTCCTAGATAAAGGTATGTTGTTGCAAAATTTGGTAGAGACCAGATGTTTAGGTTGGTCGTAATTTGATTGAAGCTTTTAATATTTGGGTCGCCGCCATTACGTTTCCGTCGAGATGGCGGCGATATAAAACATGTCAATGAGGTGTTCATACCTAGGGCTATCTCTGTACCACATTTCGTTCAATTTGGTTTCACCATGTTTGAATTGATAGGCGGAATCGATTTGCACACATACGTGGCCGCCATCTTCAAACTAATGGGCTGATGACCTTGCAGTTTGGTCAAAAGTTGCTTCTCAGATAAAGGTGTGTTTTTGCAAAATTTGGTAGAGATCAGATGATTAGGATAGTCGTAATTTGATTTAAGCTTTCAGTATTTGGGTGGCTGCCATTACGTCAGGATGGCGGTGATATAAAACATGACACTGAGGGGCCCTTTGTTAGTGCTACCTCTGTACCGAATTTCGTTCAATGCGGTTTTTGGCCCTGTGTTGATCTCATAAGTCTATTTTCATTTTTGCAAAAATCGAAAATAGGCTAATACTACACGTCGGATTACAATGCACGCTCCCCAGTCGGTTATTGTCTACTTTTAATGTTGTTGGGCCCATAGAATACGTGGAGCTTAAAGACTGGCACCCACTACTTCATTACAGTTGGTGAGTGGTTATCGTTCGAACTACTAACCCCAAGCTTGCAGGTTCGCTCCTGGACGTGATAACTGATATTTTTGAAAGGCGACAAAAATCACAACACGCATGTCATACTTTCTTGGCATGTTAAAGAACCCATTTGAATTCAGTAGGCCGTGTTCATAATGGCAAACTAAATTTCGGGAGTTACATCCAACATGGCAGCCAAGCGAATTTGAGACTTTAAATACACTTTTCTCGCGATTTAACCATCCAAACGGAACGAAACTTGGTCCAGCAAATGTTTATATACATTTTAATGCACTGGCATCTAATTTAGTTCATTTGTTTATATAACCTCAAGATCGCGGTTGCGCGAAATATTTCACCGGTATTATATATCTCCGAAACTATTACTGATATGACCCTGAAATTTTGTACGGTAATAAATGGCACTACTACATGTTTAAATATGTAATTTTCAAAAAATCTGTAAAGTACAAAACGAACATGGCGGCCAAGCGAATTTGAAATATTTTAATAGACGTTTCTCGCGATTTAACCATCTGAGCGCAGTGAAAGATAGTACAGTACATGTTTATAAATATTGTAAAGCACTGGCATCTAATTTTGTTCAATTGTTAATATAACCTCAAGATGGCGGTTGTGCGAAATTTTAAAATTAAGTTTTCATTTCTCGTGTCGTAATCATGAGATGGAAGTGAATGTTTGATTAATGAACCTACGCAATAATTTTCCTTTAATGATACATAACTCTTATGGCCTATACATATAACAATCCAACATGGCGACCATCCGAAATATTTAGACGGTTTACAATATCTACGATTCCTTTACTGCAATTAAACTGATTTTTTTTAATGATCATAGAGACTATGCACATAAGTTCATCTATTAGACTTTCAGTAACCTGATGATCACAAATCCAACATGGCGGCGACGCGAACTATACATATTTAAATGGACGTTTCTCGCGATATAACCATCCGAGTGCAGTGAAACTTGGTACGCTAAATGCTAATAAAAATGTTAATCCACTGGCATCTAATTTATTTCAATTGTTTTCATAACAACAAGTTGGCAGCTGTGCGAAATTTTAAAATCTCTTTTTTATTTCTTGTGTCCTAATTGTGCGATTGAAGTTTGAATACCACACGTACACAATAATCTTCATGTAATAGTAGGCCTACATAACTCTAAGACCTACATATATAAAAATCCAACATGGTGACCATCCGAAATAATAGACGGTTCTCAATATCTCTGAATATATTACAGCAATCAAACTGAAATGTAGTATGTTGATAGAGGCAATTAACATAAATATAATATAATATGGAAATAGGTTTTAGTTCTTCACGGAACTACTTATTTTATCTTGCAGCATATATTATACATCATTGTTGCCATGAACTCTTGATAAAAGTTTTCATACATTCTACATCTATACAGATGGATTTAAAACATCTGAAGGTACAGGACACAAATTTTCTCTCGGGCTATACCTTACTTTGAGAAGCAATCTCTGCAACTAGAAACATCAGTTTACACCGCTGAAACGCTCACCATCAAATTAGCCATTGAATCCGGCATTTCCAAACTATTCCATAAATATCTTATTCTTTCAGACTCTTAGAGTGCCCAGTTACGCCTCTAACATCCACAGTGGAATTCACGAACACACAAGTATATTTTTCACATTATTCTTCTGATCCATGATTGTAAGAAGAACGACATAGACGTCCACTTTTTATGGGTTAAAAATTAATGTCAGCATTAAACACAACGAGACAGTGCAACTCCTTGCCAAACAAAAAAGTATAACGAACGGATAATTTGAGGCAATTTCTTTACCATATTCTGACAATTCTTCCGTCAATTCGTCAACCACCTCATCAAGCCTGGATATCAGATTGGTTTCAGGGAGACCGCACATCAACCAACCGTACCAAATAGGCCATGGCTTCAAGACATACACATGAGCAGGTCACCTCACCTCTATAATTCACATGTGATTGGCCATGGATGTTATCCGAGCCAACTTACCAGAATTGGGGTTCTCACCCAACCAAATTGTGATGCCGATCAAGACGAAGTCGCTGACCTGAACTATATCCTGTTCACCTGCACTACATATCATCCAGAAATGGCGACTGTGTACAAACATCAACAAGACTTACGTAGGCTATACCCTTTCCCACCAACATGCATAGCCTACATCAGAACCCGATCAGAAGCATATGACTTGCCCTCGCACAATTTTTGAAGACGTCTGACATCAATATTTGAGTGTGTTCCAGTGTGCGTGTGATTTTAATTCGTTAGTGTTCTCAGCCACGAGTTATTCCAAACAATGACAAATAATACAAATGTGTCAAACATTCTGACGTTATTTCCTTTTATGTATTTTATGTATTCTTCTTTTTACGTAAGTCTGTTTGTTCTATGTCTCTATCTCAAGTACTTTCTATTTTTCTGGCTACATAGCCAATGTGGCCTAATGACATAAATGAAAATAAAAACAAGTAGTTCCGTGAAGAACTATACAGCCTATTTTCATATATCCTGCTCATGTTAATTGCCTCTATCAACATACAAAATTTTAGTTTAATTGCTGTAACAGATTCGTAGATATTGAGAACCATCTAAATATTTCAGATGGTAGCCAGGTTGGATTATTATTTTTGTACTATTACATTAAGATTATTGTGTACGTGTGGTATTCAAACTTCAATCGCATGATTAGAACACAAGAAGTAAAAACGAGATTTTAAAATTACGCACAGCAGCCATCTTGTGATTATGCAAACAATTGAAATAAATTAGATGCCAGTGGATCAACATTTGTATAAGCATTTAACGTGCAACGTTTCACGGCACTCGGATAGTTAATTCGCGAGAAACGTCCATTTAAATATTTATAGTTCGCGTCGCCGCCATGTTGGATTTGTGCTCACCAGGTTACTGAAAGTCCTATAGGTGAACATATGTTCATAGTTTCTATGAACATAAAAAAATTCAGTTTGGTTGCTGTAAAAGATTCATAGATATTGAGAACCGTCTAAATATTTCGGAAGCTCGCCATTTAGGATTGTTATATGTATAGGCCATAGAGTTATGTACCATTCAAAGACAATTATTGCCTAGGTTCATTATTCAAACTTTCACTTCGATCGCATGATTACGACACAAGAAATAAAAACTTAATTTTAAAATTTCGCACAGCCGCCATCTTGAGGTTATGTAAACAATTGAATTAAGTTAGATGGCAGTGCATTACAAACTGAAAAATCATTTACTGTACCACATTTCACGGCGCTCAGAGAGTTAAATCACGAGAAAAGTATATTAAAATATTTCAAATTCGCTTGGTCGCCATGTTCGTTTTGTACTTTACAGGTTTATGCAATATACATAGGTAAACTTGTATCAGTACCCTTTATCACCGTACAAAATTGCAGGGTGATATCTGTAATAGTTTCGGAGATATAGAATGTCAGTGAAATATTTCGCACAACCGCCATTTTGAGGTTATGTAAACAATTGAAGTAAATTAGACTTCAATGCATTATAATGTGTGTAAACAATTGCTGTACCAAGTTTCATTACGTTTGGATAGTTAAATCGCGAGAAAAGTCTATTTAAAAGTCTCAACTTCGCTTGGCCGCCATGTTGGTTTTGTAGTCACCAGGTTTTTGAAAGTCTCATAGGTGAACTTCTAGTAGTGCCCTTTATCACAGTACATAATTTCAGGGCGATATCGGTAATAGTTTCGGAGATATTGAATGCTAGTGAAATATTTCGCACAGCCGCCATGTTGGATTGGTGAGACGCAACCAAATTTTAAGGGCACGGTCGAGGTCGTCGGAAATAGCGCTATGAACTTACCGAGTTTCATTGAAATCGCTCCAGCCGTTTAGATTTTATTAGGGGGACACACACACACACCTCACACACACACACACACACACACACACACACACACGCACACACACACGGACAAAAGGTGATCTCATAAGCCTATTTTTTTCAAAATTGAAAATAGGCTAATAAATTAAAAACGTGTTTAAGAGCGCTCTAAAGCGAATACTGTGTGCTCTTTCAAGAGGGTGACAATTTTCTTTTGTCCAGTGAGCTTATCTAACAACACGGCAAGTGTTGAGAAGGGAAAGAGCGATTCACTTCTGCGCAAGTGGAAGAATTGTTGTTTTCATAAGAATTAAAGCTGGAGTTTCTTTGTGCTTTTCAATTCTCTTGTTTTAGATGTTGTTTTGTCCTCGCTTAAAGCAACGGAACAATGAATGACGGCAGCTGCTCAGGGAGATATAAGTTCTTTGCAAGGAGGCTTATTCCTAATGACGCTTCTCTTTAGCAGATCATAATGCCGTAGAGAGTACTGTAGTTCTCTTCAAAGTGGTTTTCACTTCCATTGGGGAAGACAGCACATAAAGCATGATACACATCCAAGATTTTCCATACCATGTTTCAAGGTTAGCATTTGTCTCACTAACCCACATCGTGAGTAGATTTTAATGACTGTTGCGGATTGTTAGGAAATGAAACCTGGATATAAGAAAATTAAAGCATTCAATAAGAATTCCTTATTGCATTTGGCATTTCTGGATCGTGTATGTTAGAGAATTAAAACGTTTGAAAGGGGGTGGGGGGAATTTAACAGCACAAATCCCAAAATATGAACTTCAAAATGCCTTACACTCATTTTGTATACAAAATATCACAAAATTCAAGAAATACTTGGAGCTTCAACAATTAAAATCTCAAAATTTTAACTCCAAAATGAGTTACACTCATTAATGATATAGACTAACATATCTCAAAATTCAAGAAATACTTACAACTTCAACAATGAAAGTCTCATAACACCGAAATGACTTACACTCATTATTGATATAACATATCACAAAATTCAAGAAATACTTATAGCTTCAACAATTAAAATCTCAAAATATATTCTCCAAAATGACTTACACTTATTATTGATATAACATATCACAACATTGAAGAAATACGTAGAGCTTCAACAATTAACGTCTCAAAATGTATGCTCCAAAATGACTTACAGTCATTATTGATATAACATATCACAACATTCAAGAAATACGTAGAGCTTCATTAATTAACATCTCAAAATTTATGCTCCAAAATGACTTACACTCATTATTGATATAACATATCACAAAATTCAAGAAATACTTACAATTTCAACAATTAAAATTACCTAAGAGAATACACTGACATAGCGAGTCATGGGATAGTCACTTAATAGCGTGTGGGGCCTCTGGCAACTCAACATTTTGCAGAACATTCAAAGTCTCTTTCAGAACAACTAGGGGGCCCATTCCATACTAGGAACATGCACCCCAGAGTCCAGACTATAATAGAGACACCACTTCCCTGAACCACACCTTCAAGGCAGGCGGGATCCATCGATTCATGTGGTCTGCGCCACACACGGTGTCTCCCATCGACATTGTGCAATTGAAATCGTGCTTCGTCCGACCATATCACGTTACGTCATTGTTCCAGTGTCCACCCCTGGTGATGGGTTACAAATGCGCGCCGTTGTGTCCGATGCCGTTGGGTTAACAGTGGCACCCGTGTGTGGCGCCGGCTTGCATACCCGATGGAACCCATGTTCCTAAGGATCGTCCACTGGTAGACGTGTCTAGCACGGCCTGTGTTGTATTCAGCCGTGATTTGTTGCACTGTTGCCCTTCTGTCACTATTGACAATCCATCTCAGATGTCGCCAGTCATGGTCGTCGATGGTGGCTATACGGGCGGTGAAACCCACATTCAACCATTCACGATACACCCTGGACTTGGTTGACCGTGTGAACCCGAATTCCCGCATCACTGTTGAATTCGCACTTCCCATCCGTCGGGCACTGACTACCATACCCCGTTCGATCAGTGTCAGCTCACGACGACTCTGCATGTTACATCTGTCACGTGCCCAATCACTTCTCACAAGGTCTCCTATACAACTACCGCTGGCAGAGGGGGCGTGTGGTGCACAGACAACACACCTATATATCAGTACTCAACTATCCCATGACTTTGCTCAGTCAGTGTAGAGTTTTCACTAGTTATATATATAGACAGCAAAACAAAAATATTGGAATGCAGCCGAAATAAATCAGAATCCTCTATGGACATGAAATTGGCAGGTGAAAAACTAAAAGAAGTAGGAGACTTCTGTTCCTTACAAAGCAAAATAACCAGTGATGGAGGAAGCAAAGAGGATATAAAAAGTAGGTTAGCTCAGGCAAGGAAAGCATTTCTACAGAAAAATAATCTGTTGACATCGAATATAGATTTAGGTATTAGGAAGTCATTTTCGAAGGCCTTTGTCTGGAGCGTGGCACTCTTTGGAAGTGAAACGTGAACTATTGGTGCAGCAGGAGAGAAGAGAATTGAAGCGCTTGAAATGTGGTGTTACAGGAGAATGATGAAGATCAGCTGGGTGGATAGGGTTACAAACGAAGAGGTATTAAGACTAGTGGGAGAGTCTGTCGACTGCTAATGAAGAGAAGAGACACATACTAAGACCCTCAGGTATAGCAAGTTTAGTTGCGGAAGGAAGGGTCGAGGACAAGAACTGTAGGGGTAGACCAAGGTTAGAATATGTTAAACAGATTGCCTCGGATGTAGGGTGTGGTGGCTATGT
Source organism: Meconema thalassinum (assembly GCA_946902985.2). Lineage (NCBI taxonomy): Eukaryota > Metazoa > Arthropoda > Insecta > Orthoptera > Tettigoniidae > Meconema > Meconema thalassinum. The sequence goes on from OX336388.2 coordinate 1,408,643,873, forward strand.
AGAGATGAAACGATTAGCTCAGGACAGGGAGGAATGGAGATCTGCATCAAACCAGTCAGAAGACTGAAGACTCAAACAACATACAGCATTGAAATAAATGTTCACGTGTTTAAAATTAATGTGATGTTTATGTTATATTTTACTTTAATTTTAACTTACGGACCAAGGTAGCGAGCGCAGGCGCAGCACAAATCCAAGGAGATAAGCTCTTTCGGTAGACAAGTGGGTTCGAACCCCACCGTAGGACATCGTTGAAATGGTTTTCCATTTCAATTCCAGGCAAATGCCTTGATGGTACCTTCTAATAATCCATGGTCCTTCCTTCTCCTTGCCCGAATTTCATTCATTCCTCATCATTCCATGTGTTTATAACTCATCTCATGAGGTTTCTGTCATGAAGGGCGTATGGCGCTAAAAACCATCCATCTCGTATAAATTCATCACATCTCATCCTCCATCCTGAAGAGACAGAAATAATAAGGGTTAGACAGACAAACATTTTTTTTTTCAATTTAATTTAATTATACTGAATGTCACCAAATTACTGTAGTTGTGAATTTAGCGATTGCAATATTAAAACATCTATATGGCTAATATTTTGATTGTTTCCTTTTACTCACCAGATTTAACCATTTATTCTGGATTCATTCGTGCTTACTTTAACATTTTGCTTAGAACATATTAGAAGTTTGGTAAGCCTTATCAGTAATGCCAGCGTTGTAGAAAATGAATGAATAAATAAATAAATAAATAAATAAATAAATAAATAAATAAATAAATAAATAAGAACCTTAAACTTCTACATTACAACTCAGTAGTAAGACCTTCCGTTCTATATGCCTCTGAGTGTCTCCTGATGAACCGGAAAGGCCCACTGAGGAAACTAGAGCTCAAGGAACGGAAAATACTTAGAAGCGTTTTAGGACCAATAAGGGAAGAGAGTGGCACTTACAAGATCAGGCACAACAATGATCTCGATGATCATCAAGAAGATATCGTCACATCCATGAGGAAGAGACGATTAGCTTTCTACGGACATCTGACACGCATGGGTCCAGATAGACTTACCAGTCAGATCTTCACCACGACTGGAAGAGGGAAAGCGTCCAAAAACAAATGGATCACCACAGTGTAGTCAGACCTAGAGCAACTTGTAATTTCATTAAAAAAACATACAGGATCGATCACAATTCCGACAGATGATCAACATGGTGTCTTTCCAGTGTCTCTCACCAGCAGGAAGAGTACAGGGACTACCAGACCGAAGTGGACACAGGAAAGAAAGCAGACACACAGCCAGAAGATGAAAGCTGCCTGGGCTAAGTAGAAACATAAATTCTTTACAAGAAGTCAAAACGAGCCCCGTGGTCCTCAGTAGGCCCAAACGAAAAAAAGAAAAGACAGAAGAAATAAGTAATAATAAACAATAGAAATTATTAAATACACGAATTCATAAATAAATACATCAATAAAAGAACAAATAAATGAATAAATAAATAAATAAAAAGTAAATAATAAAATTAAAATATGAATATAAAAATAAAACGATACTCTACATATTCCATAATTCTGAGACCATGTCGCCTACACAGGAACAATACCGCTATGACGATGAACTCATTATTGCTGGCTATTCCTAATCCAGAAGTAATGAAAGAAGAATAAGCAGTAGCCTATTTTTGACAATTGTAGATCTTTAATTTATTGTGAAACGGCTAGTCTAAGAGATTATGCATTCATAAGACAGTAAACACTCCAGCCCCTTTTCATCGTGGAGGCGGCGCGGTGGCAGCCAGTTAGCAAGGCAGCTGCTATTGTTATTTACTCCTTGGTAGTGCGGTTTGGACCGGATACTCATTCCACTCGAGTTGTTGCCCCCATCTGCAACAGACCGCAGCTGAATGAGCTAATTGCCCACTCCACTGTCTGGGATGTTTGTTCATCACCACTGTCCTAAAGGTGACCCACATTTGAAATACTGAATCAGCCTTGCCAACTTATACAACTATCTAGGATTACAAAACCCATTTAACAACATATCCTAAGGGAAAATTAATAACCAAATTTCTACGGTTTATATTGTTAGAGTTGTTCTTTTTCTCATCAGACCTTGTCTATCTCCCAAAATTTCAGCTAGATAAGATGAACGTTTTGAGGTCTAGATTTTCTACCTGAACCCTTGCAAATATTTTGATTGACTTGGGCGTACCGTCAGTAAAATTTTTGTTTTAATATTACCTCAACATAGTTCGGTGTGTTCTTAGTGAGTGAAATACGTTTGGAGAAGAAATGCGTTATGTTGTGGTTGTTGTCTCCTTTGAGGGGCTTGCACAATGCACATCGTGGTCATTTCCGATCCATGTGCATTGTATGTACTTATAGAATAATATTTTATTATTATTATTATTAATAATAATAATAATTAAATATTCTGATAACATGTCTTATTGTCGTGTCTGTAGTAGCGTATATATTTGTAATTTAGTTGATTAGGAATTGAAATTTATTGTTGGTCTCGTACATGCCACTGAAGCTACAAAGCCTCTTTATACAGATCTCTTCATTCAGAGGGTGGTTAAATACAATAGAAGAAAAACAATCTTGACCTAAACATTCAGTTAAATAGGAAGAGGCCGTGACCTTAAGTTAAAAAAAACTCCCAGCATTTGCCTGAAGTAGAGATGGGTAACCACGGAAAGGCACTTCCTAGATGGCTAAAGTGGGAATCGAATCCTCCTCAGTTTTGCCTCAGGAGGCTGAGTGTATCTCGTTCCAGTCCTCAGTCCTTAATTAAATTACTCAGCAGAACCATGAATCGAACCCTGAACTTTGAGGCAAAAGCGAATAATGCTAGCTGATACACGATGAGGTAGTCAAAATGTTTTGTTATTGATGTATTGTGCCCGTCAGATGGGAAGATTGGGGGACTGCTGACCACAACAGCCTTCTCGACACCCCCATCCATTGAACCCATAACCCCGAGAGGAGGGGATGTTCTCTCAGACCAGCCCGAAAGGGCCTAATATCTCGGGTAATATTGGTGTTAGTTGAGAGCTGGAAGATTAGGAACTAGCCCAAGAAACACAACCCCCAAAACAACAAAGATAAAACGTTTCCTAACATAACAAAAATAGCTAACTATTACACACATGATACATAAAACGTACAAATAAATCAAATAAACACTCCTACTGTTATGCAATTCGCGTCCTTCCTGCGAGAATAAATTACTGTTTGCAATTAATCGTCACCTGACTGCGTGTTCAAATTAGGTTGGTGACGGCGTAATGAAAATTACGGCTTAAGCCACGTAATTGCTAATCATTTGCATTTACATAATTTTTCAGAGATCACAACCCGTCGTCTTACAAGTCGTGTCAGCTCATCCTAGGCTGGTATTTAAATTGTGACAAATACCAAAGTTCGAAGAGTAGTTCAATTTATTAAAAATCCAAGTTTGAATTTCAAAGTATTAATTAATTTCCAAATTATTTAAATTCAAATTTAGTTGAGAAAAATCTATGCTTTTTTTTACATCGTTATGCCCTACTCTGGAGCAGGGTTGAACCTGCTTAGTTGATGTGTTGGCCTTCTTTTCCTCCCAAAATCTCTTCATCCTCTCGCTAAGCTTCTTCCTTCGTTCTTCTGTCCACATTATAGTGGCTGTGGTGTTGGGTTTGTCACCAAATTGGTGATTGTCGATTTTGGTTCTGAAATTACATCTGTCCAGTACAATGTCTTCTGAGATGTTGATTTCCCGGAGATCTGTTTTAATTTCACGAAGCCAGCTGTTCTTGTTTTTTAATGAAAGTGCTAGGTTGAGAATTCCTTTAGTTAGTCTGTTATTGTCCATTCTAATAATATGTCCGTAAAATTTCAATCGTCTTTTCCGAAAAGGGTGAGAGATTTTTTCAGATTGACTATATAATTCTTGGGATGACTTTTTCCTCCATATTCCCTCTATACAAACTGGCCCAAAAAGTTTCGTAAAATTTTCCGTTCTTCTTTCTCTATGTCTTTGGTTAAAGATGCACCACCAATGATTAAAGTCTCCTATGCATATAACGCTTCAGGTTTGATAACTGTATTATTATTATTATTATGCTGGTTTAATTATTTGTTTAATCCCTCAAGGTGTATTTATAATTCCTCTATGACTATAAATATATTCAATATTGGGTAGGAATTCATACAACCAATAGCTGTGAGAGAAACTCACTCAATAGTACACCATAGTACAATAACACTTCGCGGAATAATCATTTCACGGCTCCTAATGCTCACGAGAATACCTTGGTTAGCAGTGACAAAACCATCTACTGCCCCAAAAACACATTACAATCTCGATACGGGCAATCCAATCTGTTCCATTATCATATGTCTCCTCGAGACGTAACAATGACATTACTCTAAACAGATACAATATGGTTTGGTCTGTACAATAAAAATGGCGAGGGGAATACAGCTGTTCTCAACTCCTACAGGGTCATTATCTATGTGCGCCCCGAAAAACACGGCAAGCTAAGCCGGCTATGACTGGCCTATCCGGTTCAGTCGGTAGTGTGGTCCTACCATTAAGTAACAGACCAAATATTGTCTGAAAATATATTCTAAGAACTACAAATGAAATCTATAAATTTCCTGTCTACCGTTGTCTACAAAAATGTAGTCAATACTAAACTACTCCACCCACAAATCTACCATAACCAAGATGTTGTTTGTTCTTTCGTTTGAATTCTCACATAACTAGCCTGGGTTTGGTATCCAGTGTTCATCTATTAGGTCATCCATCATGTGCATCATGGAATGTGATTTTGTGCTAGCGCCCCCCCCCCCATAATAGTTAGATTTCTATCTCATGGCACCCCGCATAGAAATTATGGCATGGGCCATGTGCTGCAACATTGGGGTAATAGATGTCTTCTCTAATTCACTGAGTTGAGAATTTATACTGGGAAATAGCAAAACTGGCTTTACACTTACGCAGATGTTGCAAATACAAGCCTTTTTATTATCCACCAAAGAATTTACCAATGCTTGTGCACTGCAGCTCACACTGATTCTCCGTGCAACTTGGTCATATCAAGTTCACCATTTATCGACCCGATCGATTATTAGAATTTTGCCGTTTGTTCAAAAGATTGTTTGATAAATAACGCAGATCAATTTTTATGACAAGAATAACATTTAACCAGGCTCCAAAATACTTTATCTAATTTTTCTAACTTATCACAGCACCACGTACGAGTCCCCGTATTGACTCCACTCTCGTGAAAAATTCACCAAAAATGTCGAAATGAAAAAAATCACGGTTCCACACCTTTATTATAATTCTCAAACAATTCAGTCACTAAGCGATAGGCTTGGGTGATGCAAAATCACACCTCTTCACCCTGATATAACTTTTATATCCAATTTATCGCGTGCTCACTAAAACATGGTGATCAGAAAACGAGCTCAAAACTGTGTGGGTGATGTCGCCCTTCCGGCAGACTACCTGGCCTAATACTGAAGTATTAGCGACTGTAAAAATGTCCTTTCGCTTATCTGCGATATATAATTCTTTCTAAATGTTGCAAAAAATCATCAAAAAATCGTAGAAATTTCCAAATATCAACAAATAATACATTTCCTGTAGTCATCCTCTTGATGTTCCTAAGCATAAACGTGCATCTCGGAATTGACCTATCTGGGTTGGCTTGAGTTCAATCCTTCACCAGATCGTGTCGTCAGTGGCGTATATCACTGTGGTGAAAAGTGCCATAGATCATGAAACTTACGGTCTCAGTATGTACTCGTGGCAAGTTGAAAATGAATACATTTTGGAACCAAGAAGGTTTGATGCCTGAACATTCAAAAGAACATGAACCATTTTCATGTTCAACCATGAAGTGTTTTGGGAGGGTATATACAGCCATTTTGATTCCTAAGTCCATACTTAAAGATACACTTTTAGACTGAAGAAGCTTCGACTACTCAGCGAAAAATAAATCAATTTAATCATTCCCTAAGGGACATGGGCCTTTTCAAAACTGAACACATCGTCAGAAATGTTAACATGTACATAAACCTATTGCTTCGTTTTCAAAGAGTGAATATCTATTCTTCGGGGATTCATTAGTCTAGCTTCTCACTAATTGACCGAATCCCTATGAAATATAATTCAAGGGAAAATGACTATTGATTAACTAGTTGTAAGGGTTCTGGTAGAGATTTTAGACATCATAGAGATGTTCGTATCCAGCTCAAATTTAGGTAGATGGATAAGATCCATTTTGTAAATCAACTTAAACAATTTTATTTATACACACATCAAAAAAAGTTTTGCATCACCTCGGTTCCAAGAGTTCCGGAACCTTTAAATACAAAGGGAATAGAGATCAACACAAACAACATTTCAGCTCGTTTTATTGCTCATGAGACCCACACATTGCATGTTGTACCATCATACAGCTAGACTTTCAGCATTTGTGGTCCAGATTGCAGTACACACCACTACCTCTAATACCCAGTAGCACGTCCTCTTGCATTGATGCATGCCTGTATTCGTCGTGGCATACTATCCACAAGTTCATCAAGACACTGTTGGTCCAAATTGTCCCACTCCTCAACGACAATTCGGCGTAAATCTCTCAGAGTGGTTGGTGGGTCAAGACGTCCATAAACAGCCCTTTTCAACATATCCCAGGCATGTTCGATAGGGTTCATGTCTGGCGAACATGCTGGCCACTGTAGTCGAGCGATGTCGTTATCTTGAAGGAACGCATTCACAAGATGTGCACGATGAGGTCGAGAATTGTCGTCCATGAAGACAAATGCCTCTCCAATATTCTGCCGATATGGGTGCACTATGGGTCGGAGGATGTCATTCAGGTATCGTAAAGCCGTTTCGGAGCCTTCCATGACCACCAGTGGCGTACGTCGGCCCCACATAATGCCACCCCAAAACATCAGGGAACCACCACCTTGCTGCACTCGCTGGACAGTGTGTCTAAGACGTTCAGCCTGACCAGGGTGCCTCCAAACACGTCTCCGACGATTGTCTGGTTGAAGGCATATGCGACACTCATCGGTGAAGAGAACGTGATGCCAATTCTGTGGGGTCCATTCAGCATGTTGTTGGGCCCATCTGTACCGCGCTGCATGGTGTCGGGGTTGCAAAGCTGGACCTCGCCATGGACGTCGGGAGTGAAGTTGCGCATCATGCAGCCTATTGCGCACAGTTTGAGTTGAAACACGACGTCCTGTGGCTGAACGAAACGCATTATTCAACATGGTGGCATTGCTGTCAGGGTTCCTCCGAGCGGCAATCCGTAAGTAGCGGTCATCCACTACAGTAGTAGCCCTTGGGCGGCCTGAGCGAGGCCTGTCATCGACAGTTCCTGTATCTCTGTACCTCCTCCATGTCCGAACAACATCGCTTTGGTTCACTCTGAGACGCCTGGAAACTTCCCTTGTTGAGAGCCCTTCTTGACACAAAGTAACAATGCGGACGCGATCGAACTGCGGTATTGACCTTCTAGGCATGGTAGAACTACAGACAACATGAGCAGCGTACCTTCGTCCTGGTGGAATGACTGGAACTGATCGGCTGTCGTACCCCCTCCGTCTAATAGGCCCTGCTCATGCATGGTTGTTTACATCTTTGAGCAGTTTTAGTGACATCTATGAACAGTCAAAGGGACTGTATCTTTGATACAATATACACAGTCAACGTCTATATGCCGGAGATCTGGGAACCGAGGTGATGCAAAACTTTTTTTGATGTGTGTATAAAGGTTAGTTAGTGATTGTTGTTTTACGGGGCTTTATACGAGTATAAAGGAAGGAAGCTTGTAGTTTTACGTGACCGGTAATCTTGTGAGCATGAGCCTTCTTTATACGTGGAATCCGAACCACAGGACATGGCATTTCACTTCGAAAATCTCACATGCATTGACCGGGAATTGAACCCGCTCCAACGTGGTGATAGGCAAGCATCTTAACCACTGCGCCACCACACCCCCAATCATTTTATATAATCGGTAGAAAGATCATTATCCATTGAAATAGTTTGAAATTGTTATCCCATATCTTATCACATAAACCAATTGCTATTTTAGTCCGATAAGAGGGTGATTTATTATAATGACAGGGAAGTCATGTGGTGGAAATGATCAGTGTAATAAATGAAAACAGGCTGTACTGCATTAGTTCATCACTGAACTAATTGTACATCAGTAAATAATAATATAGTGTTCGTTTGACGATATTGAGCGCACATCATCGTCACCTGGGCAAGATACACTGCTCTTTTCCTGAGCTACCTACTTTCCTCACTCGCCCCACTGCACTTTCATTGGTTTAGTGACGAAAGTCTCGCAATTGACATTCAACTAGAGAGCTAGTAAAATGTTAATGCCTTGTTTATTGAGGTAGTGTCCCTTCTGGCCGATTAGACCATCTCGTGGTACAGTGACTAGCATTCTTGACTGTGACCCCTGAGGTCGAGGTTCGATTTCCGCCTCTGACAAGGAATCTAATTCTGGTCTAAGGGTACATTCAGCCTTGCTAGGTAGAACTGAGATAATGTGGGTTCCATTCCCACCTCAGCCACACTAGAAATGGATTTCCGTCATTTCCCACCTCTACTCCAGCAAATGCTGGGATGGTACCTAACTTATCACCATTGCTGCCTCCTTTCAACTTCTGATATCAATTACAAACAATTAATTCCGTGAAGAACAAAAGAGTCTACTTTTCCAAAGATTCATGCCAATGATTAATCTATATAGACCTATCTAGAATAATGACGAAATTAAGTTGGTGATACTGACATTTTTGATTAGTTCGAAAGATACCTGAAAGGGTCTAGCCTAATAGAGCACTACAGTTGGCAGCCCTGGTGACTGAATATAGTCGTAGTTTCATCCCTGAAGGTACAGAATGCACATACAAAATTTGGTTGAAGTCCAATGGTAGCATGGAAGTTACATCCAGTTAGACATTGGATCTATCAGTGCGCATAAAATCATGATGGCAACAATGGCATGTATGTGTTGCTCAGAATTAATCTGAAATATTATGATCTATTATTGTGAAAAGTTTGGATGAAATTCTTTTGATAGTATAAAAGTTACATGTATTTCAAAATTGGACCTATCAGCAGGCTTAGAATCATGTTGGCAGCACTAACGTATATTAGTTACTCCAAATTACTCCAGATTGTCAGGTACTATACGTCCGCAAAGTTAAGAGCTGATGATTTGCATACTTTATGATTTATTGATATTAGGGTAAATACAATTGACACAGCATTTATTAACAGTTTGCAGCCCTAGTTGCTCTGAATAATACGCGTGGTTATATCTGTTATGGTGCTCATAGCACTTATAAAATTTGGTTGAAATCCAATTGATAGTATATAAGTTACATGCATATAAAAAGAAAACCTATCAGCATGCCTGGAATCATGTAGGCAACACTGTCATGCATGGGCTTCTAAACATTAATGTGGAATGTTATTATCTATGTGTGAGCTAATTTCGGAATAGTTCGCATGCATAACTTCTGAGATATACAACATATAGCTCAAATTTCAACTGTGATTTTTCAGCAGTTGGTAGCACTGACGTCATTTTCGTATGTCGCCGTGAGATATTCACGTATAGATCTTTAGTCATACGAAATTTGGTGTTGATAGCCGCAGCCATTTAAGAGTTGATAGGGACACACACAGACATATGGACAGACAGACATACACACATTTTCCCGGATTGATCTCATAAGTCTACTTTCTCCTCATTTTTGGAAATGTGAGTAGTAGGCTAAAAATAGACACTGCTCCAGCTATCATAATAACACAGGTTATCATACAAATTCCAAACACATATCTACTCCGTGCTACATGACCAGTATGTTACAAAGCCCCTAAATGAATCAACAACAACAACAACAACAACAACATATTTTGACTTATCCTTCTTTCGATATAAAGAAGACATCTCAATGTCAATATTGTTTCTTCGCGTATTCCTGATTCCTTAAAGGTTTGTTCAGTTATAACTGTAGATGATTAGGTAACTTATGCCTGTTGCTACTCTTGATGAATTCTGTAATTTGACAATTGTCTGTTGGCACAGGCTAGAGTAAAATGTGGCTTTTCAGTGATGTCTCAGACTCATTCATGGCTGTGCTTGTATGGAAGCTACTAATGTGTGAGTGGTGCTGAGTAATGGTATTGGGGGCTCAGCCAGTGCCTCTGTATGCTGTGAAAGATTCTACTCATGAGGTCGGTACTGCTGTTCTGACTCAGCGAGGAAAGAAATGCAAAACTACTTCACTCCTCACTTTGCCTGATATGCCTGATATGGTTTCGATAGCTGCAGCATGGCTTCCTTTACGAAGGCCTTGGCCACACCGAATTGCAACACCGCTTTGCTGACGTCATACGTCCCGGTCCGGCCGTGCGCCTAAGGAAGTGAAGACATTGCTGTCTGTCAATATATTAATTTGAAATCGGGTTATTGGAAAGAAGTTCACTAATATGTATGGACGGGGGAAGGTGCGTATACTGTAGATATACTGAAGATTCTGAAGTAAGTTATTTAATAATTAGTCAATAAAACGATAAAAAAAAGACTCTGCTAGTATCAACGTACGATTGTTGTTTATACACATTTAAATTTTAACAAGTGTATGAAGCTTAAAAATCAAAATGCATGAAGCTTTGGAACAATACAGAAGAGCAACCACGTGCGATAGAATTCGAGAGCTTACTATCATTTAATATTATAGAATAACGACGTTGTGTTAGGAGCTGTACTTACGTTTCCCAAATGATTAGACTTCGCCCTCGGGTGTACCTTAAACACAATTGAAAGAACTGCGAGCGATAAAAGAATATATCCAATTTTATGTGGACTAGCACGTTCAGCACCATTCATCACCATGCTACTGCTCGCCACACAGAGACGAGAGTGCGGCGTTGCCGCTCCGCTATGGACAAGGCCTGCTTGTAGGAAGCCTTGGCTGCAGCCATTTAGGAGTTAATATTGGGGGCACACAGACAGAAGGACAGACAGGCGGACATTTGCCCGCATCGATCTCATAAGTCTACTTTTTCTTCATTTTTGCATTTGTTGGATATTTGTGGTTTCTACTCACATTGCCTAAGGTGGCACTTTTTTAAGGAACCAACCAGACTCCGCGCTCATACCTAACACACATACAGATTATTTGATGTGTCACCTGTACATGGGTTCCATCACAAAAACTGACAGACGATAAGTGCGTGTGTATCTTGTATGCAACCAATCATGTGTGATCAATACCATATCCCATGGTTCCACCAAACATGAAAATCATTGGTAGCTTTTAGTAAAGATGGTTGATGTAGGCAAGTTCTCAAGCACAAATTTCTTGCACAAAATACGTGCACTTCTATTTGAAATAACCATGCCTTAAATCGCAGTGAATCCATACAGGTCTATGTCATTGTGGAAGCACTGGAATTAATGTCGAACATGGAACTAAGTGACTTCCCAGCCGTTTGTCTTGTAGCGACCCCTGGGAATATCCCTGTCAAGTCTGATTAATGTTTCTCTTAAGCGTGCGTAATTTAGCACGACTTACTATCTTGCCTCGTCTCACTGTTCAAGTCCCATAACTATCACACTAACAGATGAACATCATGGTGATGCTATGCCCAAATATGGAGAAATTAAATAGGCCACCGATAGCACACGAACAGTATCACAATCTTGAAATGACGAGGCTACTTGGATTGGATATTTTTAAGAGGGGACTAATGAGCAATAATTTTTATCCAATCAATGAACGATACAATTACGCGAGCCCTTCACACCCCTTCTATCAAACACATAGTGAAAAGGAAGCAAAAGAAAACAAATTGAGAAAAGATACAGTCAGCCTGAGAGACTAGACTTAATATCATTTCAAATGACGCATGCTACAAATGCCACACATGTTAGAAAGGCTCAGGAGGGCTTCCCGCGCGGGCATCTCTCTAAGGGTCACCATGTATTTGAGTCTGACATCTTTTACAACTCTTTAAGGGTCACCTTGTATTCTTATCTGGCATCTTGTATATCTCCTTAGGAGTCACCCTGTAATCTTATATGGCATCTTGTACACCTCTTTAGGAGTCACCCTGTATTCTTATCTGACATCTTGTATTTCTCTTTAGGAGTCACCCTGTATTCTTGTGTGACATCTTGTATACCTCTTTGGGAGTCACCCTGTATTCCTGTGTGCCATCGTGTACACCTCTTTAGGAGTCACCCTGTATTCTTATCTGACGTCTTGTATATCTCTTTAGGAGTCACCCTGTATTCTTGTCTGACAACTTGTACACCTCCTTAAGGGTCACCCTGTATTCTTATCTGACATTGTGTACATCTCTTTAGGAGTCACCCTGTATTCCTGTCTGACATCTTGCACACTCCTTTAGGAGTCACCCTGTATTCCTGTCTGACGTCACGCACTCGCCGTCTCCGTATCGCATAACGCCAGACCCCAAGAGTAAACTCAGACTCGGTGCAAATGCACTGAACAACATGATGACGTCATACACGCCGTAACCGTAACCGTAACGCAAAACGTTGGACCCAAGCATAACGACGAAGTCGACAAGATCATATGAAATGATAAAATATCTAAATTTACAGCCGTTAGAACGTTCAAGTTCATAGTCAAGATGCCCCAAACTGAGATCAAAGATTCACTCTTTCAGCATGAAAAGTTATTTTACAATTCCACTTTCCCTTGTCGTGCTGGACGGACTGACAGAGGATTCTGTAGACTGGGGTTTGATACCCTCTCCGTCAACCGTCCTTTAAATTGTTTCCCATATACAGATATGCACCTTTTAATAAGCCACGGCTACTTCTTTCCATCTTCTTGCTCAAATCCATGTACTTTCATTCATTTCGTCTCTCATTAACTCCTGTCACGAGATTTTTGTGAGAGAGGTCATGCGGTCATAGAGACCACCTGTCACATAGAAGGATACCGACCAGGTTGAAACGGGAATAATAGGGGATAGACAAACACACTGTCGTACATGTGGCTTTGAAGGGATCAGTGAATTATTGCGTGTTTTGTGCGGGGAATGTGGCGAATGTCCTTTAGTCGGGTGGAACAAGAAGGGGTTCGTTATCTCAAGTGGATCTGGTCTGGATGGAACCTGAGGAAGATCAGGTCAATTATCTTTCGTCTCCTGTTGAGGAAATTTGAGGCTACAAGCACCCACTGAATGGCGTTTTGTGTTCTACTTCTTACAACGATTAGAATCCATAATTTGTGTGCACGATAAGTATCTTACCATGTTGTTGTTGTTGTTGGTTAATTTAAGGGGCTTGGACATCGTGGTCATTTAGTCCCGTATACTCAAGTGTATATGTAGGGAAAAGTTGCCTATATCGTACCGCTTTTCATATTTTGTTTTATATCTGCCGCGAAAGACAAATTAAATGATTTCTTACAATTTCCCCATAAACTAGCTACATTTACTGGTATATATTCATTTATTTAGGGAACCTTATCAGCATTTGGAAAGAGATATAGCTTTTTTAGTAAAGTTCTGCAACTGGTACGATTTAGGAAACTGGAACCCCACCCATCCTAAATCGTACCAGTTCATTATTTTTCAAATCAACCGAGAAATACAAGCGAATTAAGCCAAATTAAACATGGAACTGAAGGACAGAAGAAGTTCAGTGGAAAGATACGACTGGATTTCAACCAGTTAAAACAAGAAGTCCAACCACATCCGTTGTACTCACGCCCATTTTCATTAGAAGAGATACAAAAGGGTTTAGATGGTCTTCAGACTGGCAAAGCAGCAGGATTTGATGGTGTGCACCCAGAGTTTCTTAAGAAATGTGGTCCTGCAACCAAGCGATGGCTTGCCACCTTCTTCAGCTCCATTCTGCATTCAGGACGCCTGCCTCCATCTTTCATGAAGACCAAAATTATTGCAATATTGAAACCAGGGAAGGATCCTAAGCTACCTCAAAGCTACAGGCCTATTTCCTTACTTAGTGTCACCTACAAACTACTTGAAAGGCTTTTACTGAATAGGATTGCTCCTGCATTTGAGTCACTGATTCCTGTTGAACAAGCTGGATTTCGCCCAAAACGAGATTGCTGCGATCAAATCCTTGCCCTGTCTTCCTATCTAGAAGCTGGTTTTGAGAAGAAGCTCAAAAGTGTTTCTGTCTTCCTGGATCTCTCAGCAGCATATGATACTGTCTGGAGGAAAGGACTTCTCCTCAAACTTATAAAGGCAGTTCTTTGCCTTAAAATAGTCACCCTGATTGGCAATATGCTGAGTAACAGGCTATTCCAAGTGTTCTCTGAAAATGTTAGAAGCAGGTTCCACACTATTAATAATGGTCTGCCACAGGGATCAGTTCTATCCCCTCTGCTATTCAACTTGTACACCCATGATCTGCCCGAAACTCTATCCCGAAAATTCATCTATGCGGACGATATAAATCTTACAGTCCAAAATACCACCTTTAATGAAGCAGAGGATATGATGAATGCAGATCTTCAGAAGATGGATGAGTACTTCAAGAAGTGGCGCCTCCAGCCAAGTGCTTCAAAATCTGAAGTTGCCACATTCCACCTTAACAACCTAGAGGCAAACTACCAGCCTAGAGTTAAGTTTAGGAATCAATACCTAAAGTACAACAGATGTCCTAAGTACTTAGGCATAACATTGGACAGGACACTGACATATCAACAACATACAGAAAAAACTGCTGCAAAACTAAAAAGCCGCATTAACCTACTTAGTAGGTTAGCTGGAACATCATGGGGTGCTGACGCCAGCACACTCAGGACTACCGCTCTGGCTATCGTGTATTCTCCAGCTGAATATTGTGCAGGCGTGTGTTTGAACAGCTCTCACTGCCAACTCGTAGATATACAACTCCGCCAGGCAATGCGCATCATCTCTGGTACTCTACGTTGCACCCCTACCCAGAGGCTACCTGTACTTTGTAATATCGCTCCACCCCATATAAGGAGACAGCAAGCTCTTGTTCGCTCGTGGTACAGGATCAAAGAAAATGCTGAGCTTCCTATTCATCAGGATGTCATACGGCTCTCTACAAAGAGATTGAAATCCCGAAAGCCAGCATGCAAAACGGCTATTGATCTTTCGTCCACTGAGTTCAACCTCCGAAATGCCTGGAGAGATGAATGGCGAAACTCCTCACCTCGCGGCTTACTTCAAATCAGTGACCCCACCACAAGACTTGCTGGTTTTAATCTTCCTCGGGCAGTTTGGTCAAGGCTCAACAGAATCCGATGTGGTACTGGTCGAACAGGTGCAGCCCTACACCAGTGGGGTTGGATAGATTCCCCCCGATGTGACTGTGGTTTTGAAATGCAGACTATCGAGCATATTGTGCAGGAGTGCCCTCTGCATTCATATCCCGGCGCCTAGGATGATCTCCACTCAGCAACTCTTGATGCAATTGCGTGGATTACAGACCTTCCTGTCCAAATTTGATGTGATGGTCCTAATGCTGTGAATAGTGTTTATTGTAAATAGTGTATATACTGTAATTATTTTCTGTCTTGTAAGCATCATACGCTAAATAAATAATAATGGAACATAAATGAATAGAAATGTCCAAAAATGTAGATAACACAGGTTTTCTGTAGACTATACAAATAATTAAGTTTTTATGTAACGTCTATTGACAGGCCTCACTCACAAATTGGATGTGTGAAGAATCTGTCTGATAACCGGTGTTAATTGTGATGGCTGTATTAGTGTGTGTTATCTGTAGTTTAGGAAAGGACTGCACACGATCAATTTCAAATAGTTCCTACTTTTGCTACCAAATGCTACCGTCTACGACACCTAGCTGCGAACTTGGCTACTAAATGCCATCGGCACCTGGAAGTAATAGGGTGTTAATCAAATCTCACCAACAAATTTAGCTTCACACAATTATAGTTAGTGGAAGGTTCTTTTCCATGCTATAAATCTATGACACGGACCCGACGGCTTTACTTCAAGTCCCATAGGCTAGTTTCTTTTTGGCATTCTATGAAACGCATAGTATATCTGTTTCGTTTGAATTTAATTCAATTTGAATTCAACGCAAACAACTACAGCAACAACCATCACCAAACTCAGCTACTTGTTGGCCTAGGTTAACTAAAATTATCCGATGTGGAGCTTGAATAATATGATCTCCCTAATCGTACCGGTACGATTTAGGAAGTCACTCGAGGTACGATTTAGGCAACTGCTCCGTACTTCAATCACAACACCGTTTCTAACCTACAACTGGTACTGCGTTGCTAAGCAAGTAGCCGTTACGTTCAAAATAATTTGTATTGCAAGGCTCCAGTCAAAATATAAGATGAATAAGCACTGAATCTTTTAAATCGCAATAAAACCTTGACCGTTGCTAATGCAACCGTCCTCTTTTCTCAAATGGCTGACAATGGCCGGGGGTTCACATGCTGGCCATCAGAGCGCTCTACTAGCCAGGTTTCATAGAAAAACAGTGGTGGTACGATTTAAGAGGTGGTACGATATTGGCAACTTTCCCCTATATAGAATAACTCTGAAAACCTGTGTTATCGTGGTGTCTGTAGAAGTGTGTATTTGTAATTCCGGTGAGTATTGAGAAGTAAACAATCGTGGCGTTAAGTTAAGAACCATCCCGGCATTTGCCTGGAGTTGAAGTGGGAACCCATGGAAATCCATTTCCAGGATGGCTGAGGTAAGAATCGAATCAACCTCTACTCAGTTTTGCTTCACGGGACTCTGTGTATCCCGTTACAGCCCTCATAGCAGAATTAAATTTATTGGCAGTGCTGGGAATCGAACCCGGGTCTCCGAGGTGACAGCCAAAAATGCTGGTCACTACGCAACGAGGCGGAGAGAATATTATACTTGCTAAGCTAAGCGGATGAGGGTAAGGGTCCTTAATGCTGTGGATTAATTGTGATAAGAGAAAGTGAAGAATATTCAGCCTGCAATAACACTCCATCTTCTCAAGTATTGAGAAGGAGCCTTTAATTCTCAGTGAAGTGCACGTAATTGGCTAGAAAGAAGATTCCTTTGAATGAGAAGCGAAAAATCCTCACACAATAGTATGAAGAGGATAATTAAGTTCTAAAATATCGTATACGCACTTCACTGACTTATGTCGCACACATTTTATCATTTTAAATGGTCTTGTCGACTTCGTCGTTACGCTGGGGTCTGGCGTAACGTTACGGTGATGGACGGACAGATGCACTGAGGTGTGTGACGTCATAGTACCGCTCGGTGCATGTGTACCCCGACAATCTCTTCTTCGTTAGTATAAGACAAAACTCCCCAATTCTTGGATATCACGGGTAACCTCGAGAACCACTGGATGGATTTTGATGCGGGTTTCGCCATTCTGTACAGGATATCTCGGGGAAAGATTCTGTAGAAAATAATTTATGTATGATCAAAGGAAGCCAAGCAGTAACGATTTCAGTGAAAATGTCGAAAACAAACTTGGCGTCCGTACGCTTCTTAAGCTTACGCTGGGCAAAGCGTTAAAAATATCAATATACTATGAGCGTAAGAATTGGTCAGCATGAAAAGTTCTACAAAAAAGTCCGCGAGAGCATATCTCTATCTTCACTACATCGCCCACTATGAGTGTTTTTAGACTGGATGGAAGGGACAAGTCCCCGCGCGCTCTGGTGAGCGTGCGGCATCCCCCGCGCTGGACCTTGCTTTGCCCTTGGTTTGCACTTGCCCTTCGCGAGTAATTTGAAACAAGATACGCAAGATAAGTACTATGCAGATAATTTTCTAACATGTCAAGCCTTTCTAGCATTTTTCAGCATTTGTAGCATTAAAAATGATACAAAGTCTAGTCTTTCAGACTGACTGTCACTTTTTTACTATCAGGTTGAGGTTAAGTGCACGGTTTGCTTAGGATGTGATTCTGTCACTTAGTACCAAAAGATAGCTTAAATATCAGACGACAAATTAACGTTTCTTTGCGTTGATATCGGTTATTCCTGCGTTCAAATGAAATCACTTTCCTTCATGTCGAAACTTTCACGGCCTATGTTGCCAATACTACCGACGTGATGGTTTGATGATATTGTAGCTTTCTCTGTCACCACTAATTTACATACCTGATTACGCATAAGTACAGTGGTGAACATATCAATGGTTAAACAAGCTGCTTAAATCTGGGTTTGTATTAGGTAATCAAAGGTACCATTTGCATTACTGAAGAATCAATTATATAACATGAGAGGAACTCCAGCGTTGCAATGGAAACCATGAACGAACACCTTGATCAATAGTTATCCCATTGTTTATGTCCTTCCTTAATAAATCGATTTATGTAACTGATTGTGTTTGAAACTGATTGTTAACATAACCTCATCGTTACATTTCATGTACAGTGAAGGTATTACAAGAACATACAGTCAGGCATCCATACATTCAAAGTTACTGACCGTGTTCCATGCACATCTAGAATAAGAATAACATTTAGTCGGCATTTTTTTGAATATCCCCGGAGTTTTTAGATATTCACGCGTTTTAGACGGTTTCGAGTCAAATGAAAACAAAAATATAATATTGTTTATTTACACGCTTATAAGGCGGCAGCACGCCGGCCTCTCACCACTGGGTCCGTGGTTCAAATCCCGGTCACTCCATGTGGGATCTGTGCTGGACAAAACGGAGGCAGACAGGTTTTTCTCCGGGTACTCCGGTTTTCCCTGTCAACATTTCATTCCAGCAACACTCTCCACTATCATTTCATTTCATCTGTCATTAATTTAATCATTGCCCCAGAGGAGTGCGTCAGGCCTCGGCAGCCGGAACAGTTCATATCCTCGCCGCTAGATGGGGGCTTCATTCATTCCATTCCTGACCCGGTCGGAGACTGGAAGCAGGCTGTGGATTTTCATTTTACACGCTTATAACGGTTGGGTGGATCAAGGTAAAACTTGGTATCCATATCCATCATGGATCACCTCGTCGTGTAGCGGCTAGCATGCTTGGCTGTGGACCCAGAGGTCTCGGGTTCAATTCCCGGCTCTGCCAAAGAATGTGATTCTGGTCTGAGGGCTGGAACGAGGTACGCGCAGCCTTGTGAGGATAAACTGAGGAGAGAGGGTTTGAAATATACGGTAGCATATTCTTCTGATTTTGACCATTGATGGTACACGGGCAGGTTACAACAGACAAAATATTGAGGCATACGTTGAAGGACCAAACCTATCTCATTTTATACCCCTCACTGTGAATATCTATTTTACAATTTCAGCTTGAATTACTTTGTTTACGTGTTTTATTCTCTTAAGCGGATGGAATCCTTTCCATCATATGTGGACGCTCAGTCGAACCGAGAACTATTTCGATAGTGTTTGTGACACTATTACGGGAGGTTTTGTTAATCTAGCAAATATTAGGACTTACAGTGCTTACTTTGTTCTGTATAATACTTATTTGAGGTGTTGTTTTCTAAACTTCGTTAATTGAGGTTTCTATTACGGCAGATGTGACTTCACTGTTTTCTTTATTTGTTATTTTAGGTGGTAGCGTTTTAATGTAGAATGTGTGAAATTCTATTGGCCTTCTTTGGTCCTAGAAATAAGCCAAGACCTTCAGTCTCGCACGTGCTCTAATTTGTTCTATGAGTATTGTTGGTTCTGATATTTGCCTGATATTTTGATTACACTATGACTGTCAGTTGTACCTATCCAGTCGGTCAATACGAATTTGCCCAATGACTGGGTGGGATACAATGTATATATGAATTATTATTATTATTATTACTATTATTATTGGTAATCTGTCCGAAGGACGGTCCGTGCCTCCAAGGAGGCTATCCCCAGCCGGAGTTTACGTGAGGTAGGGTGGCAAGGGCCTTCCCGCTCCTCCTTTTGCAGCCAATAGCGCGTGGTCCCGCTGAACCGGCATTCCATCCAAGGTCCAACCACGCCCAATGCTGCTTAACTGCGGTGCTCTCATGGGATCCGGTGTTTCAACATGGTCAGGCCGTTCGCGTATATATGAACAATAAGCAAATAAAAAATATTGTAAAAAGATACATGTATTAGTTATTACTGTATTACTATTATAATGGGGCAATTTTAGGATTAGATGTTTCGACGTTCATGCGGTCATCATCAGATCCTGTTCACTGTGTTGAGGTTTAAATGTATATACAAATATTATCTAAACTCAATAAATGTAGTGCGTTCAGTTGGTGTTTATATTACTTTATAAGGGCTTGTGAATTACGTATGAAAATTATTAACTGTCAAAACTTGCAATGAAAACACTATTATTCCGGTCCGTGTAACTGAATTTGAATTGATGATGGATCTCGGGCGCCTTTGCTCGCGAGCACCAGATTCAGAACGCCTGACCTAATTCACACATAGCTGTATTTTCTAAATTCGTAGCCTAATTTTTGCTTCATGGAGGTTATTTCATCATAACTCGAATAACGTCTGTCTGTTAGGTAGTCAGCCCAAAGTCTGGTTGGATTCTTAAAAAGCACCGCCGTTAGGTTATGTTGGTAGATACCCACAAAAACCCAAGGCAGCGCTATATTGAGGCGTACTAGGCAAGATGAGGAGTGAGGTGGTTTGTCATTGCTTTCCTCACTGAGTCAGTACAGCAGTACTAACCCTATGAGTAGAACCTTTCACAGCATCTACAGGCACTGACTGTGCCCTGAATGTCATTAATAAGCACCACCCATACCTTCCATAGCTTTCATATAATCACAGCCATGCGTGAGACTGAGACGTCGCTGACGTAGATATTCACTATCCAATGAAACAAAGTACGACTTTTTAACTATTTGAAGAACTGCAGTTAGTATGCAAGTACTTAATTAGAGTACCTAGGCCAATTTCTACTTTTGTGAACTGAAATCCATCGTTTAGGTTTCTTCTTTGATGGGTTGAAACCCACTGATTGCAATAAAACTACTTAGTTGAGTCAGGAATCAGGGGAGCGTGACTGCGTAGTGGCTTAGCTGCTCGTCTTTCACCCGGACGGCCGGGGTTCGAATTACGGTGACAGCAGGGTGGAATTTTCACCTGAAAAAACACGTGGCGTCAGGAAGGGCATCCGGCCTTAAATCCCCGGCCTAAACCAAAATGAGCCTGGATGGCTCCGGCGACCCCAATTAATTGGGAAAAGCCGAAGAAAGAAAGTTGAGTCAGGAATCAAACCTAGTATCCTGGGACGGAGTTTCAACACGTTGCTCGTGACCGAAGGCGGCGATGCATCAAAAACAAAAGTTTGGTGCTTTTCAGTTGGTCAACACGAATGTACCCAAATGAGTTGGGTTATACCCTAATCATGAAAATATTGCATGAGATTAATAAATCTGAAAAATGGGTTCAAACCCCATATTAAGTAATTGCATCATACAGTATTATGAAGTTTTCAGATACGCACGGAACTAGTGGAGGAGTGACATTTGGAGTGACCTATGCTGCACAGCTTAGGGGTTCAGCTCGATTAATGTGGCGTGTTGGAGCATTACGGCGCGGCGCGGCGGGACAATGGGAATCTTGTGACCCGCGGGCCATCGATACTGGCTCTACTGCCAGCTGGTGGAGGAGACAGCTCATACCTGATCGATTCCCCTTGAAGGGTTTGAATTAAACATTTTCTATAGCAAGAAGTTATTTGCATAAGTACTCGTACAAATGAGACTATAAGCACCACGGTGCTCTTCAAAAGAACTTTGGTGCTTTAGTCATACAAACCAAACAGTGCTCGCGAGCACAAGCTCCCATGAGATCCATTCTTAAATTCAAATTCTGTTGCATGGACCGGAATAATAGTGTTTTCATTATAAGTTTTGACAGTCGGAAATTTTATTATTTTGTGAAATATAAATATAATTCATATGAATATTTGGACATCTCTGTTTTATGAGTAACACGAAAAATGCTGATTCCGCTCGAATGTCAACACGTAAATGTATCTATGAATCATGCAAGAAGTTGCAGCATTCCGGATGATTAGTGAATCCCTAGCAATTTCAGTACTTCAGAGGGAGAGATATATAGGAAAAGGAAAGAGTGGTGCTTGCCTGTTCATTATTATTATTATTATTATTTTTATTATTATTATTATTATTATTGTTACGTGGAGGGGACTCTAATTACGAGCTTGACTGTATCTTGTGTGTCAAGAAGACGTATCTCGACTCCATCTAGCAGCAAACTTTCGAACTGTTTCTCCGCGTGTTGATCTTCTGGGAATTATATCGATTTAGACTTTCACACGTCAAGAATGATCAATATCTGTATGATTGTGTCAACAGTTGGCGCTTGAAAAACAATTTAATTATTAATCGACTGGAATTAGAAATCACAATGTCTATCGGGTTATAAAACCTGGTAGGATCTATTAAGTGTTTTCAAAGAAAACACTTCTTCAGAGAAGATATTTCGGGAAACGTCTCATCGAAATGAGGCGTGATGATATAACTACCACATACTTATGCATGACCTTCTTGTAGGTCATGTATATCGCGTTAATTATACAGGTATGTTCGTGTAAATAGGTAACTGATGATTTTCCTTATAATTGTGTTTTGTCTAGTAGTGTTTACGATGGTGGGAATAATATTGTCAGTAACCTATAAAATATTTATCATGCAATTTTGAAGGCGTTGTTCTTAAACTTAAACGTCGATCCTAAACAAGCAGTTTGGTGATGCTGACTTACAATTTGTCTTGTTAGTCAGAGATATTTTAAAACCTTCTTTATGTATTATTTTTTCTTTTCATTACTCTAGTACAACGTAGTATTTTCCTTTAAGGAAACCGTTTCTATTCATCTTCATTGTTGACATTTTATTTAATCTTTTATAACCTTTCTTTTAGTCGTGGCCTTGCTAACGTGAACTCTTAATTAGGTTTCAATTAAGCTTGATTATTTCCTACTTGAACTGCTTGATTTTTCCAGTCCATAATTATTTTATTTTTTGGATTTGTTTATTTTCTATTGTATTTAGTTCTGACCATTTCCTTTCTAGTCCTTAACATTCGATTTAATTTAATCTTGTTAATGTTTAATATGTTGTGGTAATCTATTGTGATTTATTTAAATTATATTAATTTCATTGGATCTACTGTCTTTCCTTGAGATTCATATCTCACCCTTTGGTTTTAATAATTGGTAGCTTATTTTCCTCTGGGTTATAAAACGCTCTGAGGCCTCCATTCCATTTCAGCCGTTCTATTTTAGTTTGGTAGTCCGCACAATAATAATTACCTACAGTATCATTATTATTATTATTATTACTGTTATTATTATTGTTATTATTGTTGTTATTATTATTACGTCTGGAGATGCCAGAGGATACGAATCTACTGAGCTACGCTGATGATGTCGCTGCCTTGATAGTGGCCCGCAATGTTGAGATGGCTCAAATCAAATTGAACCAGGTGATGCAGTGCATAAAAAACTGGATGACGAGTCACAGACTAACACTAGCAGAACATAAAACGGAGATAGTTCTTCTGATGAGGAAAAGGATTGCGACTCTTGTACCAATGACTGTTGGAGATACAGTGATTGAAACATCTACGAGTACAAAATATTTAGGAGTGACACTTGACTCCAAGCTCACATTCTGGAACCATATTCAGAGGCTGACGGGCAATATTAACGGCCCAAAAGCAAGTAAAAGACGCCTCTTCATGACGACGGTTCAGTCAGTGCTCCTGTATGGCTCTGAAGTTTGGGCCGAATCCTTGAAATCTGCATGGTATCGGAGAAGGATAGCTGCCGTACAACGGAGAGCAGCTTTATGTATTGCATGTGCATACCGCACGGTTTCTGAACCTGCAATCCTCACGGTGGCAGCAATAGCCCCTATAGATCTACTTGCATTGGAGTGACAAGAAATCTGGCGTAACCAAGGAGAGCTGGGAAAGAAATGTGCAAAGAAGCGTGCCTTTAATCAACGGATGAGGCGATGGCAACTCAGATGGGAAATTGACCCTCGTGGTAAATGAACCAAGCGACTGATACCACGCCTGGATACCTGGGTCGAAAGAGTCCATGGTGAAGTCAATTATTACCTCACACAACTTCTAACAGGACACGGATATTTCCGGATCCTGCATAGAGTAGGCGGAGCGAGTGGTGCAACATGCATATATTGTGACAACATCGATGATGTACTTCACACCTTCTTCATGTGCGGCCATTGGATGATGAAGAGAGAATATGTGGAAACTGAATTGGGAGAACTGAGACCAGATAATATTAGTTCTGTGATGTTACGGAACCAGCAATCATGGGATTATGCATCAGTGTATGTGTAGGATGTCCTTCGCCAGAAAAAGCGGGATCTGGAAGCGTACGAACGTCCTTAAGAAGAAATGAAGAAAGAAGAAGTTTGAATGGCTAAGTAAGCACGACATCACCCTGAAGTAATGCGAGAGCGGTTCCGGGGTGATGAACGCATCGTGGGAAAAGGGATGTGTTTTTAGTGGTTAAGAATCCCATACTACTGTGGAGTGCGGACCCTTCACAAGTGTCTTTTGAAGATTTTCCACACTCCCTCGTAAAAAAATATTATTATTATTATTACTATTATTAAGTTCGATTTAATAGTGTTCGGGTAATCGGTAAGGCACGAGGGTGGTGCTCACAGTCTCATAAAGGCTGGGAACACCTGCCGTAGTTCAGCGCAGTGTGATGCAATGTGTACAGCACTACAAGTCCATCTGAAGCCCCGGAAAATATGCGAACTACTAACCTTCTCCTTGCCCCTGAAGTAATTTTAATGATAATTAATCGTAGTATATTATGCCCAACTGATAAGAGGTTATTTAGTTTTATAGTAATAAACTATCTTCCAAAATTAAATATATTTGATTCACGCTGAAGGACGACACCACTTACTAGACTAATACACTCGACATTTTATTACCAATTGTTTCCTAAGATTAATTGTATTTAATACCATTGGTATTCAATTGAGATAGTTATGTATCCTAAGGCATACATCGCTAATGCTAACCTTTGGTAGACATCTACAAATTAGCATGACAGTTGCATATAGCCTACTTAAACGTTGAACCAGTAAACGTGCTCCGAATTCCGTTGGAAACACTGTTAATACCTTACTTTGAATTATGTCGAAAACAATTTGGCCTAATAGTGAGCAAAATTTGTAATAGTTTTCCCATGCATAAATACTGAGATATGAAGCCTAGCCTTCAATGGCCCTGAAAGTAATTTTGGCTGTTGGCAGGTTACATATCACATATATTATTCTTAGTTGCTTTATATAATTTGAGAAATATATTGCACATACACTATTTGCTTTAAATTCATAAACACATATGTTTATTACCTGCAGTTTAACATTGGGTTTATAAATTATAATATTATGTTAGGTACACAAATATCCACCATTTATGTGGGCATTGGACATCGTCCAATGGCATAGTATCATCTTCGTCCTTATTGGCAGTAATAGTATTCTCTTCGCCTTTGTTGGCAGTAATAATATTCTCTTCGCCCTGATTGGCAACAATAATGCTTCACTCCCGCGCATAGGAGTCTCGCTTCTCGCTGTAGAAGCCCTACTTACTTATATTTAACTAAAAGTCTAGTCCTAGTTTGGTCGTCCCTAGGGTCATCTCCTGAGTCCGGCGTGGAGCTGGCAATTTCTCCCACCATCCTCAGAAAGTCTCCACTGCAGGTCTTGGCTTCGACGACCGTGGCAC
Source organism: Meconema thalassinum (assembly GCA_946902985.2). Lineage (NCBI taxonomy): Eukaryota > Metazoa > Arthropoda > Insecta > Orthoptera > Tettigoniidae > Meconema > Meconema thalassinum. Next base: position 1,408,669,637 of record OX336388.2, read on the forward strand.
ATAGTGGGTGTAACATCTCTTCGTCTTAGGGGCAGGCTAGGCACACCTAGGATTCCGAAGTTTGCCTGTGCCGGGCCATGAATGCCTCAACCTTACGTGGTTCGTCTTTTTGGTCTAGTCGTTAAGTTAACTAGGGTAAGGCTCATCATCGCCTTACCCGCTCTGCTCCAGTGTGGTGCCTCTGGCCTTCTGCTTGTGCCGTTATCACCAATCAGCATGTTATCAGATTCCTTTTTATGTAAAAAACAAGGTGTTCAGTAAAGAACATATAGCCTACTTTCTACTAAATGCATGGGTATTGTTATAACTCTTTGTCCTTTTCAAGGAGTATGATTGAATGTTGGTTGTAGTAGCTTGTTGAAATACAACGTGCTATAGGGATATTAAACATGAATGTGAGGTGCCCTTTGCTAGTGCTACATCTGTACCAAATTTCGTTCATTCCGTTCCACCGAGTTCGATTTAATAGGGGAAATCAATTTTGACATAAATATGGCCGCCATCCGCAAACTATTAGGCTAATGACCTATTAGATTGGTCAAAGGATGCTCCCTACGTAAAGGTATGTTGTTGCAACGTTTGGTAGAGATCGGATGATTAGGTTAATCGTAATTTGATTCAATCTTTGAACATTCGTGTGGCCGCCATTACGTTTCAGTCAAGATGGCGGCGATATAAAACATGACACTAATGTGCCCTTTGCTTTCGTTCCATTCGGTTCCACCGTGTTTGAATTAATAGGGGGAATCAATTTTGACATAAATATGGCCGCCATCCGCAAACTATTAGGCGAATGACGTATTAGATTGGTCAAAGGATGCTCCCTCCATAAAGGTATGTATTTGCAAAATTTGGTATAGATCGGATGATTAGGTTAATCGTAATTTGATTTAAGCTTTGAACATTCGTGTGGCCGCCATTACGTTTCAGTCAAGATGGCGGCGATATAAAACATGACACTGAGGTGCCCTTTGCTAGTGCTACCTCTGTACCAAATTTCGTTCCATTCGGTACCACCGTTTTCGAATTAATAGGGGGGATCAATTTTTACATAAAGATGGCCGCCATCCGCAAACTATTAGGCTAATAACTTATTAGATTGGTTAAAGGATGCTCCCTCCATAAAGGTATGTAGTTGCAAAATTTGGTAGAGATCGGATGATTAGGTTAATCGTAATTTGATTTAAGCTTTGAACATTTGTGTGGCCGCCATTACGTTTCTGTCAATATGGCGGCGATATAAAACCTGACACTGAGATGCCCTTTGCTAGTGTCACCTCTGTACCAAATTTCGTTCCATTTGGTTTCACCGTGTTTGAATTAATAGGGGGAATTGATTTTGACACAAAGATGGCAGCTTTCCGCAAACTATTAGGCTAATGACCTATTCATTTGGTCAAAGGATGCTTCCTCTATAAGGGTATGTTGTTGCAAAATTTGGTAGAGATCGGATGATTAGGTTAATCGTAATTTGATTTAAGCTTTGAACATTTGTGTGGCCGCCATTACGTTTCTGTCAATATGGCGGCGATATAAAACATGAAACTGAGATGCCCTTTGCTAGTGTCACCTCTGTACCAAATTTCGTTCCATTTGGTTTCACCGTGTTTGAATTAATAGGGGGAATTTATTTTGACACAAAGATGGCCGCTTTCCGCAAACTATTAGGCTAATGACCTATTTATTTGGTCAAAGGATGCTTCCTCTATAAGGGTATGTTGTTGCAAAATTTGGTAGAGATCGGATGATTAGGTTAATCGTAATTTGATTTAAGCTTTGAAAATTTGTGAGGCCGCCATTACGTTTCCGTCAAGATGGCGGCGATATAAAACATGACACTGAGGTGCCTTTTGTTAGTACTACCTCTGTACCAAATTTGGTTCCATTCGGTTGCACCGTGTTCGAATTAATAGGGGAATCGATTTTCACACAAAGATGGCCGCCATCCGCAAACAATTACCCTGATGACTTATTAGATTGGTCAAAGGATGCTTCCTCCATAAAGGTATTTTGTCGCAAAGTTTGGTAGAGATCGGATGATTAGGTTAGTCGTAATTTGATTTAAGCTTTGAACATTTGTGTGGCCGCCATTACGTTTTCGTCAAGATGGCGGCGATATAAGACATGACACTGAGGTGCCTATTGTTAGTACTACCTCTGTACCAAATTTCGTTCCATTCGGTTGTACCGTGTTCGAATTAATAGGGGGAATCGATTTTCACATAAAGATGGCCGCCATCCGTAAACTATTACGCTGATGACCCATTAGTTTGGTCAAAGGATGGTCCCCCCATAAAGGTATGTTGTTGCAAAATTTGGTAGAGATCGGATGATTAGGTTAATCGTAATTTGATTTAAGCTTTGAACATTTATGTGGCCGCCATTACGTTTCCATCAAGATGGCGGCGATATAAAACATGACAGTGAGGTGTCCTTTGCTAGTGCTACCTTTGTACCAAATTTCGTTCAATTCGCATTCACCGTGTTCGAATTGATAGGGGGGGACAGACATTCACAGTACACACACTCACACACACACAGACACACACACACACACAGACTCACACACACACACATACACACACACACACAGAGACTCACTCACACACACACATACACACACACACAGACAGACACACTTTTTTCGCCCTGTGTTGATCTCATAAGTCTACTTTCATTTTTTGCAAAAATCGAAAGTAGGCTAATATAAGTGTACTGTGTAAATAATTTATTGTTTATAAAATGTAAAATTTTTCAAGTGTTTTGGGGTTGTAGAAACTTCTAAGTGCATAGACTACTTCAGGTCTACTGTGCTATGTCGGATTCCAGCTGTAATGCTTTGTTGATTTTCCTGGAGGCGTTAGTAGGGTTTATGGCGTTAGGTTCCCTGTTATTAGGATCCGGGGGGTATTATCCGTTGAATAGGCTTGAAGCAAGGTAGGAGAGGGTTGCGCATCTTTGGGCTTCATGTAAATGGTGGCCTAAAGCCGGTGATGCTGCTGGGACGCTTCTACAATGAGTGGACGGGGGTAGGTATTTCCCAGGATTGCAAAAATATAAAAATTCCATGCAGGGGTAATACTAATGATAACCCAGGTATGTGGATGGGATATTCCATGCATGTGTCTGGATATGAGGCGAATCCGCACTCATCTAAGGATAGGTATCGGTCAGTGTAAAATAATATTATGTCCCTTTCATGCGGGATTATTTAATTTAAAAAAAATGGTTAGTATATGAATTTGGCCTCATCTCTTACTTGGAGATGCGCATTACGCTTAATTGTCGTTTTCCGACACACCCCTAATATTCAGGTGTTAGCATTGAGATCCAGGGCGTATGAAGCCCTCTCTTTAAACGCATGAAGTCTATCAACCCCGATGTATATTTTGTCATGTAGTGTAGCTGATTTTGTCGTGTCTGTATGTCTGTGTTGGTTAATGTTGTAATTGGGAAGGTTATGGAAGGGGAGTAGTGTAGTAAGATGGTAGCCTGTGGGTGGTATATTGGTAATCCCGCTGGGATTGTCCCCCTATGCTCCTGTCGTCCTCCCTTGGTCCATGTCTGCTTTCTATCCGCTTCTTGGGATAGTAAAGTGTGGTGACGCTGTGACGTCACGGCCTAATTTGGTCTCCCATTTGTAGTGTTAATGTAGCAAGTGATCGTGGTGTGCCTGGCCATGTCCTGATAGCCTGTAATGATTTTTTAGAAATAAAATCGAGAAAAGAAGTTATTAGGGGGAGGTCTTGTTTCCTCAGAGCCCCTGTCTGTATTTGCCCCTGATTAGTGAGCGCGTATGTATGAGACTATGTTCCGCTACCCCATGCGGGCGGGAGGCTTGTTATCGGCTAAGTCCTATCGTGTATCGCGTGTCTGAGTGTCAGATGGCGCGTGCACCTTGTCAACATCTTTGTAGATATGTCCCTGTGGCCCTAAGATAATGTGGCCCACAGTATCCGCATATTGCTAAATGTCACCAATGTTGTAACAGTGCTGAAAAATGTATGGCATTATAATTGGTCTGTGTTTGTGATTTCATGGTCACTGCCGATATAACAATAGTGTCTGTCGGCAGCAGTGTTGCAATGCGGTGGTCTCTGCAAGTCAGTATTTCGTCATGTTATGTTTACATTTGTTTGTGTGCATGAAGTCTCTGACATTGCGTAGGTCGGCTGTCGGAACGTGAATTTTTGCGAACTTCGGCATGTTGTTATTGCTTGAGATTCCGTGAGTGTCAGTGTGCTAATCTGTCCCGCTTTTGTTAATCGATGTTATGTGTACACTGCTTTCGCAAGACTTTGTTTTGTGTAATCCGTGTCTGGGAAGTCTATTGTGATCCCCTTGGAGGTTACCGATAAAAACAAGTAGTTCCGTGAAGAACTATACAGCCTATTTTCATATATCCTGCTCATGTTAATTGCCTCTATCAACATACAAAATTTCAGTTTAATTGCTGTAACAGATTCGTAGATATTGAGAACCGTCTACATATTTCAGATGGTCGCCAGGTTGGATTTCTATTTTTGTACTATTACATTATGATTATTGTGTACGGGTGGTATTCAAACTTCAATCGCATGATTAGAACACAAGAAGTAAAAACGAGATTTTAAAATTACGCACAGCAGCCATCTTGTGATTATGGAAACAATTGAAATAAATTAGATGCCAGTGGACCAACATTTGCATAAGCATTTAATGTGCAAAGTTTCACGGCACTCGGATAGTTAATTCGCGAGAAACGTCCATTTAAATATTTATACTTCGCGTCGCCGCCATGTTGGATTTGTGCTCACCAGGTTACTGAAAGTCCTATAGGTGAACATATGTTCATAGTCTCTATGAACATAAAAAAATCAGTTTGGTTGCTGTAAAAGATTCATAGATATTGAGAACCGTCTAAATATTTTGGAAGCTCGCCATTTAGGATTATTATATGTATAGGCCATAGAGTTATGTACTATTCAAGGACAATTATTGCCTAGGTTCATTATTCAAACTTTCACTTCGATCGCATGATTACGTCACAAGAAATAAAAACATAATTTTAAAATTTCGAACAGCCGCCATCTTGAGGTTATGTAAACAATTGAATTGAATTAGATGGCAGTGCATTACAATCTGCAAAATCATTTACTGTACCACATTTCACTGCGCTCAGAGAGTTAAATCACGAGAAAAGAATATTAAAATATTTCAAATTCGCTTGGTCGCCATGTTCGTTTTGTATTTTACAGGTTTATGAAATATACATAGCTAAACTTGTATCAGTACCCTTTATCACCGTACAAAATTGCAGGGTGATATCTGTAATAGTTTCGGAGATATAGAATGTCAGTGAAATATTTCGCACAGCCGCCATTTTGAGGTTATGTAAACAATTGAACTAAATTAGCCTCCAGTGCATTACAATGTGTATAAACATTTGCTGTACCAAGTTTCATTACGTTTGGATAGTTAAATCGCGAGAAAAGTCTATTTAAAAGTCTCAACTTCGCTTGACCGCCATGTTGGTTTTGTAATCACCAGGTTTTTGAAAGTCTCATAGATGAACTTCTAGTAGTGCCCTTTAACACCGTACACTATTTCAGGGCGATATCGGTAATAGTTTCGGAGATATTGAATGCTAGTGAAATAATTCGCACAGCTGCCATGTTGGATTGGTGAGAAATAACAAAATTTGAAGGGCACGGTCGAGGTCGCCGGGAATAGTGCTATGAACCTACCGAGTTTCATTGACATCGCTCCAGCCGTTTAGATTTTATTAGGGGGGGACACACACACACCTCACGCACACACACACACACACACACACACGGACAAAAGGTGATCTCATAAGCCTATTTTTTCAAAATTGAAAATAGGCTAAAAAACCTCCTGTGTCTATAGGCATGTGTCTGACGCAGTTATTTACTTATCTGTGGCCAACTTCAGTGTAATTGGGCGTCTGGATGTTTGTTTCCCATGGCGTCCAATTTTTGCTGGGATTCGGACCCGTGATCATGTAATTCTCCGTGTTCTATGTCTGCGTTGTGTTTTTTTTGATTGTGTCTTTCGTACCAAAAATACCATTGGTTAGTTAGTTTTTGGTACGAGTGTGGTGTGTGGTTATGAGTTGCTGTAAGGACCCGGCTTGCTGTAAGGACCTGGTATGACGATATCTATGCCGTATATACCATGGCACATGTATCGTGTATTTGAAATGCGCAGATGAGAATACGCATTCCTGTGAAGAATTTGTGTGTTTTTGAATTCTCCTCGTAGTGTAATTTGGGGAGTTATAAGGTTTTGGATCTGACGTGAATGATGGCGTTTGTTCCAGTTCAACCTGGAGTGGTCTTAGTCTGTCTGTATATGTGAAGGTCACCCAGTCACGAGTGTCTTATTTCTGACGGCGAAAATATTGAATTACAATGGCGTGCGCACTCACTTGTTACTTGTTTTGACAATGCTCCGTGTCCGGCACGTGTGTGTGTCTGGGCCTGAGTGCTATCTCTGTAGTTGCGAGTAGAGCTTTCCGTAATGTAAAAGAACCTTTCGCTAAGTACATTTGTGTTCCCAAGTTTTGTGTTAACTGTAAGCGTGGGTCGAGTATATCCCTATTAATGGTACTAAATGTCGTTATGCACGAGTGTCTCCGGGCCGCTAGTCGCGTGTTTGGTGACTAGGTGTCGGGGGTGATTTTGTTGTTTTCCGCTTATGAATATCTGTTAGTGTAACTGTCCCTTACTTTCCTATCCTGCGACTGGATAGCTACCCGACCTTACATTCCTGGTATTCAGGAGGTTGCGGGTTTGAGACCGTCTTTAACCAGAGTAATTGTTTCTGGTGCCATTCTAGGTTGTGTCTCCGGGACAGTTCTGTTAGCGTATTAACTTGTTATGTGGCAATGTGAATTGGCTGTGTGCCGTCCAAAAATATGTAGGCTTTCCCAAAGTCTGGGATTTTCACCCTATGGTGTTTGTGTTTTAGCTTGCGTGTTGTTATGGAGGTGAGAAAAAGTCATGTTATAGGCAGTGCAATGTGTCACGTCTGCCTGTGGATTAAATGCATACAGTTCAACTTGGCTAACTTTCCTTTCTCGGGATTAATGAATGAGGCAGAAAAAAATGAGTTATGCAACGCTCCGAATTAAGAGAGCACTTTTGAATAAAGTAGCGAAAATATATTGTATCTCGCCTGCACACTGCTTTATGCTTATTAAAGCGGGTTGCCAGGCGGCGGTAGTCTGTAAAAATTGTGTCGTAAACAATATCAAAAATGTTTAAAAATGAAAAGTAGGACCTGAGTGTACTATCCACCTATTTGGTGACGTTAGTACGACAGTAATCTAGTTACGTCTCAGGGGAATCTACCATTTTTGAAAAATAGTTTGAGATTCTTAATTCTTGCTACGATTAGGGCTCTCGCCCGTCACAAGAGAATCTATCAAACTGTGGGACCGGAACATAGAACATGTAGTCATTTCTACCTAGAAAGACCCGCCTAAGCTCTATGCTGTGATTTGATGCTTAAGTTGTGTTCAGAATAGCTCTTTCCGGCCTTAAGCCGCGTGGCTCGCCTGATTGGCTTCCGCTTGGCTTTGCATATTAAAAACTTTACGTTATCCAAGTTATAATGTGGACGAACTATGATCAATAACCATTGCTGGCCTGAGAAAAATGCTAAGGGCCAAAGAAAATCAAGAAGAATTTTGAATTATACACTTTTGGTTTAGCCATGTTGCACTGCATATACATGAAAAAATGTGCAGTTTATGTTTGTGAGTCTCTGTGTGTCTATTGTCGTATTTCTCACGTGTAAACGAGCTTACGTGTATCTATAATATCGGTGCAAGTGATATTAGTTTATTTTTGTGTCCCTGGTGGAAGTCGTTATTCCCGTCCGAGCGTCCTTGGTCTGAAAGGTGAATACTTTCGCCTGTTACTAGGGCATAGGCCCCTGAAACCCATTGAGGCGCTCCTTTGCCATTTTCTGGTGGTTTTTCTAGCAAAGTAAGCCTGGGCCTACTTTCACCGTAGCGTCTGGCTGTTGGCCTGAATGTGGTTGTGTTCGAGGGCCTACTTGCGCTCTGCGCTACCCTAGTAGAGTTTACGGGGGTGTGTGTATTTTTGCCTGACCGGTCTCGTGGGGTAGGTAATAGGATCTTTCTTATACCCCGTGTACTGTGTGTTAGCGGCTGGTCAGAGTGTGCGGGTGTGTGTTGTGCACCCTGAGGGCCTGAAGGCAACACCCTCTTATGCATTCGCACCTGGGGTACGAATGCTGGTGCCCGCTTCCATTCTGGCAAACTTGCCCTTTGAACTAGCGGTAAAGGCTGTTTAATTGCCTGTGTTTGCCCTGGCGCTGTAGTGGCGTGTAGTCTGACCGCTATCTAGCCTGTGGCCACGGTAGACTCCTGCCCTTGTGTTTGCCTATTTGTGTAGGTGTGTGTAGGCTTAATGTGCTGTAGGGCGGGCTCTACGTCCTCAGCCCGTGACGTGGTTACCTCCCGTTTTCTCCCTGTTATGTCATGCGTGACCGAGAGTCCTGGCGTCAACTCCCTCTCGTTCGTCCGTTCCGAGGGGGTTGGCGTAGGTTCTGCTCCTCGGTTTGGCAAAATTGCCTTCCGAACCGGAGCTAAGGGATGTGTAATGGTGTAACTTTGTCCCCGCAGTGTATTGGAGTCTAACCTGGTCGTCTTCTGGACTGTGGCCACGGTGAACTCCTTCCCTGGTGTGGCAGTACATGGCGAGAGGGACATCCTCGCAAATTGCCGAGTTAGCGTATCTACGCTTATGTCCTCTCTCGGCTGGGCTGGTGGCCCTACCATGAACTCAAAAATGGCCTTGTTAGCTTGGAGCTCGCGGTACTCGTCCCAAATTTGGGTGTACTGCCTATTGAGGCTCCTAGCCTGCTGGCAAACTGTTGTGTCAATGTGCTTGTGTCCTGTACAGTTCTGTGGCCGCCAGTTGGAGAAACGTTTGTTCGCGAATGAGCTCCCTGTATTGAGTGTGTAAACTTGTGTAGTGCACCCTCATTCTCTCGAGGGTTGCAGTATCTATTACGGGACCATGTGTGGTGATTAATTGGTCGTATATTCTGTTTCTTTGGACATGGATCCTATTGAGGTGTTGATGTATGTGCCTCAAGTGCTTGTGTGCGCATCTCAATCGCGCTGTCCTACCCTCTGACGGAGTGTATGGCTGTTTGCCCTGTATTGCCCCGATTTTTGTTTGGAGTGCCCGTAACTGTGTTTGTCGGCTTTATATGTGCCTCTGGCATCTTAGCAATAATGCTAATTGTATCAGCGTACCCCTATTGCCTATATGGCTTACAATCTCTGTTGCCTCTGCATGAGGTGCCATTCTGCGTTAAGGGTGAGTGTAAGGTGAAATGTGTACGCAATTTCTGCCTCTTTCCAGGGGGTGGGGTTGATGTGGGAGAAAAAAAATTCCCTGTGTAGCTAGCTTGAAACAAAAATGATGCTGTCTGTCAGAGAATTTTTTTCCCAGTCTCGCTTGGCTGTATGCGGTACGGGCCGTTTTGACCACGAGAACTCGTTGTATGAGCCCTATTTTACTGTGCGTGGTACCCGGCCTCCACCAATCTGTTTTAGATCCCTTAGTTCGGGGTAGTTAGATCTAAAACGGATGTGTTATTGTGTTGATTTGGAGAGTGATTCCTAGAGGGGGGCAGCTTCCCGTAGCTGGTTAAGCTGACCAGTGTGGAGGGTTGTTTAGTGTTAGGATGCTAGGGGATGCTCCTATAAAGACGTAAGTGTACCTCGGGGGATGAACCTCTGCGTATAGGTTAATGTACTAGCCTCTCAGCTGGTTGGAGAGAGTTATATAACCGACGTGCGTGTGTCAGCTATGTGTGGGCGGCTCGCTTGTGAGAGACACAATAGAACTTGAGCCGGCAATTACAAGCTACTGTTGTCACGCTTACTCGTGGCGGGAATCAGGAAAGGCGTTAGGACGTAAAGAGGCGTGTTATTAGTAAGACAAGTGTAGTGTACTGACCAAGTATTTATTGGTCAGTGATGTATGAAATTGTATGTCCCTTTTAGGGGAATGTAATAAATGTTATAAGTTTAAGTGTACAAGTTTGTGGAGTAGGTTACAAAATATAGGATCTCTGAACACTGCTGACTCACCTGATGATAACAGCTAGGGCCTCCGGCTGACACACTGTATGACTGATAATCGAGAGAGAGCTGTCCTCCTTAAGGCCTTCCTCTTATAGGCTTTGGTGTTGTGCTGTCAGCATTCCATTGGCATAGATGCCCCAGTTAGTTATAGTGTAGCTGTTTATGGTGTGATGCAAGTGTTTGGCAAGCCTTCCAGGCTGGTTAGCTGCCCTTGCTGTGTGAAAGATGTTGTTCTGGACTTATGAGATTTGCCAGTTAGGGGTGGTTTTAATAGATGATGGAGGGTGGCTTCCAGGGGGTGCAGCCCCCTGGGGGCCTGTACAATATCATAATCAATACGGGAAAATTTAGAATAATGTCTTAAGTTATAGATATTCATAATATTATGTTAGTAACATTAATTATACTTTTCCGTAGTTTTTCAATTCTATTCCAGTTTAAATGCCGAGATATCACCTAATTAAGGCCACGGCCGCAAATCTCTAACGCAGTTACAACTACTCACACTAGTACATTAAGCACAATGGCACAGTATATCATACAGATTTTACACACGCCAAAGTACACGGGGATATGTGACCATGATGTCGTGAAGCCCCTAAATGAATCAATAACAAAAATAAAAACACCTCCACTTTGTTGCAATTAATAATTTTCACATAATAGTCTCCCAGAACAGAAGTTGGACCCGGGTCATTTCAGCTTAGGCATTAGGCAACCCCAGGGGAGTGCGACAGGCTTCGGCAGCCGGCACAGTTCATATCCTCGCCGCTAGATGGGGGCTTTATTCATTCCGTTACCTGACCCGGTCGGTCGACTGGAAGCAGGCTGTGGATTTTCATTAGGCAACCCTTCTTACATGTACAATTGCTCTGCTGTTCATGAGGAATAAGAAGGCATCAGAAGAAATTATATATGAGCAAGAGATGTTAATCGTGTTCAAGAGAACATTACTGTAACTAATACGATTAACTTATGGTAGCTTGCCACGATGGGTGAGTGTTTATCGTGTCGGTCTACTAACCCCAAGCTTGCAGGTTCGCTCCTGGCCGTGGTAAGTGATTTTTGAAAGGCTGCAAAAATACGACACGCATGTCATTCGATGTTGGCATGTCAAAGAACCATTTGAATTCAGTAGGCCGTGTTCATAATGTCAACATTAATCTCGGGAGTTTCCGCCAACACAATGTTCCTCATTTCTCTACTAGAAAGCGCTATAGTGTTCAAGGAGCTTAGATATCTAACATCTAACCTCCTTGACTTTAATAGTACTTCAAGAAACAACGAAATTCGACATGCAAGCTACTCTCTGGGTGTCAAATAACAAAGCTTGCACCCGGCACTGTGGCCATACGATATTATTATTAACTTATGGTGTTGCAGAACCAAAATATACAATCATGGATATGGTTTTATTTGTGTATTAGTATTAAAAATATCGGGCACGCTTGCGCTTGTTGTCATGGTAACCAGGTGTCGGAGTTTGTTCATGCTATTTCCAGGTAGACCCCCAGCCCCCATGTTAATAATAATAATAATATCGTATGGCCTCGAGTGCCGGGTGCAAGCTTTGTTATTTGACACCCAAAGGGTAACTTGCATGCCGAATTTCGTTGTTCCTTGAGACACCATGAAAGTCAAGGAGGTTATATATCTAAGCTTCTTGAACACTATAGCGTTTTCTAGTAGTGAAATTATGAACTTGGTGTTGGCGGAAACTCCCGAGATTAATTTTGCCATTGTGAACACGGCCTACTGAATTCAAATGTTTTTTTTTGACATGCCAGCATCGTTTGACATCGTAATTTTTGCCGCCTTCCAAAAAATCTCTTACCACGGCCAGGAGCGAACCTGCAAGCTTGGGGTTAGTAGACCGTCATGTTGACCACTCACCCACCGTGACAAGCAGTCCCCATGTTAATAAAGCTGTAATGCAATAATGGAATGCAGTTACTAGTTTGTTGAAGAAACTTCATTGAACCTACTCCTTATGATATACTGAATACCTGGACGAAGTTGGATGTTTTTCAGTTGGTAAACATGATTTTACCCAATTGTGACGGATTATTCCCTAATTGTGAAAAAAAATAACTACACATGGATGACCGCTGATCAGTTTCTATCTCAAGCGATCATCATCAAGTGTACATATTATAAATACTTTCACCCATACTTTCAGTCACAGATGTTATAGCCTAAGTGTTATGAATCTGATGATGATCTCTTGACGATGGGTTCAGATCGGTGAAAACGGTGTAGAAGGGTGCAAAGGGCCTAAATGCAGGGAATGGAGAGGACTGTCCGAAATTCCAAGTGAACAGTGTTACTCGCCGGGTTCCAAAAGATAAATACGTAAAATTGTGTTCATATCGGTGAAACGTTCTGGATTTGTATAAATAACAAACAGACAAATTGGGCCCTAAAACCACGTTTTATGACCCTAGAACCGACCGTGTCGGAAGTATTTCGGTGTTGTAGTAGGGATCCAGAGATGCTGGGAATTGAGGTGTAACTGTAGGAATATTTAAATGAGTCTATTGTTGGCTACCAGTGCAGGCTGAATCACGCCGTCACCCGTGTTCACGTGCAGAATTGCGAAAATAGTTACTTCTTACGCTCCTAACAAATTGCAGTCTCGGAAAATAATTAGTGCAAATTTCTTAGTCCCCTTAAAACTGTCACCATCATGAAAATTTTAGGTCTCCGTATAAGTGCGACGGTGTTGGCGCAGCACGTGGAGGTTATCAGATGCAATAAGTGTTCATGATTTCAATTTTTTTCGATGTAGGTTACTCCTATTATTATTGTTACGTGCAAGAGCCCGTCCCAACGTTTCAAACATGTAATTTCCCTGGGATGCAATTCTTGACTTTTTTGAAACGACCGCTTCGTCGCTTGGTTCCGTCTGTGAACACGAGATGGTAGCTGCTGTCGGACCTTGGAAGTCTGCACGTGGTTCCTACTTCTCCAATAGAATGCGTTGGTTGTACCTTATTAAAACTCATCCTATGCCTGTCGTGTGTGAAGGCAATTATAATTCTACATCGTAAACAAAAGAATATTTATATTTCATGATACCGCCAAAATGGTTACTTAATTATGACATTGTTGATTGAGGTGTCAAGCCTTGATTGGACGTTGAACATTTACATGAATGCAGTTCGGCAGCTGACGCATATTTTCTCCGCCATCTTGTGGAGTTCTTGGGCTGTCTGTTTGTAAACAAGAAGCCGGCCGCTGGTGTGAAGGAATATCTCTTTGTGTGCTAGGGGGCTTACCCCCTGGCTTTTACCAAATATGAATACAAATTCAACTAAGAAACGCCTGTGCTACATAAGAATTCAATTTCTTCCTTTCGCCTGGACGATGAAAGTGATGGAGAATCGCAACTGGATGCGAACGAGTGCTGGTCATCTAAACGACGCATGTGCCGGGTTAGCCAGTTTTGAAGCACATGTAGTGCCGTACAGAATTTAAAAATTATGTGTTAATTATTTTATTATTAGTGTGTCTCCACTGAGAAGGAAATAAGGTACGTTATCATTTAATGTTTTTTTATATTATTGTTATGGAGTTCCGATATCATCTGATAGTAATCTTTTAATTCTGTACCTTATTTGTTTTATAGGCCTAATTATATTTCTGTTTTAATAACGTTACCTGATTTATTTTAATTTTGTTATCTTTTCTTCGTACTGTCCCCGATAATCCGGATAGTAGGCTGTCAGATATCCGCCCCCTCAATCGGATTGCCAATAATCAATCGCACCGGCACAGCTACATCAATGAAAATGGCACTGACAGATACTACCGAGATTAGGGCACAGTAGTTAACAAGAAATTATTGCGGAACACACCAAAATATACGGGGGTTCATACTTACCTTTTACTTACCTATTCAATTTAATCTCGGGTCTGGGTTTTCAACTGGATCACTTAATAGTATGCCCTCACAATAACCTCCACCACGATATTTAATATGAACCAAGACGAAACAAGAAAATTTAAACTGCACAATAATTTATTTCACATAAAGAAAATAATTTAACAAAATTTAACAACAAAATATACGTGGCAATCAGAAGCCATTGTCAATGCAACATGTCCTCCTGTAGGACTTGTAGACTTTACATACTAAAATTCAGCTTTCTCTAGCTCAAAAGAACGTAATAATAACAATGCACTTTGGAATGGATAAGGGAGCTGGGACGAGACTTATAGCATTTGTTTCCTTGTTCTTGAACTTCACATTTTATTTATAACCGCGAGGCTGCTATGTAGATGACCTTGGCCTCTATCATACAGTTATCTGGCCACCTGCGATACACCCTGCACCATGTCGCATGCTTGCATCGTCAAATGGACGCACCAGTTCATCCAATGTTAGCATATGCTAGTTACCTCAGAGCCTAGCTCCTTTTCAAAACACTTTAAATGTTCACATCTCAACTCAAATATTATCACGCAAATCTTTTAACTGCTCCGTTCAAATATCAATGGATTACTCTAATAATCCCAAATCTTGTTTAATTGTATAATCCAATTGTTTAACTAGCGTTGTTTAGAGTAAAATAACGAAAACGCTGAATGTTCATAACAAAATGTTCATTAATTATTTATAACATTTTAAATTGTTTATAACATTGTCAAACGACAATTGAAAAATTTATACACGCCTCTATTAATCCCGTTCGTTTCAAATTATTATTAAAGATCTTTACATAGTTATTTACATTATTTATATTATTTATATTAGAAATACATTAAACCACACGTTTATCCGGTTGATAATTACTTAAATCGGTGTGATATAATCGACCAATGAAGGTTAGTTATATTTAAATTTTAGATTCAGGTTTAATAAGATTTAATAATTATTATTATTTGTGACGGTAACCTCCATTCAAAATCGTTGTCTCAAATTATTTAAACACTCATGTTAATTTTAACAGTAACTTCACATGAATAATTTTCAGTGGACCTGAACAATACACTCAGCGGAAAAATACCTCGCTCAAAACGCACAAAATTGCACCAAAAATTGGCCCATAATTCATCATATATCTCATTATATATGGCATCAAAATCTTCCACAATACACACAAAAAACCTCCACTTATAAATTCATCATTATCATCAATATTACTGTGGGAACCTCCTTCACTTATTACAGGGCATTATTCATCAGCGACTTTTACACGTCCACTGAACTAACGATTATACATCCATAGTTCTTCTTTAAAAATTCTTATATTCATCAATTGTATCGAAAACTGTTATTATATTTAACCTTCGTGGGTTTCATTCATGAATCGATATGAAGTAGAAATTTGCCAATCACAAATAAATTTAATAGCAAATACGATTAGACACGCCTCCCTGGTCTATCAAAATTGAGATTAATATCATCAAAGTATCGCAGTATAAAAATACTATCTTCAATCAAAGTTCATCTAAACTGCATAAATAGTCGAATAGAATACAATTAGACTGTGGAATGCAAACATTATTGTTCCAATCTAGAATTGAGAAAAACTCCTATCAAATGTTCATTACTATAGTGTACTCAATAAATCGTAATCAAAGTTCATATTTCATAAAATTGTCTATAATGCAATGGTATTTCAAAATTGACGATAAATGTCTATGTTGCAATCATGTTCATAAAACGACTAGTATTTCCAAGATCGTCGATAAAGTATTAGATATTAACGCTCTAAAATCTTTTAATCATTCTTCTTTCTTGAGGATGACAGAAAATTGGTCAAAGTAATTTACTGAATAGAATTACTTTAATAAAATGACACGCTGTCTGAATTCAAATTAGCCATAGAAAATCGTTAACTTTACAGTCAAATCGTGACTACAAAAATATGCAAATTACTGAAAGAATATATTATCAGTCTCAACTGATCCAAAATTATTTAAATATGCCAATGACATAATAATGTCTCAATAAATCGTAGAAAAAGGCATAAATCAGCAAAGTGTACGGAGTACAGAAATGTCAAGCAAGAATATGGGGCAAAATATATGGGACAGAAAATATGGGAAAAATAGTTGCTCAGATATCGCTAAATGGCTCAAATAAAACAAGAAACGTTCACGACTACCTTATCTGTTGATTGAAGTTCTAGAGGAAAATTTCCAAAGAAGACTGCTGTTGGTTCCATTTCACCACCGTAAAGATGTGCTCCGACCTCGAACCTGGAACCTGCACCCTTGGTGAATAGAGTTGCTTCCTCCTCCGGAAATAGCACTGCTCCGTGTAGACGATAGACATCCTTCTGGCAAAACTCTTCTTTGTGAGCCGGGTCCACCCTGGCCTCTCTTGATAGTTCCCTGAATTTCTGGTAGAAATTCGCCATGAAGTTTATTGCAATTATTTCCGCAGAAATGTTCATAATTGTGGAGTATGAAGATATTTCCACTGCCATTTGATGTAATTCAGCGATGGATTACGATGCATGAGTGTAGTTGGATGTTCACTACATGCTCGCTTTTGTAGAATGACGATTAACGAAGCTCCATGCTGCTATTTCACTCCATTGATATATGTCCCAATTGCATTAAAGTTTTAGTCTTCCATCTCCACTTCCGTTATAATAATTCTCGAAAGTTCTGCCAGATTATATAGTTCCATTGTAGAATGTAGCATTGTATCACCAAATGTAATCTTCAGTATCACGGTTGCAATACATGTGTCAGCCGTAGCGTAGAATGTGGTATTATAAAAGTGCTTCTCAGGTGTCGAGAAAATCACTTTTGTCTGCAGTCTTAAAATGCGAATATCTTCCAAAGTATAATAGTGAAAATGTTCAACTTTCGTACACGCCTCAATATTGTAATGCACAATTGAATTAGCATAAATGCAGTAGCTAACTCTTGATAGATAATCTTGTAGACTCGTTTATGTGTGCGCTCCAACTTCGCCTAGTTTCAGTAACCGTAAAATTGTACTGCTGCACGCTCAGTGCTTGTTCGATGCTGTGGGCTCTGCCTCACGTGCTAATGACGACTTGCTTCACTTAAGAACTCGAAGTCTGACAATATGAGAATCAGAAAAATGAGCCATGAGACATGAGAGCTTCCTCTCTGCTGTGCAAGGCCTTTTATCAACTTCTTAAGGGGCGTATCCATCCCTACCATAGCTTGTTCCTCCGTCATTGCTAGAAGTTCTAACTTTGGCTAATCTTGACGGATTTTCAAATTTCAAAAACTCATAATTAATTTCTTCAAAATTCCAAATCAATGCCATAACTGAAAATAGATTTCCACAATTCTGCATGCCAAAAGTAATTAAATATGGTAATTTCAGTAATCTCCGTCTCCCTCCAAACTATCATTCATTGGTTCGAGCCTCTCCTCCAATAGCGTAACTTCTTCCTCAGCACAATTCCTTGTTTCCCTGCGACTGCGTCGTAAATCTCAGATCCTTCTCGAACAAAATCATGACGTCACCAAGAATCTCAGCTCATCCAGCCTACTTGCATGAATATACACGTCACAACTATGACGGCCATAACTTTATTCACATATGCCAATACAGCCACCGTGGTCTCAGTATAATTCAATTTACGGGAGCATTCTCCCTTCACCACGTTTTAAAAACAGTTGCAAATTGTTTTTAAACTCTGTTATAAATATCTGAATTCACTTGAACACGAAATTGAATTATAATTCTACTCTTGTATGATATTTCCTCTATGTTCCTTAATCATAAGTCTCTTCTTCTCTGGGTTGCGTGTGGTTAATGCATTCTCTCCTCTCTACTTTCTCTTCTGTCCTGTATTCCTGTTTTCCAAATTCTGCTGGCTTGTAGAAGGACCAGGATCGATCACTACATCCTGTTTTTCTTCTGGTTTTCAGCTTCCTTCTCTCTTAATTCCTTCAAATACTGCTGACTTTCTTTCTCTCTCTCTTGATACTTGTTCGGTGTCATAATCTGACCTAGAGAATTCTGATTCCGATTCTGGTACTGGTTATTTCTGTTGTAGTTCCTATTGTACCCATTGTTATTATAGTATCTACCTCTTCCGTTATTATAGTTCCCTCTATTGTTATTCCAGCCTCGTCTTTGCTGATATGGACGGTAACCTTGTGATCCGTTGTTGCGAAAATAATTGTTCCTGTGAGGACCTACATTTTCAGTTTTCTCTTTAGCAGGCTTATCAGTTTGCTGAACTTGATCCATGTAGACTGTATTAATGTCTTTGAATTCGTGCCTCTGACCTTTTTGAACCAAATTTGGCATTGGACTCGTGTAGTCAAGCCTTCTCAATAGTTCGTACATACTGGTCATATCCCTCATATTTGACGATATAATAAGCCGTCTTACCTCCACAGGCAGCATACGTGAAATAGCATCTATCAACTGCTCTGTCGACAATGGGGGTTGTAAGAATCTCAAGCGCGATAACTGGCTCGTGAAGAAATCAGCGTACCTTGGAAGAGTACCCGAATACTTCCTCGAGTATACCTCAGCTCTTAATGAATTTTGTGCTTCTATTGACCAGAATCGTTTTATCAGTGCCCCTGCAAATTCATCGAAATTACTGAAAGTGTACCGAAATGCTCAGAACCATTCAAGGGGTCCTCCAGCTAGAAATCTTTCTACGATTCTCATCTCTCTTTCTCTAGGAATATGGGCTTCAATAAAATAGTCTTTCAGGTTCCTGATATACTCTATCGGTGTTAGACTATCTGCATTACTAAATTTCTGAGGCTTGTCCTCAAAGTTTCGGATGACTCTCACATTTCTTGGATATGAATCCATGTAATTCTTCCCACTATCACGATATTTCCATTCAGGTTCAATATTCCTATCCTCTTCTTCTTCCCGGAATCTGAATATAAGTTCCTCAGGACTAATATCTCTCTCTTCAGTAGCGAGGTTACATCTTCTCACGTAATTTCTATTATCTTCACAAGTCAACCCTTCTGGATCCTTATCTGTGATTTCCGTAATGACTTTCCTAATCAACTCTTCTTTATACGTTTCCAACATGCTATCTTCTCCTAGTTTCAAATTCTGAAGTTTGCTCGTAGTTTCATTGACATCAGAGACAATCTTATGAATTTGTTCCTCTAACGCGGTTTTTAATGCTTGCACGTCCTGACCTATTTGAGTTCTATCCTCTACCTGCTTTTCGGATAGCGAATCCATCCTTATACTCAAATCCTTTCTAATTTGAACTACCTCATTATTTATATCTACCTGTGTACTGGCAAGTTTTCGTTCAATTCGCTCCTGAATCTGATTGACATGTTCCCCACTTGACCTGTTCCATTCATCTTTCCAAACCGTTACATTTGCAGTTAACATTTCAGCAATATCTACTTCAATGTCTTCCTTGAGTAAACGATTATGATCTAAGACTTGGATCCTCATGACCTCTACATCATGTTTTAATCCAGCTAGTGAAGCTGTTGTCCTAACAGACTCGTCAACCAATCTAGTTGTTAAAGCACTAATGTTACGAGTACAAAGCGTTTTTGAAGTTTCAATTTCTTCTCTAACCTTATTAACATCAGTTTGAACTTTGGCAATGTCTACAAAAACTGTATTAACTTCTATTTGCATCTTATTGATATCGCTTTGCATATCATTAACATCAGAATGAATATTATTTATGTCTACTTGAACGTTTGACACATCGGTTCGAACATTTCTAATCTCTCTTTGAACTTCTTCTACCTTGTCTTGTGCAGTAGCAACATCATTCCTAACAACGATTACTTCTGCTCTAGCACATGAAATATCACCCCGGATATTAGCAACATCAAGATTCAACATAGTAAGGCCTTTCTGGACTGAATCAACTTTTCCCTGTACATTGGAAACATCTTTATGGACATTGGATAAGTCTACTTTAACATCTGAGACATCCTTGTGAATGTCAGTCACGGCAATCTGGATTCCCTGGGTACTGGTCTGTAAACGCGACACATTATTTTCCAAGTTTGCAGAACTGGTCTGAAGAACTTTCATATTCTCCTCCATTCTAATAGACAAATTACTAGCATTCTCCTCCATTCGACTAGTATTCCTAGCTTCCATCTCCCTCACACTTTCATTCATGCTCGCTTTCAAACTTTCATCCAGCCTAATAGACAAATTACTAGCATTCTCCTCCATCATCTGCTTCATACTGTTGGACATCTCCTCCAACATCTTTCTCATACTCTCATCTGCCATCTCAATAATATTTCAATAAAAGACCGCGTTAGGGACATACATCAAATAGAGAAAGATAACAACATCTGAGCAACATCTTTCACCATATATAAGTTTGAGCAATTTTCTGTCTTAAATCTAACTTATAATTACTTTATAATTAACTTTCGTAGACACTTCATGTTGAAATAAACTCAAGAACATGTTCAAATTTCCTTGGTTCATTTTAAATATCCTAACACAAATAATTTACATTTACAATCCAAATAGTTTAATTTTATCTTTAATATGACTAAACATGTCATAAGCCGGTCAAATAAAATAAGACTCCAGATCATAGGCGATTTTTCTTAAGTTTCCAGCCTATTTAACCTCTCTCAGGTTGTATAAGATCTGATCTTTTCTGAGTGTAATTTTCCTAATACAACACAACAATTAATCCCTATATAATCACACTCTCAAATTCTACAATTGGCCAAGACATCTAACAAAGAATCAACCTCTTTATTTGAGTCTTCACAATCCCATAGACATCGATAACTTGGTAATCCAATGTTATTCGAGCACTCCACACGTTGATTACACCAATCCAACTGGCGTTCAACCTGGTAATCCAGTTTTGTCGATCCCCACGAAATTGCGGTGCCAATCCTACTGTCCCCGATAATCCGGATAGTAGGCTGTCAGATATCCGTCCCCTCAATCGGATTGCCAATAATCAATCGCACCGGCACAGCTACATCAATGAAAATGGCACTGACAGATACTACCGAGATTAGAGCACAGTAGTTAACAAGAAATTATTGTGGAACACACCAAAATATACGGGGGTTCATACTTACCTTTTACTTACCTATTCAATTTAATCTCGGGTCTGGGTTTTCAACTGGATCACTTAATAGTATGCCCTCACAATAACCTCCACCACGATATTTAAAATGAACCAAGACGAAACAAGAAAATTTAAACTGCACAATAATTTATTTCACATAAAGAAAATAATTTAACAAAATTTAACAACAAAATATACGTGGCAATCAGAAGCCATTGTCAATGCAACATGTCCTCCTGTAGGACTTGTAGACTTTACGTACAAAAATTCAGCTTTCTCTAGCTCAAAAGAACGTAATAATAACAATGCACTTTGGAATGGATAAGGGAGCTGGGACGAGACATATAGCATTTGTTTCCTTGTTCTTGAACTTCACATTTTATTTATAACCGCAAGGCTGCTCTGTAGATGACCTTGGCCTCTATCATACAGTTATCTGGCCACCTGCGATACACCCTGCACCATGTCGCATGCTTGCATCGTCAATTGGACGCACCTGTTCAACCAATGTTAGCATATGCTAGTTACCTCAGAGCCTAGCTCCTTTTCAAAACACTTTAAATGTTCACATCTCAACTCAAATATTATCACGCAAATCTTTTAACTGCTCCGTTCAAATATCAATGGATTACTCTAATAATCCCAAATCTTGTTTAATTGTATAATCCAATTGTTTATCTAGCGTGGTTTAGAGTAAAATAACGAAAACGCTTAATGTTTATAACAAAATGTTCATTAATTATTTATAACATTTTAAATTGTTTATAACATTGTCAAACGACAATTGAAAAATTTATACACGCCTCTATTAATCCCGTTCGTTTCAAATTATTATTAAAGATCTTTACATAGTTATTTACATTATTTATATTATTTATATTAGAAATACATTAAACCACACGTTTATCCGGTTGATAATTACTTAAATCGGTGTGATATAATCGACCAATGAAGGTTAGTTATATTTAAATTTTAGATTCAGGTTTAATAAGATTTAATAATTATTATTATTTGTGACGGTAACCTCCATTCAAAATCGTTATCTCAAATTATTTAAACACTCATGTTAATTTTAACAGTAACTTCACATGAATAATTTTCAATGGACCTGAACAATACACTCAGCGGAAAAATACCTCGCTCAAAACGCACAAAATTGCACCAAAAATTGGCCCATAATTCATCATATATCTCATTATATATGGCATCAAAATCTTCCACAATACACACAAAAAACCTCCACTTATAAATTCATCATTATCATCAATATTACTGTGGGAACCTCCTTCACTTATTACAGGGCATTATTCATCAGCGACTTTTACACGTCCACTGAACTAACGATTATACATCCATAGTTCTTCTTTAAAAATTCTTATATTCATCAATTGTATCGAAAACTGTTATTATATTTAACCTTCGTGGGTTTCATTCATGAATCGATATGAAGTAGAAATTTGCCAATCACAAATAAATTTAATAGCAAATACGATTAGACACGCCTCCCTGGTCTATCAAAATTGAGATTAATATCATCAAAGTATCGCAGTATAAAAATACTATCTTCAATCAAAGTTCATCTAAACTGCATAAATAGTCGAATAGAATACAATTAGACTGCGGAATGCAAACATTATTGTTCCAATCTAGAATTGAGAAAAACTCCTATCAAATGTTCATTACTATAGTGTACTCAATAAATCGTAATCAAAGTTCATATTTCATAAAATTGTCTTTAATGCAATGGTATTTCAAAATTGACGATAAATGTCTATGTTGCAATCATGTTCATAAAACGACTAGTATTTCCAAGATCGTCGATAAAGTATTAGATTTTAACGCTCTAAAATCTTTTAATCATTCTTCTTTCTTGAGGATGACGGAAAATTGGTCAAAGTAATTTACTGAATAGAATTACTTTAATAAAATGACACGCTGTCTGAATTCAAATTAGCCATAGAAAATCGTTAACTTTACAGTCAAATCGTGACTACAAAAATATGCAAATTACTGAAAGAATATATTATCAGTCTCAACTGATCCGAAATTATTTAAATATGCCAATGACATAATAATGTCTCAATAAATCGTAGAAAAAGGCATAAATCAGCAAAGTGTACGGAGTACAGAAATGTCAAGCAAGAATATGGGGCAAAATATATGGGACAGAAAATATGGGAAAAATAGTTGCTCAGATATCGCTAAATGGCTCAAATAAAACAAGAAACGTTCACGACTACCTTATCTGTTGATTGAAGTTCAAGAGGAAAATTTCCAAAGAAGACTGCTGTTGGTTCCATTTCACCACCGTAAAGATGTGCTCCGACCTCGAACCTGGAACCTGCGCCCTTGGTGAATAGAGTTGCTTCCTCCTCCGGAAATAGCACTGCTCCGTGTAGACGATAGACATCCTTCTGGCAAAACTCTTCTTTGTGAGCCGGGTCCACCCTGGCCTCTCTTGATAGTTCCCTGAATTTCTGGTAGAAATTCGCCATGAAGTTTATTGCAATTATTTCCGCAGAAATGTTCATAATTGTGGAGTATGAAGATATTTCCACTGCCATTTGATGTAATTCAGCGATGGATTACGATGCATGAGTGTAGTTGGATGTTCACTACATGCTCGCTTTTGTAGAATGACGATTAACGAAGCTCCATGCTGCTATATCACTCCATTGATATATGTCCCAATTGCATTAAAGTTTTAGTCTTCCATCTCCACTTCCGTTATAATAATTGTCGAAAGTACTGCCAGATTATGTAGTTCCATTGTAGAATGTAGCGTTGTATCACCAAATGTAATCTTCAGTATCACGGTTGCAATACATGTGTCAGCCGTAGCGTAGAATGTGGTATTATAAAAGTGCTTCTCAGGTGTCGAGAAAATCACTTTTGTCTGCAGTCTTAAAATGCGAATATCTTCCAAAGTATAATAGTGAAAATGTTCAACTTTCGTACACGCCTCAATATTGTAATGCACAATTGAATTAGCATAAATGCAGTAGCTAACTCTTGATAGATAATCTTGTAGACTCGTTTATGTGTGCGCTCCAACTTCGCCTAGTTTCAGTAACCGTAAAATTGTACTGCTGCACGCTCAGTGCTTGTTCGATGCTGTGGGCTCTGCCTCACGTGCTAATGACGACTTGCTTCACTTAAGAACTCGAAGTCTGACAATATGAGAATCAGAAAAATGAGCCATGAGACATGAGAGCTTCCTCTCTGCTGTGCAAGGCCTTTTATCAACTTCTTAAGGGGCGTATCCATCCCTACCATAGCTTGTTCCTCCGTCATTGCTAGAAGTTCTAACTTTGGCTAATCTTGACGGATTTTCAAATTTCAAAAACTCATAATTAATTTCTTCAAAATTCCAAATCAATGCCATAACTGAAAATAGATTTCCACAATTCTGCATGCCAAAAGTAATTAAATATGGTAATTTCAGTAATCTCCGTCTCCCTCCAAACTATCATTCATTGGTTCGAGCCTCTTCTCCAATAGCGTAACTTCTTCCTCAGCACAATTCCTTGTTTCCCTGCGACTGCGTCGTAAATCTCAGATCCTTCTCGAACAAAATCATGACGTCACCAAGAATCTCAGCTCATCCAGCCTACTTGCATGAATATACACGACACAACTATGACGGCCATAACTTTATTCACATATGCCAATACAGCCACCGTGGTCTCAGTATAATTCAATTTACGGGAGCATTCTCCCTTCACCACGTTTTAAAAACAGTTGCAAATTGTTTTTAAACTCTGTTATAAATATCTGAATTCACTTGAACACGAAATTGAATTATAATTCTACTCTTGTATGATATTTGCTCTATGTTCCTTAATCATAAGTCTCTTCTTCTCTGGGTTGCGTGTGGTTAATGCATTCTCTCCTCTCTACTTTCTCTTCTGTCCTGTATTCCTGTTTTCCAAATTCTGCTGGCTTGTAGAAGGACCAGGATCGATCACTACATCCTGTTTTTCTTCTGGTTTTCAGCTTCCTTCTCTCTTAATTCCTTCAAATACTGCTGACTTTCTTTCTCTCTCTCTTGATACTTGTTCGGTGTCATAATCTGACCTTGAGAATTCTGATTCCGATTCTGGTACTGGTTATTTCTGTTGTAGTTCCTATTGTACCCATTGTTATTATAGTATCTACCTCTTCCGTTATTATAGTTCCCTCTATTGTTATTCCAGCCTCGTCTTTGCTGATATGGACGGTAACCTTGTGATCCGTTGTTGCGAAAATAATTATTCCTGTGAGGACCTACATTTTCAGTTTTCTCTTTAGCAGGCTTATCAGTTTGCTGAACTTGATCCATGTAGACTGTATTAATGTCTTTGAATTCGTGCCTCTGACCTTTTTGAACCAAATTTGGCATTGGACTCGTGTAGTCAAGCCTTCTCAATAGTTCGTCCATACTGGTCATATCCCTGATATTTGACGATATAATAAGCCGTCTTACCTCCACAGGCAGCATACGTGAAATAGCATCTATCAACTGCTCTGTCGACAATGGGGGTTGTAAGAATCTCAAGCGCGATAACTGGCTCGTGAAGAAATCAGCGTACCTTGGAAGAGTACCCGAATACTTCCTCGAGTATACCTCAGCTCTTAATGAATTTTGTGCTTCTATTGACCAGAATCGTTTTATCAGTGCTCCTGCAAATTCATCGAAATTACTGAAAGTGTACCGAAATGCTCAGAACCATTCAAGGGGTCCTCCAGCTAGAAATCTTTCTACGATTCTCATCTCTCTTTCTCTAGGAATATGGGCTTCAATAAAATAGTCTTTCAGGTTCCTGGGATGGATATGAATCCATGTAATTCTTCCCACTATCACGATATTTCCATTCAGGTTCAATATTCCTATCCTCTTCTTCTTCCCGGAATCTGAATATAAGTTCCTCAGGACTAATATCTCTCTCTTCAGTAGCGAGGTTACATCTTCTCACGTAATTTCTATTATCTTCACAAGTCAACCCTTCTGGATCCTTATCTGTGATTTCCGTAATGACTTTCCTAATCAACTCTTCTTTATACGTTTCCAACATGCTATCTTCTCCTAGTTTCAAATTCTGAAGTTTGCTCGTAGTTTCATTGACATCAGAGACAATCTTATGAATTTGTTCCTCTAACGCGGTTTTTAATGCTTGCACGTCCTGACCTATTTGAGTTCTATCCTCTACCTGCTTTTCGGATAGCGAATCCATCCTTATACTCAAATCCTTTCTAATTTGAACTACCTCATTATTTATATCTACCTGTGTACTGGCAAGTTTTCGTTCAATTCGCTCCTGAATCTGATTGACATGTTCCCCACTTGACCTGTTCCATTCATCTTTCCAAACCGTTACATTTGCAGTTAACATTTCAGCAATATCTACTTCAATGTCTTCCTTGAGTAAACGATTATGATCTAAGACTTGGGTCCTCATGACCTCTACATCATGTTTTAATCCAACTAGTGAAGCTGTTGTCCTAACAGACTCGTCAACCAATCTAGTTGTTAAAGCACTAATGTTACGAGTA
Source organism: Meconema thalassinum (assembly GCA_946902985.2). Taxonomy (NCBI): domain Eukaryota; kingdom Metazoa; phylum Arthropoda; class Insecta; order Orthoptera; family Tettigoniidae; genus Meconema; species Meconema thalassinum. The sequence goes on from OX336388.2 coordinate 1,408,696,310, forward strand.
CAAAGCGTTTTTGAAGTTTCAATTTCTTCTCTAACCTTATTAACATCAGTTTGAACTTTGGCAATGTCTACAAAAACTGTATTAACTTCTATTTGCATCTTATTGATATCGCTTTGCATATCATTAACATCAGAATGAATATTATTTATGTCTACTTGAACGTTTGACACATCGGTTCGAACATTTCTAATCTCTCTTTGAACTTCTTCTACCTTGTCTTGTGCAGTAGCAACATCATTCCTAACAACGATTACTTCTGCTCTAGCACATGAAATATCACCCCGGATATTAGCAACATCAAGATTCAACATAGTAAGGCCTTTCTGGACTGAATCAACTTTTCCCTGTACATTGGAAACATCTTTATGGACATTGGATAAGTCTACTTTAACATCTGAGACATCCTTGTGAATGTCAGTCACGGCATTCTGGATTCCCTGGGTACTGGTCTGTAAACGCGACACATTATTTTCCAAGTTTGCAGAACTGGTCTGAAGAACTTTCATATTCTCCTCCATTCTAATAGACAAATTACTAGCATTCTCCTCCATTCGACTAGTATTCCTAGCTTCCATCTCCCTCACACTTTCATTCATGCTCGCTTTCAAACTTTCATCCAGCCTAATAGACAAATTACTAGCATTCTCCTCCATCATCTGCTTCATACTGTTGGACATCTCCTCCAACATCTTTCTCATACTCTCATCTGCCATCTCAATAATATTTCAATAAAAGACCGCGTTAGGGACATACATCAAATAGAGAAAGATAACAACATCTGAGCAACATCTTTCACCATATATAAGTTTGAGCAATTTTCTGTCTTAAATCTAACTTATAATTACTTTATAATTAACTTTCGTAGACACTTCATGTTGAAATAAACTCAAGAACATGTTCAAATTTCCTTGGTTCATTTTAAATATCCTAACACAAATAATTTACATTTACAATCCAAATAGTTTAATTTTATCTTTAATATGACTAAACATGTCATAAGCCGGTCAAATAAAATAAGACTCCAGATCATAGGCGATTTTTCTTAAGTTTCCAGCCTATTTAACCTCTCTCAGGTTGTATAAGATCTGATCTTTTCTGAGTGTAATTTTCCTAATACAACACAACAATTAATCCCTATATAATCACACTCTCAAATTCTACAATTGGCCAAGACATCTAACAAAGAATCAACCTCTTTATTTGAGTCTTCACAATCCCATAGACATCGATAACTTGGTAATCCAATGTTATTCGAGCACTCCTCACGTTGATTACACCAATCCAACTGGCGTTCAACCTGGTAATCCAGTTTTGTCGAGCCCCACGAAATTGCGTTGCCAATCCTACTGTCCCCGATAATCCGGATAGTAGGCTGTCAGATATCCGTCCCCTCAATCGGATTGCCAATAATCAATCGCACCGGCACAGCTACATCAATGAAAATGGCACTGACAGATACTACCGAGATTAGAGCACAGTAGTTAACAAGAAATTATTGTGGAACACACCAAAATATACGGGGGTTCATACTTACCTTTTACTTACCTATTCAATTTAATCTCGGGTCTGGGTTTTCAACTGGATCACTTAATAGTATGCCCTCACAATAACCTCCACCACGATATTTAAAATGAACCAAGACGAAACAAGAAAATTTAAACTGCACAATAATTTATTTCACATAAAGAAAATAATTTAACAAAAATTAACAACAAAGTATACGTGGCAATCAGAAGCCATTGTCAATGCAACATGTCCTCCTGTAGGACTTGTAGACTTTACGTACAAAAATTCAGCTTTCTCTAGCTCAAAAGAACGTAATAATAACAATGCACTTTGGAATGGATAAGGGAGCTGGGACGAGACATATAGCATTTGTTTCCTTGTTCTTGAACTTCACATTTTATTTATAACCGCAAGGCTGCTCTGTAGATGACCTTGGCCTCTATCATACAGTTATCTGGCCACCTGCGATACACCCTGCACCATGTCGCATGCTTGCATCGTCAATTGGACGCACCTGTTCAACCAATGTTAGCATATGCTAGTTACCTCAGAGCCTAGCTCCTTTTCAAAACACTTTAAATGTTCACATCTCAACTCAAATATTATCACGCAAATCTTTTAACTGCTCCGTTCAAATATCAATGGATTACTCTAATAATCCCAAATCTTGTTTAATTGTATAATCCAATTGTTTATCTAGCGTGGTTTAGAGTAAAATAACGAAAACGCTTAATGTTTATAACAAAATGTTCATTAATTATTTATAACATTTTAAATTGTTTATAACATTGTCAAACGACAATTGAAAAATTTATACACGCCTCTATTAATCCCGTTCGTTTCAAATTATTATTAAAGATCTTTACATAGTTATTTACATTATTTATATTATTTATATTAGAAATACATTAAACCACACGTTTATCCGGTTGATAATTACTTAAATCGGTGTGATATAATCGACCAATGAAGGTTAGTTATATTTAAATTTTAGATTCAGGTTTAATAAGATTTAATAATTATTATTATTTGTGACGGTAACCTCCATTCAAAATCGTTATCTCAAATTATTTAAACACTCATGTTAATTTTAACAGTAACTTCACATGAATAATTTTCAATGGACCTGAACAATACACTCAGCGGAAAAATACCTCGCTCAAAACGCACAAAATTGCACCAAAAATTGGCCCATAATTCATCATATATCTCATTATATATGGCATCAAAATCTTCCACAATACACACAAAAAACCTCCACTTATAAATTCATCATTATCATCAATATTACTGTGGGAACCTCCTTCACTTATTACAGGGCATTATTCATCAGCGACTTTTACACGTCCACTGAACTAACGATTATACATCCATAGTTCTTCTTTAAAAATTCTTATATTCATCAATTGTATCGAAAACTGTTATTATATTTAACCTTCGTGGGTTTCATTCATGAATCGATATGAAGTAAAAATTTGCCAATCACAAATAAATTTAATCGCAAATACGATTAGACACGCCTCCCTGGTCTATCAAAATTGAGATTAATATCATCAAAGTATCGCAGTATTAAAATACTATCTTCAATCAAAGTTTATCTAAACTGCATAAATAGTCGAATAGAATACAATTAGACTGTGGAATGCAAACATTATTGTTCCAATCTAGAATTGAGAAAAACTCCTATCAAATGTTCATTACTATAGTGTACTCAATAAATCGTAATCAAAGTTCATATTTCAAAAAATTGTCTTTAATGCAATGGTATTTCAAAATTGACGATAAATGTCTATGTTGCAATCATGTTCATAAAACGACTAGTATTTCCAAGATCGTCGATAAAGTATTAGATTTTAACGCTCTAAAATCTTTTAATCATTCTTCTTTCTTGAGGATGACGGAAAATTGGTCAAAGTAATTTACTGAATAGAATTACTTTAATAAAATGACACGCTGTCTGAATTCAAATTAGCCATAGAAAATCGTTAACTTTACAGTCAAATCGTGACTAAAAAAATATGCAAATTACTGAAAGAATATATTATCAGTCTCAACTGATCCAAAATTATTTAAATATGCCAATGACATAATAATGTCTCAATAAATCGTAGAAAAAGGCATAAATCTGCAAAGTGTACGGAGTACAGAAATGTCAAGCAAGAATATGGGGCAAAATATATGGGACAGAAAATATGGGAAAAATAGTTGCTCAGATATCGCTAAATGGCTCAAATAAAACAAGAAACGTTCACGACTACCTTATCTGTTGATTGAAGTTCTAGAGGAAAATTTCCAAAGAAGACTGCTGTTGGTTCCATTTCACCACCGTAAAGATGTGCTCCGACCTTCAACCTGGAACCTGCGCCCTCGCAGAATAGAGTTGCTTCCTCCTCCGGAAATAGCACTGCTCCGTGTAGACGATAGACATCCTTCTGGCAAAACTCTTCTTTGTGAGCCGCGTCCACCCTGGCCTCTCTTGATAGTTCCCTGAAGTTCTGGTAGAAATTCGCCATGAAGTTTATTGCAATTATTTCCTCAGAAATGTTCATAATTGTGGAGTATGAAGATATTTCCACTGCCATTTGATGTAATTCAGCGATGGATTACGATGCATGAGTGTAGTTGGATGTTCACTACATGCTCGCTTTTGTAGAATGACGATTAACGAAGCTCCATGCTGCTATTTCACTCCATTGATATATGTCCCAATTGCATTCAAGTTTTAGTCTTCCATCTCCACTTCCGTTATAATAATAGTCGAAAGTACTGCCAGATTATATAGTTCCATTTTAGAATGTAGCGTTGTATCACCAAATGTAATCTTCAGTATCACGGTTGCAATACATGTGTCAGCCGTAGCGTAGAATGTGGTATTATAAAAGTGCTTCTCAGGTGTCGAGAAAATCACTTTTGTCTGCAGTCTTAAAATGCGAATATCTTCCAAAGTATAATAGTGAAAATGTTCAACTTTCGTACACGCCTCAATATTGTAATGCACAATTGAATTAGCATAAATGCAGTAGCTAACTCTTGATAGATAATCTTGTAGACTCGTTTATGTGTGCGCTCCAACTTCGCCTAGTTTCAGTAACCGTAAAATTGTACTGCTGCACGCTCAGTGCTTGTTCGATGCTGTGGGCTCTGCCTCACGTGCTAATGACGACTTGCTTCACTTAAGAACTCGAAGTCTGACAATATGAGAATCAGAAAAATGAGCCATGAGACATGAGACTTTCTTCTCTGCTGTGCAAGGCCTTTTATCAACTTCTTAAGGGGCGTATCCATCCCTACCATAGCTTGTTCCTCCGTCATTGCTAGAAGTTCTAACTTTGGCTATACTTGACGGATTTTCAAATTTCAAAAACTCATAATTAATTTCTTCAAAATTCCAAATCAATGCCATAACTGAAAATAGATTTCCACAATTCTGCATGCCAAAAGTAATTAAATATGGTAATTTCAGTAATCTCCGTCTCCCTCCAATCTATCATTCATTGGTTCGAGCCTCTCCTCCAATAGCGTAACTTCTTCCTCTGCGACTGCGTCGTAAATCTCAGATCCTTCTCGAACAAAATCATGACGTCACCAAGAATCTCAGCTCATCCAGCCTACTTGCATGAATATACACGTCACAACTATGACGGCCATAACTTTATTCACATATGCCAATACAGCCACCGTGGTCTCAGTATAATTCAATTTACGGGGGCAGTACCTTCTGGAGACACATTTCTAGTTTATTTTACGTTTTAATTATTATTTATTTTCTTTTGCCAATCTTGGGATTGACATAGTATTTAATTTATTCATGATCCGTTGCCCTTCAATGTTAATAGTATTTATATATAATTGTTTTCCGCCGTTCATTTCCTTCTGCTGATGTTTAAATTTAATTTTATTAATTGTTTGCCGTAGTTTCGATCAGGCATGCGATCTCCTGTTGTTTTTAGTGGCCATGTTTTTTTTACACTGATGCATTATGGTCTCAAGGGCAGTCTCTTGGCGCCGTCCGCGAAACTCAAACGTGTTGCGTTAACTTAAGATGTTTTTTTTATTTAACCTTGTCGGTTTAACTTTGTGTTTTTTGTAATTGTTCCTGTGTTTTTCTCCATCATGCAAATTAATGAATTGTTTTCTGATACAATTTAATTTGGTTAATTTAATTTTTATTTCTCGTTTCATCGTGACCACGGATCTACGCATGCCGGATCGCTATTGCATTCCCTTGTAAATTATCAAGCCCTTTCTCATTGTGTTATACCTGTAATTTTTATTTTAACCTTTGGGCTGTATAACTTTTTAATTTCAATTTGATTCTTGTCCTTTTGTTTGCAAGCAAGCATGTTCTGTTTCTGGTGAAGGTGCTCCTTTAAATTTTTAAACTTAAATTTTTATTTTTATTTTTTTTTATCAAATGTTGTGGCATTATTTCTCCGACGGCAATTCTGTCGGTTATTGGGGGGTGTCTGTACAATAGCCTGTGTTTGTTGTCCCCTTCTCCATCTTCCTTCCACTCCTTTGGAGCTCTTCTGTTGGGACACGTCATCTCGAGGTGATTTTGTTGCTGTGGAAGCGACGTGGACCTCTCAAACAAAGGTAAGTAGGGCCCCTATTCCAGGTGTCGCAGTGGTAGCAGACCGCGCTCGAGGTCACTTCCGTAACTATCCCCTCCCCAGTACCCGCAGGCTGTTTTATGGACCCCTCTAGTGCTGATGGGGCAGTTGTTGGTGGGATTTTGTCGGGCCAGTGCTCTTGATGTTATGTTTTGCTAATCCTTGTCATTTGTTTTATTTCATGTTTGCCTCTGGATATCCATATGCTGTATGTAAGTGACCTGTTTTGAAGCGAGGCGTTTGCTGCTGCATTTTACCCTGTTTGTGTGCAACAAGCAACTGAAGAAGCAGCTCGGTGAGTGACTGACATGTGTTCTTGGCATGGGAAATGGGATTTCTTAATGTTCTGAAAGCCTATATGCTGCGTGTGAAGGCATCCTGGAGCCCCGACGGAAGCTGTTTGCCAGATGTTTTGTGCCAATTTTTGTATTTTAGCTTCCTGTTCTCGAGCCAAGCAGATGGTGACGAATGCAGTTCTGGGCAGCTTGGTGCATGATTTTGTGTAATATGGTGGCTGTGTTCGAGTGTCAGCCTAATCTATGGTGGTGGTAATTGGTGGTTGTGGTACTGTTGTGAAAGTGTAAACTGTCCTTTTAACTCCTAAAATTTGTTTCCTTCTATATTGGCTGTCTGCATTCTGTGTTTTCCAAAATTGCCGACAACAATAGTGTTTTCAATTTAATTGACTTAAGGGATAACCTTGTGAATTTGGAGAGTTTTTCTGGGGTTGAACGTGAATCACCTCTGTTTACTAGGTCTGAGGTTTTGGGATCGATTTCTAGTAGTGGTTTGCCTGCCCCTCTTTTGTCTAGTTCTGGCTCGCCCAGACCTCTTAACCCTGCATTCGGTCATTCTTCTCATGTTAGGTCACCTAATGATTTCCTGGGTCCTGCCGACCCATTGCATCCCAGTTCCTTCTCTAGTAATGTAAATGTTTTGTCTCCTGTAAAGGGTGTGCGAGCGGGCTACCCAGGTAACAATGTCTCTTATCCTAATGCTACATTCTCGCCTACCGTTAATTATGGGTCGATTCCTCACCCTATTTCTAGTTTCTTAACTAAGTTAAAGCATTTCAACCTTGATGGCGTTACCCAAGTGGTCCTATTTTTAAAGCAAGTGGTCGAGTCGGGTAACCATGCCTCGATTTTTGGGATGTCGGAAATTCAGATTTTCCAACTCTTGTATCCAGTTGCATCCGGTATGCTGCGCGATAAGCTAGTTGAAGCTATCCACCTCCGCATGTCCTTAGCCATGTTTATTAGGGAAGTGTTGTGGTTTTTTGTCCCCGCGAGTGCCCTTAGTGCTCTCGAGCAAAGGTTTTTATATCGTGTCCAAAGGTTGGACGAGTCCCTTAGCGACTATGTCAGCGACATTAAGGTGTATGCCCAGGTTTTTGCATCCCCTTTAACTGAACGACAGTTGGTGTCATCGATTGTAAATGGGTTTTCGCCTCAATATAGGTCATACATGACTATGTGTACCAGGCCTTCGTCATTTGTCGTGCTGAAACAGGTCGTTATAGAGGCTTTGGCTGTGAAACATGCAGATTCCCTTCGGGTAGCTAATGTTCCTCCTCCTTCCTTGATGTCTTGTTCCCCTCCTTCCTTGATGTCTCGTCCCCCGCCTAAGGTTATGTTTCATCCTCGACCCAACATTAAGTGCCACACGTGCGGTGGCGTGGGACATGTCAAGAAGGTGTGTCCGAGTAACCAGGTTGTGTATCGCCAATGACGGGACGTTATGGAGACCAATTCGGGTGTTACTTCCAAGGATATTTCTGTGCATAAGAGTTTGGGAAAACCCTGTGAAGTATCTGGTCGCCCTCACAATGATAGCCTTGATATCTTGTTGAAAACTAATTCTTCACGTGCTAATTCTGCTTGTATCGCTGACCTACCTAACCTGTCGGTGAGCAATGTCGTGGCAAGTCAGCCTAATTCTAAACGTAATGTGAAACCTGTGGTGCGGGTGTCCTCGTCATCTACTTGTAATCGTTTTAGAGTGAGTAATGATTTTGGAATTTCTCCTGTGGCTAAAGGAATATCCCCGTTTATTGAAACTTGTGTTAATGACGAGCCCGTTTCTGCATTGCTTGATTCTGGTAGTGTCGCATCCTTTATAAGCGAGGACTGGTTTTTATCTATGAAGAGTGTTTGCAAATTTCCTGAGTTAGAGCCTAACAATGAATCTTTTATTTCGGCAAATTGTTCAAACTGAAATATTTTGGGTAGTGTGACAGTCAAAATTCACATTCTAAATTTTTCTTGGAAGTTTAAATTTTTTGTTGCCGGAAATCTTTCTTGTTCTGTGGTCATTGGAGCTAATTTCATGTCACACGTTGGTATGCTTCTCGATTTTGGTGCTCGCAACTTATGGTTTAAGTTTAATCCGCAGAGTAAATTATTATTTAACCCGGTTTTATCTTCTCCTGCTGTCAATTCTGTTAGTGAACCTATGACTATTGAGGATCTCGATCTGGAAAATTTAACGAGTCTTCAAAAGGATGCCGTTAAGAGGTTATGTCAGGAGTATAGTGATGTATTTACGGACAAGTTGGGTGTAACCCATTTGATGGAGTACAAGATTGAGCTAACCGATTCTGTGCCGGTGCGTTCCAGCCCGTATCGCCTTGCCCCGCCCAAGATGGCTGAACTTCGTAAGATTATCGATAAGATGTTAGAAGAAGGTGTAATCCAACCCTCTATCTCTGCCTACTCATCCCCTGTATTTCTTGTGCCAAAACCTAACGGTGGTTTTCGGCCAGTGGTCGACTATAGGGCTCTTAATCAAAAAGTTGTTTTGCAATCCATTCCTTTGCCGGACCTTCACACATGTTTTAGTTGGTTTCGCAACGCGAAGGTGTTCACGATCCTCGATTGAAATTCTTCTTACTTCCAAATTACCCTCTCTCCTGAATCCAGGCATGTTACTGCTTTTTCCACTGACTGGAACCTGTTTGAGTATACCCGTGTCCCGTTTGGCCTATCCACCGGAGCCGCTGTGTTGAGCAGACTTCTGGACAAGGTGTTTTCTGAAATTAAATTCAAGTTTGTGTACCACTATCTTGACGATGTGGTGATCTATTCTGAGTCCTTCGAGGAACACATAGATCATCTGAAGGTTGTACTTGATCGGTTGCGTGACGCTGGCCTTACCGTCAAATTGTCCAAGGTTTCCTTTGCCAAGCCCAAAATTTCCTTCTTGGGACATATTGTTTCTGAATCTGGTATCTCCGTGGACCAGTCTCGTACCCAGGCCATCAGAGATTTTAAACCACCCAAGAACACCAAGGGTGTTGCTCGTTACATTGGTATGGTGAACTTCTTCCGTAAGTTTATCAGTAACTTTGCCGACCGTGCTGCCCCTCTAAATCAATTACGCAAAAAGGCTGTGAAGTTTGAGTGGGGTCCCTCTCAGCAAGCAGCCTTCGAAGATCTTAAGCTTGCGCTCTCTAACGCCCCTGTGTTTGCCATTCCGGATTTTGGGAAGCAGTTCATTGTGCAGACTGATGCGTCTGGTCGTGGTGTTGGTTGTGTCCTACTGCAGGAATCTGATCTGGGTAGGCAACCCATTGCATACGCTTCTCGTACCTTAACGGACGCAGAGAGGAAGTATTCCACATACGAACTTGAGGGTTTAGCTGTGTTGTTCGCTCTAGAAAAATTCCGTATGTATCTTGAGCACACTAAGTTTCTCCTTGAGACCGATAACCAAGCCTTGAGCTGGGTCTTAGGGAAACCCCGTAAAACTGGTAGGATTGCCAGATGGGCAACTAGGATTCTGTCATTCCAGTTCTCAGTCCAACATATTCGTGGGTCCGAGAATGCGGTAGCTGATTCATTAAGCCGCATGTACGAGGAAACAGCTGAAGAGGATGTTCAGTAATGTGAACACGTAAACCTTGTATCTGCTGTAAATTGTGTTAATGCCGTTCTTAATAATTCCCCTGTGCTTTTTGAGGATGTGAGACGATTCCAGAAAGAAGACCCCTCCTTATCTAGCCTTATCGACCGAATCAATTCTGGTGAAGTGATCAAGCCCTACTCTCTGAAGGACGGTGTATTGTGTTGTTCGTCTCGTCATGACCGCCTACCTTAAATTGTGCTCCCGTCAGTCCTAATTCCGGAAATCTTTCGTTACTATCACGAATCTCCTATTGGTGGCCACCTAGGAGTATTCAAGACCCGAGCTAAAATCAGACAGTTTTTCATTTGGCAAAGTATGGATGGCGACATCAGGAGGCTCATTAGGAATTGTGCTGCATGTAGTATTAGCAAACCTCCGGTTTCTACTAAGGTTGGCCTGTTGTCATCTGAACTGGCATCTAGACCCTTGGAGAGGCTTTTTATCGACCATGTTGGGCCGTTCCCTCGCTCTGGTCGGGGAAACCAATTTGCGCTTGTTTGCACTGACGGTTTCACCCGATTTAGTTGGATTTTCCCCACCAGACAGGCTACGACCAGTTTCGTCATAAAGTGTCTTAATTCCATCTTTTCATCTTTTGGGCCATGTCAGTACCTGGTATCAGATAATGCCAAGTGCTTTGTATCTCATCAGTTCCGTCAATTCTTATTTGATTATGCTATTTCGCATGTAACCACCACTCCCTATTTTCCTAACCCGTCTCTCGCTGAGCGAGTCAATCGTAATCTCCGTTCTGCTCTGATTGCTTTCCACCACGACGACCATTCCAAGTGGGATTCTAATTTGCATTGGCTCAATTTTGCTTTCAACACCGCCGTGCATGAGAGCACGCAAGCACCCCTTTTTCGTTAATGTTTTCCTTTATGGCTAATTCTCCGTTGTCCAATCTGTGGAACCTGCACGATCTCCTTCCAGACAGTTTCACGCCCGAGGATATGAGGGCGAAATTCGACAAGGCTAGAGAGAATATTAAGGTATCTCATGACCAACTCGCCAAGCGACACAATGCCTGTCGCAAGCCAACGGATTTGGAAATTGGAGATGTTGTGTACGTCCGCAATTTCGAGCCCAAGGGCGTCAGTAATCTAGTTTCAAGCAAGTTGACCCCTCGTTTCAAGGGCCCATGTTATGTAGAGGCATTTCTGACTCCTGTTACTCTTCTTGTTCGAAACCCCAAAGCAAACAAAATTTCAAGATTACATCTATCGCACATTAAACGAGGTGGAGAGGTTTCTAATGAGGAAACGCTACCGTAAATTTTTGTGAAACGAATTTTGTATAATGTAGAGTATCCCTAACCTTCATTGAAGCCTTAAGGCATCTGTTCCTTCTGGAATTTTGAACTGGGTATGCAAACTCTGATGGGATACAAATTGTAAATGTTGGGAAGTTCCCATTTTAATGGTAAATTGTAAAAGTGTACCTAATTTTGATGTTTCATAGAAGATGCTAACATGTAAGCTGGGCTCGGTGGGAGACCTAACTCATGGTAACCTTGTATTCCTGTTCCCTTTGGGAATTTAAGTGGTCACTCCCCTACCGTAGTTCCTTCTAAATGTATAGTCGTTTAACTCATGTAATCTTGAAAAGTACTTCGAATCTGTAAAAAGGTAAACTTGTTAATGAAATTTTGTAAGCACGGATCTAGGGCATGGTCTGAAATATTTTATTCATATAAATTCAACTTGTTTCTCTTTTGTAAAATGTAGTAAGATATTGCAAATTCTGTAATCCTTTTTTGAAATTAGATTAGCTTCGGTTTTGTAAATGGCTGCCCACGCGTCACATAATATATTGCACATTGCTTCCACCTACTTCGTTTAAAGCGAACTAAATTGGACTTATTGAAAATGTATCTAACGTGTCTCGGACTCTGAAAGCACTGCTGGTGCTGGTGTTCTGCGTTTCTGAAGATTTTTGGGCACAGTGATGCTGTTGACTAAGTGGTTTGCGAGGTGATCAATTATCCCATCACTGATAATCTGACCCTGCACTCTTCCTAACCAAAACGATGCGGTTTCATCCATCAATTGGAATTAACTGGTGAACATTATCTTCTGGAAACATGCTTGGTGAATCGACAAGTTAAGGAGTACTGTCTGTGCCTAGGCATATTCGTGAACCGTGTTCACGCTTAAGGGAGGGAGACTGTTACGTGCAAGAGCCCGTCCCAACGTTTCAAACATGTAATTTCCCTTGGATGCAATTCTTGACTTTTTTGAAACGACCGCTTCGTTGCTTGGTTCCGTCTGTGAACACGAGATGGTAGCTGCTGTCGGACCTTGGAAGTCTGCACGTGGTTCCTACTTCTCCAATAGAATGCGTTGGTTGTACCTTATTAAAACTCATCCTATGCCTGTCGTGTGTGAAGGCATTTATAATTCTACATCGTAAACAAAAGAATATTTATATTTCATGATACCGCCAAAATGGTTACTTAATTATGACATTGTTGATTGAGGTGTCAAGCCTTGATTGGACGTTGAACATTTACATGAATGCAGTTCGGCAGCTGACGCATATATTCTCCGCCATCTTGTGGAGTTCTTGGACTGTCTGTTTGTAAACAAGAAGCCGGCCGCTGGTGTGAAGGAATATCTCTTTGTGTGCTAGGGGGCTTACCCCCTGGCTTTTACCAAATATGAATACAAATTCAACTAAGAAACGCCTGTGCTACATAAGAATTCAATTTCTTCCTTTCGCCTGGACGATGAAAGTGATGGAGAATCGCAACTGGATGCGAACGAGTGCTGGTCATCTAAACGACGCATGTGCCGGGTTAGCCAGTTTTGAAGCACATGTAGTGCCGTACAGAATTTAAAAATTATGAGTTAATTATTTTATTATTAGTGTGTCTCCACTGAGAAGGAAATAAGGTACGTTATCATTTAATGTTTTTTTATATTATTGTTATGGAGTTCCGATATCATCTTATAGTAATCTTTTAATTCTGTACCTTATTTGTTTTATAGGCCTAATTTTATTTCTGTTTTAATAACGTTACCTGATTTATTTTAATTTTGTTATCTTTTCTTCGTACCTTCTGGAGACACATTTCTAGTTTATTTTACGTTTTAATTATTATTTATTTTCTTTTGCCAATCTTGGGATTGACACAGTATTTAATTTATTCATGATCCGTTGCCCTTCAATGTTAATAGTATTTAGATATAATTGTTTTCCGCCGTTCATTTCCTTCTGCTGATGTTTAAATTTAATTTTATTAATTGTTTGCCGTAGTTTCGATCAGGCATGCGATCTCCTATTGTTTTTAGTGGCCATGTTTTTTTTACCGTGATGCATTATGGTCTCAAGGGCAGTCTCTTGGCTCCGTCCGCGAAACTCAAACGTGTTGCGTTAACTTAAGATGGTTTTTTTTATTTAACCTTGTCGGTTTAACTTTGTGTATTTTGTAATTGTTCCTGTGTTTTTCTCCATCATGCAAATTAATGAATTGTTTTCTGATACAATTTAATTTGGTTAATTTAATTTTTATTTCTCGTTTCATCGTGACCACGGATCTACGCATGCCGGATCGCTATTGCATTCCCTTGTAAATTATCAAGCCCTTTCTCATTGTGTTATACCTGTAATTTTTATTTTAACCTTTGGGCTGTATAACTTTTTAATTTCAATTTGATTCTTGTCCTTTTGTTTGCAAGCAAGCATGTTCTGTTTCTGGTGAAGGTGCTCCTTTAAATTTTTAACATTAAATTTTTATTTTTAATTTTTTTTTTAATCAAATGTTGTGGCATTATTTCGCCGACGGCAATTCTGTCGGTTATTGGGGGGTGTCTGTACAATAGCCTGTGTTTGTTGTCCCCTTCTCCATCTTCCTTCCACTCCTTTGGAGCTCTTCTGTTGGGACACGTCATCTGGAGGTGATTTTGTTGCTGTGGAAGCGACGCGGACCTCTCAAACAAAGGTAAGTAGGGCCCCTATTCCAGGTGTCGCAATTATCGTACAGCGCTATGTGTCGAAAAATTACACTATTGCACCCTCACGAGCTGGGGACAACCGAAATTTTCTGAAGTGCTCCGATTATTTTTCTACAGTGATATGCGTCAAAAGACGACACTGTTGCTCTCTACTTTACTAACAGCCAATGATATATAGGTAACGTCTTTTATATGTATTATAATAATTTATTTCAATTTGCAGTAAATTACATCTATTGGTACTGTTCATTATTATCATTATCATCTGGGTAAAATATCATGGATGTTACGTCTATTATATTACTTATCACGACCACAAAAAGTTTTATTTTTTACGTATATTTTCTGATAGTTTGTAAGTTTGATCTGTCAGTTCCTTAAATCCACCGGGCCAAGCCTGGTACTACTGCTAGTTCTAAATAAACTGAGAAGAAAGAGATTGTTGTTGTTGTTGTTGTTTAATTTAATGGACTTGGACATCGTGGTAATTTAGCCCTACGTACTTGGGTTTGAGTGTGTGTGCGTGAGTATATATAAATTGTCTGATAACCTGTGTAATTGTGATTGGTAGTAGTTGTAGTAGTATTTATTTATTTATTTATTTATTTATTTATTTACTTATTTATTTATTTATTTATTAACGTATGGCTTTTAGTGCCGGGAGTGTCCGAGGACATGTTCGGCTCGCCTGAGTCTGTAGCTGCTTCCAGCGGACACCCTAAAGGGTGAGCTACAAGTTCCGTTCAATTTCAAGTAGTTCCAATTTTCGCCACCAGATATCAATGATACCTAGTGGTGAACATTGGAACTTTGATAGAGCGTTCTGACGAAATCTAACCTAACAATTTTGCTTTACACAAGTTTAGTCTGTGAAAGGATCTTTTACATGCCATAAATCTATGACATGGGACCACGGGCTTTACTTCCCCTCCGAAGGAAGGCATACTGAAGGATTTTTAACGCTCTTGAAAAATCCGACGACTTCGGCTGGGTTTGAACCCGCTATCTTGGGCACAGCAGTTCAGCATGCTACCGACTACGCCACCGAAGCCGCTGTTGTAGTAGTAGTAGTGTGTATATTTGTAATTCAGGTGGGAAGGGAGCGGCCGTAGCCTTAAGTTAGAAACCATCCTGGGATTTGCCAGAAGTAGAAGTTGGAAACCACGGAATACCACTTCCAGAACGGATGAAGTGGGAATCGAACCCGTCTCTTCTCAGTTTTTGCCTCACTCAGACCAAAATTAAGTTCCTTGGTAGAGCGGGAAATCGTAACCTGGCCTTGGAGGTGACAGCCAAGAATGCTAGCCGCTACTCCACGAGGTGGTTAAGATTAGTAGACTATTAGTTGCGTCCATTGTGCGGGTAGCAATGTTGCGGCATATGCAGCGTGACATAACGTGGACCGCAGTAAGAGATAATGTGAGCAGAGGGAGTCGTGTCGGGGCCCTACTGGTCAGCTGACCGTGGCCCATTGGGCCCTGGTGAGCACTAGGACACCACAGGGCCTGTCTCGCTTGTAGCTTCCTCATAATGTGGACTGCATTGGCTTATCTTTGTTTCAATTAAGAGCTTGTGATATCAGGTCATCAACCCCTCGTAAACTCTGCCAGATAAACTGTGCTATCTATAATCGTGGAGACACTCAAATGTCGGATGTGGAATGGGCGTGAGCAAAGATGAAGTGAGCCAGTTTCCTTTAGAATCTGTAGTTTGTGATTGTGATGGCTGTTGTTTTAAGAGGCGAAATATATAGTTCATTTGCCCCTACTGGTCACTCGTTCGAGTAATGCATGTGTCAAATATTTTGATTCTCTACAGAAGTGTGCAAATCATTAGACTAAAATAATTAACAAAAGTTTGGTGCTTTTCAGTC
The DNA here is from genome assembly GCA_946902985.2 of Meconema thalassinum. NCBI lineage: Eukaryota > Metazoa > Arthropoda > Insecta > Orthoptera > Tettigoniidae > Meconema > Meconema thalassinum. Next base: position 1,408,712,164 of record OX336388.2, read on the forward strand.
GGTCAACAAGAATGTACCCAACTAGAGCTGGATTATGCCCTAATCCGGAAATAAATTACATGAGATTAATAAATACACTAGGATGACCAGTTTCGATCGTCAAGCGATCATCATCAGATCCATTACACTTAGGCTATAACATCTATGTTTGAGAATACAGGTGAAAAATATATACAATATGTACAATTATTTAGTTGTTGGTAATGCAACAGTCGGTGTATGCAAAATGTAGTACATCTAATGTTAGGTGAAATTCTAAAATGGTGATAAAAATCCGGAATTTGTCTGTTTGGGTTGATTATATGGTTATACAAAATCAATTATGGTTATACTGTAATAATACAGGCCCCATGGTCTGTATTATGGTCGACCATAACTGGGGCCAGAGTGAACACTCAACTGCTTGAAGTTCCAGTGAGGGAGATAACCAGATAAGTATCAGCCTGTATTATTACAGTATAACCATATAATCAACCCCAACAGACAAATTCCGGATTTTTATCACCATTTTAGAAATTCACCTAACATTAGATATACTACATTTAGCATACACCGACAAATGCATTACCAACACTGCAACTAAGTAATTGTACATATTGTATATATTTTTCACCTGTATTCTCAAACATACATGTGATAGCCTAAGTGCAATGGATCTGATGATGATCTCTTGACGATCGAAACTGGTCATCCTGGTGTATTTATTAATCTCATGTAATTTATTTCAGGATTAGGGCATAATCCACCTCTATTAGGGTACATTCATGTTGACCGACTGAAAAGCACCAAACTTTTGTTTACTTAGGCAACACTGATAAATGGCTTCAAACCTCACAACAAAATAATGAATTTCAATCAGGCACAATTTTTCATTCAAAATCATTTTATTTTATGTATCTCACCCTAATTAGTGCTATGTTATCCCTTAATGACTTCGAAATTTTCTCATAAGGGATTCCGCGGGGAACGTTCCGAAATTGGAGATTATCAGGTACTCCTGAGCTGGGTCAATTTTCTCTGTTTTCATTGACTTTGGAATGTGCTCTCTAAATCAGGTGATTTCAATCCAGGGTCTACGAATCTTTGAGTAGTTCAAAAGCGGACCATCATTAATAAACGACTTCGAATCCTTCCGCACTAAATTTGCAAGTAAACTAGAATAAGGCGATCAAAACACACAAATCGTGTGACATTCTGCATTATCAAGGCTCCAAAATCAGCGAAAATTCTAAAAGAAACATTTTACTGTCGGTTCCCTAAGAGGAAGTGTAATTAACACTATTGGTTAATCATTTGGAAAAAAGGCACGCAAACATTTTTACTGCATTAAGTCATAAAGAGAAAATATGAAATGTTCGAAAACTAGTATTTATTCTAATAATTTGCACACCTTTGTACCATCAGTTTAATCTTCCGTCTGGTGCACATAATCTATGAGATTAGGAGAAAATATATTTCCCCTCCCAGGCTTACGTTATTGCACAAACGGTGCGTGCGTCACAGTAGTTCGCCGCCATTTTCACATCCTTGCTTCAGTGCCCTTTGCTAATCCTTGGTGAAACGATTTAGCCACGAGTTTCATTGCTCACGATTGCATGAGTATTAGGCATTTCAATTGTTTCCAATTTTCTTTCATCAAACTGATTTGGAATAATTATGATATTATTCATACGAAGATTCTTTTATCAAGTTGTGGCTTCGTTATATCAAATGACTAGCAGAAGTACCCATTCTTCGAACGGTCTTCGGTATTAATCAGACGTTTTCAATTGAGCTACTGTTGCAAAGGTTAGGGGCTTGGAACTTGTTTGTCGACATAGTAAAATTATTAGTTAAAATGTGCTCTCGAACTAAATTTACCTAACGTGTTCTTTCTGACGTGAAGATAAAATTGAAAACCTCATAGACGAATCGCAATACACGTCACATGCAAACTGACCCTAACCGTTGTGGCAAGTGCCCAACCACAGGAAGACCCCTTTTATAAAAAAAAATGAAAAAAAATGAAAATTCAGGTTTTTAGCCTCCAATAGCCCAAATTCCTAAAAGCAGCAAAAAATAGTCTACTATTTCAAATCAGGATTATTTGAAAATAATTTTGGTGTTTGGAGATATAATAGACCTTCTGTACGACATATCGCACGTGTAAGTCGTGTGAAAAATATCTAGGGTACTCCTTGAACCCCTTAAACGCATTGAGAAATTTTACAGTTCAATTGGTTCCGTGATAACCTTATAGACATTTGCAAACTTTCACAGAAATGTAATAAATGGAGTGGCATTACTTCTTGCAGAAATAGATGTAAAGTTGGATGTCACCTCTTGAATACTGTTGTCGTGATTGCTGGCTTGCATTCCTTCATTAATTAGTTCATGAAATGAAATTAGTTTTCTGGGAATATCTAAGAAACTGTTGGTTTTAGACCCTTAAAATGTATTTTTCGGGGACCCTTACGGCTCTCTTGGGGCCCCGAGTTTTGTTTCTGACACCAAGGGGTTGAAAATGAGCTTTGTCTCGTCGTTGTACGCCATAAGAATGATGATAATAATAATAATATATATATATTTTACGAGGGACTGTGGAAAATCTTCAAAAGACACTTGTGAAGGGTCCGCACTCCACAGTAGTGTGGGATTTTTACCCACTAAAAATCACATCCCTTTTCCCACGATGCGTTCATCACCCCGGAACCGCTCTCGCATTACTTCAGGGTGATGTCGTGCTTACTTAGCCTTTCAGATTTCTTCTTTCTTCATTTCTTCTTAAGGGCGTTCGTACGCTTCCAGATCTCGCTTTTTCTGGCGAAGGACTTCCTCCACATACACTGCTAGATGATCCCATGATTGCTGGTTCCGTAACATCACTGAAATAATATTATCTGGTGTCAGTTCTCCCAATTCAGTTTCCACATATTCTCTCTTCATCATCCAATGGCCGCACACGAAGAAGGTGTGAAGTACATCATCGATGTCGTCACAATATATGCATGTTGCACCACTCGCTCCGCCTACTCTATGCAGGAATTTACGGAAATATCCGTGTCCTGTTAGAAGTTGTGTGAGGTAATAATTGACTTTACCATAGAACTCTATCGACCCAGGTATCCAGGCGTGGTATTAGTCGCTTGGTCCATCCACGAGGTTCACTTTCCCATCTGAGTTGCCATCGCCTCATCCGTTGGATAAAGGCACGCTTCTTTGCACATTTCTTTCCCAGCTCTCCTTGGGTACGCCAGATTTCTTGTCGCTCCAATGCAAGTAGATCTATTGGGGCTATTGCTGCCACCGTGAGGATTGCAGGTTCAGAAACCGTGCGGTATGCACATGCAATACGTAAAGCTGCTCTCCGTTGTACGGCAGCTATCTTTCTCCGATACCATGCAAATCTCAAGGATTCGGTCCAAACTTCAGAGCCATACAGGAGCACTGACTGAACCGTCGTCATGAGGAGGCGTCTTTTACTTGATTTTGGGCCATTAATATTGCCCATCAGCCTACTAAGTGCTGTCATGTATTTTACTGCCTTATCTGTCACTCTCTGAATATGGTTCCAGAATGTGAGCTTGGAGTCAAGTGTCACTCCTAAATATTTTGTACTCGTAGATGTTTCAATCACTGTATCTCCAACAGTCATTGGTACAAGGGTCTCAATCCTTTTCCTCGTCAGAAGAACTGTCTCCGATTTCTGTTCTGCAAATGTTAGTCTGTGACTCGTCATCCAGTTTTTTATGCGCCGCATCACCTAGTTCAATTTGATTTGAGCCATCTCAACATTGCGGGCCACTAACAAGGCAGCCACATCATCAGCGTAGCCCACTAGATTCGTATCCTCTGGCATCTACAGACGTAACAAGCCATCATACATGATGTTCCAGAGATCTGGACCAAGAATCGATCGCTGTGCTGCTCCAGCCGTCAGTCGTTTTGCCCTTTGTCCATATTCCGTATCATACAGCAGAGTGCGATCCCTGAAGTAGTCTCTCATTATGCGCATAAGATACTGTGGTACTTTGAAAGTCTCTTCAAGAGCTTCCAACATGTCATTCCAACTTGCCGAATTAAAAGCATTCTTTACATCCAGGGTCACAAGAAGTGTCACTTTACGAGAATGATGATTGCCCATTTGCGCTCTTTCTACTGTGCTCACCACCTCCCATATTGCATCAATAGTAGAATGTCCTCTGCGAAATCCATGCTGATGAACAGATAAATGCCCTGCTATCTGAACTGCTGAGAGAATTCTTGGCTGCAGAAGTTTCTCTAGGCCTTTTCCAGCTGTGTCCAACATACATAAAGGTCTATAACCAGCAGATTTTCCTTTGCTGATCAAAACCAATCTAGCCATTTTCCATCGGGCATTAAAACACCCGCTTGCAGGCAATGATTGTACATATTCAACAACAGTTCTGGACAAAGTTCTGATATTATCTTTAGCACTTCTGCAGGTATATCATCTGGTCCTGGAGCCTTCTTGTTTCTAAGGGAGTTAAAGCTGTATTCAGTTCTTCTACTGTGAAGAGAGGTATATCATTCAGTTCACTTTCATCGTCACTATCAGTCCTCTCTGGATGGTCGGGAAATAGTGTGTCCACAATTTTTTTAATGGTTTGTGAATCCATGCTCGTGTTTGAGAATTTTCCAAGTTTCTTCATTACAATCATATAACCCAGACCCCATGGATCATCTTCCACTTCCTTAGCCAAAGCCCACCATTTATCAGCTTTACTCTTCTTAATAGCTTTGCCGGGTTCCTTCTTTGCTGACTTATACTCCGCTGTGACTGAGGTATTCACTTCTCTGTCTCTCGTCCTCTGGGCCATGCGTCGAAGTCGCAGACAGTTTCTTCTCAATTCTGCCATTTCTTCGGTCCACCAATACGCCGGACGTCTGCTAGTTCCTGGTCTCTTTCGGGACATTGATGTATTGCATGCTTGCTGGATTAGCTGCATGGTGAGTTCAACACGTACACCAGCTGCTTTTTTTTTTTCCTCTACAGCAAGAAAATTTTTCTGCTATGTTCTCCATTCCATTTTGTATTACATCAAGAAACGTTTCCTTGTCAATGCTGGCTAACTTCCACCGTGCTGGCCTGCGCAGTATGTTTCTTGCTTGAGGAACTTCCTGAAGTAAACGAAAAATGATATATTGGTGATCACTTCCTGTATAGTCCTCAATAACTTGCCATCCAGTAATCTTAGGATTGATATCCTCCCTTGGGAATGTTACATCCGGTATTGTTCCCTGACATCCTGGCCGTCAGAATGTTGGTACATTTCCAATGTTATTGGCCACTAAACCTGTTCTAGCTGCAATTTCCATTATGCGTCTTCCTCTGGAGTCTATTTGCGGCATGCCCCATTCCAATGCTTGAGCATTCAAATCACCAGCGACCACTAGTCTTTTGTCCATTCCACGCAATGCATCCTCAAGGCCATCAAGTTTCATTTGAAAATTTCGGACAGATTAATTTGGCGTAAAATAACAGCTTACAATAGTGATTCCCCCAATCTGTACCCAGACAAAACCATTTTCACATCTATGCTCTGCGACTGAGAATTTTCTTAGATCTGGTATCCAAATTGCTGCTGTTCCAAGATTATTCGCAAACCATCCAGGATGGTCACTCTCTTGATATTGTTCACTAATAATAATGATGTCTGCTTCCATCTCATAAATCAGCTGTGTCAGAAGGTCGTTAGCATTTTGACTCCTGTGCATGTTTGCTTGAAAGATTCGCATCATTTGCTGTTATTTTTGGCCTTTTCAAGAGCTTCACGAAAAAACTGTGCATGCACCTGATCCAGGAGCATGATTTCGTTTAACTTTATTGACACCTTTATCTGTAGCCTACAAAGCATGCATCGCGGATTATCCTTTTTACAGTCTACTGCTTTATGACTAGCTTCTCCACACATAAAACAAAGTTTACTTCTGTCAGGGCCTTCGCATTTCCGTGCCAAATGTCCATATGACAAGCATCGAAAGCAGCGATGTAAAATGGTTCTAACGCGTACTCTGCAGTATAGCCATCCTATCTTAATTCTTCCTGCTTCCAGAAGTTTCTGAGCATCCTCATCTTTAGTTTCAAAAAAAGTCCTCTCGGCACGCCGGAAGGCGGAGGTAGATTTCACCGGACAAACTTTGAGATAGGCGAAAATAGGCAGAATATGCAGGTTTTCGTAGAAGGATCAGACCTCATTTATCGCGTGAAAGTATTTTATAATTGGAGATTAATTAACTTTGTTTTTCTTCATTTTAAACATATTTTAAACATTTTATTGTCTTATGGGGACGGTAACCTTCTTGTCATTTGGAGTCCATTTTTAGCCTATTTTCAATTTTGAAAAAATAGGCTTATGAGATCACCTTTTGTCCGTGTGTGTGTGCGTGTGTGTGAGTGTGTGCGTGCGTGTGAGGTGTGTGTGTGTGTGTCCCCTAATAAAATCTAAACGGCTGGAGCGATTTCAGTGAAACTCGGTAAGTTCATAGCACTATTCCCGGCGACCTCGACCGTTCCCATCGAATTTTGTTACATCTCACCAATCCAACATGGCGGCTGTGCGAAATATTTCACTAGCATTCAGTATCTCCGAAACTATAACGGATATCGCCCTGAAATTGTGTACGGTGATAAAGGGTACTACTAGAAGTTCACCTATGAGACTTTCAAAAACCTGGTTACTACATAACCAACATGGCGACCGAGCGAAGTGGAGACTTTTAAATAGACTTTTCTCGCGATTTAACTATCCAAACGTAATGAAACTTGGTACAGCAAATATCTATACACATTGCAATGCACTGGAGTCTAATTTAGTTCAATTGTTTACATAACCTCAAAATGGCGGCTGTGCGAAATATTTCACTGACATTCTATAACCCCGAAACTATTACAGATATCACCCTGCAATTTCGTACGGTGATAAAGGGTACTGATACAAGTTTATCTATGTATAATTCATAAACCTGGAAAGTACAAAACGAACATGGCGACCAAGCGAATTTGAAATATTTTAATAGACTTTTCTCGTGAGTTAACTCTCTGAGCGCAGTGAAATGTGGTACAGTAAATGATTTTGCAGATTGTAATGTACTGCCATCTAATTTAATTCAATTGTTTACATAACCTCAAGATGGCGGCTGTGCGAAATTTTAAAATTAAGTTTTTATTTCTTGTGTCGTAATCATGCGATCGAAGTGAAAGTTTGAATAATGAACCAAGGCAATAAGTGTCCTTGAATGGTACATAACTCTATGGCCTATACATATAACAATCCTAAATGGCAAGCTTCCGTAATATTTATACTGTTCTCAATATCTATGAATCTTTTACAGCAACCAAACTGAAATTTTTATGTTCATAGAGACTATGAACATATGTTCACCTATAGGACTTTCATTAACCTGGTGAGCACGAATCCAACATGGCGGCGACGAGATGTATAAATATTTAAATGGACGTTTCTCGCGAATTAACTATCCGAGTGCCGTGAAACGTTGCACGTTAAATGCTTACACAAATGTTGATCCACTGGCATCTAATTTATTTCAATTGTTTGCATAATCACAAGATGGCTGCTGTGCGTAATTTTAAAATCTCGTTTTTACTTCTTGTGTTCTAATCATGCGATTGAAGTTTGAATACCACACGTACACAATAATCTTAATATAATAGTACAAAAATAAAAATCCAACCTGGCGACCATCTGAAATATTTAGACGGTTCTCAATATCTACGAATCTGTTACAGCAATTAAACTGAAATTTTGTATGTTGATAGAGGCAATTAACATGAGCAGGATATATGAAAATAGGCTATACAGTTCTTCACGGAACTACATGTTATACTTGTGGTCACACTGTCCTTATGCAAGGTTTCGACACTGATGTGTAACTATGTAACGGTCTGTTACTTCTTCACGCAAAATTATATCTCCCGCAGAGATGTTGGTTGGTTCCTCAGTTTAGGGGCTACGACAACGCGGTCATATAACCCCGTGTACTTTGGGTGAGTGTAGAATCTGTCTGATAAACGGTGTGAATTGTGATGGCTGTATTAGTCTGTAATTCAGGTAAGGAATGCAGACGCTAAATTTCAAGCAGTAGTTCCTAATGTTGCTACCAGATACTAACGTCAACGCCACCTAGCTGTGAACTTGGCTACTAGATGCCACCTCAATCAGCAACTCGCAACGAACGTTGGAACTTCCCCTCCAAAGGAAAGCTTACTGAGGGATTTTTAGCGCTCTTAGAAAATCCGACGACTTTGGCCAGCTTTGAACCCGCGACCTTGGGCATAGAAGTTCAGCATGCTACCAGTTACGTCACCGAAGCCGCTTCACACTTAGTCAGATGGAAATCTGAATCTGATCTCGTGCAAGTGCGTTGTCATGGCAACGTCTGATGGCTCATCCCTCATCAATTTAGTAGTGTTGCCATGTCAACCACTGATAGCTCTTGGCATTTTCTTATAATTCCGAAATCATTTTTCTCATCCCTTGGCGCAATGGTGGCTCATATCAAAAATTCTTTCAGACAAATGTTTTAGGTAATTATTAGGGGAATATTGTCCATTTTGTACGGTTTTGATATTGTGCCTATTAACAGAGATATGATTAATGTTTCCCGAAAAAACAACTTTTTCCCACCCCTTTGGTCAATGGTTGGTGCTATCAAAAAACGTTTCAAACATAAATTTCTGAGCTTTATCCGACACATAGTATGAACTTTGAACGGATTCGATATTTCACACATTAAGAGAGTTATAGCAATATTTCATTTTTTCGAAAAAAAAAGTCCCCCATTTTCATCCCCTTCGACCGATTTAGCCCAGTAACGAACTCGTCCGAGATTTTATGGGTATACATATTCGGTAAAAAATTCAAAGTGATTGGTGCAAAATTACGGCAGTTATCGTGTCCACAAGAAACTGATATACATATATTACATAAATTATATATAAACTTTTGAACTGACGGTGGTTTTGGGGTCTGGGGGATGTGAAAAGCGAAGATATGTCGAAATTTTCCGGAAATCGAAACATGGTACCCATTGCAATAGTTAGCTTTCTAATGAAATCTACCTAAAATACTACCGTCAACGACACCTAGCTGTGAACTTGGCTACTAGATGCCACCTCAATCAGCAACTCGCAACGAACGTTGGAACGTCCCCTCCGAAGGAAAGCAAACTCAGGTTTTTTAGCGCTCTTAGTAAATTCGACGACTTCAGCCGGGTTTGAACCCGCGACCTTGGGCATAGAAGTTCAGCATGCTACCAGTTCCGATACCGAAGTCGCTTCCCACAGACATATGAAAACTGAATGTGATCTCGTGCAGTGGCGTTGTCATAGCAACTGCTGATGGCTCATCCCTTATCAATTAAAAGTAAAGTTGTCATGGCAACCTCTCTTGGCACTTGGCATTTTCTTATAATTTAAATCATTTTGTTCACCCCGTGGCGTAATGGTGGGTCATATCAAAAATTCTTTCAGACAAACGTTTTAGGTAATTATTGGAGGAATATTGTCCATTTTGTTCGGTTTTGATATTGTGCCTATTAACAGAGATATGATTAATGTTTCCCGAAAAACCCACTTTTTCCCACCCCTTTGGTCAATGGTTGGTGCTATCAAAAAACTTATTTGACTTAAATTTTTGGCACTTATCCGACACATATTATGAACTTTGAAGGGATCCGATATTTCATGTATTAAGAGAGTTATAGCGATATTTCACTTTTTCGATAAAAGCCCCCCATTTTCACCCCCTTTGACCGATTTTGCCCATTAACGAACTCGTCCGAGATTTTACAGCGATACATATTACGTAAAAATTTCAAAGTGATTGGTGCAAAATTACGGCAGTTATCGTGTCCACAAGAAACTGATATATATATATATATATATATATATATATATATATATATATAGATACATATATACATAAATTATATATAAACTTTTGAACTGACGGTGGTTTTGGGGTCTGGGGGATGTGAAACGCGAAGATATGTCGAAATTTTCCGGAAGTCGAAACATGGGACCCATTGCAATAGTTAGCTTTCTAATGAAATCTACCTAAAATGGCAAGTTTCTGCCCCCAACTGTTTGGTTTAGTTACCGAAATTTTCAGCTCTCCATGAGTATAACCAGAATCCCGTCTTAGAGCTTCCTCCACATCTGCAACGGTAGTGATACCATCCAAGTCCCAAATCTCCAGTGTAGTTCGGGGAATTAAAGCCTTTACATCACCATCTTGTCCAAGAGCATCTCTCAAAGATTTACTGAATTTCTCCCTGTTAGCCTACTTTCGATTTTTGCAAAATATGAAAGTAGACTTATGAGATCAACACAGGGCGAAAAAAGTGTGTCTGTCTGTGTGTGTGTGTGTATGTGTGTGTGTGTGTGAGTCTGTGTGTGTGTGTGTGTGTGTATATGTGTGTGTGAGTCTGTGTGTGTGTCTGTGTGTGTGTGTGTCTGTGTGTGTGTGAGTGTGTGTACTCTGAATGTTTGTCCCCCCTATCAATTCGAACACGGTAAACTCGAATTGAACGAAATTTGGTACAAAGGTAGCACTAGCAAAGGACACCTCAGTGTCATGTTTTATATCGCCGCCATCTTGACAAAAACGTAATGGCGGCCACACAAATGTTCAAAGCTTAAATCAAATTACGACTAACCTAATCATCCGATCTCTACCAAATTTTGCAACAACATACCTTTATGGGGGAAGCATCCTTTGACCAAATCAATAGGTCATCAGCGTAATAGTTTGCGGATGGCGGCCATCTTTGTGTGAAAATCGATTCCCCCTATTAATTCGAACATGGTGCAACCGAATGGAACGAAATTTGGTACAGAGGTAGTACTAACAAAAGGCACCTCAGTGTCATGTTTTATATCGCCGCCATCTTGACGGAAACGTTATAGCGGCCACACAAATGTTCAAAGCTTAAATCAAATTACGATTAACCTAATCATCCGATCTCTACCAAGTTTTGCAACAACATACCCTTATAGAGGAAGCATCCTTTGACCAAATGAATATGTCATTAGCTTAATAGTTTGCGGATGGCGGCCATCATTGTGTGAAAATCAATTCCCCCTATTAATTCAAAAACGGTGAAACCGAATGGAACGAAATTTGGTACAGAGGTAGCACTAGCCAATGGCATCTCAGTGTCATGTTTTATGTCCCCGCCATAATGACAGAAACGTAATGGCGGCCACACAAATGTTTAAAGCTTAAGTTAAATTACGACTAACATAACCATCCGATCTCTACCAAACATTGCAACAACATACCTTTATGGAGGGAGCATCCTTTGACCAATCTAATAGGTTATTAGCCTAATAGTTTGCGGATGGCGGCCATCTTTATGTCAAAATTGATTCCCCCTATTAATTCGAACACGGTGGAACCGAATGAACGAAATTTGGTACAGAGGTAGTACTAAAAAAAGGCATCTCAGTGTCATGTATTATATCGCCGCCATATTGACAGAAACGTAAAGGCGGCCACACAAATGTTCAAAGCTTAAGTTAAATTACGACTAACATAACCATCCGATCTCTACCAAACTTTGCAACAACATACCTTTATGGAGGGAGCATCCTTTGACCAATCTAATAGGTTATTAGCCTAATAGTTTGCGGATGGCGGCCATCTTTATGTCAAAATTGATTCCCCCTATTAATTCGAACACGGTGGAACCGAATGAACGAAATTTGGTACAGAGGTAGCACTAGCAAAGGGCACCTCAGTTTCATGCTTTATATCGCCGCCATCTTGACTGAAACGTAATGGCGGCCACACGAATGTTCAAAGCTTAAATAAAATTACGATTAACCTAATCATCCGATCTCTACCAAATTTTGCAACTACATACCTTTATGGAGGGAGCATCCTTTGACCAATCTAATAGGTCATTCGCCTAATAGTTTGCGGATGGCGGGCATCTTTATGTCAAAATTGATTCCCCCTATTAATTCGAACACGGTGGAACCGAATGGAACGAAATTTGGTACAGAGATAGCACTAGCAAAGGGCATCTCAGTGTCATGATTAATATCGCCGCCATATTGACAGAAACCTAATGGCGGCCACACAAATGTTTAAAGCTTAAATCAAATTACGACTAACATAACCAGCCGATCTCTACCAAACTTTGCAACAACATACCTTTATGGAGGGACTTTGACCAATCTAATAAGTCATTAGCCTAATAGTTTGCGGATGGCGGCCATCTTTATGTCAAAATTGATTCCCCCTATTAATTCGAACACGGTGGAACCGAATGAACGAAATTTGGTACAGAGGTAGCACTAGCAAAGGGCACCTCAGTGTCATGTTTTATATCACCGCTATCTTGACGGAAACGTAATCGCGGCCACCCAAATGTTAATAGCTAAAATGTAATTACGACCAACCTAATAATCTAGTCTCTACCAAATTTTGCATCACCATATCTTTATGTGGGAAACATATTCTGACCAAACTGCAAGAACATCAGCCCAATAGTTTGCAGACGGTGGCCAAGTATGTGTGCAAATCGATTCCCCCTATCAATTCAAACACGGTGAAACCGAATTGAACGAAACTTGGTACAGAGGTAGCACTAGCAAAGGGCACCTCATATTCATGTTTAATATCCCTATAGCACGTTGTATTTCAACAAGCTACTATAACCAACATTCAATCATACTCCTTGAAAAGGACAAAGAGTTATAACAATACCCATGCATTTAGGAGAAAGTAGGCTATATGTTCTTTACTGAACATCTTGTTTTCAATCTGCGTTGCTTTCTTGAACTGAAGAAGAACAGCCCCATCTCTAGTTTTACGGATAGATCGAATGTCTGCTCCATTGTCTTCCGGCTTCACCTTATTCCTGATATCCTTCAGAACATCAGCGAAAGTCTTACCCTTCATTGGTTTGATGATTACGGCTTCTGAACGACTCCTTAACTTAGAATAAGGTCGTTTTCCACTCTCGCTAACCGCTGTATCTTTAAGATCGTTTTTGACCTGCTCCATTGGAATATCATCAGGTTTCCTCTCCTCACTCTTCTTATTTCTCTTCTTCTTAGGTAGAATCTTTTCCCGATTTCCTGGATCGTCCACCATTTCATTTGTTGCTAATGATGTCCTGGTCAACTCTTTGTTCTCCACGATAGTTATTTCCTGCTTCAGTTCTTCTGCTGATTTCTTCCATGACAACCTACATGTTGCTCCAGCATCTAAAGCTTCTTCCAACTTCATGAGACCGATTTTTATATCCATTTTTAAGTTCTTAAGAGGAATAGCCATAATCTTCTTTAGTAGTGATCTGGCAGTCTCAAGATGCATCTCTTCTTCATGTTGATTCTCTCTTATCTGCCGACCGATATCATCAATATGGTTTAAGTCACTACGCCTACCCTCTTCACCATTTTGGATGCTCTCCTTTGATGCTCCCGTCAACTCCGCTGTATCACGCTGAATCTTTGCTTCTTCCGTCATACCAATGGTGGAGTCAAGTAGGCCGTGACTCGAATCGAGAGAATGAGGTCTTTGGTTTGCGATAGGAGCGCTTGCACAAGGAAATGATCGTCTATCTATCTTCTGTGTGATTTCATCTTTGACAAGATGGCTGTTCACACCCAGGTTATTTCACCACACGATTCTTAATACTACACACGATATTATGTCTTTCCAATTGAAAACTAACACATCTACCACACAATGGAGGTTAAAGAACTGTAGTAACCCGCTTTGGTAAGTCACTTCACAATTCAAACTCACTCTCCGAAGCTATTTTGCAGCTGCGAAACTCACGTGCACCTTCCTTAGAATAACCACAACAACAATAATAATAATATTAATAATAATAATAATAATAATAATGATAATGATAATGATAATGATAATAATAAATAATAATAATATCGTATGGCCTCGGTGCCGGGTGCAAGCTTTTGTAATTTGACACCCAGAGGGTAGCTTGCATGTCGAATTTCGTTGTTCCTTGAATCACTATGAAAGTCAAGGAGGTTCTATATCCAAGCTCCTTAAACACTATAGCGCTTTCTAGTAGAGAATGAGGAACTCTGTGTTGGCGGAAACTCCCGAGATTAATTTTGCCATTATGAAAATGGCCTACTGAATTCAAATGGGTTCTTTGACATGCCAACATATAATAATAATAATAATAATAATAATAATAATAATATAACAATATAGAGATAGGGATATAATAGACCTTCCGTACCATACCCACACGTGTAAATGGCGTGAAAAAAATCTAGAGTACCCTTTGACCCCTTAAGCGAATTATATGTATTGATGAATATTTCAGGTTAATTTGGATCCGTTATTACCTTATAGCCGTTTGCAAACCTTCACAGTAATGTAATGAATGGAATGGCATTGCGTCTTACAGCAATAGATGGACTTGTGAGATTGTGTTGCCATGGTTACCGACTTGCATTCTTTCATAGTTTATTAAGTGAAATTAGTTTTCTGGGAATATCTCAAAAACTGTTGGTTTTAGGGCCTTAAAATGTGGTTTTCGGGGTTCCTTTAGGGCCCCTGAGTTTCGTTTCTCACATTGAGGGGCTGAAAATGAGCTTTGTCTCACCCTTCTACGCCTATTTCAGCATCTATTTTAAGGGGGTAGGCCCCTTTTTTCGAGAGGTACGGAGAAGAGTTACATCAATGATTAGTGTCGTGCCTCTGATGGATATCTGTATCAAATTTTACGTTGATCCACCCAGCCGTTCTTGAGTTATAAGGACTCAAAAAATTGTCCACAGACAGACAAACAAACAGACAGACAGACAGACAAAAATTTTATTTTTGCGCGCATTCGTCATAAAACAGTCTGAAACGCGCAAATATCGCAAATTTTCGTGGAAATTCAGAAAAAAAACAGACAAACATTCATTTTTATATATATAGAGATCTTGTCGACTTCGTCGTTATGTTTGGGTCTAACCTTATAAGTTACGGTTACGGTTACGGCGAGTATGACGTCATCATGTTGTTCAGTGCATATGCACCGAGTCTAAGTTTACTCCTGGGAGACGGCGAGTACGTGACGTCAGACAGGAAAACAGGGTGACTCCTAAAGAGGTGTGCAAGATGTCAGACAGGAATACAGGGTGACTCCTAAAGAGAAGATATACAAGACGTCATATAAGAATACAGGGTGACTCCTAAAGAGGTGTACAAGATGCCAGATAAGAATGCAGGGGGACTCCTAAAGAGATGTACAAGATGCCAGATAAGAATACAAGGTGACTCATAATGATGAGGGTGATGATAATTGTTGTTTTAAGGGGCCTAACATCTAGGTTATCGGCCGACTCATAAAGAGGTGTACAAGATGGCAGAGAAATATACAGGGTGACTGCTAAAGAGGTGCACAAGATGTCAGACGAGAATACAGGGTGACTCCTAAAGATGTGTACAAAATGTCAGACAAGAATACAGGGTGACTCCTAAACAGGTGTACAAGATGTCACACAAGAATACAGGGTGACTTATAAACAGATATTAAAGATGCCAGATAAGAATACAGGGAGTCTCCTAAAGAGGTGTCCAGGATGTCAGAGCAAAATACAGGGTGACACTTAACGAGGTATACAGTATGTTAGATTCAATTCAAATACAGGGTGACCCTTAAAGAGGTTTTCAAGATATCAGATTCAAATAATGGGTGACCCTTAAGGAGTTGTAAAAGATGTAAGACTCAAATACAGGGTGACCCTTAAAGAGGTGCCCGCGCGGGAAGCCTAAGTTAATGGGTAATGGAGTCTGTTGAAAGAGTCATGGGGCTTCGAGCGAAGCGAGAAGCCCTCCTGAAACTTTCTAACATGTGTAGCATTTGTAGCATGCGTCATTTGAAATGATATGAAGTCATGTCTTTTAGACTGACTGTATTTTTTTAAAATCTGGTCATTACATGTAATTACTTTTTTCATTTTACTAAAATTGAGAATTTTATAGTTTAAATTCGATATTTTCCTATCTTTACCCAGAAATATATCATTTTTAACGATTTGCTAAATGATAGTAAAATTTCTAGTCAATAAAATGTAGTTTAGCATATGTTTATATGGTCAATTTCAGGATAATAATTAGGATGTGCCTGATGGAAGTTTAAATGGCATGCACTTTCTGTGCAATTCACGACCGAGTAGCTGATAGATTCTATTTGTCCTTAATACTGTCTTCAAAATTCAATTCTGAATTATACAATTGTTTCCGATGCGCAATAATCTCCATTGTCATCTTTAGTAATGTTGTCCAAAATATTGAAGTTGGTGACAACATGTTTGAACCAATATATCCACAGATTTCGAAATTATTTACAGTATTATAAGGACGTATTCTGTAAAAAAAACAGACGAAAGACCTTGGTATACAATGATGAACAAACTCAAAGAAGATTATATGGCAGCAGTTTTATTCTTTAGTTAAGCTGGTATTCGATTATATTGTTACGGCTGTGAGTTTGTGTCATCAGTCTCCGCGTGAGTCACAACTGCCCCAGGGCTGGGCTGTGCCCTGCCTCCTGTATTGCGCGCGCCTTATGCAACAGGGCTACTAGGACAAAGGGATAGTCCAGAACATTCGTGACTGGACCAGCGCTGGAAACCTCGAGAAACCGTGGACTCTGGATGGACCTAGAAGCATTTATTGAGTCACCGGCCGGCTATATAAGAGTGACCCGTCAAGCAGTGGTTGTTGTTGTGTTTTACGAGCTAGTGCGAGCGATTATCTTGTGCGACAGAAGCGTGGTGACGAAGTGCTGTGCGAGTTACGAAATCCTGTGACATTGTTTCTCCCAGCTTGTGAACAGCGTACATCAAGTGCTCGTAAGTAACTGTATTTGTTGTACCTGAGGAAGAGGGGCAGGTAGCTTCTGCCAAGGCCACCGGACTCATTAGGACGGATTAACTTCTGTGGTCTGTTGCAAGTGAAAGGGGCCAAGAGCGCATAAGGAAGAGACTTGAGGAAACTGGAGAAGGCTCCTAATTGCTTGTATTTGCTGATTAGTGTAACTTTCTGGCCACAATAAAGTTAATTATTTCTTTAAACAGTAATTGGTGTTGTGCTTTGTACCCCCCACCGTAATCCAGTTAACAAAAGTGCCACTAGGGGGTGGCACGTAACAACTGGTGTCAGAAGCCGGATTACGAACTCAAGCACAACACCTGACGGTCCTGGTTTCAAAACCCGAGCAGGTCATTTTCTCTAATTTTCCTGTGAGTGCATGCCCTTTACAAGACAAACAACTAAAATGGTGGAGAAATTGGCAGAACTGCTAGAAAAGTTAAATGGCATGGAAACCAAGATGGAGGACGGCCAGAAGAATTTAATCAAGGACCTAACTGCCAAAATGGAAGACGGCCAGAAGAAGATGGAGGATGGCCAGAAGAAGTTAGCAGAGGACCTGAAGGACAGCCAAAATAAGTTAGCAGAGGACCTAACTTCCAAATTAGAAGAAGGCCAAAATAAGTTAGCGGAGGACCTGAAGAAGACGGAAGACAGCCAGAATAAGTTAGCAGAGGACCTAACCGCCAAATTTCTGGATGGCCAGAAAAATCTGGAAGAGTGTCTGCTGACGAAATTAGAGGAGAGCCAAAGGAAATTAGAACAGGGCCTACGTGAGGAAGTCGCGGCAGTGGAGGAGAAGTTCAACACCTTGCAAGTGGAAGTTGCCGAGCTGCGCCAACGCCCGCTGATGGGGGTGGAGGAGAAATTCAACGCCTTGCAAGTGGAAGTTGCCGAGCTGTGCCAACGACCGCTGATGGGGGTGGAAGAGAGATTCAACGCTCTACAAAAGGAATTTGCTGAGCTGCGCCGACTCCCGCCGATAGGGATGGAAGATAGATTCAAAGCCCTACAAGAGGAAGTCGCCGAGCTGCGCCGACACCCGCCGACCGGGGTGGATGAGAGAGTCAAAGCCCTACAAGAGGAAGTTGCCGAGCTGCGCCAACGCCCGCCCACCGTTACACCGGGAATATCAGGAACGGGACATAGCAGAGTGACGCCCCCAACCTTCGACGGAAAGGTCCCGTGGAGCACCTACTTACGTCAGTTCGAGGTGGCCTGTTCCATAAATAACTGGAACAACACAGAAAAGGCTACAGCTCTCATTGTAGCGCTGAGAGGTGACGCCCTTAACGTCCTTCAGGCCATCCCGACTGGATCCCAGGACCACGCTTCACTGATCGCCCATATGGAGTCCCGATATGGAGATAGCCATCTCCAGCAGGCCTACCAGATGCAGCTCCGGACCCGGGTACAGAAGAACGCGGAAACCCTGCAGGAGTTCGAGATGGACATCGCACGCCTCGTAAGGCTCGCCTACCCAACAGCGCCGGCCGACTTTCTGGAGCAGATAGCGACGCAGACTTTCACCGACGGGCTAAGGGACTCGGACACTCAACAGGCGCTGCGTCTCGCGCGCAATAAAACCCTGGCAGATGCGCTGAGCCACGCACTTGAGTTCGAGACGGCAAAGCAGGTATCTAGAATGTGCGCGCGGGTGCGTCAGGTGGACGTTGACGAACCAGCCAAAGCCAACAAGACCAAGCCCCTGGCCGATGAACTGATGGAGGTGCTAGGCCGGTTCTTCAAGAGTCGCAGTACCACCAACAAAAACTTAGCCGAAGGACATCCGGTGAGGCGGCCCGGAAGAGAACTACCAACCTGCTGGACCTGCCGTAAGAGAGGCCACCTGAGCAAGGACTGCGGTGATCGCCGCCGCCAAGAGTTTCCGTCGGGACAGTCAGTCGTAGGGAAACCGCGCGGCCCAGGAAAGCAAGTATCAGCCAGCCATGAGGGGCGAAGGTTGGCTCGTGACAGTCGTCAAGCCCCGGCAGTCCAAGTTCGTGTGACGCAGTTACGGAGGGATAAAAGCAGCCTGATGGTCGACGGAGTCATCAACGGAGTGAGCCGGCCCATGCTAATCGACACGGGAGCATCGAGGACCATCGTCAGCCCCACCGTGATCCCGAAGTGGAGAGTGCAACCCACACAAAGGAACCTCCAGCTAATAACCGCGACCGGAGAGACCGCACCGGTACATGGCGAAGCATCACTGGAGTTCGTCATTGGTCGACGGGCGATAAAGCATCCAGTGCTTGTGGCTGACGTATCAAATGAAGTGATCATCGGACTGGACTTCCTGGACCAGAACAACATCATCTTGGATCTGAGTACCAACACTCTGCACTTCGGAAGGGAGGAACTTGCTTTGCGACCAGCACACGAGGCCGTCGCCGCACGACGAGTAAGGCTGAGAGAGGACGTCATCGTTCCCGCCAGGACGGAAGTCAGCGCTGCCGTAATTGTCGACGGAACAGCCGAGGGAGTGGCGGCTGTCATCGAACCAAAATATGAGGACATCCAGACAAAAAGATTGCTAGTTGCCAAGACTCTCATCAAAACGACGTCTCGGCCGTACGTCCGCCTGTCCAACCTGAACGACTACGACATTACGGTTCACAGGGACACCAACCTAGGAGTCTGCGGGCCCGTTACCTGGATTGCCCGCATCACAGATACGACAGACGGACACCTGCAGACGGACAACCGAGGAAGACGCACACTGCCAGAAGAACTACAGAAGCTGTACCAAGGATCCCAGGACCATTTAGACGAGGAGCAATCACGCCAACTTCAGGACCTGCTACGCGAATTCCAGGATGTCTTCTCCGTGGGGAGCAAAGACTTCGGCAGGACAAGCTTGGTCCAGCACAGAATCGACGTTGGGGACAGCGCACCGATTAGGGCCCCATTCCGACGTGTCCCGCTCGCCAAGCAAGCCGAAGTCGACCGGATGGTAGATGAGATGAAGGAGCAAGGGGTGATCGAGCCATCACATAGTCCTTGGAGTTCTCCGGTCGTGCTTGTGAAGAAGAAGGACGGTTCCACCAGGTTCTGCGTGGACTACAGGCGGGTGAACGACGTCACGAAGAAGGACAGCTACCCTCTACCCCGGATCGACGACACGCTGGACACCATATCAGGGTCAAGATGGTTCTCCACCTTGGATTTGAAGAGTGGCTACTGGCAGGTGGAGGTCCACCCTAAGGACCGCGAGAAAACGGCGTTCTCTGTGGGCAGCGGGCTCTGGCAGTTCACCGTCATGCCATTCGGTCTGTGCAACGCCCCTGCGACCTTCGAAAGGCTAATGGAGTCCATTCTGAGGGGACTACACTGGAAGACCTGCCTGGTCTACCTAGACGACGTCATCGTTCTGGGGAGAAGCTTCGAGGAGCACTACAGCAACCTGAAGGAGATCTTGTTGAAGCTACGGGCTGCCCAGCTGAAGTTGAGCCCCAAGAAGTGTCAGCTCTTCCAGAAGCGGGTCCAGTACCTTGGGCATATCGTCTCCGAGGAAGGGGTGCGCACCGACCCAGAGAAGACCGCAGCTGTGAGGGGGTGGCCAGTTCCGAAGGACAAGTCCCAACTACGAAGCTTCCTGGGACTCTGCACTTATTACCGTCGCTTCGTGAGGGGATTCGCCGACATCGCCAAACCTTTACATCGCCTGACTGAGAAGGACCAACTCTTCACGTGGACAGCAGAATGCCACAGTGCCTTCGAACAACTCAAGCAGGCTCTGTGCACCGCGCCTATTCTGGCCTACCCCAGACCTGGAACAAGGTTCATCGTCAATACCGATGCCAGCGACTTTGGCATAGGGGGAATCCTGTCGCAGGTAGTGGACGGCGAGGAGGGAGTAGTGGCCTACTTCAGCAAGGCCTTGTCAAAGCCAGAAAGGAACTACTGCGTCACCAGGAAGGAGCTGCTCGCCATCGTGAAGACCATTGAACACTTCCACAAGTACCTGTACGGGCAAGAATTTCTCATCAGGACCGACCATGCATCCCTGCGGTGGCTCCTGAACTTCAAGCAGCCCGAGGGTCAACACGCGCGGTGGTTAGAGAGGCTTCAACAGTATAACTTTGAGATTTAGCACAGGAAAGGCCAACTGTATTCTAACGCCGACGCCCTGTCACGAAGACCGTGCCCCGAAGACTGCACCTTCTGTGCCCGAAGGGAGGAGAACACCGGGATACCGTGCCGAAGGACTACCGTGGAATTTCAAGGGAGCTGGAGCCGCGAATCTTTCACGCGGGCGCAAGCGGAAGATGATGACCTGGGACTGATAGCCGAATGGAAGAGGGCCTGTGTCCCCAGACCCGGGTGGAACATTGTGAGTGACTGCAGCCCAAAGTTTAAGTCCTACTGGGCACAGTGGGACTCGCTGATTGTAAGGGATGGCCTCATCTGCCGTACCTGGGAGAGCACCGACGGGAAGACATCTCGGGAACAAGTCGTCGTTCCAAAGGCTATGACGGAGGAAGTCCTGAAGGAAGTTCATGGAGGATCATCTGGTGGACACCTAGGGATAAAGAAGACCCTGGAGAAGCTGAAAGAGCGGTTCTACTGAATCGGATGCCGATCAGACGTGGAGAACCACTGCGCGAGGTGCCACGATTGCGCAGCCAGCAAGGGCCCAGGACGAAGACGACGGGGTCCACTGAAGACCTACAACGTGGGCGGCCCCATGGAGAGAGTGGCCATCGATGTTGCTGGGCCATTCCCGTTAAGCGAGGCAGGGAACCGCTACATATTAGTCGTCAGCGACTACCTTACCAAATGGCCGGAGGAGTATGCGCTCCCTAATCAAGAAGCGGCGACGATCGCTGAAACCCTGGTGAAGGAATTCGTCAGCCGGTACGGAGCACCCCTTGAGCTGCACTCCGACCAAGGGAGGAACTTCGAGTCGCAGGTGTTCCAGAACCTATGCCAGCTGCTGGGGATCCGGAAGACAAGGACAACGCCGCTACACCCTCAGTCCGACGGGATGGTAGAGCGATTCAATCGCACCGTCGAGAACCATCTCCGAATAGTCGTCAGCGAGCACCAGAGGGATTGGGACAAGCATCTTCCACTATTTCTCCTGGCCTACCGCGCCGCCGTGCATGAAGCCACCGGGTGCACACCAGCCCGGGCCATGTTTGGGAGGGAGCTCCGTCTACCTGAAGATCTTGCCTTCGGCCTACCTGGGAATGATCCGATCCCGGTAAGCCAGTATTGTCAAGAACTGGTCGACCAACTGGAGGACGTACACGCGTTCGCGAGGAGGAAACTGCGGATCGAGACCGACCGAATGAAGACCCGATACGTCAGCAGACGGATGCCGGCGGATTCCACGAGGACGACCTGGTCTGGCTCTTCAACCCATTTCGGAAGAAAGGCCTGTCATCCAAACTGCAGAAGTCCTGGGAGGGCCCGTACCGAGTCGTGAAACGGATCAACGATGTCGTCTACAGGATCCAGCGGAGCCCGAGGGCGAAGATGAAGATCATGCATCGAGATCGCCTGGCAGCCTACGGAGGGACACAGACGGACCAATGATTGATCGGGACGATCAGCCTTTTTAGGAAGGGGGTGGTGTTACGGCTGTGAGTTTGTGTCATCAGTCGCCGCGTGAGTCACAACTGCCCCAGGGCTGGGCTGTGCCTTGCCTCCTGTATTGCGCGCGCCTTATGCAACAGGGCTACTAGGACAAAGGGATAGTCCAGAACATTCGTGACTGGACCAGCGCTGGAAACCTCGAGAAGCCGTGGACTCTGGATGGATCTAGAAGCATTTATTGAGTCACCGGCCGGCTATATAAGAGTGACCCGTCAAGCAGTGGTTGTTGTTGTGTTTTAGGAGCTAGTGCGAGCGATTATCTTGTGCGACAGAAGCGTGGTGACGAAGTGCTGTGCGAGTTACGAAATCCTGTGACATTGTTTCTCCCAGCTTGTGAACAGCGTACATCAAGTGCTCGTAAGTAACTGTATTTGTTGTACCTGAGGAAGAGGGGCAGGTAGCTTCTGCCAAGGCCACCGGACTCATTAGGACGGATTAACTTCTGTGGTCTGTTGCAAGTGAAAGGGGCCAAGAGCGCATAAGGAAGAGACTTGAGGAAACTGGAGAAGGCTCCTAATTGCTTGTATTTGCTGATTAGTGTAATTTTCTGGCCACAATAAAGTTAATTATTTCTTTAAGCAGTAATTGGTGTTGTGCTTTGTACCCCCCACCGTAATCCAGTTAACAAAAGTGCCACTAGGGGGTGGCACGTAACAATATATATATATATATATTCGGCAATTCTAAATGCAAATATCCAATTTTATCACACCATCTAAATGAGTCGCTTAATTAAAGAATGATTCAAGCTCGCATGTGAGAAAGGATTACATCGATTCTTACCTCCTATATTTCGAAGCAATAAACGTTATTTGTCGTATATTTGATATTAAGAAAATATTTTATCCTTGTCTAACGGATCGTTCTATGAAGAAAATTAGTAGTAATGTTCGCTTCTGTGTCTCAAAACGGGGGATATTCGAATTATTATTATTATTATTATTATTATTATTATTAAATATCGTAAAATTTTCAGGAACCCTATTTTACCAGAGGTACATTAGGGTTGTAGATTAAAAACAAAGCAAATATTACTAACATAGTTTACAAAAAAAATTGTTGATGAAAGTGAGAAATTGTCCTAATCAGCACTGCCTCTTGAAAATATGGTACAGCGGCTTTGAAAGTTCCAGGTTATAGCTATTAAGGTGGCATTGTAAATAGTATCTTTCCTTTTCAAAAACAGGACACTCAAATATAAGGTGATACACCGATTGAGGCAGTCCACAAAAGCATGAATAGTCATCTGTTGCTATTTTAAAACGTTCAAAATAAGACTTGAATTTTCCATGACCAGTTAAAAATGGTGTGAGGACAAAGTTTGGCTCTAATAATTTTGATAACAGTCGACTTTGTACTTCCGGGAAGAATATTTCTCTTGTTACAGATCCTTTCAGGCTACATGACCAAGCGATATTCCATTCGTGTAGTATGTAATTCCTCATCTGCCTTTTAACGTAACATATTGGAGACTTACTATATGTTATTTCAAGATGTGTCGTAGCCGCTGATTTTGCTAATTGATCTGCTCTTTCATTACCAACCAATCCAGTGTGTCCCATTATCCATGATGTGCATGGAATTAACGTGATCTATATTCAAAAGTGAACTTATTGGTTGTGACGCTAACAATTCAAATATGAACCTATTTAGAATTGTTGTGATAATTTTGCACAATTTAACAAACAGCTTGCCACATTGACAAGGGAACCTCAAGAACGTAAGCTCCCTGATTTCATTGAAATTTTGAAATGTTATTTATCAGATCTGAATGGAAACAGTGAGGTATGAATAAATCCCCAAATATTCTTAGGTCATCATTAGCGAGGGGAAAACCGTACGAGAGGATGGCAGATAGAATCAACAAGAAAACCTGAAATGTTCTTTATAAACTATGCAAGATAGTCGGGGATGTTTTTGTCTTTCTTTACTCCAGATGACGTAGACTAAGGACCGAGCTACGAAATCGAAAGCAGTGGTACAGTAGTACTATTGAATGCGATGCAAAGGCTTTTGACAGGTTGAAATCCTACCAATGGAGTGACAATCGCATCATGTCTTTAGCGGCAAGTTCGGCGCGGCTGTGATTGAGCCGCAAGAAATCCCTGCGGAATTGACGAGCTCATATAGTACTAAATTCCTCTGCAAGCATAGGCATGATCTTGTTACATGTCACCCTCCTCTGACTCCTTCTTCCTTTAGCTTTCCTTCAGAAAAACCGAGTGTAAGGATCCATAATATAATAGGAAGTCTATGATGCCACACTGACAAGGGAACATCAAGAGCGAACTCCACGCTTTCACTGAAACTTTTAGTTATTATTCATCACAACAAAAACCAGAGTTCTGGAGTAATACATTACTAGTAACTGTTACTTTATATGATAATGAGTGTTAACGTTTTGGAATTTATATTTCACTGTTGCTGTTGTTCACTGTGGACAGCGTTAGTGATAGCAGCTACCCAAGGACGGTAATCATATCGTTCAAATGACAGGCTAAGTTCATAAATCCATTCCAAGTTACAAAACAGATTATCACACTATCCGCCTCGTTGCGTAGTGGCTAGCATTCTTGGCTGTCATCGTGGAGGCCCGGGTTCGATTCCCGGCTCTGCTAAGAAATTGAATTCTCATCTGAGGATCGGAATGGGGTACACTCAGACTCCTGAGGCTAAACTGAGTAGAGGAGGGTTCAATTCCCACCTGGAAGTGGTTTTCCGTGGTTACCAACTTCTACTCCAGGTAAATGCTGGAATGGTTCCAAACGTACGGCCACAGCCGCCTCCTTATCAATCCTCACCTGAATTACAAATACACACAGTACAGCCATCACAATAACACAGGTTATCACACAAATTACACACACATACCCAAAATGCACGGGGATAGATGTTGGTGATATCCCAACGCCTAAAATAAGCAACAACATCAATCAGATTGTAACATTAAATGAAATTAAGCAACTATAATTTTATACAAAAATACCGTAACGGGAAAGTGTAATTGCTTTACTTCAACCATTTGTTACTGTAGCGTCGTTTCTGATCGCTTGGCAAGTAACGATAACTATAACTGAGTTACTTCTAAAACGTACCTTATCCAACCATGAGGTAGAGTGCAACTAATACCCGATGGCGCTAACCTGCGCCGACCTGAGAGCAGAGAGGAGACAGGAGGAGAAGGACGGTGGTGGAGGGGGTCACTGCTGCTAGACTCCTGGGAGGTACACTAACGTGCAATACAGTTAGGTGCTGTCCACACTGCCGGCATGTCCGGGTTGAAACGAGCTCAGCCTAATCCCGCGAGTGACTGTTCACATTAGCGGCTGACTACTCGCAGCTAGTTGCTCGTGTGCTGCACTGGAAACTATGGCGCAACAGTTGTAGTTGATCGACAATGCTTGGGGAAGACATTTTCTGCCGAATAGGAGAAGGAGAAGACGATTCTGGAGACATAAGTTAGGCCAAACGCTGAACATGAAACCTTAGGAGAGTACCATGTTCTGTTTGATACCCTACGAAATTTATTTATTTACTCGCGTCAGGAACAAAAATATTACATAAGAAATTATGCACAAAATGGGCAACAAAAATGACAAAACTTGAACATTTAAGGTTCTAAATAATACATGACCAATATTTTGCCATGTCACGTTTATTTGGTTTAGCCTTCACCAGATCCTCCATGGTGCACAGTATAGGACACAGACTGCACTGAAGCAGATGACCCGTAGTCTGTTCTTCACCGCATTCACAAAGGACCGAGTCGCAGCAAAAACCTCATTTATGAATGTTGAACTTGGATTTGCCAACCCCAGATCTCAATCTGTTGAGATACTTCCAAGTTGTCCAGGCCTCTGTATGTCCTGCTGGGAGCCTTTCAGATGGAGCCATCCACTGAGTAATGTGGGGGCTTCTGGTCAACCAAGATGTAATCCTCAAAACCTGAGGTTTGTCAGCTAGGCACTCAGTTGTGTGAAGAAAGCTTCTTCTGGACTTCAGTCGAGAGTGGGCTGGTTGAAGGCTATACAATGGATGTGCTTGAGACACATCAACCCTAGATCTCTCACATTTAGCTGCAGCTTCACTTCTGATATGTGGGGGTGCAATGCCTGCTAAACATTGCAGTTTATTACATGGCGTGGATCTCAGGCAGCCAGTAATGAGTCTACACGTTTCATTTAATGCAGTATCAACCTGCTTGGTATGACACGGCCTATACCACACAGGACATGCATATTCTGCTGCAGAGTAACGGAGTGCTAAAGCAGTGGTTCTTATTGTTTGAGCTTGAGTCCCCCAGCTGGTACCAGGTAATTTGCGAAGGAGGCAGTTTCTTGCGGATACCTTATTTTTGGTGTTTAGACAATGTCTCTCATACGTGAGTGCACGATCCAATGTAATCCCTAAATATTTGGGATTCGCACAATGATCCAACAGCATGCCTTCCCACGTTATATGCAGTTTCCTCTTTGCCTGTCTGTTCTTGAGATGGAAAGCGCAGACTTGTGTTTTCAAAGGGTTTGGTTTCAATTCGTTTCCTCTATAATAATCACTTAGTTCCTCCAGACCTTCAGATAGACGTCTTTCCACAACTTCAAACTGATCCGCCTGGACGGTAAACCCTACGAAATGATGAAGAACGTTGATTAGGCTAATGTGTTTGTAATTGTTTCAATGCTTTATTAAAAGTTTATTATTTACCTGTCACATTGCATTCATTGACTACTGTCTTCCATTACCTAACTTTTACGTCCCGATTCTGATTTATTTTATCCCAGTGGCCCCAAATGGGAGGCCGTAACTAAACAGCGTTAATTAAAGGTTCTACATCTGTCTCGCCGCTACACAATCACTTCAATACAGGGTCATCGAAAAATAATGCCAACGTTTCAAAAACTTATAGCACCGAAACCCTTTATGTTAAACGTGTAATTCTTTCACTGAACGCCAGCTGGTGAAAGTAAGTTTTGTTTTGGAGGGGACGTGACCTTGCTATGCGCACACTAGATGCGCAGTAGCCAAGGTCGGCCGGGGGCGCGTGTGCCTATGAAGTCCCGACCTCATCCCTTTGGATTTTTTTTCTGGGGGCACATTAAAAACATTGTGTATGAAGAAGAAATTCGGGATTTGGAGCACCTGCGAGAGCGAATTTCTGACGCCATCTTGACAGTTAATCCTGAAATTATTGCACGTACCAATCCAGCCATTGGGAAAGCGTGCGTTCAATGCTGATGTTGGTGGTCGGCCTGGCCTAGATTTTTTCTCTACAGTCCCTGTTTCCTTAAACTGATTAAACCATCGAATTACAGCTTTGTAATCAGGTGCAGTTTGTCGGGCGGTGCAGTCATTGGTGCACGCGCTCCCGGCTGACCTTAGCTACTGCGCATCTAGTGTACGCATAGCAAGGTCACGTCCCCTCCAAAACAAAACTTACTTTAACTAGCAGGTGTTCAGTGAAAGAATTAGCCTACACGTTTAGCATAAAGGGTTTCGGTGCTATAATTTTTTGAAATGTTGGCTTTATTTTTCGATGACCCTGAACAATATAATAATAATAATAATATGTTTATTGCAGTAAAATATGCTCATAAAGAAGTGTCCGGGAGATTGCTCACTCGCCAGCGTGTAACGTGCAAAAGCAAACTTCTACAAGGTCATTCACTCGGCACAGACACGCTGGTTGTGTGAAGAACGCCATCTCTTACAATAGGAGCCGGTGAACGTTCATCTCACCGCCCACCCTTTCCCTACCCCTTATGGCTTAGAGGCTAAATATTGAGTCTCCGTTGGTTTTCTGTACCTACGTTGGAATTTTCAAACAAATATTCTACGAGGTCCGCACTCAACGATTGATTGGAGAACCAAGTGAGGAATTTCGTTGCGGTCACCAAGAGGGTCTCGTGTCCTTAGGCACAAATAAGAGGACTGCCGCTGGTTATCGCACATGCGCCAACGACATTCAGCTAAAATGAAGACAGAAGTGTCTTCTACCAAGACTGGCTATGAACCATGGATCACATCAACAACAGGAAAGTGAATCTAGTACAGGCGAACTTCAGCGATATACCAGGCCAGGAAGAGATGTACAGACTTAGAGCATATGTGCACAGACGAACAAGCAGTTGCGATTAATCAGTTTTACCTCAAATGTTTGGTGCTTTTCAGTCGATCAACACGAATGTACCCAAATAGAGCTGGGTTATGCCCTAATCCTGAAATAAATTACATGAGATTAATAAATACACTAGGATGACCAGTTTCGATCGTCAAGCGATCATCATCAGATCCATTACACTCAGGCTATAACATCTATGTTTGAGAATACAGGTGAAAATATATATACAATATGTACAATTATTTAGTTGCAGTGTTGGTAATGCAACTGTCGGTGTATGCTAAATGTTGTATATCTAATGTTAGGTGAAATTCTAAAATGGTGATAAAAATCCTGAATTTGTCTGTTTGGGTTGATTATATGGTTATACAAAATCAATTATGGTTATACTGTAATAGTACAGGCTGATACTTATCCGGTAGTCTCCCTCACTGGAACTTCAAGCAGTTGCGTGTTCACTCTGGCCCCAGTTATGGTCGACTAACACGGGTGTTAACTGGGGGGAACTGGTTTTTCCCTTTCTCCCCCTTTTGTTCCTATGTTCATTCTGAGGTCAGTGCCATGTTTATTTTTTTGACGTTGCCAAATCTAGATAAGAATGTATGTTATTGAATACAGGAAGATCTACAACTATTAAAGACCGTGGAACTATCTTCGCCACGCGTGGACTAACAAGCCATTCAAACTAAGCGGTACACGGTCTATTGAAGGCATCCCGGCACCTTTAATACTCAGCTTCAACGAAATTCGTTTATAAAAGGATCCTCAAAGGAACGTGGATCTCTCCAGATGGGGTGACAATAAGTCAGTTGTGCATGTTTGAAAACAAATGCAAATATGCACTGCAGGGCTATGGTTTCCGGCCAGAGAAGTCTTTCGTTCAATGCATATTTGATTCAAGTGTCTTACAGAATTATACGCTTGGAGCAGATGAGTTTGATCTTCCACCCCATGAAACAACAATTTTGTCGTGCTTGTTTACAACAACAAAGTGGATAGTGTACATCATCTTCCATCCTCAAGCTACACACCTGTGTGGAAATATCACTCAATGAATACCACAATGTCCTATCACAAAATCGACATGTTTTACTAAAGTATACGGTTCAAAGTGTTTTCGAAAGGCAGATGACCTCGCTGTTGCGCCCCTTAAAACTCCAATAACTAACAAATGTGTCTTTGCATGCATTTTTAGCCTATTTTTCACATTTTGCAAAAAAAGTAGACTTATGACATCGGGCAAATGTGTCTCTGTCTGTCTGTCTGTCTGTCTGTCCTTCTGTCTGTCCTTCTGTCTGTCTGTCTGGCTGGCTGTGGGTGTGCCCCCCCCCCTATCAACTCCTAAACGGCTGGAGCAAACGAAACAAAATTGGGTAGGAGTAAAGATCTACGTATACCTGAATACCTCACGGCCATATTTGAAAATGATGTCAGTGCTACAAACTGCTGAATAATCGCAATTGAAATTTGAGCTCCATGTTGGATATCATGGAAGGTATGAATGGGAGCTATTTCAAAATTGGTACACGTATATATATAATAATATTGCAGTTTAATTTCCAGGAGGCCATACATGGCAGTGTTGCCAAAATGATTATAAGCCTGCTGATAGGCCCAAATTTTAAATGCATATAACTTCTACACTATCAATTGGATTTCAACCAAATTTCGCATGTGCTATGTGTACATAAACAGATATGACTGAGCGTATTCTTAAGAGCCACCAGGGCTGCCAACTGTTAATAAATGCTCTCATTTTTAAAATCCAAATACTCATATATCAGAAAGTATGCAAGCCGACAGCTTTAAACTATGCACACGTATAGTACCTGACATTCTATATTAATCTGGAGTAACTTATATACGTCAGTGCTACCAACGTGTTTCTAAGCCTGTTGAGTGGTCCAACTCAAAAATACATGTAACTTCTATACTATCATTTGGATATCAACCAAATTTCATGTGTGCTATGTGTACCATAACAAATATGTCTATGCCGATTCTTAAGAGTAAGCAGGGCTGCCAACTGTTAATAAATACTGTCTCTATTTTTGTTACCTTAACATCAAATTATCAGAAAGTATGCAAGCCAATAGCTCTAAACAATGTACACGTATAGTACCTGGCGTTCTAGATTAATTTGGAGTAAATAATATACTGTAGGCCTACGCCAGTGCAGCCAACATGATTCTAAGCCTGCTGATAGGTCTAATTTTAAAGTGCATGTAAATTCTATACTAATTAATGGATTTCATTCAAAATTGACACAACAATAGATCATATTATTTCAGATTATTTCTGACCAATACTTGTATGTCATTGTTGCCAACATGATTTACGCGCGCTGTTAAATCCAATGTTTAACTGCATGTAACGTCCATGCTATCCATTGGACTTCAACCAAATTTTGTATTCTGTACCTTAAGAGATGGAACTAAGAATATATTCAGTCACCAGGGCTGCCAACTCTAGTTCTCTATTAGGCTACATGATGCCAGGTATACAGTATTTCAAACTAATTAGAAATTTCGAAAATACCTACTTAATTTCGTCATTATTCTAGATAGATCCATATAGATTAATCATAGGCATGAATCTTAAATTTTAATAAAAGTAGGCTCTTTAGTTCGTCATGGAACTTCTTGTTAAATGTAGGTTCGTCAAATTCATTCATTTCTTGCCTAAATATCTTCTTCTTTCCTAGCGTTTATCCCAGTACGGGGTCCGCTGATCTACTACATCTTCTCCACTTATTCCTGTCGTTGACATCTGCAGGTCGTGAGCCAACATCGTGCATATCCGTCTTAATGTTGTCGATCCAACGCTTC
This sequence comes from Meconema thalassinum, assembly GCA_946902985.2. Taxonomy (NCBI): domain Eukaryota; kingdom Metazoa; phylum Arthropoda; class Insecta; order Orthoptera; family Tettigoniidae; genus Meconema; species Meconema thalassinum. The sequence goes on from OX336388.2 coordinate 1,408,743,594, forward strand.
GTAGGTCGCATTCTACCTGGGTCCAGGTTGAAAGCTACTTAGGCGACAGAGTCGGCTGGCATTCCCATAACATGACCATGCCAACGGAGACGAGCTTCCCTCACTTTCTCCGTAATTGGTGTGACACCTAATTGTTGTTGAACATCTGTATTTCTGACATGGTCATATCTAGTCAGTCCAAGTGTCCAACGGAGCATCTTCATCTCGATCGTGTGCAGAGCCTGTACATGTTTTCTTGTCATTGGGAGGGATTATGCCCCATAAATTGCTTCCTGACGTACAACTGTCTTATAAACTTTTGCTTTTAGGTATTTAGGCATCTTTTTGTCGCAGAGGACACCAGTGACCTGCTTCCGTTTGAGCGAGGCCGCATTTACCCTCGCCCGTGTATCTAAAGTGACATCACCATTTGTCGTGATAACAGACCCTAGATATGTAAAATTATCTGTCTTGGGCAGATCTTGATCGCTAATTCGGACAGTGCCGTCGGTTTGCGGGCCATATTCAAGATGTTCTGTCTTCTGGATGTTAAGGTGCAGTCCAGAGACAGCCAGCCTTTCCGTCCATATTTGCGCTTGATGCTGGAGTTCAAGCCGTGTTTTTTGTACAAGTACAATATCGTCAGCCTAAATATAACAAGTGCATATTGAAAGCAATTCCTTAACGGAATGAGACAGATATAAAATATTCAAGTTCATTTTCTTCGTCATATTGGTTTCTGAGTTACGACGTATTAATGTACAATATGTATGGTAGCACTGTTATTGTGAGTGCAGTCAAGCCTTCGCGCGATACGAGTCAAAGCCACACATCTTCTCTTTTCTCTTCACTCCGCATGGGCAAGCGATTCAAACTGTAGGCTTTTAACCCAACGTAAAGGGCGTAAAACCGGTTAATAATGATAATAATAATATTGATTTTCAGAATGAACAAGGACAGGCTCACCAAAAGGATATCTCATCCTTGATCTGTCCATCAAAGTCAAGAACAACTGACTTAGTAGAATAGAAAAAGACCTTCAGGGAATTGGCATTACAGAGGAAATTTTAGAAGATCAACAACCATCATTTCTCTGAGAGAATTACTAACAGGACGAAGACGTCATGGTCTGAAGAACGCAGGAAGATATTCAGTGTCCAGATGAAGAGATTTTGGGAGAAGAAAAATACATCATTAGCAAAATAAGTTCTTTCGCACTCCACAGTTGGGCATAAGGGTCTAAAATAATAATAATATAATAATAATAATAGTAATAATACCGTTATATCAGGACTCCAGTGAACACGACCATGGTCATGGACTGCCATGTCTCGTCAATATCCAAGTGTCACGCATCTGATCTTCCTCTTGTCAGTCATTTTGTGGGAATATCATCTCGACCAAGTTATAATGCGTACACAATATGGCGCTATTTCCTCAATTTGGGTCTTTAATAGACTTAACTTGGCTGAAACTGTGTGAATAAAGCTATGATATTGTTAATAGCACGAGAACCTCGACGAAGCTATCTGGGAAGAGGAGAGAACACTTCTGTGTGAGTTAGATGTGTTATTATTGCTCTCTATCCCCCATTACTTACACTCCTCAAATCGCAGGGCACTTCCTGGTAAACAATACTTGATAGCGGGTCGTGGCGCCCATTACAGAGGGTAATGAATATCGCGTGCTTGAGAAGCTTGTTACTGCCGGGAATATTTGGTCATTGGGGAGGGAGTGATTGCGCCTAATTGTGCAGTTAGGTTAATGTGACTGTAGTTAAATGACTTGCCCACCCGCCAAGTTAAACTTCAGTTGATATTCTCATCTAGCGGCAAGCTGTAACCCCCCAAACTTGAGGACACTCATCAATTACAGGATTACGAGTGGCAGGCGACCTCTATTTCTGGTAGAGGCTTCTAAATACAAATATTTTACATGTAACAATTCTCTGAGTCAGTAACTTAACAAGCATGGCCGTGGGGATACACTATCTTCGAACTCGAAAGACAAGTATGGTCGAACCCACAGTCGACTGCTCTTGAAAAGGGTTTTCAAGGTTTCCCATTTCCAATTCCAGCAAATGCCGTAAACAGTACCTTTCCATAGACCACGGACCCTTGTTTACAAGTCTTTCATCGTCATTACTTTCATCCCTTATAATTATGTCCTCTGATGAGGTTGGCGATCGTCACAGCCATTTTCTAAGTTTAATCTCATATTACCTCAATCCTGAATCCGCAGATATTGATGATGATGATAATTGTTGTTTTAAGGGGCCTAACATCTAGGTTATCGGCCCCTGATGGTTTGGGTGATCGTGAAGATGAAAATGAAATGCAAACGTAAAACTAAAACTAACTACTAACCTACATACTAGAAGAAAAAATGGAAAACTAAAGGAGAATAAGGCAAATAAAGGACAGGAGGAAAAGAAATGCCCTCAACCCTCGAAGAATGCGGATTGAGGGACTTGGAAGGAAGGAGAGCCATGAAAGGCAGATAGGAAAGTGAAAGAGGAGAGGGTCCGCCCCAAAGGTAAGGGACAAAAGGGGAAAACGGACCCAGTTCAGGAATCCCTCGGGGTCGCCAACTCCTGAACTCAATAGCCGTGAGCCCCTGAGCGTGTAGCATTATCTAGGGTGCACCAAAAGTGGTGGGGCTACATACACCCGGCCTCCTTGAGGGTCTTGAGCAGAAGGCAGGAGATAACATGAAAAGAAAAAGAAGGCTGACCCCTCGCAGAAGGAGGGAATCAGAAAAGATGAGACAAGGGCCAATTAAGGCGGGAAAGGAAGTGACTCCCTAGGCCTCGGATACCCTAATACCGTCGGGGTCGGAAGAGAACAAGAGTTGACCAAGTGAGGTCGACAGGGAAGAAGACAGAGAGGAGCCCGGCACAAGTAAGTGGAAGCAATGCCGGACTCAGCTGGGGCCTCGTGGTCGCCAACCCACGTCCCACTAGATGTGAGCCCCTGGGGGATCCGCAGATATTAAGGGTAGATATATTAGCTTGATCATTTTGTAGTAGCAACAATCTTATTATCGCCTAGGAAGCCATTCCATTTTGTGTTGTCCTAGTAATCATGATTCAATGTTTTACAGTCGGTCAACACAACTATACCCAATTGTAATGGGTGTTTCCTTAATCATGAAAATAAAATATTTATATTTTTTTTTAAAAATTCTATGACATGTATCACACTAAACAAGGTCAATAACCACTAACTATATCTTAACAAAAATCACATATGAATAACAAATCTTGACAAGTTGCGCAAGTTTATCAAAACTGATGTAATTAGCAAAATAAAAATTTGATGCTTTTCAGTCGGGCAACACGATTGTACCCAAATGAGATGGGTAATACCCTAATCCAAAAAATACATGAGATTAATAAATAATTATTACTTATTATTATAATTATTAATTTCATGTAATTTTTTTTCAAGATTGGGGTATTACCATCTCATTTGGGTACAATCGTGTTGCCCGACTGAAAAGCATCAAATTTTTGTTTACTAAGGCAACACTGAAAATGGCTTCAATCACCCTAATGATGTAATTAGGTCGTAAAAACCATCACCCACATACCTGTAGACATAGATTTTATAGCCTTAGTGTAAAGGATCTGATGATGATCACTTAATGATCGAAACTGGTTATCCAATTGAACTTTTTAATATCATGCAATATTTTTTTCCGGGTTACGGTAATACCCATTACAATTAGGTACAATCATGTTGACCGATTACATCTTGATAGCATTGAAGTTTTGCCGCAAATTCGCTCATGTTTGGCTTAGTAATGCAGTGATTCCGAAAAGGAGTGACACATATTCATATAAAATATGTCGCAGCTATAACACACATGCCACGAGTAGAGAAGTCCAATACTTGACCCCACGGGGGAAGTAACCCAAACTCTGTGGCACTACAGTCCCATGAAGGGCCTTGGCCAACCAAGCGTCGGGTCCCTTCAACGGTTAATCTTGGTATCCGTGATCAGGATGCTTTGGGGCAGATGACTTCGTAGTTCCGCCCCTTGAAACAACAATAACTAACATAACTAACTATCAGGACGCTGCCTTACTGTCAGATGGCTACTCAATTGTCCTCACGAGGCTAAGTATACCCCGTTCTAGCCCTCACGACAGTTTCTAAAATCCCCGACGGAGTCGGAAATCGAACCCTTAAGGCGCGCTACCCCAACACCACGGGGCAGGCAGGGGGAAGTAAGGGCCTAAGTTAATTAACCTAGTAGCTGTCAAGGCAGTACATAACTAGCAGTGTTGAGCCGGGATTATGGTTCGGGTGTCAAATCCTGTGCTAATAATCATCCTACATCCATAACTGTTAAGTAATGATCAGAAGTCACATAAGAACATTGACAAGCAAATTTGAGTGAAGTCGGAACTTTTCCGACGTTGAGCCCAATGATTTACAAATACGCTCAAATGTTTAGAAAATCTACTTCAGGTGATATACTGCATCTCATCAAGGTGAACGGCTTGAGAATCTCTATAGATTGTGTAAGCTTTCTCTGTGTACATTTTGATGTTTTTGCTAAAACTTCTTATTTACCCCGGATCAGGTGTATCATGGCAATCCACACCCTCAATTTTATTTTTAGCCTACTTTTCACATTTTGCAAAAATGAGGAAAAAGTAGACTTATGAGATCGATCCGGGAAAATGTGTGTCTGTCTGTCTGTCTATCTGGCTGTGTGTGTGTGCCCCCCCCCCTATCAATTCCTAAACGGCTGTAACAATCGAAACCAAACTTAGTATGAGTAAAGATGTATACCGGAATATCTCAAGCCCATATATGAAAATTATGTCAGTGCTACCATCTGCTGAAAAAACGCAATTGACATTTGAGCTCCATGTTGGATATCTTGCAAGGTATGCATGGGAGCTATTCCAAAAATGGCACACATATAGATAATAATATTTCAGTTTAATTTCCAGGAGGCCATGCATGGCAGTGTTGCCAAAAAGATTCTAAGCCTGCTGATAGGTCCAATTTTTAAATGCATATAACTTCTGCACTATCAATTGGATTTCAAACAAATTTCGTATGTGCTATGTGCACCATAACATATATGACTATGCTTATTCTTAAGATCAACCAGGGCTGCCAACTGTTAATGAATGGTCTCTATTTTGTAACCTAATATTAATATATCAGGAAGTATGCAAGCCAACAGCTTTAAAAATTGCACACGAATAGTACCTGACATTCTAGATTAATTTGGGAAAATAATATATGTCAGTGTTGCCAACATGACTCTAAGCCTGCTGATAAGACCTTTTTTGAAATACAAGTAACTTCTAAACTAACAAATGCACTTCATCCCAAATTGGCATGCCAATAGATCATAACATTTCAGATTATTTCTGATCAACACATGCAAGAAATTGTTGCCAACATGATTTTACGCACGCTTATAGGTCCAATGTCTAACTGCATGTAACGTCCATGCTATCCATTGGACTTCAACCAAATTTTGTATTCTGTACCTTACGAGATGAAACTAACAATATATTCAGTCACCAGGGCTACCAACTGTAGTGCTCTATTAGGCTACATTATACCAGGTATATTTCTAACTAATTAGAAACTTCGATATTATTCCCAAGGGTACAATTACAAACTTAATTTCGTCATTATTCTAGCTAGGTCTATATAGATTGACATGAATCTTCCCCAGCATTAAGGTCTTCTCTAATGAATTATGTCTTCTCATGACGTGTCCAAAGTAGCTCAGATTTTGTTTCAGGATTAAGCCCTCCAAGGAACACTCTGGTTTAATTTGCTGTAAAACTGACTTATTTGTTCTTTTCGCAGTCCATGGATCTATAAGAACTTTTCTCCAACACCATAATTCGAAGGAATCGATTCTACGACGTTCAGCTTTTCTTATGGTCCAGGTCTCCCATCCATACATCACAACTGGAAAAACCATAGCCCTTACTATACGGATCTTCGTTGGTAATGTTATGTTTCTAGTCCCAAAAATATTGTCCAGATTTTTCATAGCAAATTTCTAATTTTGGGGCAGATGACCTAGAGGTTCCACCCCATAAAATAACTTGGTTATTGTTCTATTCTATCGACATTTAATTTATTGTCGAATACATGGGTGAATGAAAATAATTGATTGGTATGTTAATATTAAAGCTTAACCCATAACTTACATGCATGGATCCCTGGGACCCCCGAATGTTTGATTTTGTTAAAATAGTTCTTCATAGTTTGGAGCACTGCACTTGGCTTCTCTGCATCCTCCTTTACATTAGCCCTCTGCATTATTTTGCCAGATGTGAACACTCCGCGCTTTCCTTTTATGCGTAAATCAAGCGTTTGTTTCTCCGGAACCCAGCTGTATAAGGAATGAAACATTTTTACGTGTGCTTGAAGTGTGTTGAATTATGGAGTAATTTTGTAATGATCTGTACAAATTAACATTCTAAAGTTCCTTTTTGATGAATAATATATTTAAAGATTTTCTTACTTCAAAGGTTCGATATAACTACTTTCTTCAATTATCTGACTGTTACAGTGATTGTTTTCACCTTAAAACCCTTGAAAATTAGTACACTTTTAAGATAATACATATGCAAATTTGTAAAGTCTGTGTTTTTGTGACCGGAAGCAATGTTAACATTATGGTCATGGATTTTAAAGGTGTTGTGAGTTTTGTATCAAGTGGTTTGAAGGAAACTTTGGGAAAGAAAGTGAAAATGAAATTCATAATTGGTGTTAGATAATTCAAGATATTACAAATTTTCTCAAAAACGATATCCGTCTAGGAGATATAAGCTTGTGTTCCCTCGTAAAAGGTTTCAAGCTAGCAAAGACTGAGAGATGTTAAATGCGAAAATGAGACTTAATACCGTCTTGGGGGATGGGGTGTTTAACAAAAATTAAAATGGATTGGCGAATATATTTGTTCTGAACTTTCAAGTATAAAAGTGTAGGTGTGATTTATTGACTGTGGGTGATTATTTTTTCAATGCTACATACAGCAAGGCTATCCGTCCATACAATATCGTGACATTGGCGTTGATGGTAAAATATTGCGGCAACATTCATGTGATGAAATGTTGATGTATTTGGAACCAGCTTTGAAAGTTTGAACGTTTTAAAACATCGCCAGTAAGCCAGCATTACTGACAAATGTAAGCCCTTGGCGATTTGTTGGTGAAAGCTATCCACAAAGCGACAGGAATGTACTGAAACATGTATAAACGATCTGACCTCCAGTGGCTACAGAGCGGGAGCATGCCCCAACAATAAATGAAACGAAATTATTTCTTGAATTTTTATGGGAAATTTGCGGGGAATGTGGAGCATTTTAAACACTTGTGTTATTTATCAGAATGTATCGCTTAGTTTTAATTGAATTCCTTCCCTTTCTGTTTTGGCTGAGCATGGAAATGATTGCCCAGCGCTTGAGTCGCTTATTAAATGCAATTACTCATACCTGTATATATCAAAACGTATTACTTGTGTGCAATAGCCATTGTAAGCTTCATGAAAATCAGAACTCGGCAGCTGTCTTACAGACGTTACCAAATTACTAGAATATAATATATTCTCAATTGGTTGATTGAATCTAACATGAAGTTTACAACCTAGAACTTAAGCATTCTGAATGCTCCAAAACCATGTGACGAGCATAGCATTCCATGTTCACTTAAGATTTTCACTTATTGCCAATTATTACATGGTCACAATGCAATGATATTTTTATCCTATTTTCATCATATGAAATGTAGGCTTATGAAATCACCTTTTGTCCGTGTGTGTGCGCGCGAATGATTGAGTATGTGCGTGTGTGTGGTCTGCTTGTGTGGGTGTCCCCCTAATAAAATCCAAACGAGTCGAGCAATTTCAATGCAACTCGGTGGGGACATACTACTATCTCATCCGACCTCAACCTTGGCTTTCAAATGTTATTACGTACCACCAATTCAACATGGGGATTAGCGAAGTTTTGAAATTTTGTATGGTGATAAAGAATACTTAAGATAAGTTCACTTGTATATTATATACATTCAAAAACCAGTTAAGTACAAAACCAACATGGCGGTCAAGGAAAATCAAAACAATTAAATGGAATTTTCTTGCGATTTAAGCATCCGGGCACAGTGAAATTTGACACGATAAATGTGTATACACGAGTTAATTTACTGAGTCAAACTCAAGATAGCGGCTGTGCGAAATTTTGAAATTATCTCTATTTTGTCCTAGTCGTGTGATCGAACAAGCGATATAAATGTAGATTGGCGCGGTGAACCACCATTACGTTCTTTATCAGCTAATTCTAAAACATATATTGTACCCAACTGTCATCATGTGGAACATGTGTTCGTATCCCAGCTAACTCACGGTCTTTCGAGGTATGGGGCGTTCCTGCCCACCATACGACCACATGCTCAGGATTTGAGTCTACCAGGTAACTACTCTACATGAAATACACAACAAATTCCTAAAATAAAATATTTACTGGTATAAAATCATGGCTATACAACAAATACAAATAAAGGACAAATTATATTTAATTCCCACAAATAAAATCAGGGTTATTTTGTGAGTCTCCTTCTTAAAATAGTGCTACACTGCACTCAAATCTATTTCTAGCATCCTATCATTGATACTTTCAGACTTCCATGGGTTTCCATAGTGTTCATCATGTGACACAATTTTACATAACTGGAGTATCATAACACAAAAGTCACATATCACATCAAAATGACATTAATAAAACATTACTCCGTTTCTTATGGCATTTACTTTGATTAGCATAAATTCATTATTTTATGTCTTAATTAACAAATATTTGTTGTGTCGTGTGAATCATCCTCCTTCCTTCCATCAAAATGAAACGCTTAAAAAGTGGTACACTTCCCTTCCAAAATAAACATGGATAGAAATATTTATAGTTTCACCATACAACGATTTTCTGGGTCTTGTTGGGATTATTATCGTTAAAAATGTGTCATGTTCTTAGAAATCACATACCCGTCTGCACAAATTAGCGTGAACTGGCTAAAATGCATTATAAAAGGATGCCTAACACTTTATTTGGTTCAGTGTTCCTCTTCAGAGAATAACTGTGCCAAATATTATCCGATTTCTTTGATTCAACAAAGTATGTGTGTTTCAACACATCTTTTAATTCAATTGGCATCATCATTACACTCATATCTTAATTGCATATTGAAATATCGAGATTCTTCAGTGTCCTACTGTGACCATAATTTAAAGGACTGGCAGACCGACGTTCCCTTTCCCCAGCAGGCAATAAAATTAGTTCCGGCAAGCTGCACAAGATGGCCGCTCGACTCAGTGGGACAATCCACTTCTCTCATCTGCTGTCAAGGTCGAGTTTGTTTACAATTGCATTACAGCAGGGATACGCTAAGTGTTGTTCCTAAGTAATTGGGTCATTTAATTATTTAACACCTATAATTAGAGTGTATCGGGCTCAACTGGCTCCTTATTAACATTCATGGCTGGGGATGGATTCCTGTGATAGCCTTGCCGTTCTATGGTGACTACTAGTGGCTTTTGGACGCGCATCATAATGTGAACACAGGATTCTCACCAGCAGCTGTCACAATTATAACATGAGGAAATCTGCGTTTCCTAAACGACGAATATGATCCTTACCTCTCAGGGTAGATCATTTATACACATGCTCACGGAGTCTCAACGGACATCATTCGTGGCCATAATTCATGCAAGCGTTGGATACAGACAGGCTCTGTCCATTTCGCTGCGAATAATAGAGTATGCACAAGGGCGATACTACTCGTAGATTAGCCAACTTCTCACCTAACGCGCAAGCTATATTAGATTGGTCCCCGCAATTATTTATTTACGTAAATCACTGGATTCTACGTTAATTCTGCACGCTTATATGCGGCTCAAACAATACTTCACATAGATGACTCAATTATTAAGGCACCCGCGTTCTCTCTGTAATAACACTTAAGCCAAAGCTTTAAATAACTCCTAATAACAATGTATACATTTACTGGCTTACTTTACTTTAATGGTCCTCAAATATAATCCTAAGGATTGACCATATCAAATATTCATTCAACACATCATTGACACTGAAAAACTCTCGTATCTCGTTATATTCCACGTTACTTTCTTACTGTTTACCAAAATACAGTATATATTAGACATGACACATCTTGAACATTATTTAGGCCAAAAATGCCTATTACTTTACTGTTGCCGACCCCAGATTATTATTATTATTATTATTATTATTATCATTTAACGTTATCGTTACATTCATCACTATTTTCGGCCTGAATGGCCCTAAACAAATCACCTTCCAAGCCATACTTTATTCAAGACGAGTGGTGAAAACTCGTTCACTAAGTGACTGTTACATCTTAGTCTCAAAGTGATAAATCGTTGTATGGTGAACTATTTAGTTATAACAACATTGTAAATTGGTACTCACTTTTTATTTTCGCTGGATGGTGCCAGCCTTTCAGCTTCAGGCCTACCATGACGCTTGATTTAACCCATCGTGTTATATTTTTCACAACACTTAATTTCACACATTTCCCACATGATAAACATACTCTTATCAGTGGCCTCTTGTACTTTTACACAATGCATATTAATCACTATACACATGAACACTTTTAAATCACTAATACACAATTTATGTACACTTATTCACTATTTCACAGGTTGATCCTTACTCGGACTCTTCCTACGCCTGATCTCAGAGATGCGATGCAATTACGCCAACCGTTGGTCTCCGTGAAAGTTTAACAGCGTTTACGGACGTTCGATCCTCGTCACCTGCAATATCGTTCAGCTCACGGTCAAGATTAAGTGGCGATGTTTCCCAAGCTCCCATCATTGTAGTGATCCTGATGATAATGTCATATACAATTCTGACAATACCTCCCGGTATATGTAATGTTCAAAAACATTATAAGTTCCTCTTTCGCTGTGGCGACTTTAAATTTGCGTCAGATAATAGATAGATATCTGTATTAAATTAACTTCGACGCACTTCATAATTACTTATGAAGCTGTAAGACTTGCTTCTATTGTTCTTCGACGGCTGGGCGTCGATACTTTAACATTTCGCGCTCTTACTGGCAGCGTATTAGTTATGTGTATACTTGAGAACAGGCTGAAGACAACAGGACAACTCGCTTGGTCTGCACTGCTCCCTCCTTATAAAGGTTTCTCGTAAAAACTAGTCCACCGGACATGTGGCTGCGACTCCTTCCTTGAAATAATACGTTTTCAGCCGAAATGACATATACACCTTGTTTATTTAGGTGTGGAGGTTTCATAAACGTTCGCGTGCCGGCGATCGCTTCGGCCAATTAATTACAATTAATTGCCTTAGTCCAGCGCGTCAGGACGCCATCAAGGTGATTCCCCCTTGACTGGTCACCATATCACTCCTCTCGAGCGTAGGCTCGGTAGTAACGCGTTCATTTGGAGATATAGGCTTTAATTTAGGTGTAAAATCATTCCTAAATTATCTCTCCTAAAATATATTCACCTGGGTGTACATTTCACTCCATTTTAATGCTCCACTTGGCTGTAATTAATTAATTTCCGTGGATAGTCATCCCTACCCTAGGTTCCATCGTTGTCAAGCGGTGAATACCCGGGTCATTAATTTTGAGCTGTCTCCTCGCTCCAGACGAAAGTAGGTCCCTTGGCACCTTCGGTCTCCACCCATTTTCCAACTGCAATTAATAAAACGTCAACTGGCCTGCTCTCGTTCGTATATGCCTCGAAAACGTATATTTGCTTGCATTTGCTTACAATTCTTCATCTTAAAACTGCTATGATATTCACATACTGGTCGTGAAATCATGCTACATTATTATATGTCATATTTTAACACATTGCTCTTCGGGTTCCTTAAACTGTTCCTCCTCAGAGATCAATGGTTCGATTCTAGTTAGAGTCATGTGCCTGGTCTTCTCAGATAGGACCTGAGTTCGATGCCAATCTGCCGTGACCAGTTGGGCACATCTTTCCCCTGCTAAGCTCGGAAAATTCATTTCACAAGTGAATTTTTCGGGCCTTTCAGATGGCATTGACTCCATGCAGTATTTACTTTAAGCGGTCAGTGCTCTCGGCAATGGGCTGTCTCGTTCCCCATTCCACTCTGTCTGCCGTCTCATACTCTCGTTCTGCCTTCTCAGTTGTTCATTCATTTCCTCTAGCTCCGTAGCGGCCTCCCTCAACTGGTCATAAAGTTCCTTCAGTTGACAGCTGCATTCTCCCCTCGTATCCCTTGGGTCTGCGAGCTGGTCGCTTCGCTCCGTTTCTTCCTGGGCCTGCAAGCTTTTCTCAAGAATCTTTCCGTGCATACGTAATGACTCCCCGTCCACTTGGGTGTGCATTGCTTGCTCTTCCCTCGTATCATAATCCTCTGGTGGACTATACAACTTCAAATTAGCTGCATTTACAACAACCTCTCTACCTGTTGCTTCATCTTTGATTCGGTATGCATTATTTTGCAAGTCCCTTATAATCAGGTAGGGTCCGTGGTAGCTATGCTGAAATTTTTTATATTTCCTGCTCTCTGGATCTGAACTAGTGGTTTTTTTTCTTCAATAAGACGTATTCCCCCACGAGTAGTGGTCTATGATAGCGTTTCCTCCTGTTTCTCCGCTGCCGTCTGTCTGCTTGTTTCTTGAGATACTCGAATGTTCTCTGGATCCTCAACTCACGTCCGGTTTAGGTACAACTACCAGTGGGCTGACATAAGGTGTGGCTGTCTTCACAATGACGCCTACCTCTAGCATTTCCTGTATTGCTTCTTTGACCTTTAAATAATGTTTCTCAGCTACAGGATACGGCTTCTGTTTGAATGGTGTCCAATCGCTGACTTGGAACGCATATTGGAAATTCTTGATCCGGCCAGGTCTCGAATCGAAGACTCCTTTATACTCAAACAGCAGTTCCCTTAGCATTTGCTTATATTCTGGACCAAATTTAGCTTCCTCAATCTTCTCTTCCAGGCATTCTTCAAATTTTGGTTCGAGGTCCTTTTCAATATCTGCGGCCAGTGTTGCCAACTCTTCCTCGATATCTTCTGTTGTCAATACTGCATCCCCAGTCATATCTCTGTATGTATGCCATATGTACTCTTCTGGTCTCGTTTCATTGTGCTTTTATGAGAGTTCTAACTCTTCCTTTCCCTCACTTGCGCGGAACATAACAATGTCTTGCGAGAGATCTATAATAACTTTATATTCTCTTATGAAATCCATGCCAACAATAATGTTACACGGCAGCTTATTCACAAGTAGGAAGCTCTGTGAGAATGTAGAGTTCCCTATCTGCAAATCTAGAAATCCTTGGTATTTGCATATCATAACTTTATCTGGTATCACACCTTTTATTTTCACGCTTGAAATAGGTATTTTCAATACGTGAATTTTACTTTGGATTTCATTATATAATGCCTGGGTTATCAAACACACTGTTGAACCTGTATCAATGAGACTTCTTATCTTCATGCCCGCAATGTTTACAATAATAATGGGCAGTTCCTTTCTCACATTGACCGTCCCTTCATCTAGGTCTTCGATAAGCTCCTCAGGTTTGGCAATCCAGTTAACAACATTCACTGTATTCCATCCTGTACTTATCTCTCCTTGGTCATTTAATTTTGGTGTTTTTTTTTCAATTGCTCCATTCTTTGTGGAGTTCTTCTGTCTGTCTTCATACTGCTGAAGTTCCAGACTCTTGACACCGTCATCATTTTTATAGATGTCGGGTGACCTTCTATTCCTAATCGCTTCATCCCAATGAACTCGCGATTGTCTCGGGTCATCTCCGCGCTCTTCCATGTATCTTAAAGATGCGTGATAGCGTTCTTCCGCCTCTTCATCGAACCCGCGACTCTGTTCCTGGGATCTCCATCCTTGGTTGTTCCCATTTCGGCCGTAATTCATTCTGTTATCAGGCTGCTGGTCTCTCGTACCACGCTGATTCCAGTTTTTCCTTCCTCGGTTTCCACGGTTCGATCCTCCTCGATATGCTGGCCTCCAATTTTGGTTTTCGCGTTGCCAGTCTAATTTTTCCGTTTCGGTGCTCGTAGATTTGGTTTTTGTCTGCACCTTAGTCGGTTCAGTCGGTGTAGTCGTCATGTTGACTTGTTCCATGTTCTGACTTTGCCTTGGGTGCTGCGCTGTGGTGAGATCGAGTTGTCTCAGCACCTCCTCCATATCGATCGCAGTTTTGGCGTTTGCTGAGATTAATAGACGTTGTACTTCATTCGGTAGCTGCTTGGCTATCGCTATGCACAAATCTGACTCACTAATCCCTTCATCAAGTTCGCGAAAACGGCACAATTGACTCACAAAGAATTCTCCGTATTTCGTCGGATTACTAGTACTATAACGCCTGGAATACAAGTCCAATCTGAGGTTCTGTTGTATACTTGCGTTCCAGTACCTGCTTAAAAATGCTTTGCGAAATTCGTCAACGGTGTCGAACGTGTACCGAAAACTCCTAAACCATAAGGCACACTCGCCCTCAGTTAGTTTTTCAATCGTTCTCAACCTTCGCTCTGGCGGTACTTTCGCGTCATTCAAGTACTCGGAAACTTTTTTAAGCCAGTACTTGGGTGTCATGTTATAATTACTCCCAGAATATTTCTTTGGTTTCTCATCATTAGCCCTTACAACAGTGACTATTTGATTTTGAACAGCATTTTCATGCGGTGCTGACATGGCAATTGGCATACCAGGTGTGGTATACTGTGCCCAACTCTAGGAATGGGTATTCCAAGATTCAGACACCTAGATATCAAGGGAAAGGCTACAGCCGCTTTTGAAAGTTGAGATATTTGAATATCGCGCTCCATTGCTTCTCGAAGCAATTGGAAAGAATATACCGATACTTGCATGTCAAGTGACGTAGCGAGTAATAGCAGAGGTCGAGGCTATTTATTGATTAAATAGTTAGCCATGGAGTAGAGACTTGAGACTTGGATCATATTACTGGCACGGCCAAATAAAAGAGAATGCAATTAGTATCAAGTACATCGGACCAGGGATACCAGAGATATGAGGATTTCCAGATATCAGCTGATGACCCGTGACCCTGGCAGTTTTGAATAAAAGCCGGCTGGCCGAGGCATCGTTAGCTCACTTCAACGCAAGCACTTGCGTAGCAAGGTGCATCTACGCTGAGCCAAGGCACATGGTTGCCGGATCTACGCAGAAGTAATTTTCAAAGTTGTGATAGTCACAAAAGTGCTGCGCTACGAGGTGGAACTTAGTAAGTTTCCGGCAGGAGAATCACTAAGGTGATTGATTTTTCTACAGACACTGGTAGAAATATTTTTTTATTTCTACATGGACATAATTCTTGGATATTGTCTAGAATTAGTACTTTGTCACAGTCCAGTAATAACCTAATACTTGGATATTTAAATCCATTTCAGTCAGTTTTCATATTTGTAACTTAATAACCACTTCGATCTATCAGTACATTGAAGACCAGTCTATCACGGTGGTGTTCATTAGTCTACGCAGGGAAACTACAGGTTGCTTAGCGCATGGTAGATGGTGATAAACCATGCCCAGGGAACGATCTTCAGGACAGCCGTTGATTGGTTAGACAGTCAGTGTTTTCTTGTACTGAAAAGATTACCGTGAGTTATGTTACAACTGACATATCTAAGAATAGATCACTTAGATCTGACCCCATTTAAGCAAACTATTATGGCTTTGATAGAAGCCCATATTAAAATGGAACAACAGTTAATTCAAACGTCAAGAGATACTACCACTATGTCTGACTAGACGGATTGTGGGTATATAATGGCGGCCGATACAAGGATTATACATGCTTGTCCGATAGGGCATGTCTATGGATAAATCTGGTACAGACCAGGTTCACTACGCTTCAAGACCATCAAGAAATGTAAGCCACATTTGAATTATATTATGCCTAGCTAATTGGAACAAACTATTTTTCGGCAGATGACCAACACATTTATTTTTTTCTTCGTATTTAAATCTTGCAATGATTTACGCAAGACTTATTAGAGTTATTCTGAGTATTTTCAGCACTCAGAACAGTTTAGGATCGATGACCGAGCATATCGAGCATTTATTTGAATATTTCATATTTTTGGGAAATCACGGTAATCAGCCGATGTAACTGTAAAAGTTAATAATTATTTTTGTTGAGGAATGGTTATTTTTTCCATATTCGAAGGTTCGAACATGTGGATTCTCACATAATGAGATAATAATTAAACATATTTAAAATAATATAACTAATAATAATAATAATAATCCACTAATAATAATAATAATAATTTTTATAATTTTCTAAATAATTCTTGGATATTATATTTTCTAATAATCATTTGTATTGAGAGAGAGCCTATGAAGTAGTTTAATCATTTCTAGTTTGGAACAGGAGATTTTCCGAAGGAGAGTGGTTAGCGCAAGCCCGCAGTCAACCAACATTTCAGTTCTGGTTGAACAGTTGATATTTGCAATGAGCAAAGTATATTTTTCAGATAACACGGAGAGGCATGAAACGGGAAGCAAATGATAATTGTATCAAATAGGATATTTTTGTATTTATATAAAATCATGACGTAAATACACTCGAAATTGAAATGAAGATTTTCATAAGTATGGTAAATTCACGGGTTGAACTGAATGGTAAAATAAAATAAACTTGTAAGTTTATTAATCTTCCAGTGTTGATAACAAGCAGAGGCTTGATTTATTGTATAAATTTTGGGAAGAAAATATATATGTGTGGAGTAGTTGAAATGCCATTCCCAGGTGCGCATGTTTAAGTCGGAGGAATGAGGAGGTTTTTTCGAGCATCAATCAAATAGCAGGTTCGATGGCTCAGGTTTATAGTAGGAGTATTGGAACTACACATTTCGTCGTATGAATGACCCGAAGGTTATTTCTTAGAAACCATCAGTTCTTATTTCAACCTTGTTTACGAATTCCATTTAGACTTTGATTTTGCTAGAACCCGGATTTGTCATGATAGTAGTTTATTCTTCTTCAGAGGAAGACCTTTGCCGTTGTTGTTGTAATATTGTGTTCTTACACAAATAATAGAATGGGCCACTGCCAATTAAAAATAATTCTTTAACCACGAATAATTTGAAGGATATTTTCAATCCTAGTGCCATGAACTAAATGAATTCATTATGAAGCTATAATTCTTATTTCCGCATTCTGTCGAAGAATTGCAAGTTGTGAAAATTACTAAAAATGGCCATGAATATAAATATTTTTCTTAATGATAATTCTAAGTGGAAAGTCAAATAGTTGAATGGTTCAACAATTTATTAATCAAGTTGATGATTCAGAAATCATATATTTTGTTAGGAACTTGAAATTCATAATCGAGTCACTTCTCGAAATGTTTAATATCGGAAGAACAATTAATTTTTGTTGTGCTTCGCACAAGTTCTTCGATGCTATGCTCAAGGTCAAATACTTTTCAGATGTTATTAATATGTGTAAATAATTTGTGTTGATTCAATGATAATAATATTTTTCGACAATGTATTTTTGAAACTGGAAAAATAAGTTAAAGTTAAAAATTCTATGAACATTTATTCTACGAGTGTTAATATTATGTAAAAATTCAAACAGTGAACTACGATATTTCCAGTAGAGACAATTAAATTTGAACTGGATTTAATCATTAATTATAAATAATTTTGGAACACAGTCTACAGGACTAACAATCAGACTTGTGTTTCCAAAAAAATAATTGTCAAATGTGTTTGGAAAATTTCTGTATATTGTGTAAATAGGAGTGTGGGTCGCCACACGTGAGTGATGCTACTTTGAGCATTTTTGCAGTCAATTTTAAATTCAAAATAAAATGAGATAATTTTACTTGATGTGTTACTCCCAATTGAATCTCCTTCTATCCTTATTGTTGCATTGAGCCAAAAATCAGTAAAGCTTTTTTTCATTTGATGTCGTTTTTGCGATTTGCTTTAACCCATCTGGCGCCCCGGGATATTTTGACTCTCGTGCTGACTGATTATTGGTAAAATGCATATGTGGTCGTGCGGACTCCGGTCTAAACGGGCACATAAAATAAGATAGAGAGAGAAATGGCTTCGAACGTGGGTCTCGATTTAGACATGGTCAATCGCATGCCGATTTAAATTGTGATAATTTTTATAGAAATATTTTGGGAGTTGAGAGATGTCTGGTTTGGATGAATAAATTAGTAGGAAACCCAATTAGTGGGGAAAATTAAAAATTTAACTTGGTTAATAATTAGAATGGGTTTGATTATTTTTGATAATGGCTTAACCATTAGGGCGTCAAGTAAATTTAGTAGTAAACGTTCGATGACTGGACATACGCATTATTAGAATCCAGGTGGAGGATATTTGAGAACTTGCATATTTTTCTTGTGATATTGTGGTAAATGTAATTCGTAAAAGTAGAGAATTTTGTTTTTCCATCACGTCGACATTAAGACAAATCTCATTTTATTAGAGTGTTCCAATTAGCTATTCATATTTCTTGTTCTAGTTATAAGCTTGTGTTTGCCAATATTGTATACCCCTAAGTTTTGAATAATAATTGAAAATTATGGAAGAAATGATGAGGATGATGAGGAGTTTGGAGGAGAGTTCAAAAGAAGCTGGACGGCGTGTAGCCGCCATTATGAAAGAAAATACAGAGGCTTTAGAAAAGAAACTTAAAATAATTCTGATTCTTTAGAAAATAAACTTAAAGAAAGTTCTGATTCTTTAAAAGATAACTTGAAGGAAAGTTTAGAGAATAAACTTAAGGAAAAATCCGATTTGTTAGAAAGCAGGTTAAAAGATAACTTGAAAGAAAGTTTAGATGAAAAACTTAAGGAAAATTCTGATTCTTTAGAAAATAAACTTAAAGAATATTCTGATTCTTTAGAAAGCAGGTTAAAAGGTAATTTGAAAGAAAATTTAAATAGTAAATTTAATTCTATGGAGAATAAATTTAAAGAGAATTCCGAAATTTTGAAAATGACACTTGTGAGTAAAATGAATAAATTATGCGAAAAAACACATGAGCTCGAAACTTCACTAGCCACTAACGCAAGTTTAATGGACGATAAATTTCGCGATGCCGATCTTAGATCCCAAAGCTTAGCTGATAGGATAGAACATGGTCTTAGGAAAGTTGGTGAAGACATGATCAACCTAGAAGTCAGAGTGAAGAAAGAGAGTAATGAGATGGGAATTCTAGTTGTTCAACGGTTGACAGAAAAATTCAAAGAACTTGTAATGGGAGAAATAAGAGAAGGTGTGATTAATGAGTTACAAACTGAAATTAAAACCACAGTTGTCAATGAAATTAAAGACACACTTAAGCTGGAGAATCAAGAGGGAATCAAGGAGATTAGGGAATCTTTGTCATCCCATATTCAAGTAATTTCCAAAGATATCCAAGCAACTCAGAAGGATATATCAGATATGACAGGGTCATTGAAAAGTCATGAGGCTGTTATGAACCAGATATCCACTGATGTTAAGGAGAATTGTAAAGAAACTGAAGCAATTAAGAAAATGGCAGAAGAAAACCAGAAGGAACTTGAGGCTATGAAAACGCAAATCAAGGACGAGAAACAGTCTGACCATTTGTTGAAAATGCCAATTGTAAGGGGAAAGGAACAGATACAGATAAATCTAGGAGGAGCTAGAGAAACTGATAGTCAAAGACAGGATGAGGTCAGGACAGTATTTCAATCCAACCCCATAACTGTATTCAAGAATGTAGAGGATACGCCTTCTAAATTTTCAGGGCGAGATTCTGTAACACCCGTGGAATTTTTGAGAGAAGCAGGGGATTACCTGAAAGATTCCAAGATCCCTAAGGAATGACAGATCCGAGTGATAGGGAAGTTTTTGGAAGGTCCTGCACTTCTTTGGTTTAGAGCTTTTAGATCCACTCTAACCACTTTTGAGGAGTTTTCTCGTGGGTTATTGAAAAGGTGTTGGTCCCCGGAAACCCAACAGCAAGTCAGAGCAGAATTATATTCGAAGAGATTCTCGACGTCACAACCTACTCGATACTCTACGTACTTTTCTGGACAGCTTTCTAAACTTCAACATTTAGATCCGCCGATGCCAGATAACGAATTAATTACTGCATTGATACGTCAGTTTCCAGCAGACGTCCAGAGGACTTTGATCGCTGCTGACATCTATAATATGGAGCAATTTGACGAGGTATTACAGAAGCTGGATCATACGAACGCTCAATTCTTCCATCAGAAGGGAGGAAAGAATAACAACGCTGTGTACGCTGTTATGGCTGATAATTATTCTCAAACACCTCGAGAGATTCGAGAGGGGCGAGAAGAGAAAACGCCGAGGGAAGATTCAAATAAGAGAGGATGGAATCAGTACAGTAACAGATACAGTTACAAGCCTTATACGAGACCGGATGGTGGAAATCGATATAATACTCGATGGAGAAGGCCTAGGGATAACCAAGGAAGGTACCAGGAAAGAAGGTACTATGGTAGAAACAACTACAATAACAGAGGGAATGTGGATACTCGTCAGTCCAATGAAGAGTTCAACAAGGAGACGGGGAAAAACTTGGAAGCAAGACACCACGATAACTTGCAGTTTTTGGAGCAGAGGCCCAATGAACCAGGTCCATCGGGAACACAACAATCCCGAGGGAATGGAAACGGAAAAAAAAACTTCGAATTCACAGTAGAAGATAGAATTTTGAACACTTTCACTTCCAGAATTATTAAATGGCAAGCAGAGGATGATGATTTAATTCAACAGAATGACGAACGGAAAGAAATGGGTACAAGAATTAGAATGCCAATCATATCATGCGAAGTATTCGGTATGCCTGTCGATACTTTGATTGATACTGGGGCTATGCTTTTTCTTGTAAGTGAGAAGCTTTATATTCTGTGGAAACTCAAAGAGAATTTAGAGGAGATTCCAGTATCAGGAATTAAGATACAAGGAATAATACCCAACAAGATATCTCTGTGTAAAACACAATTATACTTATGTATTACGATTGGAGGACATGATTTCCGACATGTGTTTGTAGTAATGAAGGACATGGCTTTTGACATGATATTGGGAGCAGATTTCATTCAGAAATATCAAGCAGTGATAGATATGAAGACAGAGACGATCAGATTCAAGAATACCGAAGAGATTAACTTCGAGGGAAAAGAAGAGGAAGACATCGAGGGAGATGCTCAATGGTCTCTGATTTTTCAAGAAGCTGAAGGAAGAGAAGTCTACACTGAGAAGGAGTCCCCAGAGCTAGGGAAAATTTTGGAAGAGTTTCACGATATTTTTGATATTAAACCTGGTGAAATTGAAGATTTTGAACATTGTGGAAGTAAACAACAATGGAAGCTATGAAGTCGCTAATACACGAACTGGTAACATCGTGGGAACTTATAATGCATCGAATTTGAAGATTTATTATTCAAGAACCAGATGATTAAATGTGTAAATAGGAAAAATAAAAATTTTTCAATTTTTTTTTTTGCTAGGTGTGGGGTGGATGTGCCCAACTCTAGGAATGGGTATTCCAAGATTCAGACACCTAGATATCAAGGGAAAGGCTACAGCCGCTTTTGAAAGTTGAGATATTTGAATATCGCGCTCAATTGCTTCTCGAAGCAATTGGAAAGAATATACCGATACTTGCATGTCAAGTGACGTAGCGAGTAATAGCAGAGGTCGAGGCTATTTATTGATTAAATAGTTAGCCATGGAGTAGAGACTTGAGACTTGGATCAGATTACTGGCATGGCCAAATAAAAGAGAATGCAATTAGTATCAAGTAAATCGGACCAGGGATACCAGAGATATGAGGATTTCCAGATATCAGCTGATGACGCGTGACCCTGGCAGTTTTGAATAAAAGCCGGCTGGCCGAGGCATCGATAGCTCACTTCAACACAAGCACTTACGTAGCAAGGTGCATCTACGCTGAGCCAAGGCACATGGTTGCCGGATCTACGCAGAAGTAATTTTCAAAGTTGTGATAGTCACAAAAGCGCTGCGCTACGAGGTGGAACTTAGTAAGTTTCCGGCAGGAGAATCACTAAGGTGATTGATTTTTCTACAGACACTGGTAGAAATATTTTTTTATTTCTACATGGACATAATTCTTGGATATTGTCTAGAATTAGTACTTTGTCACAGTCCAGTAATAACCTAATACTTGGATATTTAAATCCATTTCAGTCAGTTTTCATATTTGTAACTTAATAACCACTTCGATCTATCAGTACATTGAAGACCAGTCTATCACGGTGGTGTTCATTAGTCTACGCAGGGAAACTACAGGTTGCTTAGCGCATGGTAGATGGTGATAAACCATGCCCAGGGAACGATCTTCAGGACAGCCGTTGATTGGTTAGACAGTCAGTGTTTTCTTGTACTGAAAAGATTACCGTGAGTTATGTTACAACTGACATATCTAAGAATAGATCACTTAGATCTGACCCCATTTAAGCAAACTATTATGGCTTTGATAGAAGCCCATATTAAAATGGAACAACAGTTAATTCAAACGTCAAGAGATACTACCACTATATCTGACTAGACGGATTGTGGGTATATAATGGCGGCCGATACAAGGATTATACATGCTTGTCCGATAGGGCATGTCTATGGATAAATCTGGTACAGACCAGGTTCACTACGCTTCAAGACCATCAAGAAATGTAAGCCACATTTGAATTATATTATGCCTAGCTAATAGGAACAAACTATTTTTCGGCAGATGACCAACACATTTATTTTTTTCTTCGTATTTAAATCTTGCAATGATTTACGCAAGACTTATTAGAGTTATTCTGAGTATTTTCAGCACTCAGAACAGTTTAGGATCGATGACCGAGCATATCGAGCATTTATTTGAATATTTCATATTTTGGGGAAATCACGGTAATCAGCCGATGTAACTGTAAAAGTTAATAATTATTTTTGTTGAGGAATGGTTATTTTTTCCATATTCGAAGGTTCGAACATGTGGATTCTCACATAATGAGATAATAGTTAAACATATTTAAAATAATATAACTAATAATAATAATAATAATCCACTAATAATAATAATAATAATAATTTTTATAATTTTTCTAAATAATTCTTGGATATTATATTTTCTAATAATCATTTGTATTGAGAGAGAGCCTATGAAGTAGTTTAATCATTTCTAGTTTGGAACAGGAGATTTTCCGAAGGAGAGTGGTTAGCGCAAGCCCGCAGTCAACCAACATTTCAGTTCTGGTTGAACAGTTGATATTTGCAATGAGCAAAGTATATTTTTCAGATAACACGGAGAGGCATGAAACGGGAAGCAAATGATAATTGTATCAAATAGGATATTTTTGTATTTATATAAAATCATGACGTAAATACACTCGAAATTGAAATGAAGATTTTCATAAGTATGGTAAATTCACGGGTTGAACTGAATGGTAAAATAAAATAAACTTGTAAGTTTATTAATCTTCCAGTGTTGATAACAAGCAGAGGCTTGATTTATTGTATAAATTTTGGGAAGAAAATATATATGTGTGGAGTAGTTGAAATGCCATTCCCAGGTGCGCATGTTTAAGTCGCAGGAATGAGGAGGTTTTTTCGAGCATCAATCAAATAGCAGGTTCGATGGCTCAGGTTTATAGTAGGAGTATTGGAACTACACATTTCGTCGTATGAATGACCCGAAGGTTATTTCTTAGAAACCATCAGTTCTTATTTCAACCTTGTTTACGAATTCCATTTAGACTTTGATTTTGCTAGAACCCGGATTTGTCATGATAGTAGTTTATTCTTCTTCAGAGGAAGACCTTTGCCGTTGTTGTTGTAATATTGTGTTCTTACACAAATAATAGAATGGGCCACCGCCGATTAAAAATAATTCTTTAACCACGAATAATTTGAAGGATATTTTCAATCCTAGTGCCATGAACTAAATGAATTCATTATGAAGCTATAATTCTTATTTCCGCATTCTGTCGAAGAATTGCAAGTTGTGAAAATTACTAAAAATGGCCATGAATATAAATATTTTTCTTAATGATGATTCTAAGTGGAAAGTCAAATAGTTGAATGGTTCAACAATTTATTAATCAAGTTGATGATTCAGAAATCATATATTTTGATAGGAACTTGAAGTTCATAATCGAGTCACTTCTCGAAATGTTTAATATCGGAAGAACAATTAATTTTTGTTGTGCTTCGCACAAGTTCTTCGATGCTATGCTCAAGGTCAAATACTTTTCAGATGTTATTAATATGTGTAAGCCTCCGTGGCTTAGGCGGCAGCACGCCTGCCTCTCACCACTGGGTCCGTGGTTCAAATCCCGGTCACTCCATGTGAGATCTGTGCTGGACAAAACGGAGGCAGACAGGTTTTTCTACGGGTACTCCGGTTTTCCCTGTCAAAATTTCATTCCAGCAACACTCTGCACTATCATTTCATTTCATCTGTCATTCATTTAATCATTGCCCCAGAGGAGTGCGTCAGGCCTCGGCAGCCGGAACAGTTCATATCATCGCCGCTAGATGGGGGCTTCATTCATTCCATTCCTGACCCGGTCGGAGACTGGAAGCAGGCTGTGGATTTTCATTTTTCATTAATATGTGTAAATAATTTGTGTTGATTCAATGAATATAATATTTTTCGACAATGTATTTTTGAAACTGGAAAAATAAGTGAAAGTTAAAAATTCTATGAACATACGAGTGTTAATATTATGTAAAAATTCAAACAGTGAACTACGACATTTCCAGTAGAGACAATTAAATTTGAACTGGATTTAATCATTAATTATAAATAATTTTGGAACACAGTCTACAGGACTAACAAGCAGACTTGTGTTTCCAAAAAAATAATTGTCAAATGTGTTTGGAAAATTTCTGTATATTGTGTAAATAGGAGTGTGGGTCGCCACACGTGAGTGATGCTACTTTGAGCATTTTTGCAGTCAATTTTAAATTCAAAATATAATGAGATAATTTTACTTGATGTGTTACCCTCAATTGATTCTCCTTCTATCCTTATTGTTGCATTGAGCCAAAAATCACTGAGCTTTTTTTCATTTGATGTCGTTTTTGCGATTTGCTTTAACCCATCTGGCGCCCCGGGATATTTTGACTCTCGTGCTGACTGATTATTGGTAAAATGCATACGTGGTCGTGCGGACTCCGGTCTAAACGGGCACAATACGGGCTGTCACTTGGCATGGCTGCATTCTTTGGAGTGGGCTGTATTTCTATCTCTGCCCATTTATTTCTCCTATTCTCGTCTATACTTCCTTCGCTAGACCTAGGATTCCGCAACATGGATTCCTCCTGCGCGATCATTCTAGTCTCTATTTGGCTGTGTCTATTTTCTGCCCTTTCCAAACGAGCTAATACCTCTCGTTCTATTTTCTCTAGGCGATCTCGGTTTCTTTCTGCCATAGAAAATACCTTTTCCTTGTCATCCTTAAGGTTTTCCTTCAGGTGGGTAATTTCCCCCGCTAGACTTTCTCTTACCTCGGCAAGAGTCTTATCGCTGGCTTCAGTCTTCAAGCCTTCTCGAAGTTATAATTCTTCTCGTAAGCCTGTAACTTCCTTTTGAATGTGACCCTGCATAAGAGAGATTTCAGTCCTTATTTTCGTGATTTCTCCCTGGTCCTCATCCTGTCTTTTATGAATAACTGCTAGGTCGCTCTGAGTTTGTTCCAACTCTTTCTGCACCTTCCCGACCTGCCTCTTCATATTTGACATTATCTCCTCATTCTCTTGATCAGAAGATTTTATTTCCTGGATTTCCTTGCATTGGTCAAGGATATTCTGATCCTGTTTTCTTAAGGCTTCGTCTACCGCCTTGGCGTAGCCTGCCATTCGCGTATTCCATTTTACGTCGCTATCTTCGAGCCTTTGATCCACGGTCTGAGTGAACGTATTAAATTGCTCTAGTTGACGTTTAGTATTAGCTTCATTCTGACTTTGAATGTCTTTAAGCTCCATGGACATACTGCTTAAGCTATCGTTAATCTCACGCTGTGACTCTGTGCACGCTTGCAGATTATTCTCTAGTTGTAGCTCAATAGACTCAAAGCGTTTATCGTTATCAGCTTGCATTTCTGAGACCACGCTAACAATATTAGCTCGATTATTCTCTAATTGAATATTTACTGTAGCCAACCTCTGGCTTACCTCAGATTGATTAGCCTCTAATCTAGTGTTTATTTCGGTTTGATTGGCATCCAATCTACCCGCTATTTCATCTTTAAATTCTCTAATTTCTTCCTTTCTCTTAGCATTAGCATCATCAAAACGTTCCCTTAACTCAGCAATACACCTGAGTACGTCCTCCGTTCCAGCCATCCTGTATTTCTTACTTTGAGATTCAGGTAGGCCGCAGCTGAACATGCTGGCGCGTTCTATTGGAAAGAAAAGGGTTCCGATCCCGCGACAACAACATATTACAAAGTGCCAAAACCACCTATGGAATGGGTATAGACCCACGTACCCGTCTGACAACAGTGTCTGACGTCTGAGTATCATCTAGAAAGACTCACAATCGCTCAAACAGAGTTTGAGGAAATATACTATTATTATGGTTTTCCCCATGAAAACCATGCTATTATTATGGGGTTTTCTGAATCCCATAAGCCATCCACGTCCTGGGCGCCATGATAATGAAGAGGGGTATCCCATGCTTTGCCACACACATCTGGGCAACATGATAAATTAATGGGATTTGAGTGGACATGCTATGTTTTCTATGGCCAGTTTTGTGTAATGCCAAGATCGCTCATATTGCACTGATGCAGGCGGTTCCATAATGAATTAATACCGCACCACGTTGCTTGGGCCATGATAATGAAATGGGATTGGTATCACTTATGCTATGACAAGTTACATTTACATTTAAGCATGTTTTATGGAGGATTATCAACATTTATTTGACGAGATGGCTTATTAACAAATGGGACGCGGCCTTTTCCTATTATATCCTAATTTCTATGCTGTATTTGCTTCTACCATTAATATCTTGGCCGACTTTTAGTAGTACCTGCGACTCAATCCTAGTAAACAGACATATCCCCCATGTACCCAACTGTCATCATGTGGAACATGTGTTCGTATCCCAGCTAACTCACGGTCTTTCGAGGTATGGGGCGTTCCTGCCCACCATACGACCACATGCTCAGGATTTGAGTCTACCAGGTAACTACTCTACATGAAATACACAACATATTCCTAAAATAAAATATTTACTGGTATAAAATCATGGCTATACAACAAATACAAATAAAGGACAAATTATATTTAATTCCCACAAATAAAATCAGGGTTATTTTGTGAGTCTCCTTCTTAAAATAGTGCTACACTGCACTCAAATCTATTTCTAGCATCCTATCATTGATACTTTCAGACTTCCATGGGTTTCCATAGTGTTCATCATGTGACACAATTTTACTTAACTGGAGTATCATAACACAAAAGTCACATATCACATCAAAATGACATTAATAAAACATTACTCCGTTTCTTATGGCATTTACTTTGATTAGCATAAATTCATTATTTTATGTCTTAATTAACAAATATTTGTTGTGTCGTGTGAATCATCCTCCTTCCTTCCATCAAAATGAAACGCTTAAAAAGTGGTACACTTCCCTTCCAAAATAAACATGGATAGAAATATTTATAGTTTCACCATACAACGATTTTCTGGGTCTTGTTGGGATTATTATCGTTAAAAATGTGTCATGTTCTTAGAAATCACATACCCGTCTGCATAAATTAGCGTGAACTGGCTAAAATGCATTATAAAAGGATGCCTAACACTTTATTTGGTTCAGTGTTCCTCTTCAGAGAATAACTGTGCCAAATATTATCCGATTTCTTTGATTCAACAATGTATGTGTGTTGCAACACATCTTTTAATTCAATTGGCATCATCATTACACTCATATCTTAATTGCATATTGAAATATTGATATTCTTCAGTGTCCTACTGTGACCATAATTTAAAGGACTGGCAGACCGACGTTCCCTTTCCCCAGCAGGCAATAAAATTAGTTCCGGCAAGCTGCACAAGATGGCCGCTCGACTCAGTGGGACAACCCACTTCTCTCATCTGCTGTCAAGGTCGAGTTTGTTTACAATTGCATTACAGCAGGGATACGCTAAGTGTTGTTCCTAAGTAATTGAGTCATTTAATTATTTAACACCTATAATTAGAGTGTATTGGGCTCAACTGGCTCCATATTAACATTCATGGCTGGGGATGGATTTCTGTGATAGCCTTGCCGTTCTATGGTGACTACTAGTGGCCTTTGGACGCGCATCATAATGAGAACACAGGATTCTCACCAGCAGCTGTCACAATTATAACATGAGGAAATCTGCGTTTCCTAAACGACGAATATGATCCTTACCTCTCAGGGTAGATCATTTATACACATGCTCACGGAGTCTCAACGGACATCATTCGTGGCCATAATTCATGCAAGCGTTGGATACAGACAGGCTCTGTCCAATTCGCTGCGAATAATAGAGTATGCACAAGGGCGATACTACTCGTAGATTAGCCAGCTTCTCACCTAACGCGCAAGCTATATTAGATTGGTCCCCGCAATTATTTATTTACGTAAATCACTGGATTTTACGTTATTTCTGCACGCTTATATGCGGCTCAAACAACACTTCACATAGATGACTCAATTATTAAGGCACCCGCGTTCTCTCTGTAATAACACTTAAGCCAAAGCTTTAAATAGCTCCTAATAACAATGTATACATTTACTGGCTTACTTTACTTTAATGGTCCTCAAATATAATCCTAAGGATTGACCATATCAAATATTCATTCAACACATCATTGACACTGAAAAACTCTCGTATCTCGTTATATTCCACGTTACTTTCTTACTGTTTACCAAAATACAGTATCTTTATATTAGACATGACACATCTTGAACATTATTTAGGCCAAAAATGCCTATTACTTTACTGTTGCCGACCCCAGATTATTATTATTATTATTATTATTATCATTTAACGTTATCGTTACATTCATCACTATTTTCGGCCTGAATGGCCCTAAACAAATCACCTTCCAAGCCATACTTTATTCAAGACGAGTGGTGAAAACTCGTTCAATAAGTGACTGTTACATCTTAGTCTCAAAGTGATAAATCGTTGTATGGTGAACTATTTAGTTATAACAACATTGTAAATTGGTACTCACTTTTTATTTTCGCTGGATGGTGCCAGCCTTTCAGCTTCAGGCCTACCATGACGCTTGATTTAAGCCATCATGTTATATTTTTCACAACACTTAATTTCACACATTTCCCACATGATAAACATACTCTTATCAGTGGCCTCTTGTACTTTTACACAATGCATATTAATCACTATACACATGAACACTTTTAAATCACTATTACACAATTTATGTACACTTATTCACTATTTCACAGGTTGATCCTTACTCGGACTCTTCCTACGGCTGATCTCAGAGATGCGATGCAATTACGCCAACCGCTGGTCTCCGTGAAAGTTTAACATCGTTTACGGACGTTCGATCCTCGTCACCTGCAATATCGTTCAGCTCACTGTCAAGATTAAGTGGCGATGTGTCCCAAGCTCCCATCATTGTAGTGATCCTGATGATAATGTCATATACAATTCTGACAATACCTCCCGGTATATGTAATGTTCAAAAACATTATAAGTTCCTCTTTCGCTGTGGCGACTTTATATTTGCGTCAGATAATAGATAGATATCTGTATTAAATTAACTTCGACGCACTTCATAATTACTTATGAAGCTGTAAGACTTGCTTCTATTGTTCTTCGACGGCTGGGCGTCGATACTTTAACATTTCGCGCTCTTACTGGCAGCGTATTAGTTACGTGTATACTTGAGAACAGGCTGAAGACAACAAGACAACTCGCTTGGTCTGCACTGCTCCCTCCTTATAAAGGTTTCTCGTAAAAACTAGTCCACCGGACATGTGGCTGCGACTCCTTCCTTGAAATAATACGTTTTCAGCCGAAATGACATATACAACTTGTTTATTTAGGTGTGGAGGTTTCATAAACGTTCGCGTGCCGGCGATCGCTTCGGCCAATTAATTACAATTAATTGCCTTAGTCCAGCGCGTCAGGACGCCATCAAGGTGATTCCCCCTTGACTGGTCACCAAATCACTCCTCTCGACCGTAGGCTCGGTAGTAACGCGTTCATTTGGAGATATAGGCTTTAATTTAGGTGTAAAATCATTCCTAAATTATCTCTCCTAAAATATATTCACCTGGGTGTACATTTCACTCCATTTTATTGCTCCACTTGGCTGTAATTAATTAATTTCCGTGGATAGTCATCCCTACCCTAGGTTCCATCGTTGCCAAGCGGTGAATACCCGGGCCATTAATTTTGAGCTGTCTCCTCGCTCCAGACGAAAGTAGGTCCCTTGGCGCCTTCGGTCTCCACCCATTTTCCAACTGAAATTAATAAAACGTCAACTGGCCTGCTCTCGTTCGTATATGCCTCGAAAACGTATATTTGCTTGCATTTGCTTACAATTCTTCATCTTAAAACTGCTATGATATTCACATACTGGTCGTGAAATCATGCTACATTATTATATGTCATATTTTAACACATTGCTCTTCGGGTTCCCTAAAACTGTTCCTCCTCAGAGATCAATGGTTCGATTCTAGTTAGAGTCATGTGCCTGGTCTTCTCAGATAGGACCTGAGTTCGATGCCAATCTGCCGTGACCAGTTGGGCACATCTTTTCCCTGCTAAGCTCGGAAAATTCATTTCACAAGTGAATTTTTCGGGCCTTTCAGATGGCATTGACTCCATGCAGTATTTACTTTAAGCGGTCAGTGCTCTCGGCAATGGGCTGTCTCGTTCCCCATTCCACTCTGTCTGCCGTATCATACTCTCGTTCTGCCTTCTCAGTTGTTCATTCATTTCCTCTAGCTCCGTAGCGGGCTCCATCAACTGGTCATAAAGTTCCTTCAGTTGACAGCTGCATTCTCCCCTCGTATCCCTTGGGTCAGCGAGCTGGTCGCTTCGCTCCGTTTCTTCCTGGGCCTGCAAGCTTTTCTCAAGAATCTTTCCGTGCATACGTAATGACTCCCCGTCTGGGTAGATTATTGGATAAGGAATAACCCACCCACCAAGGGAAGATGATTAAGAGAAGGAAGTAGATTTTGGATTGGAGAAAAAGGATAGAAAAATAGGAGGAGAGTTCCACAAAATTTATAATTTTAACTTTAAATACCTTTAGAGGCAGTTGCCACTGAAAATTTACTCTCTGATACCTAAAGTAGGTACGAGCTTGGTCGAAGCTAACGGGAACCGCAGCTAAGACTTGGGCGGTTTGCCAGAGAAAGGCTTTAGTGTATTTCCTCCCAAGCATGCATAAAAGTACTATGGGGAAGGGTGATGGTCTGGCCAGACAAATAGTAGCAGAATTGTTCTGTATTAACGATGGCATGCACTTGGGAAGAGTCAGGGAAGACAGGATCTTGCTTAACCGTTGTATTTTCGAAATTATGAGTCCAAAACCAAATATTTAATTTATTTAACAATGCAAAGAAGTTGATAAATTTAACAAGCATGTATTCAATCTAGTTAACAATTTGGGGTCGCAGACCTCCGATAACATTTAGAAATTGCTCCAGGCAAATAATAATTCTTAAGGTTTTAAAACCTTACATATTTCTAAAATCTTTATAAGATTTAAACAAATAACCAATGAAGTAATTAAAGTTGGAAAGTTAATTGGAGTACAAAGAGTGTACCTTAAGAAATTCCTGAGAGAATATTCTAGAAAGAGTGAAAACTTTTAAATTAACAATAAGAAAAACATGAAAAATAAGATAGAAGTTCCTTCAACTTCTTATATTTATACAGAATTAACGTTGGTTATTATGCAAATAAGGGCAGGTCACTTACTGTGAAACCTGAAGAAAGTTAAAAGGAAGGTTCTAGACTTCCCAAGTTTGAGTAGGAATCACTAGCCAAATGGGACAGTTTCCATTTCGTGAAACCTGAACATGACTCGCTCAAGAGTTTAAAGAATTGTTTTCCCTGATTATAGGAAAGGAACAATGTGAATTTGAATCGTGTATCACACACGTAATTATACAAAAATTAATTAATGTTAAACTAGCAAAGTTGGAAGGGCACTTCGTGAGTGACACCTTATAGAAAAGTTACAATTTTATTAATATGGGTTGTTAGTAGAAGGTTGAGGAAAGATCATTGGGATATAGGATCAATGTTCATGGCCGTATTTAATGTAAACGGACGATCGCGACGCGGTAGAAACGTGGAGCACGCACTGGTTATCACTGTAGTCTATAAAGATGGATGCAAAGTTCACTATAGAAACACTAAAGTTTATGAGAAAGAAAATTATTGCAATTATGGAAATAACTGATTGCACTATATAGGTGAGAGTCTATTTCTTGAGAAAGTTGTGAGTTACAATTAAATGTGCCATAGAACATTCCAGCGGTCCCAGCGGTGGAAGAAAGTTAGCTATTGAGCTTTTAATTCAGGAATGAGATTCTTCAATTTTAAATAGCATACTCACAAGTGAGTGAAAATTTCAACGGCAGGACTTGTAGATGAAATACCGAATCTAGAAGGTTCCAGAACGACCTTAGTAGAAAAATGGGGTTGAGAAAATCCAACGGAGGAACTAGCTTGGTGAATTATAGGCAGCGGGTATTAGGTAATATCCCACGTAGTGAGAGGATTTCTCATTTGAATAGCTTAAGAAAAGCTCTTTTTAGTAAGATTAGCTTATACGAGCAAAAGCTCAACATGGCAAATCCCACGAAGAATGATTTTTGCCCCAAAATAAATAATTTCACACTGTCTATAAAAGTATCGTTAAAAGCACGTGGAAGTTAAAACCATGAAGATGAGGTTAAAACTTTTAAGATGGTACTTATCTTGATTTCATGTTGAAGGCGAAGTTTCCTTTGATGACAACTACCTTGCCAACATGGCGTAGAAGAGAGTGTACCTCTTGGTTTGAGGAGACTAGCTCGAGAGGAGCTTTAACTGACCGAGTCAACTGCCGACTGAGAAGTGAGACCTGCTCAACGGAGCACGGAGGGTCCAAGGAAGGGAAAAAGAGTGGGGGGTAGGAAACAAAAGGAGAACATATAAACATAACCAACTTATCAAAAATAAATGTTCTTCTTGATGAATGGTCTTCAAGGAGTTGATAGTAGGCGATACTAGCGCAGCATGGTGAGTAAAGAAGTAGACGTAGTCCTCTTGCTCAAGGAGAAAATAGCTGGCGATGGTAACAGGATCTGGTGGCCAAATGGATAAGTAAGTCCTCTAGCACCAGGAAGAATTGAGGAGCTTCAGAGATTCGCTGCGAGATGACGCTAGGTGGGTCACAGAAGGTATATATCTAGAACAGACTCATGAAAAGCATAAGAGACAGGAACCAAAGAGAAAATAGAAGAACACTGTTGGTGTTTGACAAAGAGGAAAGAAAGAACATGCAAAAAGCATTGAAAATTATAATCTCTCGTACCGTGTATTCCAAGAATACACCACCGTCCACTTGGGTATGCATTGCTTGCTCTTCCCTCGTATCATAATCCTCTGGTGGACTATACAACTTCAAATTAGCTGCATTTACAACAACCTCTCTACCTGTTGCTTCATCTTTGATTCGGTATGCATTATTTTGCAAGTCCCTTATAATCAGGTAGGGTCCGTGGTAGCTATGCTGAATTTTTTTATATTTCCTGCTCTCTGGATCAGAACTAGCAGTTTTTTTTTTTTTCAATAAGACGTATTCCCCCACGAGTAGTGGTCTATGATAGCGTTTCCTCCTGTTTCTCCGCTACCGTCTGTCAGCTTGTTTCTTGAGATACTCGAATGTTCTCTGGATCCTCAACTCACGTCCGGTTTAGGTACAACTACCAGTGGGCTGACATAAGGTGTGGCTGTCTTCACAATGACGCCTACCTCTAGCATTTCCTGTATTGCTTCTTTGACCTTTAAATAATGTTTCTCAGCTACAGGATACGGCTTCTGTTTGAATGGTGTCCAATCGCTGACTTGGAACGCATATTGGAAATTCTTGATCCGGCCAGGTCTCGAATCGAAGACTCCTTTATACTCAAACAGCAGTTCCCTTAGCATTTGCTTATATTCTGGACCAAATTTAGCTTCCTCAATCTTCTCTTCCAGGCATTCTTCAAATGTTGGTTCGAGGTCCTTTTCAATGTCTGCGGCCAGTGTTGCCAACTCTTCCTCGATGTCTTCTGTTGTCAATACTGCATCCCCAGTCATATCTCCGTATGAATGCCATACGTACTCTTCTGGTCTCGTTTCAATGTGCATTAATGAGAGTTCTAACTCTTCCTTTCCCTCACTTGCGCGAAACATAACAATGTCTTGCGAGAGATCTATAATAACTTTATATTCTCTTATGAAATCCATGCCAACAATAATGTTATACGGCAGCTTATTCACAAGTAGGAAGCTCTGTGAGAATGTAGAGTTCCCTATCTGCAAATCTAAAAATCCTTGGTATTTGCATATCATAACTTTATCTGGTATCACACCTTTTATTTTCACGCTTGAAATAGGTATTTTCAATACGTGAATTTTACTTTGGATTTCATTATATAATGCCTAGGATATCAAACACACTGTTGAACCTGTATCAATGAGACTTCTTATCTTCATGCCCGCAATGTTTACAATAATAATTGGTAGTTCCCTTCTCACATTGCCCGTCCCTTCATCTAGGTCTTCGATAAGCTCCTCAGGTTTGGCAATCCAGTTAACAACATTCACTGTATTCCATCCTGTACCTATCTCTCTTTGGTCATTTAATTTTGGTGTTTTTTTTCAATTGCTCCATTCTTTGTGGAGTTCTTCTGTCTGTCTTCATACTGCTGAAGTGCCAGACTCTTGGCACCGTCATCATTTTTATAGATGTCGGGTGACCTTCTATTCCTAATCGCTTCATCCCAATGAACTCACGATTGTCTCGGGTCATCTCCGCACTCTTCCATGTATATTAAAGATGCGTTATAGCGTTCTTCCGCCTCTTCATCGAACCCGCGACTCTGTTCCTGGGATCTCCATCCTTGGTTGTTCCCATTTCGGCCGTAATTCCTTCTGTTATCAGGCTGCTGGTCTCTCGTACCACGCTGATTCCAGTTTTTCCTTCCTCGGTTTCCACGGTTCGATCCTCCTCGATATGCTGGCCTCCAATTTTGGTTTTCGCGTTGCCAGTCTAATTTTTCCGTTTCGGTGCTCGTAGATTTGCTTTTTGTCTGCACCTTAGTCGGTTCAGTCGGTGTAGTCGTCATGTTGACTTGTTCCATGTTCCGAATTTGCCTTGGGTGCTGCGCTGTGGTGAGATCGAGTTGTCTCAGCACCTCCTCCATATCGATCGCAGTTTTGGCGTTTGCTGAGATTAATAGACGTTGTACTTCATACGGTAGCTGCTTGGCTATCGCTATGCACAAATCTGACTCACTAATCCCTTCATCAAGTTCGCGAAAACGGCACAATTGACTCACAAAGAGTTCTCCGTATTTCGTCGGATTACTAGTACTATAACGCCTGGAATACAAGTCCAATCTGAGGTTCTGTTGTATACTTGCGTTCCAGTACCTGCTTAAAAATGCTTGGCGAAATTCGTCAACGGTGTCGAACGTGTACCGAAAACTCCTAAACCATAAGGCACACTCGCCCTCAGTTAGTTTTTCAATCGCTCTCAACCTTCGCTCTGGCGGTACTTTCGCGTCATTCAAGTACTCGGAAACTTTTTTAAGCCAGTACTTGGGTGTCATGTTAGAATTACTCCCAGAATATTTCTTTGGTTTCTCATCATTAGCCCTTACAACAGTGACTATTTGATTTTGAACAGCATTTTCATGCGGTGTTGACATGGCAATTGGCATACCAGGTGTGGTATACGGGCTGTCACTTGGCATGGCTGCATTCTTTGGAGTGGGCTGTATTTCTATCTCTGCCCATTTATTTCTCCTATTCTCGTCTATACTTCCTTCGCTAGACCTAGGATTACGCAACATGGATTCCTCCTGCGCGATCATTCTAGTCTCTATTTGGCTGTGTCTATTTTCTGCCCTTTCCAAACGAGCTAATACCTCTCGTTCTATTTTCTCTAGGCGATCTCGGTTTCTTTCTGCCATAGAAAATACCTTTTCCTTGTCATCCTTAAGGTTTTCCTTCAGGTGGGTAATTTCCCCCGCTAGACTTTCTCTTACCTCGGCAAGAGACTTATCGCTGGCTTCAGTCTTCAAGCCTTCTCGAAGTTCTAATTCTTCTCGTAAGCCTGTAACTTCCTTTTGAATGTGACCCTGCATATGAGAGATTTCAGTCCTTATTTTCGTGGTTTCTCCCTGGTCCTCATCCTGTCTTTTATGAATAACTGCTAGGTCGCTCTGAGTTTGTTCCAACTCTTTCTGCACCTTCCCGACCTGCCTCTTCATATTTGACATTATCTCCTTATTCTCTTGATCAGAAGTTTATATTTCCTGGATTTCCTTGCATTGGTCAAGGATATTCTGATCCTGTTTTCTTAAGGCTTCGTCTACCGCCTTGGCGTAGCCTGCCATTCGCGTATTCCATTTTACGTCGCTATCTTCGAGCCTTTGATCCACGGTCTGAGTGAACGTATTAAATTGCTCTAGTTGACGTTTAGTATTTGCTTCATTCTGACTTTGAATGTCTTTAAGCTCCATGGACATACTGCTTAAGCTATCGTTAATCTCACGCTGTGACTCTGTGCACGCTTGCAGATTATTCTCTAGTTTTAGCTCAATAGACTCAAAGCGTTTATCGTTATCAGCTTGCATTTCTGAGACCACGCTAACAATATTAGCTCGATTATTCTCTAATTGAATATTTACTGTAGCCAACCTCTGGCTTACCTCAGATTGATTAGCCTCTAATCTAGTGTTTATTTCGGTTTGATTGGCATCCAATCTACCCGCTATTTCATCTTTAAATTCTCTAATTTCTTCCTTTCTCTTAGCATTAGCATAATCAAAATGTTCCCTTAACTCAGCAATACACCTGAGTACGTCCTCCGTTCCAGCCATCCTGTATTTCTTAATTTGAGATTCAGGTAGGCCGCAGCTGAACATGCTGGCGCGTTCTATTGGAAAGAAAAGGATTCCGATCCCGCGACAACAACAACAACAACATATTACAAAGTGCCAAAACCACCTATGGAAGGGGTATAGACCCACGTACCCGTCTGACAAC
Source organism: Meconema thalassinum (assembly GCA_946902985.2). Taxonomy (NCBI): domain Eukaryota; kingdom Metazoa; phylum Arthropoda; class Insecta; order Orthoptera; family Tettigoniidae; genus Meconema; species Meconema thalassinum. The sequence continues at coordinate 1,408,780,914 of OX336388.2, forward strand.
AGTGTCTGACGTCTGAGTATCATCTAGAAAGACTCACAATCGCTCAAACAGAGTTTGAGGAAAAATACTATTATTATGGTTTTCCCCATGAAAACCAAGCTATTATTATGGGGTTTTCTGAATCCCATAAGCCATCCACGTCCTGGGCGCCATGATAATGAAGAGGGGTATCCCATGCTTTGCCACACACATCTGGGCGACATGATAAATTAATGGGATTTGAGTGGACATGCTATGTTATCTATGGCCAGTTTTGTGTAATGCCAAGATCGCTCATATTGCACTGATGCAGGCGGTTCCATAATGAATTAATACCGCACCACGTTGCTTGGGCCATGATAATGAAATGGGATTGGTATCACTTATGCTATGACAAGTTACATTTACATTTAAGCATGTTTTATGGAGGATTATCAACATTTATTTGACGAGATGGCTTATTAACAAATGGGACGCGGCATTTTCCTATTATATCCTAATTTCTATGCTGTATTTGCTTCTACCATTAATATCTTGGCCGACTTTTAGTAGTACCTGCGACTCAATCCTAGTACAGAGACATATCCCCCATGTACCCAACTGTCATCATGTGGAACATGTGTTCGTATCCCAGCTAACTCACGGTCTTTCGAGGTATGGGGCGTTCCTGCCCACCATACGACCACATGCTCAGGATTTGAGTCTACCAGGTAACTACTCTACATGAAATACACAACATATTCCTAAAATAAAATATTTACTGGTATAAAATCATGGCTATACAACAAATACAAATAAAGGACAAATTATATTTAATTCCCACAAATAAAATCAGGGTTATTTTGTGAGTCTCCTTCTTAAAATAGTGCTACACTGCACTCAAATCTATTTCTAGCATCCTATCATTGATACTTTCAGACTTCCATGGGTTTCCATAGTGTTCATCATGTGACACAATTTTACTTAACTGGAGTATCATAACACAAAAGTCACATATCACATCAAAATGACATTAATAAAACATTACTCCGTTTCTTATGGCATTTACTTTGATTAGCATAAATTCATTATTTTATGTCTTAATTAACAAATATTTGTTGTGTCGTGTGAATCATCCTCCTTCCTTCCATCAAAATGAAGCGCTTAAAAAGTGGTACACTTCCCTTCCAAAATAAACATGGATATAAATATTTATAGTTTCACCATACAACGATTTTCTGGGTCTTGTCGGGATTATTATCGTTTCAAATGTGTCATGTTCTTAGAAATCACATACCCGTCTGCATAAATTAGCGTGAACTGGCTAAAATGCATTATAAAAGGATGCCTAACACTTTATTTGGTTCAGTGTTCCTCTTCAGAGAATAACTGTGCCAAATATTATCCGATTTCTTTGATTCAACAATGTATGTGTGTTGCAACACATCTTTTAATTCAATTGGCATCATCATTACACTCATATCTTAATTGCATATTGAAATATCGAGATTCGTCAGTGTCCTACTGTGACCATAATTTAAAGGACTGGCAGACCGACGTTCCCTTTCCCCAGCAGGCAATAAAATTAGTTCCGGCAAGCTGCACAAGATGGCCGCTCGACTCAGTGGGACAACCCTCTTCTCTCATCTGCTGTCAAGGTCGAGTTTGTTTACAATTGCATTACAGCAGGGATACGCTAAGTGTTGTTCCTAAATAATTGAGTCATTTAATTATTTAACACCTATAATTAGAGTGTATCGGGCTCAACTGGCTCCTTATTAACATTCATGGCTGGGGATGGATTCCTGTGATAGCCTTGCCGTTCTATGGTGACTACTAGTGGCTTTTGGACGCGCATCATAATGAGAACACAGGATTCTCACCAGCAGCTGTCACAATTATAACATGAGGAAATCTGCGTTTCCTAAACGACGAATATGATCCTTACCTCTCAGGGTAGATCATTTATACACATGCTCACGGAGTCTCAACGGACATCATTCGTGGCCATAATTCATGCAAGCGTTTGATACAGACAGGCTCTGTCCAATTCGCTGCGAATAATAGAGTATGCACAAGGGCGATACTACTCGTAGATTAGCCAACTTCTCACCTAACGCGCAAGCTATATTAGATTGGTCCCCGCAATTATTTATTTACGTAAATCACTGGATTTTACGTTATTTCTGCACGCTTATATGCGGCTCAAACAATACTTCACATAGATGACTCAATTATTAAGGCACCCGCGTTCTCTCTGTAATAACACTTAAGCCAAAGCTTTAAATAGCTCCTAATAACAATGTATAAATTTACTGGCTTACTTTACTTTAATGGTCCTCAAATATAATCCTAAGGATTGACCATATCAAATATTCATTCAACACATCATTGACACTGAAAAACTCTCGTATCTCGTTATATTCCACGTTACTTTCTTACTGTTTACCAAAATACAGTATCTTTATATTAGACATGACACATCTTGAACATTATTTAGGCCAAAAATGCCTATTACTTTACTGTTGCCGACCCCAGATTATTATTATTATTATTATTATCATTTAACGTTATCGTTACATTCATCACTATTTTCGTCCTGATTGGCCCTAAAAAAACCTTCCAAGCCATACTTTATTCAAGACGAGTGGTGAAAACTCGTTCACTAAGTGACTGTTACATCTTAGTCTCAAAGTGATAAATCGTTGTATGGTGAACTATTTAGTTATAACAACATTGTAAATTGGTACTCACTTTTTATTTTCGCTGGATGGTGCCAGCCTTTCAGCTTCAGGCCTACCATGACGCTTGATTTAAGCCATCATGTTATATTTTTCACAACACTTAATTTCACACATTTCCCACATGATAAACATACTCTTATCAGTGGCCTCTTGTACTTTTACACAATGCATATTAATCACTATACACATGAACACTTTTAAATCACTATTACACAATTTATGTACACTTATTCACTATTTCGCGGGTTGATCCTTACTCGGACTCTTCCTACGGCTGATCTCAGAGATGCGATGCAATTACGCCAACCGCTGGTCTCCGTGAAAGTTTAACAGCGTTTACGGACGTTTGATCCTCGTCACCTGCAATATCGTTCAGCTCACTGTCAAGATTAAGTGGCGATGTTTCCCAAGCTCCCATCATTGTAGTGATCCTGATGATAATGTCATATACAATTCTGACAATACCTCCCGGTATATGTAATGTTCAAAAACATTATAAGTTCCTCTTTCGCTGTGGCGACTTTATATTTGCGTCAGATAATAGATAGATATCTGTATTAAATTAACTTCGACGCACTTGATAATTACTTATGAAGCTGTAAGACTTGCTTCTATTGTTCTTCGATGCCTGGGCGTCGATACTTTAACATTTCGCGCTCTTACTGGCAGCGTATTAGTTACGTGTATACTTGAGAACAGGCTGAAGACAACAAGACAACTCGCTTGGTCTGCACTGCTCCCTCCTTATAAAGGTTTCTCGTAAAAACTAGTCCACCGGACATGTGGCTGCGACTCCTTCCTTGAAATAATACGTTTTCAGCCGAAATGACATATACACCTTGTTTATTTAGGTGTGGAGGTTTCATAAACATTCGCGTGCCGGCGATCGCTTCGGCCAATTAATTACAATTAATTGCCTTAGTCCAGCGCGTCAGGACGCCATCAAGGTGATTCCCCCTTGACTGGTCACCAAATCACTCCTCTCGACCGTAGGCTCGGTAGTAACGCGTTCATTTGGAGATATAGGCTTTAATTTAGGTGTAAAATCATTCCTAAATTATCTCTCCTAAAATATATTCACCTGGGTGTACAATTCACTCCATTTTAATGCTCCACTTGGCTGTAATTAATTAATTTCCGTGGATAGTCATCCCTACCCTAGGTTCCATCGTTGTCAAGCGGTGAATACCCGGGTCATTAATTTTGAGCTGTCTCCTCGCTCCAGACGAAAGTAGGTCCCTTGGCGCCTTCGGTCTCCACCCATTTTCCAACTGCAATTAATAAAACGTCAACTGGCCTGCTCTCGTTCGTATATGCCTCGAAAACGTATATTTGCTTGCATTTGCTTACAATTCTTCATCTTAAAACTGCTATGATATTCACATACTGGTCGTGAAATCATGCTACATTATTATATGTCATATTTTAACACATTGCTCTTTGGGTTCCCTAAAACTGTTCCTCCTCAGAGATCAATGGTTCGATTCTAGTTAGAGTCATGTGTCTGGTCTTCTCAGATAGGACCTGAGTTCGATGCCAATCTGCCGTGACCAGTTGGGCACATCTTTCCCCTGCTAAGCTCGGAAAATTCATTTCACAAGTGAATTTTTCGGACCTTTCAGATGGCATTGACTCCATGCAGTATTTACTTTAAGCGGTCAGTGCTCTCGGCAATGGGCTGTCTCGTTCCCCATTCCACTCTGTCTGCCGTCTCATACTCTCGTTCTGCCTTCTCAGTTGTTCATTCATTTCCTCTAGCTCCGTAGCGGCCTCCCTCAACTGGTCATAAAGTTCCTTCAGTTGACAGCTGCATTCTCCCCTCGTATCCCTTGGGTCTGCGAGCTGGTCGCTTCGCTCCGTTTCTTCCTGGGCCTGCAAGCTTTTCTCAAGAATCTTTCCGTGCATACGTAATGACTCCCCGTCCACTTGGGTGTGCATTGCTTGCTCTTCCCTCGTATCATAATCCTCTGGTGGACTATACAACTTCAAATTAGCTGCATTTACAACAACCTCTCTACCTGTTGCTTCATCTTTGATTCGGTATGCATTATTTTGCAAGTCCCTTATAATCAGGTAAGGTCCGTGGTAGCTATGCTGAAATTTTTTATATTTCCTGCTCTCTGGATCTGAACTAGCGTTTTTTTTCTTTCAATAAGACGTATTCCCCCACGAGTAGTGGTCTATGATAGCGTTTCCTCCTGTTTCTCCGCTGCCGTCTGTCTGCTTGTTTCTTGAGATACTCGAATGTTCTCTGGATCCTCAACTCACGTCCGGTTTAGGTACAACTACCAGTGGGCTGACATAAGGTGTGGCTGTCTTCACAATGACGCCTACCTCTAGCATTTCCTGTATTGCTTCTTTGACCTTTAAATAATGTTTCTCAGCTACAGGATACGGTTTCTGTTTGAATGGTGTCCAATCGCTGACTTGGAACGCATATTGGAAATTCTTGATCCGGCCTGGTCTCGAATCGAAGACTCCTTTATACTCAAACAGCAGTTCCCTTAGCATTTGCTTATATTCTGGACCAAATTTAGCTTCCTCAATCTTCTCTTCCAGGCATTCTTCAAATTTTGGTTCGAGGTCCTTTTCAATGTCTGCGGCCAGTGTTGCCAACTCTTCCTCGATGTCTTCTGTTGTCAATACAGCATCCCCAGTCATATCTCCGTATGAATGCCATACGTACTCTTCTGGTCTCGTTTCATTGTGCATTAATGAGAGTTCTAACTCTTCCTTTCCCTCACTTGCGCGAAACATAACAATGTCTTGCGAGAGATCTATAATAACTTTATATTCTCTTATGAAATCCATGCCAACAATAATGTTATACGGCAGCTTATTCACAAGTAGGAAGCTCTGTGAGAATGTAGAGTTCCCTATCTGCAAATCTAAAAATCCTTGGTATTTGCATATCATAACTTTATCTGGTATCACACCTTTTATTTTCACGCTTGAAATAGGTATTTTCAATACGTGAATTTTACTTTGGATTTCATTATATAATGCCTGGGTTATCAAACACAATGTTGAACCTGTATCAATGAGACTTCTTATCTTCATGCCCGCAATGTTTACAATAATAATTGGTAGTTCCCTTCTCACATTGACCGTCCCTTCATCTAGGTCTTCGATAAGCTCCTCAGGTTTGGCAATCCAGTTAACAACATTCACTGTATTCCATCCTGTACTTATCTCTCTTTGGTCATTTAATTTTGGTGTTTTTTTTTCAATTGCTCCATTCTTTGTGGAGTTCTTCTGTCTGTCTTCATACTGCTGAAGTTCCAGACTCTTGGCACCGTCATCATTTTTATAGATGTCGGGTGACCTGCTATTCCTAATCGCTTCATCCCAATGAACTCGCGATTGTCTCGGGTCATCTCCGCGCTCTTCCATGTATCTTAAAGATGCGTGATAGCGTTCTTCCGCCTCTTCATCGAACCCGCGACTCTGTTCCTGGGATCTCCATCCTTGGTTGTTCCCATTTCGGCCGTAATTCATTCTGTTATCAGGCTGCTGGTCTCTCGTACCACGCTGATTCCAGTTTTTCCTTCCTCGGTTTCCACGGTTCGATCCTCCTCGATATGCTGGCCTCCAATTTTGGTTTTCGCGTTGCCAGTCTAATTTTTCCGTTTCGGTGCTCGTAGATTTGCTTTTTGTCTGCACCTTAGTCGGTTCAGTCGGTGTAGTCGTCATGTTGACTTGTTCCATGTTCTGACTTTGCCTTGGGTGCTGCGCTGTGGTGAGATCGAGTTGTCTCAGCACCTCCTCCATATCGATCGCAGTTTTGGCGTTTGCTGAGATTAATAGACGTTGTACTCCATACGGTAGCTGCTTGGCTATCGCTATGCACAAATCTGACTCACTAATCCCTTCATCAAGTTCGCGAAAACGGCACAATTGACTCACAAATAATTCTCCGTATTTCGTCGGATTACTAGTACTATCACGCCTGGAATACAAGTCCAATCTGAGGTTCTGTTGTATACTTGCGTTCCAGTACCTGCTTAAAAATGCTTGGCGAAATTCGTCAACGGTGTCGAACGTGTACCGAAAACTCCTAAACCATAAGGCACACTCGCCCTCCGTTAGTTTTTCAATCGCTCTCAACCTTCTCTCTGGCGGTACTTTCGCGTCATTCAAGTACTCGGAAACTTCTTTATGCCAGTACTTGGGTGTCATGTTAGAATTACTCCCAGAATATTTCTTTGGTTTCTCATCATTAGCCCTTACAACAGTGACTATTTGATTTTGAACAGCATTTTCATGCGGTGTTGACATGGCAATTGGCATATCAGGTGTGGTATACGGGCTGTCACTTGGCATGGCTGCATTCTTTGGAGTGGGCTGTATTTCTATCTCTGCCCATTTATTTCTCCTATTCTCGTCTATACTTCCTTCGCTAGACCTAGGATTCCGTAACATGGATTCCTCCTGCGCGATTATTCTAGTCTCTATTTGGCTGTGTCTATTTTCTGCCCTTTCCAAACGAGCTAATACCTCTCGTTCTATTTTCTCTAGGCGATCTCGGTTTCTTTCTGCCATAGAAAATACCTTTTCCTTGTCATCCTTAAGGTTTTCCTTCAGGTGGGTAATTTCCCCCGCTAGACTTTCTCTTACCTCGGCAAGAGTCTTATCGCTGGCTTCAGTCTTCAAGCCTTCTCGAAGTTCTAATTCTTCTCGTATGCCTGTAACTTCCTTTTGAATGTGACCCTGCATATGAGAGATTTCAGTCCTTATTTTCGTGATTTCTCCCTGGTCCTTATCCTGTCTTTTATGAATAACTGCTAGGTCGCTCTGAGTTTGTTCCAACTCTTTCTGCACCTTCCCGACCTGCCTCTTCATATTTGACATTATATCCTTATTCTCTTGATCAGAAGTTTTTATTTCCTGGATTTCCTTGCATTGCTCAAGGATATTCTGATCCTGTTTTCTTAAGGCTTCGTCTACCGCCTTGGCGTAGCCTGCCATTCGCGTATTCCATTTTACGTCGCTATCTTCGAGCCTTTGATCCACGGTCTGAGTGAACGTATTAAATTGCTCTAGTTGACGTTTAGTATTAGCTTCATTCTGACTTTGAATGTCTTTAAGCTCCATGGACATACTGCTTAAGCTATCGTTAATCTCACGCTGTGACTCTGTGCACGCTTGCAGATTATTCTCTAGTTGTAGCTCAATAGACTCAAAGCGTTTATCGTTATCAGCTTGCATTTCTGAGACCACGCTAACAATATTAGCTCGATTATTCTCTTATTGAATATTTACTGTAGCCAACCTCTGGCTTACCTCAGATTGATTAGCCTCTAATCTAGTGTTTATTTCGGTTTGATTGGCATCCAATCTATCCGCTATTTCATCTTTAAATTCTCTAATTTCTTCCTTTCTCTTAGCATTAGCATCATCAAAATGTTCCCTTAACTCAGCAATACACCTGAGTACGTCCTCCGTTCCAGCCATCCTGTATTTCTTAATTTGAGATTCAGGTAGCCCGCAGCTGAACATGCTGGCGCGTTCTATTGGAAAGAAAAGGATTCCGATCCCGCGACAACAACAACAACATATTACAAAGTGCCAAAACCACCTATGGAAGGGATAGACCCACGTACCCGTCTGACAACAGTGTCTGACGTCTGAGTATCATCTAGAAAGACTCACAATCGCTCAAACAGAGTTTGAGGAAAAATACTATTATTATGGTTTTCCCCATGAAAACCAAGCTATTATTATGGGGTTTTCTGAATCCCATAAGCCATCCACGTCCTGGGCGCCATGATAATGAAGAGGGGTATCCCATGCTTTGCCACACACATCTGGGCGACATGATAAATTAATGGGATTTGAGTGGACATGCTATGTTATCTATGGCCAGTTTTGTGTAATGCCAAGATCGCTCATATTGCACTGATGCAGGCGGTTCCATAATGAATTAATACCGCACCACGTTGCTTGGGCCATGATAATGAAATGGGATTGGTATCACTTATGCTATGACAAGTTACATTTACATTTAAGCATGTTTTATGGAGGATTATCAACATTTATTTGACGAGATGGCTTATTAACAAATGGGACGCGGCATTTTCCTATTATATCCTAATTTCTATGCTGTATTTGCTTCTACCATTAATATCTTGGCCGACTTTTAGTAGTACCTGCGACTCAATCCTAGTACAGAGACATATCCCCCATGTACCCAACTGTCATCATGTGGAACATGTGTTCGTATCCCAGCTAACTCACGGTCTTTCGAGGTATGGGGCGTTCCTGCCCACCATACGACCACATGCTCAGGATTTGAGTCTACCAGGTAACTACTCTACATGAAATACACAACATATTCCTAAAATAAAATATTTACTGGTATAAAATCATGGCTATACAACAAATACAAATAAAGGACAAATTATATTTAATTCCCACAAATAAAATCAGGGTTATTTTGTGAGTCTCCTTCTTAAAATAGTGCTACACTGCACTCAAATCTATTTCTAGCATCCTATCATTGATACTTTCAGACTTCCATGGGTTTCCATAGTGTTCATCATGTGACACAATTTTACTTAACTGGAGTATCATAACACAAAAGTCACATATCACATCAAAATGACATTAATAAAACATTACTCCGTTTCTTATGGCATTTACTTTGATTAGCATAAATTCATTATTTTATGTCTTAATTAACAAATATTTGTTGTGTCGTGTGAATCATCCTCCTTCCTTCCATCAAAATGAAACGCTTAAAAAGTGGTACACTTCCCTTCCAAAATAAACATGGATAGAAATATTTATAATTTCACCATACAACGATTTTCTGGGACTTGTCGGGATTATTATCGTTACAAATGTGTCATGTTCTTAGAAATCACATACCCGTCAGCATAAATTAGCGTGAACTGGCTAAAATGCATTATAAAAGGATGCCTAACACTTTATTTGGTTCAGTGTTCCTCTTCAGAGAATAACTGTGCCAAATATTATCCGATTTCTTTGATTCAACAATGTATGTGTGTTGCAACACATCTTTTAATTCAATTGGCATCATCATTACACTCATATCTTAATTGCATATTGAAATATCGAGATTCTTCAGTGTCCTACTGTGACCATAATTTAAAGGACTGGCAGACCGACGTTCCCTTTCCCCAGCAGGCAATAAAATTAGTTCCGGCAAGCTGCACAAGCTCAGTGGGACAACCCTCTTCTCTCATCTGCTGTCAAGGTCGAGTTTGTTTACAATTGCATTACAGCAGGGATACGCTAAGTGTTGTTCCTAAGTAATTGAGTCATTTAATTATTTAACACCTATAATTAGATTGTATCGGGCTCAACTGGCTCCTTATTAACATTCATGGCTGGGGATGGATTCCTGTGATAGCCTTGCCGTTCTATGGTGACTACTAGTGGCTTTTGGACGCGCATCATAATGAGAACACAGGATTCTCACCAGCAGCTGTCACAATTATAACATGAGGAAATCTGCGTTTCCTAAACGACGAATATGATCCTTACCTCTCAGGGTAGATCATTTATACACATGCTCACGGAGTCTCAACGGACATCATTCGTGGCCATAATTCATGCAAGCGTTGGATACTGACAGGCTCTGTCCAATTCGCTGCGAATAATAGAGTATGCACAAGGGCGATACTACTCGTAGATTAGCCAACTTCTCACCTAACGCGCAAGCTATATTAGATTGGTCCCCGCAATTATTTATTTACGTAAATCACTGGATTTTACGTTATTTCTGCACGCTTATATGCGGCTCAAACAATACTTCACATAGATGACTCAATTATTAAGGCACCCGCGTTCTCTCTGTAATAACACTTAAGCCAAAGCTTTAAATAGCTCCTAATAACAATGTATAAATTTACTGGCTTACTTTACTTTAATGGTCCTCAAATATAATCCTAAGGATTGACCATATCAAATATTCATTCAACACATCATTGACACTGAAAAACTCTCGTATCTCGTTATATTCCACGTTACTTTCTTACTGTTTACCAAAATACAGTATATATTAGACATGACACATCTTGAACATTATTTAGGCCAAAAATGCCTATTACTTTACTGTTGCCGACCCCAGATTATTATTATTATTATTATTATCATTTAACGTTATCGTTACATTCATCACTATTTTAGGCCTGAATTGCCCTAAACAAATCACCTTCCAAGACATACTTTATTCAAGACGAGTGGTGAAAACTCGTTCAATAAGTGACTGTTACATCTTAGTCTCAAAGTGATAAATCGTTGTATGGTGAACTATTTAGTTATAACAACATTGTAAATTGGTACTCACTTTTTATTTTCGCTGGATGGTGCCAGCCTTTCAGCTTCAGGCCTACCATGACGCTTGATTTAAGCCATCATGTTATATTTTTCACAACACTTAATTTCACACATTTCCCGCATGATAAACATACTCTTATCAGTGGCCTCTTGTACTTTTACACAATGCATATTAATCACTATACACATGAACACTTTTAAATCACTATTACACAATTTATGTACACTTATTCACTATTTCACAGGTTGATCCTTACTCGGACTCTTCCTACGCCTGATCTCAGAGATGCGATGCAATTACGCCAACCGCTGGTCTTCGTGAAAGTTTAACAGCGTTTACGGACGTTCGATCCTCGCACTTGCAATATCGTTCAGCTCACTGTCAAGATTAAGGGGCGATGTTTTCCAAGCTCCCATCATTGTAGTGATCCTGATGATAATGTCATATACAATTCTGACAATACCTCCCGGTTTATGTAATTTTCAAAAACATTATAAGTTCCTCTTTCGCTGTGGTGACTTTATATTTGCGTCAGATAATAGATAGATATCTGTATTAAATTAACATCGACGCACTTCATAATTACTTATGAAGCTGTAAGACTTGCTTCTATTGTTCTTCGACGGCTGGGCGTCGATACTTTAACATTTCGCGCTCTTACTGGCAGCGTATTAGTTACGTGTATACTTGAGAACAGGCTGAAGACAACAAGACAACTGGCTTGGTCTGCACTGCTCCCTCCTTATAAAGGTTTCTCGTAAAAACTAGTCCACCGGACATGTGGCTGCGACTCCTTCCTTGAAATAATATGTTTTCAGCCGAAATGACATATACACCTTGTTTATTTAGGTGTGGAGGTTTCATAAACGTTCGCGTGCCGGCGATCGCTTCATTCCAATTAATTACAATTAATTGCCTTAGTCCAGCGCGTCAGGACGCCATCAAGGTGATTCCCCCTTGACTGGTCACCAAATCACTCCTCTCGAGCGTAGGCTCGGTAGTAACGCGTTCATTTGGAGATATAGGCTTTAATTTAGGTGTAAAATCATTCCTAAATTATCTCTCCTAAAATATATTCACCTGGGTGTACAATTCACTCCATTTTAATGCTCCACTTGGCTGTAATTAATTAATTTCCGTGGATAGTCATCCCTACCCTAGGTTCCATCGTTGTCAAGCGGTGAATACCCGGGTCATTAATTTTGAGCTGTCTCCTCGCTCCAGACGAAAGTAGGTCCCTTGGCGCCTTCGGTCTCCACCCATTTTCCAACTGCAATTAATAAAACGTCAACTGGCCTGCTCTCGTTCGTATATGCCTCGAAAACGTATATTTGCTTGCATTTGCTTACAATTCTTCATCTTAAAACTGCTATGATATTCACATACTGGTCGTGAAATCATGCTACATTATTATATGTCATATTTTAACACATTGCTCTTCGGGTTCCCCAAAACTGTTCCTCCTCAGAGATCAATGGTTCGATTCTAGTTAGAGTCATGTGCCTGGTCTTCTCAGATAGGACCTGAGTTCGATGCCAATCTGCCGTGACCAGTTGGGCACAATATATAAAATCTAAATCCACTGCCTGCTTCCAGTCGACCGACTGGGTCAGGGAATGGGATGAATGAAGCCCCCATCTAGCGGCGAGGATATGAACTGTGCCGGCTGCCGAAGCCTGTAGAACACCCTGGGGCAATGATTAAATGAATGACAGATGAAATGAAATGATAGTGGAGAGTGTTGCTGGAATGAAATTTGTGACAGGGAAAACCGGAGTACCAAGAGAAAAACCTGTCTACCTCCGCTTTGTCCAGCACAAATCCCACATGGAGTGACCGGGATTTGAACCACGGACCCAACGATGAGAGGCCGGCATGCTGCCACCTAACCCAGGTAGGCTACTCTAAAGCATATATATAAAAGAATCAAATATGGCGTCTATGCAATATATCTCACCGGTTCACAATATCTCCGTAGCTATTTATGCAATAAAACAGAAATTCTGTGTGGTGATAGAGGACCGTTAAGTAAGTACAAAAGATATGATCGGAGAGATATTTGGATATGTCTCATGGCTCAATCGATTGCAAAGAGTCTAGCTACCGGTTTCAGTTCGTAAGGAGAAGTTTATGTTTTTGTTGTCTTGTTATCGATTGGTTCCACTTCCTCATAAACTTCTTCTTCCGTCGATGTTTCGAATATTGTTAATGATTGTTCGGGTCCTCTCGTTCGTTTCTTATTGAGAAGAGATGGCGCTATTGTAGAAGCACCTTCCACCTCTAATAAGAATATATGAGTAAAGACGATTGAGCACATTGCATCTCATACTATTTTTCAGCTTCTCCCGGTGGTAGGGATAGAAGTTCTAGATGTTTTATTTGTTTCTAGTTCTTCTGGATCATCTTGTGGTCACGCGATTCTTTCCTCTTGAGAACAGAAATGAGAAATAGTCTGTGTACTCAAGTAGGGTATGTAGTACATCAGTTCAAGTTGTGCCATATTACTGAACACGACACTGTTTGTGGTTCCATTTCTTGTGCTGAAACCCAAATATTTGTTATTGTACATTAAACGATGTGCTTAGTGTAAGTACTTGTGATTAATTTTACTATTCCATTTTCGAATATTGTGTGTATTAACCAAACGTCTCTTACGTGTTGGCAGCATGGTAACTCACACTTAACTGACAAGTCATGGACACCTAGCGTTATCCCTAGCCTTCGACGTTTGTAGTTCACTCAATCTAGCAATACGAGCGCTAGTGTTTACCCATGCATGGTCAAATCAAAATCGAAATATCTACTTCCGATGTGATAAATTCAAAAATCTACCTCCCACAAATTGAAGATAAAGAATCAAAGAATAGATTACAGTAATCAAACTTTAGTTTAATTTAAATCTTTATAACTGGTTCCATTTTAAAAACGAGTGTTTTTAGAACTTTTTCATAAAATATGAAATACGGAGTATAATAGAGCGTTTCAAAACATGCAATTTGACACTTTTCCTGGTCTTATAGCAACTTTTGGCACAAGTGACAAAATAGCTTAACTTGACGTTTTTGCTAAACTGGACACCAATAGTTTGAGTGCTCTTAGTGTTATTTAATGAATATTAAAATACAATATTTTAATATTAGCGTGCAACGGATAAATAATTCGATTATTTTGGAGAGGTTTTCCATGAACAGATAATTCAAAGTTAACAAGTGGAATGTATAGGAGCCGAGGAACAGCTGATTGTGGAGTGATTTTGTGACATGGTTCAGGTAGATTATTATTATTATGCTTAACAATCGACCAGGAAGAATGGGAACGTGAACATCGTGGCAGGTGGACCGCTAGGCTCATCAAGCAACTGAAGCCATGGTTGTCGAGGGAACATGGTGAGGTTATTTATTACATTACCATGTTTCTCTCTGGCCATGGTTATTATGATGCATACCTCCATCGAATGGGTATTTCGCCAAGTTCACGGTGCCGTTATTGTGCTGATCAATGGGATGACGTTCAGCACACGTTCATTGCATGCTTGAGGTGGAGAAATCTTCGAAGGCTTCTGGAGACAAAAGTTGGAGTCATTACACCAGACAATGTGGTGGATAAAATGCTCAGCAGCAGAGAAAGTTGGACTCAGATTGCTGTCTACATCTCTGAGCTGCTAAAAACAAAAACAAAAGAAGAGGATCCGAGAAGATTGGTTGCTCAAGACAGTGAAGATGATGATGAGTAATTTCATTATCATCACGTTAAATGAAATTGACTGAGACCTCTGGTCGTAACAATGGCTCCACCCTGAAGTAAGGCTGAACAGGCAGTTCCGGGGTGGCCTTAAGCCAAGTATAGGGTTTGTGTTTTTTTTTTGTAGGTAAGAATCCTGCACAGTTGTAAGTCCGGAAGTTTGCAATCTATATTTTGAAGATTTCCCTACGGGTTCCCTCTAACAACTAAAAGAAACAAAACTAAAAAAACGAGCATTTAAAGTAACAATTACAACGAGTAAAATTAATTAATTGAGAACGTAAATAAGAAACAATGTTGATATGATAAAATGGATTATAAATAAAAGCCATCGTCTTATATAAATAAAACTGAGCTGAATTAAAATTTAACGACGGATATTGCCAGCCATAATAAGTATAATTCCATAATAATAGGAATGATAATACATTGAGAACTCAATTATGAGATTAGTAAATTATGAGACAATGACTGTTTGTGATATTTGATGACTATGGAGAGACAGACGATAAACTTATATGAGTGAAGATAATACTTGGACCATGATGAGATCATGGCAGACTTTTGTACATTTTTGTAAATATTGCTGTTAATGCTGTACAGAAGAGCCAGTTAGCTTTTTCAGGCTTATTGAATTTTAGGGTATTAGAGTAGAACTTAGCTGTTTTGGATCAGTAAAATTGAAATGTTGGAAATTATATCATTCTAACTTAGATTCTTTTTTTTGATCCTATTGAGCGTTGTAGAAGGTCATAGGATTAATCATCTGCCACCGAGATTAGGAGCAATCTCACTAACATTTATTTTTGACTTAGATTTGTATTTGCCTAGGGAATTTATTTTATACCGTTTTCCTAGATTTATATACTCGCGGTTTTTGTATGATACGACTTCTTGAGGGGAGTGTTAGGACAACTAAACAGTGTAGCATGTTATTTATTTTCCATGGGGGTATCTAGCTAGGCTTGCTTAGAATTTATTCCTCAGTACAGAGTAGGATAGGGATCTTTGGCAAATAAATATCGAATCACAATTTTTTTCATTGGGCTTGATTATTTGTGGAAGTGTTAAGATTTTTCTTTCTTGTAGGATGTGCTTTTTGGCTAGTTTTATAAATAAACGCGATACCCCACAGATTAATTGTCTTCTTCTGTGCATGTCTAGTGTTGTATGTCACTCGTTTGCAATGGGATCTTACAGGAGTTGATTTCTGCCCACGGCCCTTCAGAATCTCGGAAGATACGGCACAGTATATAGTGTCTATAGTATGTCATTGCTTTGACCTGTTCTCCGTTGTTTCCTTCATATCTCCTGTTATTACAGGAATTGTGTTTAACATTTCAACTCTTATACTACATGTTCAACCTTCAATTCCAAATTGAACCACAATAATTTAGACATTTAGTAATTAAACATCATTATATCATATTATACTGGTATAGAGACTAATTTAAGTCCTACTGGTCAGTGCGAGATTCAGTTTGTAGATGGAGGCTCAACCTGCACATAAAGAATGATTAGAAGTTCAAATATTCGTAAAGACTTGCGAGATATGAGGGAAACGGCGAGGGACATGAGATTGGCGTAACATGAAAATCTTGTATGTTTTGTCAATTTTGGATCGATGTTTGAAGATGTATCTCATGGATCGGCTTCAGCATTAGACAGACGAATCCTGCAACTTTATATCATGTTGTTCAATGCTGACAATGGCTCCTCACGGAAGTAGGATGTAGAGAAAAGTAGTTAATTGGAACGGAATTATGGTAGCGTTCAACAAACCAAATACTGATTCGAGTAATAGTGGGTTTAATCAGATGACAACATTCCACGCCACCATTACTAAATTTGCGTCTCACCAGTTGGAAATTCCTAGTATAGAGTTTCGTCGATGTGGCTAAGAATAAGATTCAACTCAGTCGTAGGAAACGTACAATTTGAGTTAATTATAACATAGTCCATGTGTTATTTAATTAGCGCCATTGAAGTTTTAATGAAACTGTCTGACGGGAGCGTCTGTGGCAGTGTAATTACTGGACGGGATATTACAAAACCTGAGGACAAACGGGCCCTTTCAAGTCAGTTATCTGTTTAATCGAATGTAAGCGCCTTTCTAAGGATTGTGGGCGGATTAATCAGTTCTTACATCTCACGTCAAAGACTGTGCCTTCGGGATTGCTTACAACTGGGCAACTGCTTTCTTCGAGTTATATTGAGAGCAGGCATTAGATTAAAACTTAGTAGCCCAATATTATACCGAGAGTGAATTCACTAAGTTAATTTTTACCGCTGTCTTTCAACGTCTTGGCTTTCGTACGTTCGGAGAACGCATTGACGAACATTTCACAAAGGCCCTGGGTTTCTATCGTAGGTCTGCTAAGAAATCCAATGCTGCTTACGGAGCTGAAGTGGGATTCTTTCTTTCTTCTTCTTCTTCTTCTTAAGGACAACAGGAAAGAAATATGTTCGTTTTTAGCCTATTTTCAATTTTGAAAATAAAAATAGGCTTATGAGATCACCTTTCGTCCGAGTGTCTGTGTGTGCGTGTGTGTGTGTGTGTGTGTGTGTGTGTGAGGTGTGTGTGTGTCCCTAATAACTTTTAAACGGCAGGAGCGATTTCAATGAAACTCGGTAAGTTCATAGCACTATTCCGGGCGACCCCGACCGCGTCCTTCAAATTTTGTTACGTAACACCAATCCAACATGGCGGCTGTGCGAAATATTTCACCAGCATTCAATATCTCCGAAACTATTCCCGATATCACCCTGGAATTTTTTACGGTGATAAAGGGAACTACTAGAAGTTCACCTATGTGTCTTTTGGAAAACTGATAACCACAAAATCAACATGGCGGCCACGCAAATTTGCGACATTTAAATAGACGTTTCTCGCGATTTATCCAACCAAACGCAATAAAACTTGGTATAGTATATTGTTATACACATTGTAATGCACCGACATCTAATTTCGTTCAATTGTTTACATAACCACAAGATGGTGGATGTGCGAAATATTTCACCTGCATTCTATATCTCGGAAACTATTAGCGGTATCACCCTGAAATTTTATACGGAGATAAAGGGTACTGGAAGTTCATCTGAAAGACTTTCAAAAACCTGTTAACTACAAAAGGAACATGGCGGCCAAGCGAATTTGAAAATGTTAAATAGACCTTTCTCGCGATTTAATGTTCCAAACGCAATGGAATCTGGTACAGGAAATGTTTATACACATTGTAATGCACTGGTATCTAATTTAGTTCAGTTGTTTACATAACCTAAAGATGGCGGTTGTGCGAATTTTAAAATGAAGTGTTTTTTTTCTTGTGTCTTATTCATGCGATCGAAGTGAAAGTTTGAATAATGAGCCTACGCAATAATTTTCCTTTAATGGTACATGACTCTATGGCCTATACATTTAACAATCCAACATGGCGACCATCCGAAATATTTAGAAGGCTCTGAATATCTACGAATCTATTATAGCAATCAAACTGATTTTTTTTATGTTCATAGGGGCTATGAACTTAAGTTCACCTATAGGATTTTAAATAACCTGGCGATCACAAATCCAACATGGCGGTGACGCGAAGAATATTATATTCACATGGACGTTTCTCGCAATTTAACCATCCGATTTCAGTGAAACTTGAAACAGTAAAATCCTTATACGAATGTTAATCCACTGGCATCTAATTTATTTCAATTGTTTCCATAACCACACGATGGCAGCTGTGCGAAATTTTAAAATCTCATTTTTACTTCTTGTGTCCTAATCATGCGATTGCAGTTTGAATGCTACACGTACACAATATTCTTCATGTAACAGTACCTAACTCTAGGACCTACATATATAAAATCCAACATGGCGACCATCCGAAATATTTAGTCGGTTCTCAATATCTACGAATCTATTACAGCAAGCAAACTGAAATGTTGTATGTTGATAGAGGCAGTTAACATAATTAGGATATATGAAAATAGGCTGTATAGTTCTTCACGGAACTACTTGTTCGTTTTAGCCATTACATCCGTGGTTTGTCACTTCTACTCCACGCACCTAACTGAACTCATATACTATCACGCTGGGGTAAAGTCCACCTCACTTATCGTTGCTGAACTTGTAATGCCGCGTATCTGGTAATTGCTCTTCTATAACAATACACAAGTGAATGATTCAGTACCCCCTTCCAATATCGTTTGCTGCAACCCAACTAACGTGTGTTGGCAGGAAGGTTGATATTTCACTGCCTGCATCCCGTGTGGTAGCAATGTATTGCAAGCATATCCGGCAAACTATACTGAAAACTATTATATTTCCCTCGTATTAGTCTGTATTCAAATCGAGGAAAAAATATTAGGGTTCAGTATCGTTTGCGGGAAGCAAGCAGAGATTTATCGACCTTCCTGCTAACACGCGTTAGTTGGTTTGCAGCTAACGATATTGGAAGGTGCTTCTGAATCACCTAGTATGTCTGCGTATTATACCTAAAGAAAACTGAACCTAAAACAAGTAGTTCCGTGACGAACTAAAGAGCCTACTTTTCTTAAGATTCAGAGTGATGCCAATCTATAAAGACCTATCTAGAATAATGACGAAATCAAGTAATAGAGCAATAGAGTAACTTTCTACAGTTGGCAGACTTGGTGACTCTGAATATATATACTTAGTTCCATCTCTTAAAGGTATAGAATGCACATACAAAATTTGGCAGAAGTCTAATGCATAGTCTGGACGTTACATGCTGTTTGATATTAGATTAATCAGTGCGCGTAAAATCATGTTGGGAACAATGTCATATATGTGATGCTCAGAATTAATATGAAATATTACGATCTATTATAGTGCCAATTTTGGATAAAATCCGTTTGTTAGTATAGATGTCACATGTAATTAAAAATTGAAACTATCAGAAAGCTTAGAATCATGTTGGCAGCACTGAGGTATATTAGTTACTCCAAATTAATCTAGAATGCCAGGTACTATACGTGGGCAAAGTTTGGAGATGATGACTTGCATAATTTCTGATATATTAATATTAGGATTGCATACTTTCTGATATATTGATATTAGGATTAAACAAATAGAGTGAGCATTTATTACCAGTTGGCAGCCCTGCTTATTCTTACGAATACGCATAGTCATAACTGTTATGGTACACAAAGCACATACGAAATTTGGCTGAAATCCATTTGTTAGTATAGAAGTTATATCCATTTAAAAACTGGACCTATCAGCAGGCTTAGAATCGTGTTGGCAACACCGATGTATATACTGTAATTTACTCCAAACTAAGGTAGAATGTCAGGTAGTATAGGTGTGAAAAGTTTAGAGCTGTTGGCTTGTATACTTTTTGATATATTGATATTAGGGTTAAAATATAGAGAGAGCATTTATTAACAGTTGGCAGCGCTGGTTGCTCATTACAATACGCACAGTCATATTTGCTGTAGTACACATAGTACATACGAAATCAGGTTGAAATCCAATCGATAGTATAGAAGTTACATGCATTTAGAAATCGAGCTATCGGCAGGCTTAGAATCATATTGGCAATACTTGCACGTATGGTTTTCTGAAAATTAATCTGGAATGCTATCGTCTATATGTGTGCCGATTTTGGAATAGTTAGCATGCATAACTTCTGAGATATCCAACATAGAGCTCAAAATACAATTGCGATTTTTCAGCAGTTGGTAGCACTGATGTCAATTTAAAATAAGGCCGTGAGATATTCATGTACAGATCTTTGCTCTTATCAAATTTGGTTTCGATAGCTGCAGCCGTTTAGGAGTTGATAGGGGGAGGGGGGACGCACACACAGACAGACAGACTAACAGACAGACAGACACACATTTACCCGGATTGATCTCATAAGTGTACTTTTTCCTCATTTTTGCAAAATGAGAAAAGTAGGCTAAAAATATTCTCTACTGTAGGAGTGCATAACTACACGGAAATATACTTTTCTACAGTTCAAAGAATTTAAAGCTCATTCCTCGTCATTCCCACACACAGGAAAATGAACCTAACGTGTATTATTCTGTTGAACGGCACATCCACACACGTCTGGGAGGCGTGACAAATCATAAGGAAAATATTGGAACAGAAAAACATTGTGAGATAAGTGGTATTGCAAGTTCGGCAACGTTATTTTAATTTGCATACCAAATTCAAAAATAATGTTTCATTGTTTTGTATTTCCAAGTACATTTGCTTTTCTATTCCCCCTGCGTTTTCACCAAACATTAGCTTTTTACATCAAGGGGGGACGTCACAACTGACAATATTGCAAAATTTTAAATAACTTAAAAATATTTTTACAGCAAAGATCTACTTGAAGTGCAGTAACGTGACGTTTATTTCTTTTTTAAATTTATACATTGGTATTACCGTACCATATATATTCACACATAAAACTTAACCTATAATTATTCCATGCCAAATTATTGGTAGAAAAATAGAAATATTATAAATTTCGAGCGAAAGGACATGAGAGAGAAGCTGGTATTCAGAAAGGTGTAAGGCAAGGCTGCAACTTATCACCCATACTTTTCAATCTATACATTGAACAAACAACGAAGGAAATTAGAGAAAAATTATAAGTAGGAGTAGAGATTCAACGATAAAACATTTCAACTCTGAGATTTGCTGAGCACATCGTCATCTTAGCCGACACACCAGAGGATTTGAATGAGTTTTTAAATGGTATGGTTTCTCTTGCGGAGGGAATTCACGATGAAAATTAATAAATGTAAACCAAAAATATTGAAATGCAGTCGAAAGAAATCAGAAACCCCTATGGATGTCGAATTGGCAGGTGAAAAGCTAAAGCAAGTAGGTGACTTCTGTTTCTAAGGAAACAAAATAACCACTGATTGACGAAGCAAAGGGAATATAAATAGTAGGTTAACACAGGCAAGGAAAGCATTTCTACAGAAAAGGAATCTGTTGACATCGAATATAAATTTAGGTATTAGGAAGACATTTTTGAAAGCCTTTGTCTGGAGCGTGGCACTCTATGGAAGAGAAACATGGACTGTTGGAACAGCATAATAGAGGAGAATTGAAGCGTTTGAAATATGGTGTTACAGGAGAATGATGAAGATCAGATGGGTAGATAGGGTTACCAACTAAGAGGTATTAAGACGATTGGGAGAGGAGAGATGTTTGTAGTGGCTGCTAATGAAGAGAAGAGATAGGTTGGTAGGACACATCATAAGACACCCAGGAATAGCAAACGTAGTTATAGAAGGAAGGTTCGAGGATAAGAACTGTAGGGCTATACCAAAGTTAGAATATGTTGGACAGATTGCCTCGGATATAGGGTGTGTTAGCTCTGTAGAGATGAAACGAATAGCTCAGGACAGGGAAGCATGGATAGCTGCATAAAACCAGTTGAAAGACTGAAGATTCAAACAACAACAACAACAAAACACAGGGTGAAAAGCACATGTGCATGCGTTCCAGAAATGGATGCGTACTCTTGAAGGTTAAAAAAAAGTACCTTCACTCAATCATTGCCTCAACTAGTGGGGGGTGACGAAATTGGTAGGGACTCCTCTACAATATAGCGTATGTTGTCTGATAGATTCTTCAAACACTCAAGTGCACCGGGCTGCACACTGAAACAACAAATGAAACAACAACAACAATGCAATTTGTTCATTAAATTCAATAAATATCAAAGTAATCTCGCCTATGTCCAGTTTATGTCTCTGAAATGTATCCTTCATCCAAGACTTGATGGTGATGGTTGTTTTAAAGGTTGGAACATTGAGGTTATCAGCCATCATCTTTGACTTGTAAATGAGTTTTGTGTGGTTGGGTTTGGACCGCTCAACGCTCCTGCCCGGCACAAGGAGATCGGATTCCAGTCCTAACGGAGGTTATACCTCCCAGCATTGCCCAACAGATATGACACTTTTAAGAAGATTGTAATAGCTTCTACTATTTACTTTATGAGAATGTTATTTTAACCCTTCCAGTATCACTTAAATATGTTGTACTATTCTTTAAGTGATCATATTTTTAAAGAATGTTTCTTTTAAGGGGAGTACGCACGGTAAAATTGGTTAAAAAGGGACATTTTCCGATTATTATCTCTTAATAATATTTGATCTCTCTTGAATAGTTAGATGCATTATTTGCCGAAAAATTCCAATAGGAAGTGTGCTTTTTATTATTTGAAAGTTATTAGTGCAAATGTAAATACATTCAGTTGTTATGCAGTAACTTTCTTAAATATCTGTATCGCCAGAAATTTTCAATCTAGAAGACGTTTCCATGGAAATAATCATGTGCCTGGATCTGAATCCAATGCTGATGCCAAAACTAACGTAAAAAGTACGATTTCTTTCTTACGGGTAGACGGTACGGACACGCCCACTAGTGCTTTGAAGTGTAAACAAGGAGACTTATTCATTCATAAAGAACAATATGTAAATTGTTTAGGTTATGATTTATTATATTTGATCCCGTGGCGTAGCCATGCTCGTTAAATCGTGCACCACGACCGCGTGAGCACCTGCAGCACATCCGGAGATCGTAGGTTCGAATCCCGGTGCTGACAGAGGTTATCTTCAGTGAGGTGATTCCCCGAGTTTTACCACACTTCCTCCAGGAAAATGCCAAGATAGTACCTTATTTCAAGTCCCGGGGCACCCTGTCCCTAATACAGCTACACACATAACTACAGTCATCCCATTAATGCAAGTCATCAGACAAATTCAACACACACCCAACTACATGGGGTTGATGGCCAGGATGTCCCAATCCCCTTAATTAAATTAACAACAATCAGATTTTAGTGTCTTGGGGTGAGATTTACAAGTTGTTGTGTCAAGTAATATTTGTGGTGGGCAAATTAGTTTATCTGCAGACATATCTGCAAGGACTGGAGTTACTAACAATGGGTAATACAGTGGAGATTGCGAACTTTCCAAGTCATTTTGAACTTTTCGAAAATGCAACAATGATTTGTTTGAACTAGATTATTTTACGGAATGAGGTGCATAAAGAAAGGATTGACTGCTCCTTGGAGCTGGCATGCCTCCATATGTCCGTTGACACCATGCCATACTTTGAACTTGATTTCCCAAAAGTGACCTTTTCTTTTACATTTGACCCATTGTCTCCAAAACCATTACAGAAATGTTTACCATATTGTACGTAGTGTTACCTCTTAGTATGCTGTAGCTACTGAACCACCAAAACATTTCTGCCTCTAACGGGTTTTTATTTACAGAAGAAAAAGTGGACTTTTAAAAGAAAAAATGAACTATTCTATAAAGAAAAATTACGAGCCTTACTGTAGTCGTAGCCACTGCCACCTTAAATTCCTGATAAACAGGACCTCTTGATTCACAGACCAACACGTAATTTCATATGGATTCTGTTAAAATGAGTAATTTTGATATGATAAATATCGTTTAAAATGATAATCTGGCAGCAAAAATACCTACCTCGTCCGGGATTCGAACCCGATGTCTCTATATTCACAGCCATAGGTGCTAACCCCACGTCTATTTCGACTACGCTAGTATTGCGCACAAGATGGTGACTTATTTCCACGTTCCAATAATACTGCATTACGGAATTAAGTTTCATTTATATTTTGCTTGTTTCGATAATGTTCCTGCGTGAAATTGAGTTTAAAATTCCCTATGAATAGGCCCTCTTGTGAGTAATGAGAATGCATTCAGCAAAGGTTCATGAAGGCTTGCTCAATTCTCGTATAACCACAACGATTATATTATATTGATGACAGCATTACCGTTACGTGGGTTAATATTTGAATAGCCATTGTGCAGATACATAATACCGGCAGTGCCGACTACTTACAATGTTTGATATTAAGGCATTTTACAATTTAAATACTGATACGAAGACTTCGAACATATACCATGTGCATTGTTTCAATCACTTGACACCAGAGTTATCATGAGCGTTTACCGCTCAGTATGTCATATACAATCCACATGGCCGAGAGTACGTCATATATCAATTTCCGACACCGCGCGCTCATTGTTTCTCTTACCACTGCCAGCTGGATCGATCGATCGAGTTGGCAGTGCGTCTTACACTTCCGTTCGATCTGCCACTGCCAGCGAGCACACTTCCGTTCGAGCACATTTCCGTTCGATCGAACGGAAGTGTGCCAGCTGGTGCCACCTCGATCGTTCCGATCCACTTCTGTCCCATTTTTGAAAATCACTCCCACAAAAATATCCAGCAACCGAGTGGAAAGTTGTTACACATCAAAAATCATAACTAACTAATTATTTGTCTGTATATTCAGATTCTGGTTCAGTAATCAGAAAAGGAGTGGTACTATACCACCCTAAAATTTCAGATCTCTGTCTGTCAAAGATTCTGAGATAATGGGTCATCAATATTGCAAATTTAACACTGTAGGTATAGGGCGTACGTTACTCCCCTTTAGACGTGCTTATTATGTTTACATTTGTATATTGCTTAGAAAAAATGGGAGGAAGACGTCAGAGGAGCAGTGGATGCGAGAGGAATGTTGTGGTATCTGGCCAAACAACTGTCAAGAGACAGGATGATCCTGGCGCACTTTTTGGAAAGCCTTGACACCCGAAGGGTGAAAAGCACTTGTGCCTCCCCCCTCCCTATCTCTTGGTGCTCATTTTACTGCTGAATGAGTTGACCCACGGCCAGGGCGGTGGAAGAGAACATGGGCCCTAGGACTAAGATTGGCGGACCACTTCATCTTTGCACCTTCCACGAAATCCTGGAAATATCAAGTTTGCACTTAAAATTTTAAGAGCCCTCACCAAATAAAACCCGTGGGATTGAGATTTTTGTTTTGTACGTTTTACATTTTGTTCAATATGAATTTAATATGTCATTTTCGTTTTATCTGACCCAATGATTTACTACCATCACAAAACAAATCAAACGCCTTTTAAAATTATATGAAACATTATCTAAATGGGTTATGAATATTCCCGAATGGGAATATGATGTTATTTCCGTTTGATCAGATAAATTATCAATTAATATGATACAATTGGTCCAGTCAGATCAAACATAAAATGCCAGCGTTTCGCCCCAGTGTGCCGTTGGGCTCGTCAGTTGGTACAGACACACCTCACCAAGACGCATGGCTAGCACATACTGGGAAGGTAAGGTTTTTGTTTGTATGAAAGGGAGCTTGACTTCCGTACCACATTGGCATCGCTCGTGACGTCAATACTACTTGTATTTTGTGTCTTGTGATGGCCTTCCCAGTATGTGCTAGCCATGCGTCTTGGTGAGGTGTGTCTGTACCAACTGACGAGCCCAACGGCACACTGGGGCGAAACGCTGGCATTTGATGTTTGATCTGACCGGACCAATTTTAACATATTAATTGAAAAACATTATCTAGGTTGTCCACCCTAAAAAGGCTTGGCAATTTTGGAAATTTAGCTATTTCTCTAGACGTAAATATATAAACATAATGGCAATTTTTAGAAAAATCGTGTTATATGCTCTTGATGACGTTTTGTGTTCCATTCAAATTCAGGAAACCTTTCAGAAAAGTTTGTATTTGTTTAGAAATTAAATTGAATGACTTTGCCCACCCTGAGCTTTTCTATCACCGTGGCCCCGTAGGAAGTGCGGAACCGTGGACTGCAGCCCCGTTTACGTCCCCTCTCGTAAGACCTACAAAGGGTCGTTCGGAAGGGGTAGGACAGTTCTAAAATCCCTGTCACTACCGGGAATTGAACCCAGTTATCCATAAGGGAAGGTAAGGACTTACCCGTTGAATTACCGCGGCTAACATTTGAAGTGGAGTGAAGTGATGGCTGGGTATGAACACCGCAGTCTGAAGAGGGAGATGGGGGAGGTATGAGTGTCTCTGGCAGGCCAGGCACTATTATGTCAGCTAGGACAACACAGCTGCCCGCCCCTGCCAAACAATAATATATCAGCCATTGTCAGCAACACATAGCACGTGATGTGATTGATAGGGATTACTCAGTAGCATTTATATGTGTGCCATAAAATATGTGGTGACAATATGAGAGATAATCTCAAATCGAGATCTAGAACCATTGTCAAATGTATTTTACGTGTGACGTTATTTTTGATTACTAGACCTCGTAATTTACAACAAAAAATAAGAGGATAAAAATGTCAAATTCAAGCTAGTTTTGTGAGAAATGTGCAGCAGTAAGCGTTGTTGTTGATCGTCTTAGGAGCTTGGGACATCTTAGTCATCGGCCCCGTACCCCTAGGTGTGAGTTTAAATTGTCTGATAACCTGTGCTTCTGTCGTGAATGTATTAGTGATTGTAACAGTAATTATTAAGGCCGGGAGTGAGTAGCTGCCCCAAGACTTGAAATAAAGTATTAGTCCGTTATTTGCCTGGAGGGAGTGTGGAAAAAACCTTTGTTAGCTCCGGGATTCAATCCTCCGATCTCCTGACTTGCTTCAGTCACCCTATCACGATCGTGGTTAGCGATTCAACGCACATGGCTAAGCCGTGGTGTAACAGAGGGAGAACTCTGTTGATTTATGAAGATCCCAGGTGTTCTCACAGGAGGAGAGAGTGACGACGTGCCCCATTCCCGTGCCAACAATTCTCTCTGACACATTTGATGTCGATATTTTATTTATTCTGCAATCTTAAACGTTGATAGCATAAATAGCAGTAATTGATATTGCAATTCCTCAGTCGGTGAACACAATATCAATACAATTTCTGGGGCAGGCGAAACAGTAACCCGAAAAGACTACACGTGATTAATATATATATATATATATGTAGAGGAGAAAACTAAGGGATGACATGTTTCGCAAGTCAAGGGGGCATCTTCAGATCCAAATGAATCCATCATTTGAAAAAGGAGACGAGTCCATTGCAAGTAACTTTTCTGGAATGAAGAAAAACAGTATAAAGTGATTCATTCTAATTCTTCTGCATTCTAAACTAACTGAAACTGTAAAGGGTTGATTCGGCATGGTTGTTGTTGTTGTTGTTTGAGTCTTCAGTATTTTGACTGGTTTGATGCAGCTCTCCATGTCTCCCTGTCTTGAGCTAATCGTTTCATATCTACATAGCTACCACACCCTACATCCGAAGTAATCTGTTTAACATATTCTAACCTTGGTCTACCCCTACAGTTCTTGTCCTCAACCCTTCCTTCCATAACTAAGCTTGCTATTCCTGGGTGTCTTAGTATGTGTCCTACTAACCTATCTCTTCTCTTCATTAGCAGTCGCCAGAAACATCTCTCCTCTCCCACTCGTCTTAATACCTCTTCGTTTGTCACTCTATCTACCCATCTGATCTTCATCATCCTCCTGTAACACCACATTTCAAATGCTTCAATTCTCCTCTTTTCTGCTGCACCAATAGTCCAAGTTTCACTTCCATAGAGCGCCACGCTCCAGACAAAGGCTTTCAAAAATTACTTCCTAATACCTAAATCTATATTCGATGTCAACAGATTCCTTTTTTGTAGAAAGGCTTTCCTTGCCTGAGCCAACCTACTTTTTATATCCTCTTTGCTTCGTCCATCACTGGTTATTTTGCTTCCTAAGTAACAGAAGTCTCCTACTTCCTTCATCTTTTCACCTGCCAATTTGATGTCCATAGAGGTTTCTGATTTATTTCGGCTGCATTCCAGTATTTTTGTTTTATATTTATTAATTTTCATCATGTATTCATTCCGTAAGACGGAGTCCATACCATTCAAAAACTCATTCAAATCCTCGGGCTTGTCGGCCAAGATGACGATGTCATCAGCAAATCTCAGAGTTGAAATTATTTCTCCTTGAATCTTCACTCCCACTTTAAATTTTTCTCCAATTTCCTTCATTGCTTGTTCAATGTAAAGATTGAAAAGGATGGGTGATAAGTGATAGGCATTACGTCACACATAAACAAATTACTATTTAAACAATGAACATAACTCCATTGGTCAAAATATATCATTGACTTGTCACGTTTGTCAAATGATCTATTAATTTTAAAAGATATTATCAAGCAGCTTGATTAAATAATCGTAAATATAATTCGAAACAATTTATTCAGTCCTTCTCCAGGGTCCCACGGCTCGTGGGACGTGGGTTGGCGACCACGGGCCCCAGCTGAGTTCGGCATTGCTTCCACTTACTTGTGCCGGGATCCTCTCTGTCATCTTTCCTATCGATCACGCTTGGTCAACTCTTGTTCTTTTCCGACTCCGACGTTATTAGGGTATCCGAGGCCTAGGGAGTCCTTTACTTTCCCGCATTAATTGGCCCTTGTCTCATCTTTCCTGATAAATCATTGAGGGTTCAGACCTCTTCCGTTCTCTTCCTATCTCCTGCCTTCTGGTCAAGGCCCTCAAGGAGGCAGGGTGTGTGTAGGCCCACCACTTCTGGTGCACCCTGGATAGTGCTACAGCCTCAAGGGCTCACGGCTGGTGAGTTCGGGAGTTGGCGATCACGAGGGATTCCTTAGCTGGGTCCGGGTTTTCCCCCTTTTTCCATTGCACCTGGGGTGGACCCTATCCTCTTTTCCTTTCCTATCTGCCATTCATGGCTCTCCTTCCTTCCAAGTCTCTCAATCCTCATTCTTGGAGAGTTGAGGGCATTTCTTTTCCTCCTGTCCTTTATTTGCCCGACTTGCCCTTTTCTTGTAGTATGTAAGTGTGTAGTTAGTTTTAGTTTTCATTACATTCTCATGTTCCCTATCACCCCGACCATTATGGGCCGATAACCTAGATGTTAGGGCCCTTAAAGCAACAGTTATCATCAACATCATCATCATCAATTTATTCAGGTTCAAATATCATCTGCAAGTACAAAACGGCTTTCTGATTTTCGTTCATTAAATGATTGATTTCTTCTTCGCCCTCAGTGGTTTGCTATACCAATATTTTTTTATAGAAACCCAAACTGGAATTTTTAATGGCACGTGCCAGGAGGTACTATTCACATGAGCAAGACCCTTGATCTTGGAATTCCTGGTTTTATTTCTCTTGTATTCATCTGGATTACGAACACCTCTCTTTATTTTGTTTGGTGAAGGCAATGTATCCTGCTTATCCAAACGCTCCATATTTACTGGCTAAAACCGATTTGTTCGAGAATAGAAAAAGTTTGAAATGCGCACGTAAACAAATTACAACTGCAAAGCACAATCTCCTGTCGTTGGAAGAAGGTAACAAGTCCATGTTCACTAATGAACTTGTATTTTTTTTGAAATGAAACATAATTTTATATGACAAAACTAAGCTTGTAAATTAATGGGAATTTCTCCTTTTTACACAGAATGATGAGGATTGAGTTATAGCTTATAAAATGTCCTTATCTCATTTTTGTAAAAAAAATGCGACTTGTCTTCTTTTTCAAATGATGGATTCAAATATACAAGAAGAATAGCTCTACAAAACACTACCAATCCGACAGTGACACCCACAAACGTTCTCCGCCCTCAAAAACAAAAGCTCGTTAAAAGCAATTAGAAAATGCGGCAACTATTCCTGATACTGCAACATTCATAAACAGTGTTTGTTTACTAATATTGTGTTGACAGATCTGATATGGAGATTTATCTGATATGTCTCAAGCTTCTCTGACAACCACATATCAGATATAAAGAAAATCTGTATGTGGAACCACTTGCAAATCACCAACTATTGTAACTTGAAATGTTTTTATAAAAGCAGATTGATAATGAAAAACTTGTCCGATTATGTAAGAATGGTTTCCTTAGGTTAGGTTACATTCAAACAATAGTGCACTACGAATGGAAAACGACATCTTAGTGAAAGTAAAATTTAAAAAAAGATGTTCAGTAAAGAACATATAGCCTAATTTCTCCTAAATGCATGGGTATTGTTATAACTCTTTGTTCTTTTCAAGGAGTATAATTGAATGTTGGTTGTAGTAACTTGTTGAAATACAACGTGTTATACGGATACTAAACATGAATATGAGGTGCCCTTTGCTAGTGCTATCTCCGTACAAAATGTCATTCAATTCGGTTTCACCATGCTTGAATTGATATGGTAAATCGATTTGCACACAATCATGGCCACTATCTGCAAAATATTGGGCTGATGACCATGTAGTTCAGTCAAAAGATGCTTCCCAGAAAAAGGTATGTTGTTGCAAAAATTGGTAGAGATCAAATAATTAGGTTGGTCGTAATTATTTAAGCTTTCAACATTTGGGTGACCGCCATTCCGTTTCAATCAAGATTGCGGCGATATAAAACATGACCCTGAGGTGCCCTTTGCTAGTGCTACCTCTGTACCAAATTTCGTTCAATTCGGTTTTACCGTGTTTGAATTGATAGGGGGAATCGATTTGCACACATACATGGCCGCCATATGCAAACTATTGGACTGATGACCTTGTAGCTTGGTCAAAGAACGCAACCCACATGAAGGTATGTTGTTGCAAAATTTGGTAGGGATCAGATGATTAGGTTGGTCGTAATTTGATTTAAGCTTTTAACATTTGGGTGGTCGCCATTACGTTTTCGTCAAGATGGCGTCGATATAAAACATGGCACTGACGTGCGCTTGACTAGTGCTACCTCTGTACCAAATTTCGTTCAATTCAATGTCACCGTGTTTGAATAGATAGGGGGAATCGATTTACACACATATATGGCTGCCATCCGCAAAATATTTGGCTGATGACCTTGTAGTTTTGTCAAAAGATTCCCCATACCCAAAGGTATAAATTTGCAAAAATTGGTATAGATCAGATGATTAGGTTGGCCGTAATTTGATTTAAGCTTTTGACATTTGGGTGGCCGCCATTACATTTTCGTCAAGATGGCGGCGATATAAAACAAGACACTGACGTTCCCTTTGCTAGTACTACCTCTGAACCACATTTCACTCAATTCTGTTTCACCGTGTTTGAATAGATAGGGGGAATCGATTTTCACACATACATGGCCACCATCCGCAAATAATTGGGCTGATGACCTTGCAGTTTTGTCAAAAGATTCTTCATAAGCAAAGGCATAATTGTACAAAAATTGGTAGAGATCAGATAATTAGATTGGTCATAATTTGATTTATACTTTTAACATTTGGGTGGCCGCCATTATGTTTTCGTCAAGATACCGGCAATATTAAACATGACACCGAGGTGCCCTTTTTTGTGCTACCTCTGTACAAAATTTCGTTCAATTCGATTTCATTGTGTTTGAATTCATAGGGGGAATCGATCTGCACACAAACATGGCCGCCATCTGCAAACTATTGGGCTGATGGCCTTGTAGTTGAGTAAAAAGACGCTCACCATATAGATATATCTTGTTGCAAAATTTGGTAGAGATCGGATGATTAGGTTAGTCGTAATTTGAGTTAAGCTTTGAACATTTGGGTGGCCGCCATTACTTTTCCGTCCAGATGGCTCCAATATAAAACCTGACACTGAGGTTCCCTTTGCTAGTGCTACCTCTGTACCAAATTTCGTTCAATTCGGTTTCACCATGTTCGAATTCATAGGGGGGGGGGGGGGAGGACCGACATTCAGAGTACACACACTCACACACACACATACACAGACTCACACACAGAGAGACACACCGTTTTTCGCCCTTTTTTGAACTCGTAAGTCTACTTTCATTTTTTGCAAAAATAGAAAGTAGGCTAATAAAGATATAAGAGTTCAAAGAAAGATTTTGAATTTTGAAGTGATTCAAGGGGAAAAAAGTTAGGTCATCTGCTCTTCATCCAAGAAAGAAAGACCAAGTCTCAATAATACTGTCCTGTGGTCATTCAAACCATTTCCCGAATACGCTGAACGATTCTTGACCTTGACAGTCTACCGTAGATCAATCTCCCTTCTTGTCACGGCCAAGGTTGAGGGCCAAAGTCGACAACCAGACTCAAGAGCGGGACATAGACTCCACAACATCGTCCAATCTAGGTTTTAGTAGATTTTGAGAAAATACAAAATATGCACCTCCATTTAAAAAAAAAATCTTTATATGCTAACTCCCCCGCAACCATGCCCACTAGTACAAAGCATAACGTCTTGCCTTCATGTTTCTAATAAGAAGAATAAAGATGAAAAGCCAAGAATATGACCATGGCAGTCCTTGTCCTTACTGAAGAAGTTTAAATACGTAGTAAATTGAAAACTAAAGTCAATTACCATTTGTACTTTAATCACAGTACCGGTTTCGTCCACATTGTGACCTTCTTCATCGTTATATTATAAAATACGAAAAGGAGCAAGACATACATACAAAAATGTTCTTATTCTGATAACAATTTTAGATAAGGAAATGTTTGTATGTAAGACTTACTTCTTTTCGTATGTTATAATATAACGCTGAAGAAGGTCACAATGTGGCCGAAACCGGTACTGTGATTAAAGTACAACTGGTAATTGACTTAAGTTTTAACTTACTGAATATTTAAGAAGAATAAAGGTGATAGTTCCAAGTACATGCAGTCATTTATATTGTATGGGCTGTTATTCTAAGCAAATGCATTTCAATCGATTCTTTGATGTCTAAAGCCCAACCTCTTTACTCGTGTAAACTTCTTATATCATTCCCTAAGTTGGTGAATTTATGATCTTTTCATAACTGTGTTCGCAGACCGCTGAGTATCTGCAGTGTTTTATTGAATATCTGCGTTCGTTGCAAGGCGCTTCAAGTATCCTTCCACTCAATTGACGGAAGTTTTAACTACTTCTATTTTAAATTTAAGAATGTAGAAAGTATCGCAAAGCTGTAATGACTAAAATTTGGCGTATGTTATTGATTCTGGAACTTTCTCATTACTACCGTAAGCCATAATTTTACCCACCACTGCTTAGACAAAGGTACATATGCTTGCAACTGGTCATAAAGGTGAGATAGGACCCTACAGAACTGCCTGAGGCCTTGATTTGTTGAGAATAGGTACAACATACATGCTCCTCAACCAACATGTTTCCCTAATTATTCCTTCCCATATGCATTCATAGCCTCATCTAATCACGATGAATGTGGACTTACTGTATTTAGCAGCACAAATATTGGGCATCTTCCTAGAAACATATATTCCTTTACATTCTCGGGATTATTTTTCTTGGCTAGATATATTTCTACGTACTCTTTAATGTCAAGAGCTCTGCCTTTGTTTCGTGGTGTAAGATCTTTAAGTCTGTTTCAATGTTGGTGAAACGATGGTTATTTTGTCATACATGTGTTCACGAATAGCAGGGCGTTTGTTGTATTTGATTGCAATTTTGATTTCCTTACATTGTGTTTCGAACTGCTTTCAGCTTTGCCCAACATTGTTGACCTTGCAGCCTTCTTCTTGGCATGTGAAAAAAAAAGAAACATGGCTTCAAATTCCGGGTTTTCTTTGTTAGGCTGCAGTAATATGTATGTGATTACTGGGTGTGTTGTTCGTTCTACATGCTATATTGAGTCCTTGTTTCGTGAAATTATCCCTTATTTTGTATGTGTTTTTATTCAGGACGTTGAACCGCAACAGACCTACGTTTTTACGGCTTGTGAATTATCCTGATGTTTTTCGTTGTTTCATAAATATTCGGTCTTCTGGGTTGGATGTGGAATTGTTCTCTGTGGCCACTTATTGCATCGCTTCAATTTCTTTATTGAAGATCTGAGTTGACAACGGTATCTATATTGATACCCCTATTTACCAGTGAAGTGATTTCTGATTATTTGTGTGTATTTGGATGGCTGGAGCAGTTGTAAATAGTGAGGAATTTAATTGTGCTAGAATATGTTATACTTTGGTTCGTTAAATGGATTGTTATGTCTAAGTACTGTAAGTGTTGCGCTGGTTATTTTCTGGTTCCATCATGAATTTGACGGATTGCTGCCAGTTCTTCATTGTTTTGAGAAGTGTTTTAGGTAGATTTCATTAGAAAGCTAACTATTGCAATGGTTACCATGTTTCGACTTCCAGAAATTTTCGACATATCTTCACGTTTCACATCCCCCAGACCCCCAAACCACCGTCAGTTCAAAAGTTTATATATAATTTATGTATATATATATGTATATCAGTTTCTTGTGGACACGATAACTGCCGTAATTTTGCACCAATCACTTTGAATTTTTTACCGAATGTGTATACCTATAAAATCTCGCGAGATCGTTACTGGGCTAAATCGGTCGAAGGGGGGGAAGATGGGGGGCTTTTTTTTTTCGAAAAAGTGAAATATTGCTATAATTCTCTTAATATGGGAAATATCGAATCCGTTTCAGATTCATACTATGTGTCGGATAAAGCCCAAAAATTTATGTTTGAAGAGTTTTTTTTTGTAGCACCAACCATTGACCAAAGGGGTGTGAAAAAGTGGGTTTTTCGGGAAACATTAATCATATCTCTCTTAATAGGCACAATATCAAAACCGTACAAAATGGACAATATTCCCCTAATAATTACCTAAAACTTTTGTCTGAAAGAATTTTTGATATGACCCACCATTACGCCAAGGGATGAGAAAAATGATTTCGGAATTATAAAAAAAATACCAAGAGCTATCGGTGGTTGCCATGGCAACACTACTAAATTGATGAGGGATGAGCCATCAGACGTTGCCATGACAACGCACTTGCACGAGATCAGATTCAGATTTTGATCTGACTAAGTGTGAAGCGGCTTCGGTGATGTAACTGGTAGCATGCTGAACTTCTATGCCCAAGGTCGTGGGTTCAAAGCCGGCCAAAGTCGTCGGATTTTCTAAGAGCGCTAAAAATCCCTCAGTATGCTTTCCTTTGGAGGGGAAGTTCCAACGTTCGTTGCGAGTTGCTGGTTGCTGTGGCATCTAGTAGCCAAGTTCACAGCTAGGTGTCGTTGACGGTAGTATCTGGTAGCAACATTAGGAACTACTGCTGGAAATTGACCGTCTGCAGTCCTTACCTGAATTACAGACTAATGCAGCCATCACAATTCACACCGTTTATCACACAGATTCTACAGTCACCAAAAGTACACGGGGTTACATGACCGCGTTGTCACAGCCCCTAAACTGAGGAACCAACCAAAATCTCTGCGGGAGATATAATTTTGCGTGAAGAAGTAACAGGCCGTTACATAGTTACACATCAGTGTCGAAACCTTGCATAAGGACAGTGTGACCACAAGTATAACAAGATGTTCAGTAAAGAACATATAGCCTACTTTCTCCTAAATGCATGGGTATTGTTATAACTCTTTGTCCTTTTCAAGGAGTATAATTGAATGTTGGTTGTAGTAGATTGTTGAAATACAACGTGCTATAGGGATATTAAACATGAATATGAGATGCCCTTTGCTACTGCTACCTCTGTAAAAAAATTCATTCAATTCGGTGTCACCGTGTTTGAATTGATCCGGGGAATGGATTTGCACACATACATGGCCGCTATTTGCAAACTATTGGGCTGATGACCTTGTAGTCAGTCATAAGATACTTTCCACAAAAAGGCATGTTGTTGCAAAATCCGGTCGAGATCAAATTATTAGGATGGTTGAAATTTGATTTAAGCTTTTAACATTTGGGTGGCCGTCATTCCGTTTCCGTCAAGATGGCGGCGATATAAAACATGACACTGAGGTGCCTTTTGCTAGTGCTACCTCTGTACCAAATTTCGTTCAATTCGGTTTCACCGTGTTTGAATTGATAGGGGGAATCGATTTGCACACATACTTGGCCACCATCTGCAAACTATTGGGCTGATGATCTAGCAGTTTGGTCAGGATATGCTTCTCACATAAAGATTTGTTGTTGCAAAATTTGGTAGAGACTAGATTATTAGGTTGGTCGTAATTACATTTTAGCCTTTAACATTTGGGTGGCCGCGATTACGTTTCCGTCAAGAAGGCGGTGATATAAAACATGACACTGAGGTGGCCTTTTCCAGTGCTACCTCTGTACCAAATTTCGTTCCATTCGTTTTCACCGTGTTCGAATTAATAGGGGGAATCGATTTTCACACAAAGATGGCCGCCATCCGCAAACTATTACGCTAATGACCTATTAGATTTGTCAAAGGATGCTCCCTTCGTAAAGGTATGTTGTTGCAAAATTTGGTAGAGATCGGATGATTAGGTTAGTCGTAATTTGATTTAAACTGTGAACATTTGGGTGGCCGCCATTACGTTTCCGTCAAGATGGCGGCGATATAAAACATGACACTGGGGTGCCCTTTGCTAGTGCTACCTCTGTACCAAATTTCATTCCATTCGGTTTCACCGTGTTCGAATTAATAGGGGTAATCGATTTTGACACAAAGATGGCCGCCATCCGCAAACTATTAGGCTAATGACCTATTAGATTTGTCAAAGGATGCTCCCTTCATAAAGGTATGTTGTTGCAAAGTTTGGTAGAGATCGGATGATTAGGTTAGTCGTAATTTGATATAAGCTTTGAACATTTGGGTGGCCGCCATTAAGTTTCCGTCAAGATGGCGGCGATATAAAACATGACACTGAGGTGCGCTTTTCTAGTGCTACCTCTGTACCAAATTTCATTCCATTCGGTTTCACCTTGTTCGAATTAATAGGGGTAATCGATTTTGACACAAAGATGGCCGCCATCCGCAAACAATTAGGCTAATGATCTATTAGATTTGTCAAAGGATGCTCCCTTCATAAAGGTATGTTGTTGCAAAATTTGGTAGAGATCAGATGATTAGGTTAGTCGTAATTTGATTTAAGCTTTGAACATTTGTGTGGCCGCCATTACGTTTCCGTCAAGATGGCGGCGATATAAAACATGACACTGGGGTGCCCTTTGCTAGTACTACCTCTGTACCAAATTTCGTTCCATTCGGTTTCACCGTGTTTGAATTAATAGGGGGAATCGATTTTCACACAAAGATGGCCGCCATCCGCAAACTATTCGGCTGATGACCTATTAGTTTGTTCAAAGGATGCTGCCCCCATAAAGGTATGTTGTTGCAAAATTTGGTAGAGATCGGATGATTAGGTTAGTCGTAATTTGATTTAAGCTTTGAACATTTGTGTGGCCGCCATTACGTTTCCGTCAAGATGGCGGCGATATAAAACATGACACTGAGGTGTTCTTTGCTAGTGCTACCTTTGTACCAAATTTCGTTCAATTTGCGCTCACCATGTTCGAATTGATAGGGGGGGGACAGACATTCAGAGTACACACACTCACACACACACACACACACAGACTCACACACATACTCACACACAGACAGACACACTTTTTTTTCGCCCTGTAGTGATCTCATAAGTCTACTTTCATTTTTTGCAAAAATCGAAAGTAGGCTGAAAATGGACTCCTAATGACAAGAAGGTTACCGTCATTTATAAGACAATAAAATGTTTAA
This sequence comes from Meconema thalassinum, assembly GCA_946902985.2. Classification (NCBI taxonomy): domain Eukaryota; kingdom Metazoa; phylum Arthropoda; class Insecta; order Orthoptera; family Tettigoniidae; genus Meconema; species Meconema thalassinum. Next base: position 1,408,818,950 of record OX336388.2, read on the forward strand.
AATATGCATAAAATGGCGAAAAACAAAGTTAATTAATCTCCAATTTTAAAATACTTTCTCGCAATAAATGAGGTCGTCTGATCCTTCTACAAAAACCTGCATATTCTGCCTATTTTCGCCTATCCCCAAGTTTGTCGGATGAAATCTACCTCCGCCTTCCGGCGTGCCGAGAGGACTTTTTTCATTCATTATCTCCATGTCAAATATGCAAATGACAACATCCCCATATCTACTCCAGAGTATAACGCCCAGGACTCTTTTACCGTCCATGAGTTTATTCTCTTGACTGTTAATAAATAATTTGGCTACTAAACAGCTGAGGGGTGATCCCATTGCTAGACCTAATGTTTGTTCGAACACTTTTCCTTGAAATTGCAACATATGGTTGATTTTAATCAATTCAACTATTTCTTCCGTTTCCTTTATGAATTATTATCTTTTGAATTGTTTTCTCTTCCACTTATTGCTTCTTTTACCGATATGTGTGAATAGGTAAATACCCTACACCCCACTACCAAATTCTTCCAGGTAAATCGCATTTGATATACCACTAAAAGCCCTCGGGCTGAAAGGCTGTAAATAAAGCCGGACAAGATGTTTAGGGAGTTTTTTTCTGTCCTTAGAATTGATACGACGAGAAACAAGCAGTTTTAATATACTCGCTTCCAATTGTATATTAAATCTTCTTTTTCGATTAAATCCTCAGTTTACTTGTGTATTGGGTGTTGGAGAAAAGATCTGCCCTAATCTTCCCCATAAATGGAGAACGCGAATCAGGCGTAAGCCTGACCAAAATAGCTACTGTGAAGCAGAAAATAGACTGAAGCGGTACGGTACAGTGGGCATAAAAGTGCATCACCAGACCACCAAAGTTAAATAACATGGTATAAATGTGTTTATTGAAATAACAAGATATTTAAATAATTACATCAAAAATGCACAATAAATGCATACACGTAAGTAAAGCGGAATTGACTAGTTATAAGTTTAACAAATTGGAAGTGTCTTGTGACAGAACCCGAATTAGTGAAAAACCAATGATAAGGCTTGCCTTAATTTGAAAGGAATTAGATTGAATTATTTTAAACAATAATAAAATAATTATAAAACGATGAATTATGTGATAAGAGTAAGAAGTTTAGCTTCTTAATAAACTCGAACTTATCTTCCAAACTGAAGAGCCAGCTCCATAAAATCTCAGATAGCATAATGTTGTTTCAGAAGTCCTTTACAATTTCTTCCGCAGAAGGCGTTCATGGCCTCAAGATGCATATTCCATGAATAGGAACGCTCATTGCTTCTTTTCCCTTTCTTGAAGAGGATGACACCTGCAGTGTCTAGGCGATGACTCAGTAGAACAATGAAACTAGTTAGCAGCCAGGAAAACTGTTGTTGCCGTGAAGTATAATACCATCTGAGGTGTGACTTGTAGAGTACTGCGGTTTGCAAACATTCCAGACATCTAGAGCGATGTGTTCAGCGTGAAGGCCTCGTAACGTAGTAGTGAACCCAACGGGGTTAGGCTGACTGGGGTCGAACGTGGATCTCAGAGATAGATGAGCTCAGAATTGAGGGTCCAGCAAGGAACGAACACGAGGTCTTCGAGGGAGTTTAAGTTATAAAAACCCCTAGAGAAAGTACATATTAAATCAATGTTGTGATATGAACTAATGCTGACATTATTTATTAATATAATGCAGGGAATATTAGTAGAATACTGTATTATTGGGCTGTATAAGTCATACAATTCTGGACTTGAGCACAGAAGTTGGAGCGCTTGACATTTGTCTAATGACTCTGGAAAAGGGGCGTAGTTTCTTGGAGCCGTGTCACTCTATGTGACCTACTTAAGTCGTCTGGAGCAGGTCAGGAGGCTAATTTATTGTCAAGTTATTCCCCGTTTCATAATGGAGAGGCTAGTGGAGTGAGAAGATACCAGCGTAATTTAATGATTACTCGTGATTGGAGCAACGCAGTGACATGAGGTTTTCACCTAGGTGAATGTTTAGCCGGGAGGCTAATTATCAAGCCATTACATCTTGAAATCGAGGCAGATTTAATGGAACGCGCAGTAACACAGTAATTGGAGGTTAGCGGAGAGATCTAACCATGGTTTCGGGGATGTTTAGGTGACGCCGCGTGGGCACGCGCTGGCAAAGGCAATTAATATTAATTAATTGGCCGATCGATCCTCGAGCACGCATACAGATCTGTGATCAGCGAGGAAAAAGGAACCATATAAACGTTAATTCAAGGCCAGAATCATACTGTGGGAGAAGATGACACTGCAGGGGAATTCTCGGTCTACTTTTTCTCTCCAAACGAATATAAGGGGTGGACCCAGGACAGAGGCGGTCAGTCGAACCATACTTGAGCGCGGGGAGCACGTCACCCGAAGCCCAGAGAAGGGACGCGCAGACTTTAACATTCTAAGTGCAGCAACATATAATCATGAATTAAGTCATGAATTAATAACGAGTAATGTAATCAGTTGAACTGCAGTCTAGTGCGAAGTGCGCGTTACCGAAGTCGAGAAGGGACGCTCGGACTTCAACATGAAGAGCCGTGCAGTAATACATTTGTTAATCACATTTATTAAGGACAGTCGTGCCATACTTTTATAGTCAGCATTATGAGGGACTATTGTCGAGCACGCAGGAAAGGTACCGTGTGATATACAAGGTAGGACAATTGAGAGTGATAATTTGTACAAGTACAATGTACAATGGTTGAGCGCAGTATGTAAACTATTGGTTAGACATATCATAGGATGTTGGACTACGCAGATATAAACTTTACTATGCGATTGGTGAAATTTCATAAGAATACCAATATAATTAATGCTCAGGACGATATGCAAGCATATTTATGCGATATCAGGAAATTTTTCTAAGACCAGAAATTGATAGACAGATGGGGGACTGATAGGAATCCTTAGGCAGAGAATCGAGACTTCCAATCAGGATGCGGATAGCAGCGAGGAGGAGATCTTCAACGTCTTCATTTCTGATATATTGCCAGGAAAAGTCAACCAGTAAGAAATGTAAATAGTGAGCGTGTGATTGTAATGATGATTTGTTAAATATATGTAAAATTAATAGTGTCACAAGTGCTATAACGTGGTGTGTGAATAAGGAGGCAACAGCTTCAATATGGAAAGGAAAAGTGCCGTGTGTCTTGTAAGGCAAAAGTTATGTAAAATGTGTGTTATAAGTATAAGAATGCCTTGCTAATTTTGCAAATAATGGCGGGCATTACTGGAAGAAATGCGTGGTTGGAGCCACCAGACTAGCCAATGTAAGTACCCAAAAACCATGTTTTTGTAGCAATGACTCTGGAAAAGGGGCGTAGTTTCTTGGAGCCGTGTCACTGTATGTGACCTGCTTAAGTCGTCTGGAGCAGGTCAGGAGGCTAATTTATTGTACAACTAGCTATTGAAATAATTGTACACTGTATGTTGAGTGATTTCAAAATTTATAAGATATGCCAATAAGAGTCAATTTTAGGAGGGAGAACCTCAAGGTATTATTGTTGTGTTGATTTTTGTCAAGTTGAGATGTCTTTGAGCATCATTGAGTGGATAAATCGTTACCACTATTGTAAAATGGCAATTCAGTTATATAAAACCTTAACGTAACGAACACGGATGTTCGGTTATTAAAACGGGTTACGTTGTGTCGGGTTATTGTAATTCATGTCAGTAATAATAATAATAATAATAATAATAATAATAATAATAATAATAATAATAATAAAAAGAATAAACGAATACAAATCAGAGAAAAATGGTTGTGAGAAAAATATATATGCTAATTGGAATATTTATCTATCCAAGCAGTAATATTATACATGAAGGGCTAAGCAAAAGCAATTTAATATCAGTGTATATTATGATAATGGGAATACATATGCAAGAATCTAGGAAATGGAAGAGTTTAATAGTGAATTGAATTTGCAGCTTGTGAATGAGCTGGTAGAGTAATTGATAGATTTATCTTACTAATTAAAGGACGAGATCATAGCACAATAGTCACGGAAGCCAGGTAATCAATTCGACGTGTGAAATCTCGTATAGCCTAGGGCATACAGAGATATTTATTATGGCCAGAGCGTACATAGTGATTAACCCTAGCTCTGTGGATTGCCATGAAATGTTCCGGGTTCGAAACCAGTGGTGTATGAGAGGATAACAATGGAAACCTCTGCATGATACCTGATGTCGACCGAGAACTAGCTATTGAAATAATTCAGCTCCTGGGAAGTGAATTTAATTGGCGGCAGGATGTGCCTGACCGAAGCATTTAATAAGATACCGGCTAGCCAGTTCGAAGAGTGATTGATGAATCTCGTTCCTTCATATCATGAAATGGACCTGTTGAGGCCAGTTATTAATGTCCTAAGGTTAGGAATAAATATTTAAACACGCCATAACCTGTCATGCATACAATTTAGTTGAAATCATATGGGATATGTGGGTCATTGAGACTGCACTATTGTATTCAAAATCTTGTTACTGCTTGGAGATAAAGCAGGAGGCAGTCAGGAAGGGTAGGAACACGTGGTTTTGTGACCGCCTGACTCAGTCCCATTGTATACAAGTAGCTCCGAGAGGGAGATTTTTAAACGAGCCTTGAAGCTTGACATTTAGAGTGGAGAGACTGTAAAACCCTGTTTGTAAGAAAAGAAGCATTGTTGTATTGTATAATGAATTTGTGTGGTTTGAAACACATTGTTAATTAAGGATCGTTCTTATATCGTAATACTTGGCAAACTTATGAGTTGTTGGAAGTTACATTTTTATACTGACGGTGTTACTTAGTTCTAAAGGTCGACACTAGATGCCATAGGCTATGCCCACGCAAGGGTAGCATAATATACCATCCGGCACAGCGGTAACGGAATCTTTGAAATTGAAATCACAACGGCATACAGTGGAACTGTAGAAAAGGGGACTGCAGAAGGGAACTGCAGAACGGGGTATGATTACATATAATTGTGGAGTTGCAAGTAAATTTTATGTTCAACCCGTAAATTGGTTAATGCATGGTAAAGCATTTTGGTGGGAAGAGAGAAACAAATCACAAGTGTACGCATAATGTAAATTAAGAGGTGTTGAGAGTAAACAATTAAGATTGTGAAATTAAAGAGGTCACAACAGGTGACATAAGATTATAAGTACAGTTTATGTGTAATTTACATGTGCATCAGCGCACTTGAGAATGAATTTTGATGTCAATCTCAGGGTAAATGAATGAATAATCATCTGGATTTGCTAGGATAAAGTGTGAATATTAGTGGATTGTAGGAGTAATTTTGCTTTCTTTTGTGTTATATTGTTGGGATTGTGTTTTTGTGTGCTTAAAGCCATGATTTAGAGCTGAATTAAAGTCTTTAGAATAGAGTAGTGCTTTCTAATTGTAGAGTTGATAACTTTTAGTCTCAGATCAAAAATATGCAACTGCTCAGTGGGTGGACGGTACACGCCTGAGGACTGATGCTGGCTGGAGGCAGAAGCATGTTTTCCATGGAAATTACTCACATGGGTACAGTAGCGAGGTGACGTAGCGACTGTCAATAGTGTCATGAGGTGTGGCAGCGTGCGAAGTGATCCGAAGAGAATGAAGCGTTGATCAGAAGTGCGGTGAAGAAGAAGTGAAGCGATCAGAATGAGCGCTGATCAGAATGATGCGTTGATCTGAATGATGAAGAACTCCAACAGGCTGCGTCTCTTATACGGGGGCAATAGAACAATCTCGAACAAGGAGGCCACCTGACCACAGAGTCCCGCCATTGGCTGAATGAAGGTCAAGCTGACGTCAGTCAACACCAGCACGCAGCAGGCCCCAAGCACATTAGTAGAAGCTCTGTATGCCGAGGGTGAGGATGGCTGAGAATATGAGCACTGGAACACTAGATGTAAGATCTTAGAAAAACAAAGCTAATATAAATCAATAAATTAATTATATTACAATCAAGTATTTAACATATCAATTTGTTTTGAAGTTTTCGGGACAGAGAAAAAGCGAACAGTAAAACAGGGCTGTCGCGAAGAAGTAAACATATACAAACGTATATTGTCACAAAATTGACCATGCTACGAAAACCACTAAAACAAACAAACAAGAAGGAAAACACTCAGAGTCGAGTGGCAAGGGAGCAATCATAGAAATAGGTCTGGTAAGAATATCTACCACTCGAACATGATTATCATGACCAGAGTGGCATTGGGTCACTCTGCCGAGATTCCATACGAGGGGGGAGTGGGGTCCCAAAGGAGCACCTTGTCACCCACACGTACATTAGAATGAGAAAGGACCCATTTCTCCCTCCGCTGAAGTAAACTGAGATACTTCAGTGACCACCATGGTTAGGGGCGTAAGGAGGGGTGAAATGACACTTGAAACCCTTATTGTAGGAATAATTCGAGTGTTGTTCCTTAGAGGAAGGAGAGGTTAGTGCCTTTCTTAAACGATCAGAAGCACTAATAATAGTTTTCACATTATCTGAAAATACTTCAGAAGGTACACCTCGTCTAGCGGTGAAGGCGGCCAAAAATATGAAGTGGATGCATTGGTTACCAATTCGAGATGAATGGCTCCTGTAACCATGCAAACGAATAAAGCTATGTATAGTTTGCCCAACACCTTGCGCTTAGTATTAGGAAAATTCACTTGATAAGTATAAGGACCAGAATAATCAACACCAGTAAGTGCAAAGGGCTTGTTAGGCTCAGATCGAAAGGAAGGAAGATGACCCATAATCTGAGTGATAGAACTTGATTTAGCCTTAAAACAAGGTAGTAGGGGGATGATAGGAGTTTAAACCCACAGCCTACTTTCCTGGTGAAGTCACATACTAACCCGCAATACATTCAGGGGCAAAGTCGATATTACTCGAACCCATGGTCCGATTTTGACATGCGACATATCGTTGGACTCGGGCTGACGCCCTCTTTCCTATGGACAACTCATTTCAACCCCTAAATAAAACCTACCCCTACTAGGGGTTGAAATTGTATTTTTTTTTAGTGAAAGTCGCCTTTCAAATGCGACATGTATAAGGTGCGCTGCTAATATGAACTTAAAAGTTGTTGCTCATAAAGCGCATGCGTTTTGCTGGATGCCGCTATGAATCAACCTTTTTGTTCTTGTTTTTTACGCATGCACACTTGGGGATTTTGTAAATAGTTCTTTATGGATGATTTTTTTTAATTTAACAAAAATATTGAAAACTAATAGGTCATGTGCTTTTTAATATCTTGCGAACTAACAAGGCTATGGACTTGTATGAGAGGTCGTTGGATTTGGGATGACGCCCCGTTTTTTAATGTAGTTTTGATTTTTGTCAAAAGGGCCTAAGTGCACTTTTGTTAATATTTTGAGAACGAATAAGGCTACGGACTTGTATGAAGGGTCGTTGGATTCGGGATGACGCCCAGTTTTTTTATGTAGTTTTGATTTTTTGACAAAAGGGCCTAAGTGAACTTTTTCTTAATAATTTGAAAACGAAGAAGGCTACGGACTTGCATGAGGGGTCGTTGGATTTAGGATGACGCCTCGTTTTTTAATGTAGTTTTGATTTTTGTCAAAAGGGTCTAACTGCACTTCTTGTTAATATTTTGAGAACGAAGAAGGCTGTGGACTTGTATGAGGGGACGTTGGATTTGGGATGACGCCCCGTTTTTTAATGTAGTTTTGATTTTTTTCAAAAGGGCCTAAATGCACTTTTTGTTAATATTTTGAGAACGAAGAAGGCTATGGACTTGTATGAGGGGTTTTTGCACTTGGGGTGATGCCCTGTTGTTGAATAGATTTTTTGACTTTTGTCAAAAGGGCCTAAGGTCCTATTTTTTACCTGTTTAAATTTTAATTAAGAGTGGTCGTTGAGAGAGCCGATACTGTTGTTATGTGTCTCAAAGAGCCTGTTGTCAAGCACAGTGACCATGCCCGGAAGAAATGAATTGCTATTTTGGCGGAATGGCGGGGCAGGTTATTACGGTTGGTTTTGTGATATTTCCTATGACGGATGGAGGCAAATATTTGAAAATGTGTGCTAGTTTTTTTTACCCTGAAGAAGATTTTTAACATGCTAGTAATTTAATTCATGTGTATTAGTTGATTTGAAAGTCTCAACAACCAGCCATGGTTGCTCCTACTTTTTGCTCTCGTATTTGCTCCTACGTTTTGTTTTCGCATTTGCTCTTACTTTTGCTCACACTTGTTTTCTCTCACTTTTACTCCCATATTAATGACAACTCTTATAACTATAAGCAGCAGCAAAATGTAAATGGAATAATATTTCTGATAATGTTCAAAACAAAAGTCCTGAGGTCTTGGGTTTGAATTCTCATCTATGGTTGTCAGCCAATGAGTTACACTACTGAAAACGTTTATTGTTGTATTGTGTTGCATGATAATTTTCCCATCTCGTGGTGTAGTGGCGAGTATACTTGAATGTTATCCCAGAGGTTTTGGGTTCCAACTCAACTATGCCCAGAATTTAATTCTTGATCTGAGAGTTGGAAGGTTAGGTTAGGTTAAGTTAGGTTAGGTGAAATTAGGTCAAGTTAGGTTAGGTGAAGATAAGTCAAGTTAGGTTAGGTGATGTTGGGATAGGTTAGGTGAAGTTAGGTTAGGTTAGGTTAGGTTGGATAAAGTTAGGTTAGGAAAAGTTAGGTTAGGTGAGATTGTTTTAGTAAAACACCACATTTGCCCCCACTTATTACTCACACATTTTGCTCCCACTTTGTGCACCCACTTTTGCTCGCCCTTTTTGCTCTCACTTTTTCTCCCACTTTTGCTTTCACAATTGCTCCCTCTTTCTGTCCTCATATTTGCTCACACTTGTTTGCTCCCACTTTTGTTTACACTTTTTGCTCCCACTTTTTTGCTCCCACTTTTTGCTCCCACTTTTGCTACCTCTTTTTGCTCCCATATTTGCTCCCACTATTTTTGCTCTCATATTTGCTTCCACTTTTGCTTACACTTTTAGCTCCCACTTTTTTTCTCTCACTTTTATCTCCCACTTTTGCTTTCACATTTGCTCCCACTTTTTGCTCCCATACTTGCTCCCACATTTTTTTTGCTCTCATATTTGCTCCCACTTTTGCTTTCACATTTGATCCCACTTTTTGCTCCCATACTTGCTCCTACTTTTTTTTCTCTCATATTTGCTCCCACTTTTGCTTACACTTTCTGCTCCCACTTTTTACTCCCACTTTTTTGCTCCCACATTTGCATCCATATATGCTTGCACATTAAACTATTGTTCTTATTACCAAGTTGTCTTTACTAGAGCTTAGTCTATGCTTGACAGTTGATATGGAAGTATCAGTGACTAGATATGGTAAGCCTCAAGCATTCTATAAAGGATATTCATATATTGTGAAACGAACCAATAAAAATGGAACAGTTATTTGGCGTTGTTAAAAACAACGTACAAAACAATGTCGCAGTGAGCTAAAAAGTAAAAATAGTGGAGTTTTAAGTGTCAGTGATCATCAATGTAGTGTACTACATGAAACATTGTTGCTGTCAACAGAAAATCAAAAAAATGCTAAAAAGCGAGTGCAAGAAAACAATATTGCTGCTCACAATAGTTTAACGTTCAAAAAACCCTTAACATTATCAAAAGCCACGCAAACTCTAAATGAGGACACTGTAGAGGAAGAGGATGAAGAACAGGAAAAGGAACAGGAAGATTGGACTGGTTTTAGTATTGTTCAGGATAATGTTGAGGATAATTATGGTGATTATAATAACAGTGATATAGATCATCCTGCTTATGATTATGATAGTGATAATGATCCAAAAAAAGACAATAACGTTTTCATGCCTATTGTTCACCGTGGAAGAAAAAAGATCTACAACAAGCTTTGTTTTTAAAATTATAACACATTATCGTAAAGGCAAGGACTTGTATTAAGTGTGCATTTTATTGTAATAATCATGTATACTCGGCAACGTTAAATATTCTGACTTCTGTAGAAAATAAAACAACATTGTTCCATTATTTTCATTTATTTGCAAACTTTATATGCATTACTTTTTTGGTTTCATGATAATATGTTTTAAGACAATACTAAACACTAAAACATTATTATTCTGTACACATATTTTTCTTTCAGTCCTTTGTCATGACTTATATCTTCCATTATTATTTGACATTTGTTTTTTTTAATTTAATTAAAACGAACCATGCACCTATTGTTTTTAAAACCTTCATAAATTAAGTGTACAGGTTGTACAGCATTATTGACTTCATCAAAAACACTCTCCGACATATCATTGAACCGTGGAGGCAAAAATGTCTCAAAATTTTCGCATACACAAAGTACACGATCACCATATGCTTTTTTCAATTTCCGAATCTTGATAATCCGAAATGGAATATGCGTTGGCAATTCGCTGAGCTTCTTTGTCTCTAAACCACAAGCTTGCCCCACAGCATTCAAAACATTCATTGTAGTAGTCTATAAACAAAAGAAAAGCATATCTCTTACACTCTACAACAGCTTGTAATAATATTGTGCATATAGGTATTTTGCACTATGCTTTGCTAATAAATTATACTATTCATGCAAGAAATGCCCTAACTGGAGCAGATAATACATTTCTTCATATAGCACAAGTGTTTAGTTCTAATGCACACTTGACACATGCAATCATGTGTCCACAAGGTAAAAATACAACACCTAGTTCATCTTGATAACAAATTTTACATAATTGTTGGTCACACTTTTGTATTTGTTGGTCAGACAAGTCTTTTTTTTCAGCCTCATGAATTTTCTCCGCGTGTTCTAACTCCAAAGGCACTTTTATCTCTTGTGCTGCAATCACGTTTTCTTTACGAATAGTGTTCACAAATTCCTGACCTTTAAGCAACACAATATAGAGTTAGGTAACCATCGACCGTGTTGCACAAAAGGATCATCAGTTATTTGCCAATTCTTTAAAGCAAATCCACAATAAAACATATTGTTTTATCCCCTTCATCAGTATAAAAAAATCCAGCCTCACTTAGCTGTTAGGTAAGGTGTTTTAATATTAATGGACAAACATTTTTATAAGATTCTAAACGTTTTTCAACAGAACTGTACTCTGGGTGTGCTAGTGCTTCAGTCTTGCAAACTCCCAACTTTTCAAAAGCACATGCCAATTCAACACTGTCTATGGCATATGGACCACATATATCGACACTACCGTTGTTGGCTGGTAATACATCTTTATTATTATTATTTATTTGTGATTCAGCAACGTAAGTAGCGGCCAATGGTCTTGTGGTTCGGTAAAATGGATACACGGGTATGTTAACCACTTGTTTTCCAAGCATGTGAGGACAACAAGGAGACCATCGCAAATGGTCTCTAAAGGGATCATCCCCTTCTTCCCAGTGTGAAAGTTCAATACGACCAAACACACAGCGCACCACATCTTCTCGGTTCAAGTAAAAAAACGGCTTTTGCAAGTTTGTGTGTTGACAAAAAGCCTACAGGCCAGAATTCAAATGTTAACCAACGATCATGTTCTGATTTTAAATCCAACCCACGTGGTAAACCAACTTGCTCACTTGTTTTATTTAGTATTAACGCCAAGTGTTATAATAAAACATATATTGCAAGTTATTAACGTTGCACAAGAGCACAGAGTACTTTAAACCATAATGTATGCTTATTCACTGTCTGTTCACTACGTTAATCGCGCATGACCACAACTAAAAACAAACAAAATAACCCATCAATCAATCAATCAATCAATCAATCAATCAATACTTGTAAATAAAACGTTAACCTTAATTGACATTAATATATCAAAACACCATTAAAAATAAACTGTATGTTGGCACTAACAGTAACCCATGCACTTATTTTCTTTTTATAAAGCTTTAGTCATTTACATCCCCCTTTAACCAATATATTTAAAAAAATGAATGAATGTCATGTCAGTTTGATGAGATTATCTTGTTCAAACCTTTAGATATTTGTTGAGTCCAAGGGGAACCACCCATAAATATATATTTTTTAAAATCCAATATGGCCTTGTACATTCTCGGTAAACAACCAATATGGTCTTGTACCGGTTGCCAATACATAGTCATTAATCAAGAAAGCAATCATTGTACCAGTCATGTACAGGTAATGAATATTTTTTTTGTCTATGGTTTTTCATTAGTGGTAAAATGGAATAGCATTTTTAAGTTAGACTTACCTGAGTTTTAAATACTTCACTCATTGGCAATGGTTTTGCTCTACTGCGTCTTGGGTTTTCAGCAACTGCTACGGCGGTAAGGCTTTTCTTTCCAAGTTTCTAAAAATAAATAAAATAAACCACTATAAATACCTAAATTCAGGATAATACATGCATTTCATCAAATAAAATTCGACATGCAAGCTCCCCTCTGGGTGTCAATTAACAAAGCTTGCACCAGGCACCCGAGGCCATACGATATTATTACTATTATTATTAGTATTATTATATCAAATAAAATAAATTAATATCAAACTAAATAAAATGAAACGAGTTAGTTAAAAAAATATCTCACCTTCACTTGCACTGGCTTGTTACTGTTTCCTTCTAGTGGGCCCAAAAGCGCAATGGTTTCTTGTATCTCAGACATGTAAGGTATACCGGTTATCAGCAAACAAATAAATAAATAAAAATCATTAATGACCTAATCAATAACTACTAACTTGAGGTTCATTAGCATGACATTATTAAAATAATCATTCATAGGTACTTACCAAAAAAACAAAGAGGCTTTTTCTTCCAAAGTTCAGTTCAGATCTCTACTGTATACGTCTATTTGCTAGTCCCGTCAGTGGATTACTAACACAAACCTTATCAGTCTGCTTAGCAACAGAGAGAGTTGCATTTTCTCAGCGTTTTGACCTTGAACTCAAGGCTGTCTCTCACATGTTCCCACATCTCCTCACATTCCTCAATCTCCATAAGATTTGCGTACCTTATACTAGTTTCATGATTTTAATAAGAAACCAAAATGGCTGCCTCTTATACATTGGTATTACTACTGCATAAGTACCAACATGGCGGTCTCTGCTTAAACAGCACACCTGCTAGCCACCGCGAGGCAAGTTAGCTGATATCACACTTCCTGCTGACGTAGACAGTTTTGTCTTATCAGCAGTCTCTCTCACAAGTCCTCTGGCTAGGTACAATATTCAGTCTCCAGTGATCAGGACTGTGTGTGTTAGCATTGAAAACATGTGTGTCTTATTATTATTATTATTATTATTAAACATTTTACTGTAATAATAATAATAATAATCATTAGTAAGCGGCCATCCTCATTACATGACCATGTTATCCACATACTTTCACCACGTCCAAGAACCAATTGTTCATATCCTACAACCATTTGCTGCGCCAGACAGCGGTCTCTCTTATTACCGTTTACTAGCATGCTAAATATCCCCTTCAGGGTAAAAAAACCTAGCACACATTTTCATATATTTGCCTCCATCCGTCATATGAAATATCACAAAACCAACCGTAATAACCTGCCCCGCCATCCCGCCAAAATAGCAATTCATTTCTTACGGGCATGGTCACTGTGCTCGACAACAGGCTCGTTGAGACACATAACAACAGTACCGGCTCTCTCAACGACCACTCTTAATTAAAATTTAAACAGGTAAAAAATAGGGCCTTCGGCCCTTTTGACAAAAATCAAAAAATCAATTCAAAAAGAGGGCATCCATCACCCCAAGCGCAAAAACCCCTCATACAAGTCCGTAGCCTTCTTCGTTCTCAAAATATTAACAAAAAGTGCACTTAGGCCCTTTTGACAAAAAAAACTAGATTCAAAAACGGGGCGTCATCCCAAATTCAACGACCCCTCATACAAGTCCATAGCCATCTTCGTTCTCAAAATATTAACAAAAAGTGCACTTAGACTCTTTTGACAAAAATCAAAACTACATTCAAAAACGAGGCGTCATCCTAAATTCAACGACCCCTCATACAAGTCCGTAGCCTTCTTCGTTCTGAAAATATTAACAAAAAGTTCACTTAGGCCCTTTTGACAAAAATCAAAACTACATTCAAAAACGGGGCGTCATCCCAAATCCAACGACCCCTCATACAAGTCCGTAGCCTTATTCGTTCTCAAAATATTAACAAAAGTGCACTTAGGCCCTTTTGACAAAAATCAAAACTACATTAAAAAACTGGGCGTCATCCCAAATCCAACGACCCCTCATAAATGCCCATAGCCATCTTTGTTCGCATGATATTAAAAAGCACATGACCCATTAGTTTTCAATCTTTTGGTTAAATTTAAAAAAAATCTCATCAATAAAGAACTATTTACAAAATCCCCAAGTGTGCATGCGTAAAAAACAAGAACAAAAAGGTTGATTCATAGCGGCATCCAGCAAAACGCATGCGCATTATGAGCAACAACTTTTGAGTTCGTATTAGCAGCGCACCTTATACATGTCACATTTGAAAGGCGACTTTCACTAAAAAATACAATTTCACCCCCTATTAGGGCTAGGTCTTATTTAGGGGTTGAAATGAGTTGTCCATAGCAAGGAGGGCGTCAGCCCGAGTCCAACGATATGTCGCATGTCAAAATCGGACCATGGGTTCGAGTAATATCGACTTTGCCCCTGAAGGTATTGCGGGTTAGTATGTCACGTCACAAGGAAGGTAGGCTGTGGGTTTAAACTCCTATCATCCCCCTACTCAAGGTATACGCTTGCGAACAACAGATGACACTTCATGAGCTTCATTAATGAGCCAGTAGTGTTCTCTAATCAAACACAACGATGTACGAGTTCCTGCATGTAAATGCTGGTAATGAAACTTCTGAATTATGAGATCGGTCACATGATGTTTTGATGGAAGAAATATAGGATGCCTTTTTTCATCAGATTAGTTTGAAAATAACAATCTACCTCCTATTCTTATCAAACCAACCTTATCAACGAAGGGAGTTAGGGCTGAAAGTCGACTAGACTTGGGTAATTCCTGACCAAATGAAAGCATTTGCCTTTCGGAAGAAAACACTTCTTGTTGGGTTTTCAATGTTCGTGTCGCCACAAAATCCTTTGCAAATCCTGCTGCTTGGGGTTTACCAAGATTTGTTGATACATCTGTTTGATGTCAGTTAGGACTGCAATGGGGTGAAGACGAAAATTCAATAAGACAGAAGTGAGATCATTCTCAATTGCGGGTACTGAATGCAAAGTGTCATTGGGCGAAATGCCATTGATGTCAGGAGAAGAACCATTAAATACCACTCTTATCTGTTCCCGCGTGGAAGGGATTTTCATCTTCAATTTTGGAAATTACCTCCATATGATCAGCAGACTCACATTCCTCCAAAAAAGAGGTGTACTGAGTTTTCATAGCCTTATCTTGCTTGAAGCGATTTTCGACAGCAAATAAAGCTTTAAGCGACCTAGGGTAAGAATCAAGAATGACAGGGGGCTCAGAAATTCGAGGAAGAGTTACGATAAATCTACCTTGAGGGGTAGGAATATTACTTTCACGAAAAAGCTTTTCCCAAATCTCGTTATTCGAGGAAGAAGAAGTTGCGGCTTGGGTATTTTCTATATCCCAAAATGTTGTCATGTCATGGCCCAAATAGGCGCGAACATGATAACAGTTTGAGACAGACTGAACAGGACTGCGATGTATTTGTCCCGTGGCAATCCATCCGAAGCCAGTTTTGCGAAAAAAAAAAGACTCTAGGGACAACCTTGACTTTCTCAGAATGCATACACTGCCATACAATGCTAGAACTGAGAAGAATGTCAACGGGCAGCCTTTCATTGAAACGTGGATCAGCAAATTGTATGAAATGCGGAAAATGCCATTTATTAACTGGGGAAAAAGAACTAGGAGTTTCATTGCCTATGGAATCAATCGCTAAGCAATCTAGTTGAAAACGAGTGCCAAAATTATGAGAATCCTTTAAGTCGACCTTGACGAAACTTAAAGATTTGGACTTTGAGCGATTAATTCCAGTGACTTCAATTGAAGTAGGATGTTTTTGCAGACCTAATTTATGAATTAAATGCTCACTGATAAAGTTGTTTGTATCAGCATTGTCTAGTAACCCACAAGCAGTAATTCTTTTACCATGAGCATTCTTCAGTAAGACTTGCACAGTGGATAGCAATACTTGAACCTTACTAACGGAAGTGGAACTTTGAGTAAACGACTGAGCACTAGTAGAAAGAATTTCAGAATTAGGCTTTTGAGGAGAACAGCTAGGGGCTGATGATCGTGGTTTCTCATGCCTATGTAATAAGGTATGATGCTTGCCCTTACAATGAAAGCACAGGCGGTCGGATCGACAGTTACTCAAAGAATGTGCTCTCGAGAGACAATTAAAACAATGTTTTTGTTGAGATGGTAATTTGCGTCTCTCGCCCACAGACAAGGCTTTGATATCGGAACATTGATATAAGTTGTGGGACTGTTGGCATAAAACACAACTTTGCATCTGACTAGGCGATTGACTATGTGCGGCAAAGGCATGAGAACTCAAAACTCTTTGAACATAACCTATTGGTTTGAAGGAATTTTAGCAGAAAAAATAGCACCTTTTTGACAGGCTATAGCGGACAAAACTTGGCACCTGGCCTTTATAAACTTAACAAGGGCCTCATAAGTGCATTGGGAATGCTGAGATAGCTCCATCTCACAGTCTTTTAGGGTAGCAGAATCGAATTTACTGGTCACAAGATGAATTATGAATAAATCCCAAAATTGCACAGGCTGACCTAAATTCGCCAAGGCACGAATGTGAAGCTCTGCTGTGTCAATTAAATTACGAAGGGTTATAACATTATCAGATTGAATATTAGGAAGATTAAACAAAGCCTGTATATGTCTTTGAGTCCTAAGCCTTGAATTCCCATAGCGATCTTTAAGTAATTCTATAGCGACTTCGTAGTTGTCACTTGTCAGGGCTAATGCCTGAATAAGCTTAAGTGGCTGGCCATGAACGGCTGATCGCAAGTAGTGGAACGTTTGTATCGGTGGAAGGGTTTCATTGTCATGAATTAGTGAAGTAAATAATTCAAAAAATGGCTCCCATGAACTTTCGTCGCCACGAAATGTGGGTATTTCAATTTTAGGGAGAATAGTTCGGTTTGGTGGACCATGTCAGCAGTATGTGCGTTGTGTTGCTACTATTGCATAAGTCTGCCGATTTGCAGTACTTACGAATGTAGGTCGCTGTTGGCCTGCCAGGTCCGTATGTCCTACAGCTTAACTTATACCTTCCATTTGCTAGGCATAGTTATAGACACAACCCTTATCGAGGGTTGATGGCTGTACAAGACCTCGCTCGGTTTTAATTATCGGCCTCGACAATTGCAGTGGTCCCGCGGTGCTAAAGTGGGTTTTTCTTCTTATTGCAGTTTTTTGTTTATCTTTTTTCCAATCTTCTTTTCTTCCTTCTTCTTCTTCTGTCTGCTCATAGTAGGGTGGGTGAGTGTGTCGTGCCAGGGGTTGGTAGGCGTGTCAGGGGTGGAATATGGTGATATACAGTCATTTGATACTTCGTTACACTTGGCTTTGCAATGTTGACATGATCACTTTAAATTGTCTGTGATACTCTTGTTCATTTGATCTGATTGTATTGTTAAATGTATTGATCAATTAATGAGATAATTAAATAGTTAATTAAAGATCAAGTTAGAAATTAGTGACTCTCTGAGGTTAATTATGAAAGAAATTGACATTAAGACGTTTGGTGAAGAAAGATAAAAGAAATGGTGTATAGGAAATTTAGGTTGTAGTCACTCCTCTCGGACTAGTTCATGCCCTGCGTCCACAACGCCCATCATGTACTGCCTTGAGGGTGCATGTACGACTGTAATTTTCCTATTATGTGGGGGATGATGATGTATGGAGTTAAAAGTATAGTTGGCCCTCTCGGCTTAGCCTGTGCCTCTGAAGCGTAGTGTAGTGAAAAGGAAAAAAATTAGTGTGCTGTGTAAGTGTAATGCTTCACTAGGCCAAGTGTACCGCGAGGGTGCACTGATATCATTAATCTCCTTACAACGTGGGGATGAAAATATAGAGAGTCTAGGCTTTGCTACCATTGCAGAACCCGTCCGCGGACTGCGTAAAACTACGTCATTCTGCGTACGGTCGTGGGGGTGCATGTGCCCTGTTAACCTCCCTATGACATGGGGGATGATTTATAATTTTACCTAAGAGAGTTATGATTATACGGTTCATCCCTGATAAAACATGAGTTTAGAAAAGAGCTAGATTTTAAGGTTAACCTGCCTATAAAATGGCTTTACATGCTACGATTTTGTTCTCTTCGATTTTCTGTTTCCACGTTTGTTGGTTCTTCTTTCTTGGTCCATGGTCACCTTGTTTACACCTTGTCCTCCCGTTCTACAATGGGGAGTACAGGAATTGTAATCTTATCATTATTCTGAAATCAGAAAGTATTGTTAACGTCTGTTCGTATTGGGGCGCTTTCCCCAATATATTTTTTTCTTACGTTTTGCGAAGGAGTTTACTAATAATGTCTGCATTTTGGAATCTGTGTACTAATATCTCTTACATACTACTTTGTGATATATGCTCCTTCATATATCTATAAAACCTCAATATATATTTATACCACTTTGTAACCTCAGGGAATTAAGCGTCCTGGGCTACTATACTCAACAGGGAATGAACCTTCCTGCATACATAACTATTGCACATTATAACCTCAGGGCATTGCCCATCCTGGGCTACTACACTCAACAGAGAATGAACCTTCCTGCAATTACATTCTTCCACCGTGTTTACTTCTCAACGTATTTAAATGCAGACATTGTGTTAGTAAACTTCTTACTACGCGTTTATGTTTAATTGTGACGCTTTGAGTTACTTTAAAGTGGTGACAGTATTATATGCAGCTATGAAAATACTATTGTCTCCATGGACTGACTGGACAATGATTAGGTAGCTTAGACGGTTGTTTATCCGTAGTTCTGATATTTATTATGAACCGTATACCTTTTTATAACTTTTTGACTGAGCTGTTAACACTTCCTGAAAAATAACATTGTTATTAACATATGCATTTTATACCCTTTTAAAATATGCCACTATATATAGGGGGAAGAAAGGGGGTTTTATTTGTGCTTGGGGTTCCATCAGTACTTAACGCTAGTCCCTACTCCTAAATCTAATATTAATAAATTTACCTTACTATGTATAATATTTACAGGGGGTGGGGGTGGTCTGTGTGTCTGGAGGGTGGATAGTTAATGGAAAAATCCCTTGAGAAAAAAATGGGGGTATTTAACCTTGAATGTTAATTATAAAACGTTTAGTCTTTCCCTAGCGCCTACCCATATATCTATGTCCTATATCCTATATCTATAAGATTCGATATCCCATGTTTGCAGTCTGGTTGATAGCATTTGATACTGCACTGGTCTGCAGTGCCGTTAATAAAATATTACCCTTTACGCTTATGACATAAATAGATGGCTTCCTCTTTCTGAACATCTTATACTATTTTTGAATATTATTACTCTTTAACCTGGTATTTCGATGTTATTATCCCTTGAAAGTTTTGAATAAGTTGTTAAAATGTACCGTAATTGTGCTTTGTTTAATTATGCGTTGTAATATATCTTTTCTCGTGATTTTTTCAGCTGCTGTTTTTACCTATTAAGTATCTGATTCGCGTTGCTTATCTCCCTATATTCTTATCCTCTTACCAATATAATACCTTCAAGCTATCGCTTTAGTTCCAAAAATGCATTTATTTATCTTTCACTTCTTACCGTCTTATAGTATAATATCATAGAAATATCGTCTGTTGGCAGACTGACTGTACTCCGATACAAATCGCATACCAACGGACGTTATTAGATCTAACATGTACCATAGAAATATCGTCTGTTGGCAGACTGATCGTACTCCGATACAAATCGCATCCCAACGGACGTTAGATCAAACATGTATTAATTTAAACCGACCGCCGCTAGCTTGCATAACGCGGTGGGACTAATTCCCCGAAAGTATTAGGGCTAACGTATTCTACGTGATAGGGGTGGCTAGTTCCTATCAGTGTTCAGCTTCGTCCTAATATCTAGACTATTTCTTACGTGGACCGTGGGTTGGCTATTTCCCGGCTTCTGAAATGATAGTCCTTGGTCTCTGGTTTGTCAGCACCATTCTGACCAATATACCTGTAATTAATTCATCGCTTCTTGGCTGACTCTTCTTTTAAAGAATGGGAATAAATTATCTTCGTGCGCGCTCTCATGAATAATGTTACTGAAATTCTAATATACGTATATTTGCTTATTGGCGTTTGGCACAGTGGTGGCAACGATTGTGATAAATTATGACAGTAGTTATAAACGTAATAATCTTAAAATTCTCCATGCATCGTTTCTTGACTTCTTAATTAAGGACCAGGCATTATTTCATTCCTGCCGCAAGATACTTAATAACTAACTTCACTATTTACTCAGTACTTCTTCTCTGAGGGTTAGGTAACATCCTTCGTTCCTCCCTTATAATAATTCACTTCAAAAGTCAGCTTCTTCTACACTTATCTCATGGTCTGAGAATAGCATCTCCTTCCTGCCAAAATACACTTCATAACTAACTTCTTCCTTGAAGGTTGGGTAACGCCCATCGTCCCTACCTTGTAATAACTCACTTCAAAAATCGACTTCTTCTACTCATATATTCTTCTCATAATAACTTAACTTCATAAGAACAACCTCTTCTGTACTTATATTCTTCTTCTTAATGCATGATATTAATGGTATTCATAATAATAATTACATAGTATAACTATCACTGCCGTGTGCCCATCTTGCGGTAGTTACGCCGTATTTAAACTTTTGCCGTTCGTTTGTCGGCATCTCATGAGCTTGATAATTGCTCATACCCATGGCCTGTGGGCCTTCGTGAGGGTACGCTTTCTGAAGATACTACTTTTACTGCTACGTGAGTTATATTTCCTAAAAAAAATAGCGCATGATATGGGAGCATGACTAATTGCTTACTAGAAATTTCCTTGGTACATTACGCTTTCATTACATTGAGGGATGTGCTCTGAAATGCTAAATCTGTTTATGCTAGTCTCACTGTTATCTGCCTAAGCTAGGCTCTGAACCCGTAATCTCTTACTTCCACTAGCAGACATGTGTTTTGCTTATCTGGACATTTACAGTCTCACATATTCTGTCTGGTCGCGTGCCTAGTTTGCTGATAGTCATAATTGTAAGGACTGTTCGCTGAGCTGAGTAAGTACGGTGTCCCTTGATGATACTTGTAAACAAAGACTGAACTGTGCCCCCTCGCTGTATCGTGTTTATAGTGTCTATGAAAGTGTAGTGTAAAGGTAGCTCGCTCCTCCTGTCTACTCATATTACCAAGGTTGCTGTTCACTCAGTCACTCAAATATTTGCTAACTAACATATGATCTACAACAATATATACACTGTAATGACACTGCTGAAAGAAAAATGCCTGGATTAATAGGTTACACCGTCTTATTCTAGGGGAATTAATCTTAAGTAACAATCTGTCTTCTATTAGAGTGGGGTAATTATTATCTGTACTTCGTTACCATTTCTATAAACTGCTATGGGTTAATTCCTACTACCTACTAGGGTGGTAATGGCTTACTTAACATTAAGGGCTGGGGGTGGGTGGGTATTAAATATTTATATCTACTTCTCTAGTTAGGGGTTGCTAAAATCTTAAAACGCTTATCTGCAAGAGGATTCTACTGCATTCTCTATTGTCAATCGACGTTAAGCTGGGTTTGGGGGATGATATAATTATTATGGATAGCAAAAATTATCCTCTACATGATTCTTCTTGAGAATAAAAATACTCACTTGGCTTAGCTAGAGGTTTATTGTTTTTTTTTTTTTTTTTTTTTTTGCGATCTAGTCACGGAATCTCGTTGTATGAGTTCCCTTAATACGTGACTACCCGTGCATCCACCATTTGTTAAGGATGTGTGATTGGTGCCTTAACCACCATTCAAAAGGGGTGTTGATTACTGGGCATCCTTGCATCTACGGGGATTTACTAGGATGTCTTATGAAGAACTGTGGACCCGTACTTACCAGACTTACCGGGAGAGCCTTAGCAAGCCAAACACCTGCGGGTCGTATTCGGGTACTGCCTGACAGCATGGCGCAGCGGGAAATACTGGATCTTAACCTAACTACAAACTAAGGGGGTGGGGTTTTACGACTACTACGTGCAATGAAAAGATAGAGCCGTTGACTGTGAGAGAGGGTTTTATTGTACTGATGGGTGACACTTAGGTCTAGATGAAAGGGGGGGGGGGATGATTGCTAAGGGAAAAGGGATCTGACAGACACAACAAGACTCACCCTACCACTGACGCCGGATGTCCATGATGCCGCGTTGGAACTCGTCCGCCCGGAGGGCGACGCCTGCCGTAGCACTAACACTCGGCGTCGGTCCTCAGGATCCAGAAGTAAGAACAAGAGAGACCCGCCACGTATGCGTCCTCTGTATTTGTAGACTTTCAAGTAGGTCGACCATGTCAGCAGTATGTGCGTTGTGTTGCTACAATTGCATAAGTCTGCCGGCTTGCAGTACTTACGAATGTAGGTCGCTGTTGGCCTGCCAGGTCCGTATGTCCTACAGCTCAACTTATACCTTCCAGTATACCTTCCATTTGCTAGGCATAGTTATAGACACAACCCTTATCGAGGGTTGATGGCTGTACAATACTAATCTTTGGACATAAATATTGTAGTGCTGCATTGGTCTGAATCTTCATTCTCTCATTTACGTAATTATAAACGGTTGCATACGTTTTATTGTATTCACATGTGTAGTTGTAATTTTCACATGCAGTAGTGCAGATAACACTTATCTCATGGTGACTCTGAACGATGATCATCGGCACAGAAATCACATATTTCTCCTTGAATGAGATGTGATATTTATAAATTCTTTGTTTTCTTTTTTATAGGTAAAATACATATCTGAGTTATACTGTAAATCTTGCAGTACAGTCAGAATAGTCTTTTGAGAAATAATTTCAATACATGCATTATTGATCACTTCATGGAATAGACAGTTTATTGGGTCGCTCATTCGTCTTGGTTTGAAGTAGTAACCTTATTATTAGTGCATGGCCATTTCACATGTATATTCATCTGATATATTATCATTATCATTAGGGTATAGGTCGTATTTTATTATTTGTTTAAAGTATTTTCCAAACTTTCAGTTAGGGTATATCTCATTATAATTGTATGTTAAATTCGTGATCTTATAAGTCTGTGTATAAGGTGACACATGCTAGCTCAGTCGATAGTGTAGTAGGTATGTGGCAGCGCCATGGTGTGTTAAGTGGTAATATGAGGTTACAATACATAGTATCTAGTGGCCAAAGTTCACTGGATTCCAGAGAGATAAACAACAAAATGAAGGAGAATATAGAAGGCTTTGGATGATGATGAGGTTATAAATAAAAGATGTAAGTAAGTGAATGGTTTATGATGTGTTGAGGAAGAGAGAAGGAGAGATTTTAGATTATGTTTTGTGAAATGGGAAGCAGAGCAGTATTGAATATTGTGATTTGGATGAATGGCCAACGAACCAGTGAACGTTAAGAGGATGATAGTGGTTAGAGAAGTTTCAGAGTAAAGATGATGTTTTCGAGAGATTGGATGCTTATAGGTTTTGACTGAATAAGTTACTTACTAGATGTCACGGAAGTGGATGAATAGGGAAAAACGCAGATGAGATATATTATGAATTGAGGAATTATTTCGAAGTGGAAGACATATCATTAGGAACGGCAAACATAACTACAGGAAGGAGTTAGTACAGGGAATCTTACATCATTTCTTGAATGTCACATGGCTCGTCATAGATGAGAGAAGAATATATGTACAAATATTTTGTTAAACTTGAATCCTGACATGAGCAGTTACAATATATTTAATTTTAAAGGCCTATATGATTATTTGAAATGTTTACATCTCTGATAGTTATATACTTGATATGTTTTCGCTAAGTATGCTCAAACATTCCACCATTCTCGTAAGAGACCCGTTACAATTGGTACCACAACGCGGGGCCCGAACAAGCGAAGCTATAGCAAGTGATCGTGGTTTTGGGGGTAATTTTACGTTGTTATAAACGATATGTGTGATCAGGAGATGAAGCTCAGAAGTGGTTTAGTTCATGAAATTAATAGTGAGAGTATGGAGAATGGTGAAAAGAGTAATGGGGGGGGGGAATGAATTTGGATTTGCTACAAATACTGCTTAGGAAGATCACAGGTATGCAGCAGACTGAAAGTAGGGAGATATCCACAGTAAGTTCAGAAATTAATTTAATCAGGGAATCTCTAAGTTTTCAAGTACAGTCAGTTAAGGATAATGTTCATGAGTCAGCTAAGAAGCAGTTAGCGGCAACTAATGCCAGGATAGACGAGCTGAGCAAGGAGATTCAGGAATATAAGACTGTAATGAGCAGGAGGTTAGAGAATGTTTGGAGAGAGTTGAATCAGATGATAGTAGAGAGGGAGAGTGTATTGAGAGCGGAGTTGAGAGAGAGTCAGAATAGCCTAGAAAGAAGGTTAGCTGGGATGGAGGGCCATCAGTTTAGCCAGAATCGGGAAATGGTAATAGTTAGGATAGAAATGATCAGCAATGGGTAAAGAGTAGAATAGAGGGTTAAAGGAAAGTGTGACGAGGTATGCAATACCGTAAGGGAAGATCAAAGGTATGCTCAGATGGTAAATTGTGGAAAATTGGTGAGTTGAGGAGTGAAACAAATGAATTAAAAGGAAATAACAGAAAAACAAATAAAGAAGTGGAAAGATAAGGTGAGGTCGTAGAGGCAGACATCGGAGAGGCCGTAGAAGGTGACGAAGAGGGAGCCGATGCGGAGGTAGGCGCCACGGTCGTAGAGGCTGAAATCACCGAGGTCATAGAGGCAGATGTGGGAGATGCCTTAGCAGGCGACGACGAGAGAGTCGTTGTGGAGGTAGACACAGAGGTCGCCACCGACGTAGCAGGGGAGGATGCTTTAATGAGAATGGAGGGGGTTGGATATCGAAGGCGTGATAATGATGAAAATGGAACTGAGAATACTTCCCGCTTTAGAAGAAATGATGGAGCTAGGTCCAGAAGAGCAGTAGGAACTCACCACGTTAGAGCACGTTCGAGAAAAACAGTCCAACACTATAATGATTTTGATGATGTAGGTGCTAATGATGGCGATTATGACAATGAACTGAAATGTATTGACAATTATGATAAAGTTGGTGCCAAGAAAAGAGTTGCGTTGGAAGCTAAAGAAGAAGGACCCTAGAGAGACTGAATTACGAGAAGGACAGGAAGCAGGTGAAGCGAGAGAAGGTGAAGAAGGAAAAGTATAAAAATGGACCATGGAAACACTAAGTTATTTTTTGTATTTACAATGGTGTTTGTTTTTCAGGGTATTAATGATGATTATGTATAGAGTAAGAATTCTAAACATGCACTGCGTTTTGTTTACAATTCTGGGGGGGGGGGGGGGCGGAATTGAAATCTTATTACTTGTCTTATTACTTGCCACTGTGGGTGCCTGGCTATCGTGTCAGACTACCAACCCCCAAGCTTGTAGGTTCGCTCCTGGCCGTGGTAAGTGTTTATTTTGTGAAAGGCAACAAAAATCATGGCACGTATGTCATACGTTGTTGGCATGTTGAAGAACCCATTTGTATTCAGTAGGCCGTTTACTTTTTGACTTTTAAAGTCGGACATTTTTCCGTATTGACAGAATGTAATAATAAACAAAGTTTTTATGGTTCCGTCTAGTCAATACATTGTTTTATTAGAGATTTTATCGTGACATAATCACTTGTCTTTGCGTATGTTGGGACATATTTCGGTGTCTAGTGACATTGACACCATCATCAGCCTACGGTTATTGGCAACACTCAATGACATTAAAATAATTATTTAAACAACACACACATGACTAAAATAACACTTTAAAAAGTTTTTAAAACACTGTCATAATGAAAGTTCAATAAAAAGTCTTAGAAATATTCTCTCACAGTTAATCAAATTCTTTTCAAGAAAATCAACAAAAAAGTGTTGTCATTGGATAACAAATTTAGGAATTTACAATTCGTACAGAATAAAACCAGAAAAATCAGGGAATCTAAGGAACAGTTTAACAACCAACAGCATACCAAAGGACAATTTTCTTCACCCGTCAAAAATCTATCAAGCGTCAATTTCGATCGTCAAGAACTCGAAATACTAGGCAGGGGACCAAAACATAACTGGGAAGTTGAAATTAACGATAAGACACTTACAAATTTAGTAGCGGAAACAGAAACTGCTATACGAAGACTCCCAATTGACAAGCAGAAGGAGGTTAGATTCACGGAAAATAAGGAAATCCAAAAAATAATCAGCACCAATACTAACCAGAAACCGAACCTAAATCATCTCAAAAAATTAAAAAGAAAAATCAATAGTAACGATATAATTGTCACAAAAGCGGACAAAGGGAACACGGTCGTGCTGATGGATAGGGAGGTATATGTCAATAACACCCATGACTTCCTTAAAAACTCTAAATTTGATGAAGTCAAAAAAGACCCCACCCAGTCCATACAAAGAAAATTGAAAAGCATTCTGAAAAACTCTATGTTTATCTTCAGCGATAAACAAACAAATAATCTAATCAACATGAACCCGGGATTACCCACCTTGAGAGCCCTCCCCAAGATCCATAAAGAAGGTACACCCATAAGACCCGTAATCAATTTTAGAAACAGCCCTCTCTACAGAACCGCTAAATTTTGCCAACAATTTCTTGAAAAACATTTCACCTACAAAGCCAACAAATCCCTGAAGAACACACTCCATTTCTGCGATGAAACAATGAAACTTAAATTAATGAGCAAACACTCCTTACACAGTGTAGATGTGAAGGACATGTATACAAACATTCCCATCAAACCTTCGCTCAAGGTCATTGAACAAAACCTGTCTAGCAGTAGCTCGTTATCGAAAGTAGAAATCAGTGAATTTATGACACTACTTGAGTTCACACTTATAAATAATTTTTTCACCTTTAATAATAAAATCTTCAAGCAAAAAGAGGGACTGTCAATGGGCTCCCCGCTCTCTGGCATAGTAGCCAATATATACTTAGATCACCTAGAGCATGAGGAAAACATAAACAAAATTGATGGGATATTTTTTTGGGCAAGATACGTGGACGATGTATTTGTAATATTAGATGAGACGACCCTGAACATAGAAGGATTGGTACACAAATTAAATAGTCTGGATAAAAATATACAATTCACGGCAGAATCAGCGGTAAACAATAAAATAAACTTTCTTGACATCACAGTCAGTCGGATTAATAATAGATTAACATATAAAAATTTTCAGAAAGCCAACCCAAACACATACAACCATAAGGCAGGACTCTAATCACCCAGGTAATCAAAAGAAAGCCGCATTTCTGAGCATGATCAACAGAGCCTTCTCCCTTCCTCTAGACCAGGGGTCTCCAAACTTTCCAGCCTTAGGGCCATACTGATTACTCCAGTAAGTTCCGAGGGCCAAAACCATATTATCATTGTTGCCGGTGGTAAAAAGTGAAATAGTCCACTGATGAAAAAAATGTCCGAAAAAGTACGCAACGTTGAAAAAAGGCTGCAAATCGGACCAAAGTCCGCAAAACGGCAACACTGCATATTATTAATTTTCCTGTCATTATCTGTAATTTCTAGATTAGTCGTAGAGTACGAGCCATGAGGAGTAACGTGACACGACATCTGGAGGACACAAGCGGAAATAGGTAGTACCTTCTCTCGCTAACAGATGGCGCTAATAGCACGTACAGAGTAATCTCGTTGGTTCGAGAGAGTTCTGGTGTCTTCCACTCACTTCTAGATGGCAGTAATTGGAATATATAAGAAGGCTAGTTGCGCAACCACAAGTCAGTTCCTATGACACTGTTGTGAAATAAAATAGTGCGTACCTCCTTAAAACGTGTTTGTGCGTGTTTAAGTTTAAGACATCTTTGTAACAGTATTTTGATTTGAATTGTTGCTTTTGTGTGTGATTTAGTAGTATGGAAAAGAAGCGAAAAATTGATAGTGAATGCAGAAAATTCAAAGATGAGTGGAACATTCAGTATTTCGTAATTGAGTCCAGTAACAAGGCGCTATGTTTGATTTGCAATGAAAGCATAGCCGTTCTCAAGGATTATAACATTAAACGTCATTATGAAACAAATCATTTTCAAAATTACTCAAAATATACAGGAAGTTTGCGGACAGAAAAATTCGAAGCTATGAAGCGCGGATTGAAATCGCAGCAATCTTCATTTACAAAACTCAAAACCGAACAAGAGGCTGCAACTCGTGCCAGCTTTCGTGTGGCTCTTGAAATTGCAAAACGTGGAAAACCATTCACCGATGGAGAAATGATCAAAGAATGCATAATTGCAGCAGCCGAAGAAATGTGCCCTGAAAAGGTAAATTTATTAAAAACTGTCAGTATGTCAGCAAACACTGTGGCTCGAAGGGTAGAAAACATCGCTGAAAATATATCCTCTCAACTGTTCGACAAAAATGGAGATGTTGAGTGGTTTTCTTTGGCCTTGGATGAGTCAACGGATGTGTCAGATACTGCTCAGGTGTTGATTTATATTCGAGGAGTAGATAAAAGCTATGAAGTGCATGAAGAACTTCTTGATATGTATAGTATTCATGGCACAACTACTGGTACAGATATTTTTAAAGGAGTTAAAATGGCCATTAATCAAAAGAACCTTCGATGGAAAAACTTGAAATGTATTACAACTGATGGAGGCAAAAACATGAGTGGGAAAGATAAAGGAGTGGTCGCTCTTGTGTCAAAGGCTGTAGAAAATGACGGTGGTTCAAAACCATTAGTCTTACATTGTATCATTCATCAACAGTCTTTGTGCGGAAAATGTTTGGATATGTCTGAAGTTCTGAAACCAGTCATATCAACTGTTAATTTTATGAGATCTTTTGGGCTGAATCACCGACAATTCCGACAATTTATTGAAGAGATTGGAGAAAATGACTTAACTTATCATACTGCCGTACGTTGGCTTAGTTGTGGGAAAGTCCTTCAGCGCTTTTTTGAACTTCGAGCAGTGATCGAATTTTTTTTGAATGAAAAGCATCGCCCTCTTACTGAATTACAAAACAACGCATGGCTGTGGAAGTTAGCATTCTATGTTGATTTGACAAAACATGTGAACGAACTGAATTTGAGATTGCAAAGAGAAAACCAGCATCTTCCTGATTTATACACTAATATCAAATCATTCCGGAAGAAATTGATACTGTTTCAATCACAACTACGAAGTAAATGTTTTTCACATTTTAAAACATGTGAAATATTCAGCCACACCACTGAGACTGAGTTTCCTATCGATTTTGCAATCGAAACTTTGAGTGCTTTGAAAATAAATTTTGATACTCGTTTCTCGGACTTCGATGCCTTTGCGAATCAAATTAAGATTTTTCAGGATCCTTTTGATACTGACATTGAAACCCTAGCCCCGGAACTTCAAATGGAAATGATTGAACTACAGTGCAGTGATTTAATTAAGAACAAATATCAAAACTCATCTTTGTTGTAATTTTATAAGAGTCTTCCACTGACACAATTTGATAATTTGCATAAATTTGCTCGTGGGCTGTTTTCTGTTTTTGGTACTACTTATTTGTGTGAGAAGACCTTCTCCAAAATGAAGTACACAAAAAATGTTTACAGATCTAAATTAACTGATGAGCATCTTAAATCTCTTTTAATAATGGTACAAGTAAAATTAATCCACAACTACAAACTATTGTCAGTGGAAAATCTCAATTACATAAATCTCATTAGTATTTCATATGTCTGCATGTTATACATGTCTTTACTCATTACAATTCTGTGTTTCTTTATCCAACTTATCACAAAAACAATAACAATAAGCCTACAACAATGTTATGAGTAGTTAGCCCATGACCATATCAATGTAGATATCATATTAATAATTATTCAACATAAAATTAGAATACTTCAGTAAACTAAATTTAATTTGCTATAAAAAATATGTTCTCTAAAAGGAGTTTTCAAGTATGCTAGCTCTCCGCGGGCCGGACAAAATCTGTCAGCGGGCCGGATGTGGCCCTCGGGCCGTAGTTTGGAGACCCCTGCTCTAGACCAAGCAAGCCTAAACGAAGAGCTAAAAATCATTAAGCAAGTTGCTAAAATAAACGGATTCGCACCACAGATAGTTAACAACATCATTAATAAAATTAAAAACAAACCGGTCACCCACCTAACGCCAGAACAAAAAGAGCCACCCAAGTACGCAGTCTTCACGTACTTTAACAACAAATCTTACAGCATTTCCAATATCTTTAAGAAACGCGGTCTAAAAATAGCCTACAAAACAACTAATACAAATAAAGATATTTTATTTAACACCAACAAATTGAACCACACGAACAAGTTTAGTAAATCAGGCATATACAAATTGAAATGCACCAAATGCGAAGCTAATTATTATGGACAAACCGGTAGGTCATTTGCTACAAGATATGGTGAACATTTTAACGCTCTAAAATACAATAAATTTTCCGCTATGGCCAACCACATGAAGGACAGTAAACATGAATTCACTGACATCAACAAAGACACGAGCATCCTGCATCTTGCTAAGAAAGGTACCACAATGAACATATTGGAAGAAATCGAAATAGATTTTGCCCAAAGAACAGACCCCCTAACCAATATCAATGAGATCAACTTTGAAAATAATAATGTACTCTTTGAGACCTTAACTAATTACAGAGTTAAATACAAACCACCTTAATTTTATCATTTAATCGAGGATCTACAAATCCGCTCATTCCACCCCTCAACCCCATACCCCCATCCCGCCCCTCAACCCCATACCCCCATCCCGCACCTGTCCTCCAAAATTGCCAGTATTCTTACCCTCCCCCCGCCCCTCTCGACTGAAGCCTCACCCGCTTCCACCAAGCTATTCCATATCAGTACTGCACAGTCTCCGTATGCCTCAGCACGGCCCGATTTCTCGCTGCCACAACTACACCGTAAGTTCACCACACTCCCTTTTTTATATATTTTTTCACTTTTTCTTTGTTTAGCTTTCCACTTTTTCGGTTTTAATACTTATCATAGTTCACACAGGGATTTTCTTTTCCAGTTATGTATGGTCACCTCTTGCTGGATATCGGAGGTTTTTATCGGAAGCAGGACATTGGAAACCAAAACAGTGCACCAAGCCTTTTTCTAAGACTTTTTATTGAACTTTCATTATGACAGTGTTTTAAAAACTTTTTAAAGTGTTATTTTAGTCATGTGTGTGTTGTTTAAATAATTATTTTAATGTCATTGAGTGTTGCCAATAACCGTAGGCTGATGATGGTGTCAATGTCACTAGACACCGAAACATGTCCCAACATACGCAAAGACAAGTGATTATGTCACGATAAAATCTCTAATAAAACAATGTATTGACTAGGCGGAACCATAAAAACTTTGTTTATTATTTCAGTAGGCCGTGTTCATAATGGCAAAATTAATATCGGGATTTTCAGCCAACACAAAGTTTCTCCTTTCTCTCCTAGAAAGCGCTATAGTGTCAAGGAGCTTAGATATCTAACGTCCTTAACTTTCACAGCGTTCCAAGGAACGACAAAAATCGACGGGCAGCTTGCACCCGGCACCCAAGGCCACACCATATTACTGTTTAATTATTACTAGTGCAAGACTATTTCACATGTATATTCATCTGATATCATATCATTATCATTCGGGTATAGGTCTTACTTTATTATTTCTACTAGTATTTTTCAAGGGTTCAGACGAGGTATATTTCATTATAATTGTATGTTAAATTCTTTATCTTATAAGACTGTGTATAAGGTGAAACAAGCTAGCTCAGTCGATGGTGTAATAGGCATGTGGCAGTGCCATGGTGTGTAAAGTGGGAACATGAGGTTAAAAAACAAGATGTTCAGTAAAGAACATATAGCCTACTTTCTCCTAAATGCATGGGTATTGTTATAACTCTTTGTCCTTTTCAAGGAGTTAAATTGAATGTTGGTTGTAGTAGCTTGTAGAAATACAACGTGTTATACAGATATTAAAAATGAATATGAGGTGCCCTTTGCTAGCGCTACATCTGTACAAAATTTCATTCACTTCGGTTTCACCGTGTTTAAATTGATATGGTGAATCGATTTGCACACATACATGGCTGCTATCTGCAAACTATTGGGCTAATGACCTTGTAGTTCAGTCAAAGGATGCTTCCCAGAAAAGGGTATGTTGTTGCAAATTTTGGTAGAGATCAAATAATTCAGTTGGTCATAATTTGATTTAAGCTTTTAACATTTGGGTGGCCGCCATTCCGTTTCCGTCAAGATGGCGGGAATATAAAACATGACCCTGAGGCGCCCTTTGCTACCTACGTACCAAATTTCTTTCAATTCAGTATTACCGTGTTTGAATTGATAGGGGGAATCGATTTGCATACATATATGGCCGCCATGTGCAAACTATTGGACTGACGACATTGTAGCTTGGTCAAAGAACGCTTTTCACATAAAGTTATGTTGCTGCAAAATTTGGTAGAGATCAGATGATCAGGTTGGTCTTAATTTGATTTAAGCTATTAACATTTGGGTGGCAACCATTACGTTTCCTTCAAGATGGCGGTGATATAAAACATGACAAAGAGGTGTCCTTTGCTAGTGTTACATCTGTACCAAATTTCGTTCATTTCGGTTTCACCGTGTATGAATAGATAGGGGGAATCGATTTGCACACATACATGGCTGACATCCAAAAATTATTGGGCTGATGACCTTTTAGTTTGGTCAAACGATTCTACATATATAATGGTATAATGTTGCAATAACCGGTTGAGGTCAGATGATTAGGTTGGTCGTAATTTGATTTCAGCTTTTAACATTTGGGTGGCCGCCATTTCGTTTTCGTCAAGATGGCTGCGATATAAAAGCTGACACTGAGGTGCCCTTTGCTAGTGCTACCTCTGTACCAAATTTCGTTCCGTTCGTTTTCACCGTGTTTGAATTAATAGGGGGAATAGATTTGCAGTAATAGCTTCAACTTGTCTCTCAATACATCTTAATCTCATACGCATAAATGTCGAGAAACTATGTAACGTGTCTCTTACGAGAATTCACTGTATATCTTCTGGGTGGTGGAGTGTTTCAACACACTTAGCAAAAACATTTCAAGTACGGTAATTATTTCAAGTAATAAAACAAGCCTTCAAAATTAAATATATTGTAACTGCTCATGCAAGGAATCAAGTCTAACAAACTATTTGTACTTATAAGGTGCGTTCAAAAAGTATCGACCCGGAGGCTGTAATGCGCAAACCGGTGACGACATCGGCTAATCGTGGCATGTGTAACGAGGTGTGGTTCCGACCAGAGCGCGGAAGGTCACAGCCAGTTGCTAGAGAGCACGCGTGCACGTCACGTGACGATACAAAGCGAGCAGCTGCATACATCAATCATCCAACGTTGCCAGTCGCATTGCAAAGAGTGACACGGAGGCGTCAAACGAAGAGCAAAGAGGTATTGTTTGATTTCTGACAGCGAAAGGAGTAGGGGAAAACGGACATTCATCGCCGAATGTCACAAGTTGACGGCGAAAACTGCATGTCCCTTGCAAGGGTCAAGGCGTGGCACAGGCGCTTCAGGGAAGGACAGGTGTCGTTAGTCGATGATGCCCGGTCTGGGGCACCCCCTGCATTGCCGACGCCAACGTCCAGCTGGTTGATGCACTCATTACCCAGGACCGCCGAGTGACCTTGGACGCCATAGCCGCCGTGGTCGGATTGAGCGTCGGAAGTGTGCACACCATCATGAAGGAACGACTGCACTCGCGGAAAGTGTGTGCCCAAAGGGTGCCCGAGAGTCTTCAAGCACACCAGGAAGCATGTCGAATGGCCTACTGTTTTGGTCTTGGTAGGGCGATTGAAGCATGCTGCTGCTCGCTTTGTTTCGTCACGTGACGTGCACGCGTGCCCTCTAGCGACGGGCTGTGACCTTCCACACTCTGGTCGGAACCACACCTCGTTACACACGCCACGATTAGCCGATGTCGTCACCGGTTTGCGCATTGCCGCCTCCGGCTCGTTACTTTTTGAACGCACCTTATAAGTACAAATAGTTTGTTAGACTTGATTCCTTGCATGAGCAGTTACAATATATTTAATTTTGAAGGCTTGTTTGATTACTTGAAATAATTACCGTACTTGAAATGTTTTTGCTAAGTGTGTTGAAACACTCCCCCACCCAGAAGATATACAGTGAATTCTCGTAAGAGACACGTTACATAGTTTCTCGACATTGATGCGTATGAGATTAAGATGTATTGAGAGACAAGTTGAAGCTATTACTGTACAATAGTTGTGGACTCGTTTGTCGTTATAACTGTAACAACCTCAACATAAATGACTGAAGCATGTGTTTGTTTCTGTAAGCCAAAATTCCTCGTAACTGAAAAATTACATTATCGACTAGAAATTAGAGAAGCTTTAATCTTGAAACTACTGTTACGTTATACGGTCTCATCATTAATTTACTTAGGGCGCCTGAGGATTTTTAAAGGCCATTTTTCAACAAATATTTGGATTTTCATAATATTTGGGTGTTTCAAAGTTTTGTTACAACAATTATCTACTCCTGTACGCCGGAGGTATTCATTACGATATAATCTTTTCATGGCGGTATTTAAATTCACTCGATCCACATGAGCAGTCCTGGGGCATGTAAAGGAGAGGTCGTGGCATGAATGAGGTAGTAACGCTAGCTGATAGCTATAACGCCCCTTTAAGCGGTCGCTTCTCTGGGTATGAGAGTCATTAAAATTCTACAGCTCTCATTACAAAGTGGGTCTCGAATTATAGCGCTTGTGTCCAACGTTCAGCACGACAGGTCACCGACAAATAAAATCACACTTGAAATAACTTAACCGTTTTCCCTTTGTGTTCGCAAGGGTAATTACCCATCCCAGATTTTTCGAGTACGATTAGTGCCCTTTCGTTGCTTTTCACTTACCAGGGGACGGTCAAGGTGAATCTTTCTGTGCAAGCTGTCCTGACTACGTGTTATAGAACTCCACTAAGGGAAACAGATGTATTACGAACGCATACATGCATGCATGTAAGTGCTCTAATTCTGAATTCGGTCAACGTATATGTCAGCAGAAGTCAAGTTTTGAATATGTCATATAGTCTGTAATCTGCCTAGTGAACAAAGGAAATTAAGGGAAGGGAGATGCTGAACAACCCTTAAATACGTCGGCAGATGTCATGTTCGATGAAATAAGGCAACCAATCCGCACAACCCACGAACGGAAACAATGATGGTGTATGGGATGATTGGAGACAGAGAAAGAAGGGCAGACTGGACTGACATAGACATACACACTTCGTGCCAGATTGATAAGACAACATTTTTATCACTTTTGAAAAATGTGAAAATTAGAGTATTCCACGAATAATGGATTTAATAGGTGGTTTGCATATCATTATATCTTTCCGAAGTGGCCCGACGGCAAAACTAATTAAATAGCACTAATCTCGGGGGTCCTTTCACTCGAGAGCCCATTGAGAGCACTTCAAATTTGAATTTCGATCAAAAATCTAGAATGAAAACTGGAGAAATGAAACTTATAGCACAGAATAATCCGACAACGTTTTGAACTGCTCCACATATACCGTCATGCTGAGAGAAAGAGCAGTATAAACTCTTTCCTTATCTAATCCCGCTTCTTGAAGTATATTCAAATGATAGGGCTGACCTGTATATATGCTTCATGCCGAGGAATCTTAAACACATCATCTGTGTGATGGCACAGGTAATTAAGTGCGCCTGGAGCTAGACTTAGGGCATAAACAAGCAGCATGGACCTGGGACACGCTATATGAGGCATCGACCGGTGAAACCATTCACTGCCGTCCACAGGCTAAGAAATGAAAGAACCTCTGTAAGTTCAACGTATATGAAGAAATGTCTGAAAGTTTTCTTATCGTTGTACGATTTCTACAGTTCCCAAAGTTGTAATTTCCAAAGAAGCCATATTGACTATTGACCTGTTGAGAAAAGTGACTTTATCAGTTCAGTACATGGGGCGGGGGGGGGGGGGGGGGCGTAAAGTGATGTCATTACCTGGGTTCTCTCACTGTGACGTCCTAGCAAGAACCATGTTCTGAAAATAACTTCTATGAGCAACGCTTAAATCATTAATAATATGACTATTTTCTTAAGTAGGCATAGGCCTATATAATACAGTTTTAAATAACCATTTACACTGTTTGGTATTTTTAGCCTATTTTCAATTTTGAAAAAATAGGCTTATGAGATCACCTTTTGCCCGTGTGTGTGTGAGGAGTCTGTGTGTGTTCTCCCCTAATAACTTCTAAACGGCTGGAGCGATTTCAATGAAACTCGGTAAGTTCATAGCACTATTCTGGGCGACCCCGACCATGCCCTTCAAATTTTGTTACGTCTCGCCAATCCATCATGGCGGCTGTGCGAAATATTTCACCAGCATTCAATATCCCCGAAACTATTACCAATATCACCCTGGAATATTTTACGGTGATAAAGGACACTACTAGTAGTTCACCTATGTGACTTTTGAAAACCTGTTAACTACAAAACTAACATGGGTCAAGCGAATTTGCGATTTTGAAATAGATGTTTCTCGCGATTTAACCAACCAAACGCAATAAAACTTGGTACAGTATATGTTCATACACAGTGCAATGTACCGACATATCAATTCGTTCAATTGTTTGCATAACCTCAAGTTGGCGGACGTGCGAAATATTTCAACGGCATTCTATATCTCTGAAACTAATAGCGGTATCACCACGAAATGTTGTACGTAGATAAAGGGCACTACAGGAAGTTCATCTATAAGACAATCAGAAACCGGTTGGTGAACTACAAAACGAATATGGCGTCAAACGAAGTTGAAAATTTTAAATAGACCTTTCTCGCGATTTAAGGCTGTGCGGCCGTTTCTGCTGCAAGTCTCGGGACAAGAGATGGCAGCACTGCTGTCCCTTGCAAGCCACCGCATGTGAATAGCGACTTCCCCTCCACCCTTCCATTACTCCTCATTCGCACACTATCTTCCCCTCTCTCAGTAGTGAAGCCTTCCTTTCGAGTCGCACAGCGATCTGTTTCCGAGTCGTAAGCTTATTGCAACCTTGAGATCTGTCGTCCAGCTGGATAAAATGGGTCCGGGCGTTTGATTGATAGGACTATGCATTTCAATTTTCTTCTGCTACAAGGGAAAATATTAACTTACTTAGTAAAGTAGCCTCCGTGGCTTAGGCGGCAGCACGCCGGCCTCTCACCGCTGGGTCCGTGGTTCAAATCCCGGTCACTCCCTGTGAGATCTGTGCTGGACAAAACGGAGGCAGACAGGTTTTTCTCCGGGTACTCCGGTTTTCCCTGTCACAATTTCATTCCAGCAACACTCTCCACTATCATTTCATTTCATCTGTCATTCATTTAATCATTGTCCCAGAGGAGTGCGTCAGGCCTCGGCAGCCGGCACAGTTCATATCCTCGCCGCTAGATGGGGGCTTCATTCATTCCATTCCTGACCCGGTCGGAGACTCGAAGCAGGCTGTGGATTTTTCATTTCTTCATTGTTAAGTAAAGTGCCATGTGTTCAGATTATCTGTAGCACGCCAGGTTTCCTTTCTTGTAATTTTGAAAAGAAAATCGAAAAAACATAAAAGTTGGCAAAGTTTATCATTAAAAAAAATATAATATTAATAATACAATATACCTAAATGACTGCTTAGGTATTGAGGGATGTAGAATCCACTTCTGTATTCAGAGTTTCTCTATCGTGTCCCGTTTATTTGATGTTGTAATTTTTAGCCTACTTTTCACATTTTGCAAAAATGAGGAAAAAGTAGACTTATGAGATCGGGCAAATGTGTGTCTGTCTGTCTGTCTGTCCTTCTGTCTGTCTGTCTGTCTGTCTGTCTGTCTGGCTGTGTGTGTGTGTCCCCCCCCCTATCAACTCCTAAACCGCTGGAGCAATCGAAACAAAATTTGGTAGGAGTAAATGTCTACACCCGAATATCTCACGGCCATATTTGAAAATGATGTCAGTGCTACCAACTGCTAGAAAATCGCAATTGGAATTTGAGCTCCTTGTTGGATATCTTGGAAGGTATGAATGGGAGCTATTTCAAAATTGGCACACGTATAGATAATAATATTGCAGTTTAATTTCCAGGAGGCCATACATGGCAGTGTTGCCAAAATGATTATAAGCCTGATGATTGGTCCAATTTTTAAATGCATATAACTTCTACACTATCAATTGGAATTCAACCAAATTTCGTATGTTGTATGTCTACATAACCAGATACGACTGAGCGTATTCATAAGACCTACCAGGGCTGCCAACTGTTAATAAATGCTCCTAATTTATTTTATCCAAATACCAATATATCAGAAAGTATGCAAGCCGACAGCTTTAAACTATGCACACGTATAATACCTGACATTCTATATTAATTTGGAGTAACTTATATACGTCAGTGCTACCAACATGATTCTAAGCCTGCTGACAGGTCCAACTTTAAATACATGTAACTTCCATACTATCATTTGGATTTCAACCAAATTTCGTATGTGCTATGTGTACCATAACAGATATGACTATGCGTATTCTTAGGAGCAACCAGGGCTGCCAACTGTTAATATGTGCTGTCCCTATTTTTGTTACCCTAATATCAATATACAGTATCAGAAAGTATGCAAGCCAATAGCTCTAAACTTTGCACACGTATAGTACCTGGCATTCTAGATGAATTTGGAGTAACTAATATACGTCAGTGCTGCCAACATGATTCTAAGCCTGCTGATAGGTCCAATTTTAAAATTCATGTAACTTCTATACTATCTAATGGATTTCATTCAAAATTGACACAACAATAGATCATATTATTTCAGATTATTTCTGACCAATACATGCATGACATTGTTGCCAACATGATTTTACGTGCGCTGTTAGATCCAATGTTAAACTGCATGTAACGTCCATGCTATTCATTGGACTTCAACCAAATTTTTTATTCTGTACCTTAAGAGATGGAACTAAGAATATATTCAGTCATCAGGTCTGCCAACTGTAGTGGTCTATTAGGCAACATTATGCAAGTTATACAGTATTTCGAACTAATTAGAAATTTTGATATTAGCAACTTAATTTCGTAATTATTCTAGATAGGTTCATATACTGTAGAATAATCATTGGCATGAAAAGTAGGCTCTTTAGTTCGTCACGGAACTTCTTGTTAGAAATAAGAAGGAAAAACTTCAAAATTCGATCAAGAATTTCAAGAACGTCAAATTAGGTACCATATTATTTTTTAAAGTCGCCTCCGTTGCGTAGTGGTCAGAGTGATTAGCTGGCACCCCGGAGGTCCGCGGTTCGATTCCCGACTATGCCACGAACATTGAAAAGTCGTATGAGGACTGGAACGGGGTCTACTCAGCCTCGGGTGGTCCAAATGGGTAGAGGGGGTTTGATTCCCCCCTCAGCCATCCTCGAAGTGGTTTTCCGTGGTTTCCCCACTTCGTCCTAGGGCAAATGCTGGGATGGTACCTACCGTAAGGCCACGGCCGCCTCCTTCCCACTTCCTTGCCTAACCTCCCAGTCTTCCCATCCCTTCATCAGGCCCCTGTTCGCTTTGCAGGTGAGGCCGCCTGGGCGTAGTGCTGGTCACACACCCCAGTTTTATCCAAGACCCAATTTTCAAGCTCCACGACAATGCCCTCAGTGGCGGTAGATGTGGGATCCCTCTTTTAGTCCGTGGGAAAAGCCAACCCTGGAGGGTAAAACGATGGCGAAAAAAACAAAATATATTTTTAAGCGTGTTTTAACACCGCAATATAAAGCTACTATAAAATCTTGAATTATATTAATTTAAAGTACTTCCAGCCATTCAGAAGTTCAATTTGACGTTTGAATTGTGCAGTTCAACAGAAAGTAATTTTATGACACCACTTAACCTTCTCAGATCCACTACATATTTTCTGAACACAGATTTACTGCGCTGGATATCTGACACATAAAATGAATGCACACTTAAAGCTTACAGTATACCTACCAGTTTCAAGGAATGGAATTAATTCAAATGTAGAAATACATTGAGTTTTTTTAGTTTCTTTGCAATATTAACCAAGAGAAAAAATATAGGGATACTTTGCTCATATTTTTAATGCCAGTTATTTTATAAGATTTCAGGGATTCCATTTGTATAAATTACCAGCTTTAACGCAATAATAATAATATAATTGATGTAAAGATATATATCAGTTTCACTATTTTGACATTTTCATAATTTCCAAAAAAGTTATTTAAAAAAAAAATGCGCGCGTGAAACGAAACTACATATGGGCTTTGTTACTACCCATAGGGGGGAAGAGTTTTTCTGTAGCGAAGTGGTTGCATATCAGTGATATAACTATAAAATTAAAACACAAAAGAAGTGTTTGGATGGATCATAAACCTTTTTATTGCGCACTGACAAAACTGCAATGGAATGCAAAACATTATAAAAAAATGCACTAAACCACAAAAGGTGATTTATGTAAACAAAATGACTGCTCATTCAGTAATGAAATTCAAAGTTCACGTATGCAGAATGTTATGAAGTACAATGCATATTTAACATTCTGTGAACAAAAAGGAAAAAAGGAAGCTTGTAGTTTAACGTGACCATTAATCTCGCGATCATAAGCCACGGGACCTCCGTTTTACGTGGAATCCGAACCACAGGACGTGGCATTTCACATCGAAAATCTCACATGCAGTGACCGGGAATCGAACCCGGTCCGCCTTGGTGAGAGGCATACAGCTTGACCGCTGCGCCACCACGCCCCACTGTGAACAAAACACACACTTTCACAATTAAGAGCCA
The DNA here is from genome assembly GCA_946902985.2 of Meconema thalassinum. Taxonomy (NCBI): domain Eukaryota; kingdom Metazoa; phylum Arthropoda; class Insecta; order Orthoptera; family Tettigoniidae; genus Meconema; species Meconema thalassinum. The sequence continues at coordinate 1,408,859,989 of OX336388.2, forward strand.
AAACACTGAAAACACATAATATTTGCTACATATGTATGTAGATGAAAGTTAATCTACTATAAATTATAACATCATTTCCAAATAAGAAACCATCTCCGGAATTTTTTCAGAAAATACCCAAATTATGCACTATTAACCAACAAAAATTATTTTTAAAATGTAAGCAGCAAGTTCAATGACAATCGGCTGCATATACACACTAGCAAGAACATGAAAAACACAATAACACGCAGCTATTGATATATTTGTATGTTAAAGTTGTTATGTTATTAATTATTTCACATTAAATAATAAAGAATAATTTATTATTCACTTCCTAAACCAAAGAAACTTACAAGGCAACTGATAAAAAAAAGATATTTAGGCTACGTATTCTGAACAATTTACAGAACGTTCGAGTATCATTCAACAATATTAGCTTCTTGTTGTTGCTTATTTTAAGGCTGCGACATCGTGGTCATATAGCCTCGTGCATCTAGGTGTGTGTAACCTGTGTTATTGTGATGGCTGTACCACTGTGTGCAGTTGTAAATTAGTGATAGAACGTAAAGAGGCGGCCGTGGCCTTAAGTTAGGAACCACCCTGACCACGGAAAACCACTTCCAGGATGACTGAGGTAGGAATTGAACCCTCCTCTTCTGAGTTTTATCTGACGAGGCTGAGTGTAGCCCGTTCCAGCCCTCACAACAGTATTAAAATCTCCTGGCAGAGCCGGGAATTGAACCCGGACCTCCAGGGCGTCATCCAAGAACGCTAGCCACTACACCCCCAGGTGTTTAATGTTTTTCTTGTCTGTGAATGTGTCAGTGGTTTCCTCTTCTTTAGTTTGTTGGTATTATTTGTCGCCTGCTTTTGTCGTTGTGCCTCTAGCACAAATGAGGGATCACGGATGTTCATGCCTCGAACAACTCGACTGTCTAGAATTTCTGGCAAAATACACTCCTTATAAATTTGTACCAGGTTTGGAAGCATTTTTCTTTGCCATAATATCTCATCCTTTTCTATCCTTTCCACGAATACTTCTCCTTTCTTCGTATAAACTACATTGTCGCACCATTTTCTCCTGGTGATATTCAATTGACCTTGGACCTAGAAGAAGTAGCTATAGCTTCGTTTCAATTGCAATTTTCCTTCTGACATTTCCAAGCACAAACTTTTTTTTTTTGTCACTTCGTCTCTCAAATCTGATTCAGTGACGGACGCAAGGCATTTTACTTCTACGAGGCCATCACAAGCAACCAAACCATCAGGACTGGTTCCTAAAAATGAATGATCTTGATCTACGAAGAACCCACACTTGGTGACCATGTTGCCAGTTTTGTCTTCGTACATTTTCAACACAGCGTCCTCATTATCTCTTCCAAATTTGACGGAAACTGAGATGAGAGTTTTGGGATACAAAGTTGATTTTACAAGATTGTGGCAAGGGGTGTGAGATAAACGCTATGACTAGCCCAAACTTGGAAGCTGTCAAGCGATTCACTCTTGGGTCGTGCCACATGGGGTTAGTGTGTTGTCCAAGAGTTGATACCTCAATAGGACTACCGTTTGTTACCTCATCGGCCATTTTCTTTGAGAAGTTGATCATTCTTGTCTCAAGAACTTCATCTACAACGTCAGGCAACTGTGCTAGTGGCCCATAGTTTTCATCACACTTTCGTCTCTTCTTTACTGGCGGTTTTTGAGAAAATGCCAGTGCCCTTCGAGATCGTCTTTTCTCTCTGGCGACAATTTTCGCCTTGAAAATAATACCTGGGCTTCCATGTAGTTTTCTCCAGGGACTAAGATGCCATGTAGACACAGTGGTGTGACTTAGCTAAGCAAAAGTAAACATCGCCATTTTGCAATGAAAGGAATACGTGAAATCCCTTTAATATTTCCCAAATGCTTACAACACCACTCAGCGAGCTCATCTCATGTCCATACGACCTCTTCGCCCAGCCTCCGTCGCCAATAACAGATATGTACGGAACGCCATTTAAATAGTTGTTCTTTCAATGGCAATACGTCTTTCTTCTTCTGGATTTTCCTTCATTTTACGTATGAGAGCTACTTCCCAAACCTTTACAAAGAAAATAATAATATTAATAACAACAATAGCAATGATTGCTTGGACGGGATTATAATTTACAGAAGGTATTTATTTTAAAAGCTTAAATATGTTTTGAATAAAGGGTTAAAATTGTCTTAATATAGAAATGTTTGAAGAGAGGCTTTTCTTTGCATAATTTTCATCTAATAATGAACAACAACAACAACAAAATAGTATTCATAATTCACTGAAACCACTTATTCAGAATTGTTTATAATATATAGGTCATAAGGAAATATGGATCAATATACAGTACTTACATCACCAACTAGTATTTCATGGTTTGCGTATTTGTTGTGGCCCACGATCGGTATGTCCAAAACACTGAACATTTCCTCGACTTGAGAAAACCCTATATCTACTGCCACAGCTCCCCACACCAGAGCATCGTTCACATCCATTTTTTGGTAAACAGGCTCTGAAGTTACAGCATATTCGTTTTCGCAGTTATCACAATAATAAATCCATGTACAATATAATCCATTTTTTTATTTCTTTTTTGTATTTGTATTTTCCCATGGTACAATGTTTGGAATGGATCGTTACTAATTATATTTCTTTCATAACGTCATAACGTGACCAATATCAACGATGCGTCGCCCTATTGGAGGCAGTTCGTTGGCCTCAGTATCCCATTCAATTACCATAGGTGGTACTTCACAATCAGACTCATTGTCATCGTCTGTATCACTTCCTGAATCGTTTGGAAAATTTATGGAATAATCTTGATCTTCATACCTGAAATCACACAATGTTAAAGAGTATTTCCTTGATTATTATTACAAAACAATAGACAAATCACTTTCTAAATGTTGGTGCATTCTTGGAATGCACGGTACCTGAGATTATAATTTTGAATGCTTTTGCACGTTCTTTCCTTCCTTTTTGTCAGACACCAACAGTGATCTTCTGTTCTCTCTTAGGGGTTCAGGTCTCTTATATTTTGTGTGAGTCTGTTCCAGATACATATTCTGTGACCCACCTAGCGTCATATAACAACAAATCTCTGAAGCTCTTCAACTCTTCCTCGCGCAAGAGGAATTCCATATCCATTTGGCTATCAGATACTGTTGTCAACTCTTTGAAGACCAGCTCAGCAAAAGAAGATTATTTTGTTGTATTTAAGTTGGTTATGCTGATATGTATACCTTTTGTTTCCTACCCCCACTCTCTCCCCCTTCCGTGGTCTCTCCGTGCTTCGTCGAGCTGCACTCACTTCTTAGTCGGCAGTCGTAGTAATCAGTTAAGGCTCAACCAGAGCCAGCCTCCTGACCTAACGAGGCATTTTTTTTTTTAATTCCACGCCATGTTGGAACTTTAAGCATCAGTGAGGAACTTCACCTTCGCCATGCAACAAAGATAAGTACCTGCTTCAAGTTTTAACTTCATCTTCATGATTCTACCCACCACATGCTTTTAACTATCTTTTATAGGCAGTGTGAAATTACTTATTTTGGGGCAAAATCATCCTCCGCGGGATTTTCCATGTTGAGCTTTTGTTTAATCAAGCTAATCTTAGTGAAAGCAGCATTTCTTATGCTTGCCAAATGAGAAATCTTCTCACTACGTGGGATATTATCTAATACCCACTGTCTGTAATTTACAAAGCAAGTTCCTCCGCTGGATTTACATTAGCCCCATTTTACTACTGGGATTGTTCTGGAACTTTCCAGATTCGGTACTCAATCTACGAGTCCTGCCGTCATGTATTTCTCACGTACTTGGGAGAATTCTGTTTAAAACTAAATTACTACAATAATGAATTTTCGTCCACCGCTGGAACATTCTATGGCGCATTTAATTGTAAATCACAACTGTTTCAAGAAATAGACTCTCACCTATATAGTGCAATCAGTTCTTCCTATAATTGCAATAACTTTCTTTTCCACAAACGTTGTGTCTCCACAGTGAACATTTCATATGTTTCAATGAACTATAGTGAAAACCAGTGCTTGCTCAACTTTTCTACCGCGTCGCGATCGTCCGCTTATATTCAAATAAGGCCATGAACATTTTCCTCAATTCCCATTTCTCTTTCCTAAACCTCTAACTAACAATCTGCAATAAACTTTTAATCTAGGTCTATTCCAATAAGGTGTCATTCCAAGAAGTGCCCTTCCATTTTGTTGGTTTATCATTAAGTATCTCTGTATAATCTTTGTGATACGTGTCTAACACACGTTTCAAACTGAAATTGTTCCTCCCTTCAAAATCAGGGAAAACAATTCTCTAAACTCTTGAGCGAGTCATGTTCAGGTTTCACGAAATGGAAACTGCCCCATTTTTCTCGTGATTCCTAATTAAACATAGGAAGTCTAGAAACTTCCTTTTCACTTTCTCCAGGTTTCACCGTAAGTGACCTGCCCTTTTTGTATAATTCTCATATATTAATTCTGTATAAATATAAGAAGTTGTAGGAACTTCTATTTTATTTTTCACGTTGTTATTATTGTTATTTTCAAAGTTGTCACTTTCTCTAGAACATTCTCTCCAGAATTTCTTAAGGTGCACTTTTTGTACTTCAACTCACGTTCAAGCTTTAATTATTTTATTGCTCATTTGTTTAAATCTTATAAAGATTGTAGAAACATGTAAGGTTTGAAACCTTGTAAATTGTCAATTGCCTGGAGCAACCGTTTAATGTTGAGAGGTCTGCGACCCTATTTGTTAAAAAGTTCAAATGAACTATGTTTATTAAACTTATATTGCATAATTGTTAATTTCCTCAAACTTCCTGCATTGTTAAATAAATTAAATATTTGGTTTTGGATTCATCATTTCTCTGATACTACAGTTAGGCAGGATCCTGGCTTTCCTAGCTCTTCCTAGGTTTATGCCCTCGTTAACACTTAATAAAGCTTGTACTATCTGTCTGGCCAGACCATCACCCTTCCCTATAGTACTTTTATTCGTGCTTGGAAGGAAACACACTAAAGCCTCTCTCTGGCAAACTGCCCAAGCCTTAGCTGCGGTTCCCGTCAGCTTCGACCAAGCTCGTAGCCACTTTAGGTATCCGAGCACATATTTGCGGTGGCAACCGCTTCTAAATGGATTAAAAGTCAAATTAATAACTTTTGTGGGACTCTCCTCCTATTCTTCTATCCTTCTTTTCCAATCCCAAATCTACTTCCTTCTCTTAATCATTTTCCCTTGGTGGGTGGGTTATTCCCTAGCCTATAATCTACCCAAAATTTGGTACCAGAAACCCGGGAGAGTCCATTTTTTATGTCCATTGTTTGTCAAGTGTCATTTGACAATACTTTGCAAATTTTTAATATCTCCTTTGGATCTTTCAGCTATATCTACGTCATGCAAAGCCTGTGAACGGGAAAGAGGCCGCTCCTGTCTCCTTTGGGGTGTCCTGTTCTTTCTACTCATTCGCTGTTGCCAACTTGACAGCATCTCCAAGGTTCTACAGTTTCGTGAGTTGTATTTCAATTTATTCTTTTTGTCATGGCTCCTACTGAAAAAGATGAAACTCTCATTGCTAGACGTTCTTCTTATAAAGGGCAACTCACTAGATTCCGAAATTTTATCAACAAATTAGATCCCGCCGAGTGTGATTTAGATATCTTAACACATCGTCTTAAGTTGTACGAACGGTCTTATGATTATTATGACCAAATTCAAACCGAGATTGAATCCGCTTGTCCAGAACTGCAATCGGATCGGGACGAGGTCGAACCCTTGTACTTTGAAGGAATTGCAAAGGCCCACCAACTGATCCGCAATATCTCAGAACCGGACACTAGGGTCATCAATCCGGCCCAGTTAGCACCCGCTTCAGTTCACAAGAACAAACCGAAACCGTTACTTCCCAAGATAAGCCTACCGCATTTCTCAGGCAAGGAAGGTGAATGGTATTCTTTTTACGAACTTTACTGCTCCCTAATTCATGAAAATATCGAGATCCCAGACATACATAAATTTTATTTCCTCCGTACGTCTTTGGAATCTGAGGCCTTGACCTTGGTGGAGTCACTGCCTTTAAGCGCAGACAACTACCACATCGCCTTTAATCTCCTTAAAGAGAGATATGGCAATTTACGTTTGAGTGTCGCTCGACACATCCGCTGTCTATTCAACTTACCTGCCGTCAAACCTAATGACGTCACTTCTTTAAGAGACCTCTTAGATTCTATGCAGTTAAATGTCAGAGCGTTATACCAGCTAAAACAGCCTGTCCAAACATGGGACACCATACTTATTCACCTAGCTACATCAAGATTCGATTTTTCGACACTGAAGGCCTGGGAGATCGAACTCGCCTGCAACAAGGAACATTCGTTCGAACACCTCATCTCGTTTCTCAACAGTCGATGTCAATTCCTTACAGCACTCGCATTTCAGTGCGAAAAAGTCGAAACGAATCTTCAGTGTCAAATTTTTGAAAAAAAACTTGCTTCTTCAAAGGGACATCAGCCCCCATTTGTCGAAAACAAACAAACCCGTCCTTCTTTCAATAATTCAAGAGAAGATATCAGGCCGCTTAATAAATCGTTAAAATGCACGCTCTGTAAAAAGCTTCACACCTTGTATTTGTGCAAATCCTTTAAAGAATTGTCTGTCGAAGATCGAAGGAAGCTTGTCTTGAACAGCAAACATTGTTTCAACTGCTTATCACCTAAGCATTCTTCTTCGAACTGTACGTCATCAAATCTCTGTTTTCATTGCAAAAAACCGCATCATTCTTTATTGCACGTTCACGATAAATCGAGGTCATCAGCACCTGCCTCTTTAAGCTCCATGCAGAGCAGCTCCGAACAAACTAATGCTTCTTCCTGCATTTCCAACGCCGACACTTTTCACAGTGCGCAAACCCTGTTGACCACTGTACAATTTGAAATCCAAGATAGATTTGGAAATTGGTTCAAAACCCGTGGTCTTCTCGATTCCGCTTCAACGCACAACTTTGTTTCGCAATCGTTGATTAAAAAACTAGGTCTTTCGTCATCGCCTACTTCTATCAATGTGACCGGCATTGACAATTTGAAAACTCAAGTTTTGCAGTCTTCAAAATTGAAAATCAGAGACGTTTGTCAAAGAAACACCAATCTTAATTTAAACTGTCTCATTCTTACCAGTATTGGCAAGGACACTCCAAGTCACTCTATCAATACCTCCGGATTAAAGATTCCTTCGTGCTTAAGGTTAGCCGATCCTCAGTTTAATGCTCAAGGTCCCATTGATGTGCTTTTCAGTGCCAATGTTTTTTGGAGTTGCATTCGCAAACAAACACGCAAGTTATCTTCAACCGTGGTCGCTAGAGACACCGATTTTGGTTGGGTTATTACTGGTGAGATCAAACATACCAGTGTTCAAACCAAAGCTCAATGTCATTTCGTCACAGCTGACATAAATCCCATTTCTGAAAAAGAGAACGCTCATGTTTCAAATCTCAATATTTTTGAAAACCACTTGTCGAAACGATGTCTTATCGTGAACAACTGCGCTAACCCTGTAAGTTGTTTAAATGGCTTTTCCTTCTTCCCGCACAAGATGGCCATTCAAGTTCGCCTTGCTTTGTGTTATTTCGTCTATCTTCTTATGTCATTTTTTATAGCAGTTAATTGCTTAAACTATTCCTCGAAAACTATCTTCCCCTTGTGTAAAACCATGGCTATCAGTCACCATCACTTTGCTGTACGCTATGTTTCACTTCTTTCGTTATGTAGAAGGATGGCCACGGCCGGCTCCTCCCCCCTTCCTCGCAATTGGAAGTCGCTCCTGAAACCGATTGAAACTCTGAATTCTATAGCATCTAGAATAACTATTCTTATGCATAACCTTCTTCTCAATGTCCCAGCTTGTCTTCTTTGCTCGGAAGAATTAAGCTTCTTTTTGTTGAAAATTGTCCGATTTCGTGATCCTCTCAATTATGCGAAATTGATTTTCTACTTTATTTCATATAGCTTTAAATTGCTTTTTCACGTCAAAGTTACGATTGACTGCATGTCGTGTGACTCGTTCCGCTTTAAGTTACAGCTGATTCAGCTAGTGTGTGTGTTCTCCGAACTGCTTGTTTTTCAAACCTGTTTGTTTACAAGCCTGAATAACGCCAAGTTGTTTATTTCCTGTATGATTGCCAAAGGTCAAAACAAGTTTCTCTTATCTCAACTTTGGCTGATTGCCAAGCATTGTCTGACGAGTTGCTACTATAAGTACAGAAGCCGTTTACCTACTTCCCAAAATAAACCTGTTCCGCTTAAGGACTCTGTCAGCTATTTATATGTCTTATCTCCTTGTACTATGTGTGTCAAGGCCGTACTTGTTTACGTCCCTCACTTACTCATGCTTGTATTCCATAACTGCTTTGATCCCTGTTTCAAAACTTCGTTGCGTATTTCTCACGCGCGTATGTATTGCAATTTGCTTGCATATTTTGCGATCTTAATGTTCATTGATGAACAAACTTGTTTTTTCTCGTCGTCACATTCGATGTGTTTTTGTATTCATACTTGTCCTGTCACGTTTTTCGCTGACTTAAGTATTTTTCTGAGTAACCCCTTTGATACTCATTATAACTTGAGGTTATCGTTTATGGCTACTCGTTTGTTACCTATGGCGTTCTTGCTTTCTACTCGCATAGTTCCTTTGTTTATTTGGTATATTCTTGTCCTGAATAGATGTACTTGTTCCTATACGCTTTGTTTAAACTTGCCAATTCTCCTTTTGCATTGTATCGTAATCTTTACTAGTGCTTTATTTCCCTCAGCTTCTAGTTATTTCGTGATTGAAAGTGTCGTTAATTCTCACCTTTTAACTCCGCTTTCTAATGACCCTGATAACCTCCTTCCACTTACACCTGGTCGCTTCTTTACACGCACTTCTCTCTCTGCCCATCCTCCCCTTCCTAATTCTTTCAGGGATTTTGATTTACCTATTGTTGGGCGTAAACTTGAAGCCCTCCGCAATTCCTTTTGGAAGAGATGGAACTTGGAATATTTAACTTCCTTGCAACGGAGGCAGAAGTGGTTTCTTTCCAGTCCCGACATTAAAGTGGGAGACTTGGTCTTAGTTAGGGATGTTTCACCCCCCCTAGTCTGGCCTTTTCGAAAAGTGACTAAGTGTTACCCTGGAAGAGATAGGAGAGTCAGGGTATTCAGAGTCTTGACCAATAATGGTCAGATCACAAGACTACTTTTCGACAATTGTTCATTACTGTACTTGTTTTTCTTGCTCGCTGTTGGTGTCTGCCCCTCCCAGTATGGTGCATTCTTGGAATGCACGGTACCTGAGATTATAATTTTGAATGCTTTTGCACGTTCTTTCCTTCCTTTTTGTCAGACACCAACAGTGATCTTCTGTTCTCTCTTAGGGGTTCAGGTCTCTTATATTTTGTGTGAGTCTGTTCCAGATACATATTCTGTGACCCACCTAGCGTCATATAACAACAAATCTCTGAAGCTCTTCAACTCTTCCTCGCGCAAGAGGAATTCCATATCCATTTGGCTATCAGATACTGTTGTCAACTCTTTGAAGACCAGCTCAGCAAAAGAAGATTATTTTGTTGTATTTAAGTTGGTTATGCTGATATGTATACCTTTTGTTTCCTACCCCCACTCTCTCCCCCTTCCGTGGTCTCTCCGTGCTCCGTCGAGCTGCACTCACTTCTTAGTCGGCAGTCGTAGTAATCAGTTAAGGCTCAACCAGAGCCAGCCTCCTGACCTAACGAGGCATTTTTTTTTTTTAATTCCACGCCATGTTGGAACTTTAAGCATCAGTGAGGAACTTCACCTTCGCCATGCAACAAAGATAAGTACCTGCTTCAAGTTTTAACTTCATCTTCATGATTCTACCCACCACATGCTTTTAACTATCTTTTATAGGCAGTGTGAAATTACTTATTTTGGGGCAAAATCATCCTCCGCGGGATTTTCCATGTTGAGCTTTTGTTTAATCAAGCTAATCTTAGTGAAAGCAGCATTTCTTATGCTTGCCAAATGAGAAATCTTCTCACTACGTGGGATATTATCTAATACCCACTGTCTGTAATTTACAAAGCAAGTTCCTCCGCTGGATTTACATTAGCCCCATTTTACTACTGGGATTGTTCTGGAACTTTCCAGATTCGGTACTCAATCTACGAGTCCTGCCGTCATGTATTTCTCACGTACTTGGGAGAATTCTGTTTAAAACTAAATTACTACAATAATGAATTTTCGTCCACCGCTGGAACATTCTATGGCGCATTTAATTGTAAATCACAACTGTTTCAAGAAATAGACTCTCACCTATATAGTGCAATCAGTTCTTCCTATAATTGCAATAACTTTCTTTTCCACAAACTTTGTGTCTCCACAGTGAACATTTCATATGTTTCAATGAACTATAGTGAAAACCAGTGCTTGCTCAACTTTTCTACCGCGTCGCGATCGTCCGCTTATATTCAAATAAGGCCATGAACATTTTCCTCAATTCCCATTTCTCTTTCCTAAACCTCTAACTAACAATCTGCAATAAACTTTTAATCTAGGTCTATTCCAATAAGGTGTCATTCCAAGAAGTGCCCTTCCATTTTGTTGGTTTATCATTAAGTATCTCTGTATAATCTTTGTGATACGTGTCTAACACACGTTTCAAACTGAAATTGTTCCTCCCTTCAAAATCAGGGAAAACAATTCTCTAAACTCTTGAGCGAGTCATGTTCAGGTTTCACGAAATGGAAACTGCCCCATTTTTCTCGTGATTCCTAATTAAACATAGGAAGTCTAGAAACTTCCTTTTCACTTTCTCCAGGTTTCACCGTAAGTGACCTGCCCTTTTTGTATAATTCTCATATATTAATTCTGTATAAATATAAGAAGTTGTAGGAACTTCTATTTTATTTTTCACGTTGTTATTATTGTTATTTTCAAAGTTGTCACTTTCTCTAGAACATTCTCTCCAGAATTTCTTAAGGTGCACTTTTTGTACTTCAACTCACGTTCAAGCTTTAATTATTTTATTGCTCATTTGTTTAAATCTTATAAAGATTGTAGAAACATGTAAGGTTTGAAACCTTGTAAATTGTCAATTGCCTGGAGCAACCGTTTAATGTTGAGAGGTCTGCGACCCTATTTGTTAAAAAGTTCAAATGAACTATGTTTATTAAACTTATATTGCATAATTGTTAATTTCCTCAAACTTCCTGCATTGTTAAATAAATTAAATATTTGGTTTTGGATTCATCATTTCTCTGATACTACAGTTAGGCAGGATCCTGGCTTTCCTAGCTCTTCCTAGGTTTATGCCCTCGTTAACACTTAATAAAGCTTGTACTATCTGTCTGGCCAGACCATCACCCTTCCCTATAGTACTTTTATTCGTGCTTGGAAGGAAACACACTAAAGCCTCTCTCTGGCAAACTGCCCAAGCCTTAGCTGCGGTTCCCGTCAGCTTCGACCAAGCTCGTAGCCACTTTAGGTATCCGAGCACATATTTGCGGTGGCAACCGCTTCTAAATGGATTAAAAGTCAAATTAATAACTTTTGTGGGACTCTCCTCCTATTCTTCTATCCTTCTTTTCCAATCCCAAATCTACTTCCTTCTCTTAATCATCTTCCCTTGGTAGGTGGGTTATTCCCTAGCCTATAATCTACCCAAATGTAACGTTGTCCTAACCACATACACGATATGCTTTAAACTAACCTATAATCACTTTCCATCACGTCGGGTTTCTTAAAGCCACTTTGTTTTAAAAGGCTATATTTGGATATAAGCATACAGGCTCTTCATTGGTTATAGAGCTACACGGATTGGTGAAGTATTGGTGTTACATATCTACCATTTCAAGGAACTACTATTTGTCATGAGCAGCTGATCACCGACACCATCTGTTTCTCTTCATTTTATTCTATTCTTATACCCTAAATTTAATGGTGGACCATATTAGGTTTTAAACACGTATATTATTACTGTGCTACGCTTTGTTTTTTGTTTTTTCAACAGCTGATGAAGGGGATAAAATATAATTAATCCCCGCAACATGTACAGTGCCGGAAAAAAAGTTTAAGACCACCCCTAAAAATCCATGAATGTGCTTTCGGTCTTAAACTTGTTACTATTTCACGTTTCCTTTTATATGGCATAAACTACGTTAAAATAGCTTATTTTGGTCCAAAGGGAAATACTGTAGCTGAAACGGTTCAAAAGTTACAACAATTTTTAGGTATTATGAAATAACAAAAAATATCTATTTCGTCATGCAGAAAAATTCACAATTCAAAATTGGGGTAAGACAGGGGTACGATTTTTGTTGTCCAAAGAGAACATAGGTAGGGTACTTCAATGCAAGCCTTGGAAAAAATTACAAAACATAAGTTATACAAAAATTGGGGGTTTTGCCCCGCTGAATTTAGGACTAAAAAGTGTCAATTTTTGCACTTTCCATTTATTGCAGTTTAAAATTCCCTCCTTCCCTTTCAGTTTGCAATATGTGTTCATTCTGATATTACAGACTCTATGCAAGTCAGTTGGCACTCCTACTTCGTAGTTCCCGCCATTTAGCTGTTGTTTTGTTTCAACATTTGGAGGTTAACTCTTGTGCTGGAGACAATACGGGGAAAACGTAGGTGTCAGAAGCCACCAAGAGGCAAATTATTGGTTTAAATAAGGGTTTAAAGTGACAGAGAGAGATTGCTGAGATTTTGGAAGTGTCTGAGACGTGTGTGCAACAACAATTCATCGATACAGTGAGTTTGGAACAGTTGTTGACAAGCCAAGGCCAGGCTGCCCAAGGATGACCGTAAGTCACTGCAACTTTGTAAGAGAAACAGAAATGCTAGTTGTAGTGATCTTCTGAGAGATCTAATGAACTCGTGTAGCGATATTGCCATAGGCAAATACATTAAGCTGCTTCCCTGGCCTCCTCGTAGTCCAGATCTCAACCGCATAGAAAACGTAAGGAACACAATGGGCTACCCGTTTGCAAAACACAATCCCAAGAATGCAGAAGAATTGAGACTGACAGTCCTCACACTATGGCAGCAAGTGTCACAAGCCCAAGAATGCAGAAGAATTGAGACTGGCAGTCCTCACACTAAGGCAACAAGTATCACTCGAGGAGTGTAAGAAGCTGATCCACTCTATGCCGGACAGGATCAAGGCATGCTACAAGTCCAGACGGGGTCCAATAGTACTAAACTTGTATTTTTATGTATGTTTGTTTTAAGTAAATAGATGACTAATAGGTTGAATTATGAAAAATAACATGTTTTTTGGGTGGTTTTAAACTTTTTCCGGCACTGTACTGTAAACAAGTTCATTAATTAATTTTATCTGTATAGTAATGATTCAGGCAGATGTTCATTTCTTGTTAATAACTATAGATTTTTATTAACATACAGAAAGCAAATACGCATTAAAACTAACTCCAGGCAAATGCTGGGATGGTTCCTCTCTAAAAGCAATCCTATCCCCAATTTAGAAATTCACACAATAGTACAGCCATCACATTAACACATGTAATCACACAAATTCCATACACACCCAAAAATACATGGGGCTATATGACCGCGATGTCTCAGTCCCTAAAATAAGCAACAACAACACGTTTTACAAGTAGGTAATCTACTAAAAAATGACAAGTCCTGTCAAATTAATTAATAATTAATTTATATATTGTAGCAATAGTTTACTTACCGACATGCATCGTGGCCTATTGGAGGAGTGCTTTCAACTAACAAGCTGTTGATTATTTCTTCGGGGTCTTCTAATTGAGCAGAATCGTTTGAAACATTCACGGTGATTTCTTGTTGTTTTCTTTTCTCCCACGTAGTCTTTGCTGCGCGGCCTCTTCTGGAACGTTTCCTTGACGGAGAATGCTTTCGTGGCATTGTAGAATAAAGTGTGAATGTTATAGGAACACTCAATCACTCAATCACAAAACACAAACGCAGAATTAGGAAATGAAACGAGAAAGAGGCGAGATATATTCTTCTATTGCTTCCTGAAGATTAGGTCTAGTCAGACTGAAGTGTCAGCGACTAAGCGCGCAGGAAAAAAGTTATGGAAGAAGGCGAGTTATTTTTTTTTTCTTTGCACTCCACGGTAAGTAGAATGGAATGCTGCGTAAGGAAAGATTGACACGAAACGGGAGGTGCGGTGCGGAGCGGTGCGGTGCGGTGCTAGGTAGTAGGGTGGGGGAATGAAGCTCCGTGCAAGTGGTAGTGCGGGTAGCCTATCGTGTAGCCTGTGTAGTTACCGTTCTGCCGAGTTGAAGACTAGTCAAAGGTACATACGTCACGGGTTTACCACTAAACAGTTTCTTTCATCAAATATTCGAACTGCTCAGAATTAGACCCTCTACAAATTGAATAAATTTGAAGCTATTATAGCAATTTTTTCACAATAAAAAAGGTTATTGAAATATTATGCTTTTATAAAATATGTGGAATTTTGAAATAAAAATTGTTCATAATGAAGCTACTATTACAAGGGTTATTGCACAGAAATTTCGAAATTCTCCTGTTATTAGTTTTGTCGTGACGTATGTACCTTTAACCCTCAAAGTAGACACTTTGAATACATGCCCTGAACAAACGAGCAGTCTATATTTTACAAAAGTGGCATATAACAAGTCCCAAAGACCTATATAACAGATTAAGAAGACAAAATAAAAATAAAAAAATATTTTATTTTTCGGTAGCACAGCCTTAATGATCCAAACGCAATGAAACTTGGTACAGGAAATGTTTATACACATTGTAATGCACTGGTATCTAATTTAGTTCAATTGTTTACATAACCTCAAGATGGCGGCTGTGCGAATTTTAAAATTAAGTTTTTAATTCTTGTGTCGTAATCATGCGATCGAAGTGAAAGTTTGAATAATGAACCTACGCAATAATTTTCCTTTAATGGTACATGACTCTATGGCCTATACATATAACAATCCAACATGGCGACCAACCGAAATATTTAGATGGATCTCAATATCTACGAATCTATTACAGCAATCAAATTGAATTTTTAATGTTCATAGGGGCTATGAACATAAGTTCACCTATTGGACTTTCAATAACTTGGTGATCACAAATCCAACAGGTGGCGACGCGAAATATAAATATTCACATGGTCGTTTCTCGCAATTTATCCATCCGAGTGCAGTGACACTTGATACAGTAAATCTTTATACAAATGTTAATCCACTGGCATCTAATTTTTTCAATTGTTTCCATAACCACAAGATGGCAGCTGTGCAAAATTTTAAAATCTCCTTGTTACTTCTTGTGTCCTAATCATGCGATTGAAGTTTGAATGCTACACGTACACAATAATCTTCATGTAACAGTACATAATTCTAGGACCTACATATATAAAATCCAACAAGCCGAAGTTTTCTAAAGTGCTCTGATTATTTTCCTATGGCACTATGTGACAAAATACGGCACTATTAATCTCTACTATTCTAATAGCCAATGAGATATAGGCCCTAGGCTGTGTCTTTTATTTCACGTACTCCTCTTTCTAATCATATTTTTCAATTCGTTTGTAAATTACATGTGTCGGTACTGTAGTTAGTAAATAGCCGTTTCCCTATTCATTATTTTTATTATCATTACGGGAAAATGACCTGAAGGTTACGTACATTATACTGTACTACTTATCACCCCCACCACCACCACCACCACCACCACCACCACCACCACAAAAAGTTATATTTTTAAAATATTTGTTCTGTTAGTTTAAGTATCATGTGCCAGTTCTGTAGTAGTATTCATTATCATCCATAAAACAAACGAATCCACCGGGCTATGCCGGGCCCTACTGCTGGTAGTGTATATTAATCAATGGAGAATATTGTATACAGTTATAGCACCACATACTCCAACATGCAACCATTGCAATTTCCGATCGTTGTCTTTCTACTGCATTCAACATAGCTTGTGACACGTAAACCA
This sequence comes from Meconema thalassinum, assembly GCA_946902985.2. NCBI lineage: Eukaryota > Metazoa > Arthropoda > Insecta > Orthoptera > Tettigoniidae > Meconema > Meconema thalassinum. Next base: position 1,408,875,964 of record OX336388.2, read on the forward strand.
AATATTAATCTTTATATTACTAGTAGGTAATGTATGTTTTGTCAATGGGACGGGTGTAGGAATCCTTAGCTAATGTACTAGCATCTTTGTTGTAGAAGCTTGTAATAAAACGTTCTGGGTAATTCATATTTATTTTCCATTAGAAAATTCCCACTATATTTAATTATTTGGGTAAATATAAATCAACATTAAAATACAAATTTAGGAAAGTAAGTTTCACATATTCGTAGCCTGGCTACTCGGGAGAGAGCTATGCATCCAGACTACTCGACCAAAGTACCATATTGAGTTAAGAATTCGATAATATGTTCAGACTTAACAGTTGACACACAGCTCAATCAAACAATGCGCCTCATCACAGGATGCATTGGTTCTACAAATACTCAATCGTTAGCGGTTCTAAATAACATTCGCCCACAACATTTAAGAAGATGTCAGTCGTTGCTGAACACCTAAAAAGGAATCAACACGAATCCACTATTACCAATACATGCAGAACATCCAGTTATATCAGCTCATCGATTAAAGTACAGACACCTGTCGTGGAGAACTGCAGATAGCTTGTTGACCAACAACTTCAATATCAAAGTTTTGTGGATTAGTCAAAGGCGGAAACAAACTTCCCTGGCACACCATGGATTAATTATTAATCCCTGGGAAAGACCTGCAGGGTTTCACTTATCTATGCGTGACAAGTGCTCGTTGAACCGGATTAGAACTGTCCAAGGCAGGTGTGGAGGTGTTCTACATCAATGGGGTTGGAAGTTCTCCCCAAATTGTGACTGTGGAGAAGAGATGCACACTATAGATCACATAACGCTTGATTGTCCCCTCAGAGCCCTAAGTGGTACCCTAGAAGATATACAGAGGCTACCTCAAGAGGCTGTTGACTGGCTTCTCCATTTGGGTCTGCAGCTGTAAATTAATCATTTCAGACTACGAACTTGAGATTATGTATTACTGTATATATTTGTAAACAGATATGTATCACTTCATCTTACGATAAATATATAAATTGGAAACAAGGAAAAATGTAGCATAGTATGACATATAGGCTTAACACTGTGCCAGATGACCTCACTGTTCGCCCCTTAACAACAATCAATCAACGTATAACACACCACATTGTATTTCAACAAGATACTACAACCACCATTCAACTTACTCCTTGATAAGGACAATGAATTATAACTATTTAGGAGGAAGTCGGCTATATGTTCTTTACTGAACATCTTGTTGAAACATAAAAATGGGTTGACGCCACAGTTATTTTCAGAGCAATTAAAAACTGTTGGTTAAGACTTGAAAAATGTGACCACCGAGGGGATTCGAGCCCGAATCTAAGTCAGTTTCCGACTTTAGTTAGATAATTATTTAGTCAGTTATTGTAGCTTAAGGGGCGGAAAGCGAGGTTATCTCCCCCTCTACGACAGTTTAAAGTATAAAAAAGTCCTCTCGGCACGCCGGAAGGCGGAGGTAGATTTCACCGGACAAACTTGGGGATAGGCGAAAATAGGCAGAATATGCAGGTTTTCGTAGAAGGATCAGACCTCATTTATTGCGAGAAGGTATTTTATAATTGGAGCATAATTAACTTTGCTTTTCGTCATTTTATGCTTATTTTAAACATTTTATTGTCTTATGGGAACGGTAACCTTCTTGTCATTTGGGGTCCATTTTTATACTTGTGGTCACACTGTCCTTATGCAAGGTTTCGACACTGATGTGTAACTATGTAACGGTCTGTTACTTCTTCACGCAAAATTATATCTCCCTCAGAGATTTTGGTTGGTTCCTCAGTTTAGGGGCTGCGACAACGCGGTCATGTAACCCCGTGTACTTAGGGATGGCTGTATTAGTCTGTCATTCAGGTAAGGACTGCAGACGGTCAATTTCAAGCAGTAGTTCCTAATGTTGCTACCAGGTACTACCGTCAATGACACCTAACCGTGAACTTGGCAACTAGATGCCACCGCAACCAGCAACTCGCAACGAACGTTGGAACTTCCCCTCCAAAGGGAAGCATACTGAGGGATTTTTAGCGCTCTTAGAAAATCCGACGATTTCGGCCGGCTTTGAACTCGCGACCTTGGGCATAGACATTCAGCATGCTACCAGTTACGTCACCGAAGCCGCTTCACACTTAGTCAGATGGAAATCTGAATCTGATCTCGTGCAAGTGCGTTGTCATGCCAACGTCTGATGGCTCATCCCTCATCAATTTAGTAGTGTTGCCATGCCAACCTCTGATAGCTCTTGGCATTTTCTAATAATTCCGAAATCATTTTTCTCATCCCTTGGCATAATGATGGGTCATATCAAAAATTCTTTCAGCCAAAAGATTTAGGTAATTATTAGGGGAATATTGTCCATTTTGTACGGTTTTGATATTGTGCCTATTAAGAGAGATATGATTTATGTTTCCCGAAAAACCCACTTTTTCCCACCCCTTTGGTCAATGGTTGGTGCTATAAAAAAAACTCTTCAGACATAAATTTTTGGGCTTTATCCGACACATAGTATGAACGTTGAACGGATTCGATATTTCACATATTAAGAGAGTTATAGCAATATTTCACTTTTTCGAAAAAAGCCCTCCATTTTCACCCTCTTCGACCGATTTAGCCCAGTAACGAACTCGACCGAGATTTTATAGGTATACATATTCGGTAAAAAAAAATCAAAGTGATTGGTGCAAAATTACGGCAGTTATCGTGTCCACAAGAAACTGATATACATATATATGCATATACATATATATATATATATATATATATATATATATATATATATAAATTATATATAGACTTTTGAACTGACGGTGGTTTTGGGGTCTGGGGGATGTGAAACGCGAAGATATGTCGAAATTTTCCGGAAGTCGAAACATGGTACCCATTGCAATAGTTAGCTTTCTAATGAAATCTACCTCTGGTTGGTTCCTCAGTTTAGGGGCTGCGACAACGCGGTCATCTAACCCCGTGTACTTTGGGTGAGTGTAGAATCTGTCTGATAAACGGTGTGAATTGTAATGGCTGTATTAGTCTTAATTCAGGTAAAGACTGCAGACGGTCAATTTCAAGCAGTAGTTCCTAATGTTGCTACCAGGTACTACCGTCAACGACACCTAGCTGTGAACTTGGCTACTAGATGCCACCCCAACCAGCAACTCGCAACTAACGTTGGAACTTCCCCTCCAAAGGAAAGCATACTGAGGGATTTTAGCGCTCTTAGAAAATCCGACGACTTCGGCCGGCTTTGAAACCGCGACCTTGGGCATAGACATTCAGCATGCTACCAGTTACGTCAGAAGGAAATACTGAATCTGATCTTGTGCAAGTGCGTTGTCATAGCAACGTCTGATGGCTCATCCCTTATCAATTTAGTAGTGTTGCCATGGCAACCTCTGATAGCTCTTGGCATTTTCTTATAATTCCGAAATCATTTTTCTCATCCCTTGGCGTAATGGTGGGTCATATCAAAAATTCTTTCAGACAAAAGTTTTAGGTAATTATTAGGGGAATATTGTCCATTTTGTACGGTTTTGATATTGTGCCTATTAAGAGAGATATGATTAATGTTTCCCGAAAAACCCACTTTTTCCCACCCCTTTGGTCAATGGTTGGTGCTATAAAAAAACTATTCAAACATAAATTTTTGGGCTTTATCCGACACATAGTATGAACGTTGAACGGATTCGATATTTCACATATTAAGAGAGTTATAGCAATATTTCACTTTTTCGAAAAAGCCCCCCATTTTCACCCCCTTCGACCGATTTAGCCCAGTAACGAACTCGACCGAGATTTTATAGGTATACATATTCGGTAAAAAATTAAAAGTGATTGGTGAAAAATTACGGCAGTTATCGTGTCCACAAGAAACTGATATACATATATATATACATATATATACATATACATACATAAATTATATATAAACTTTCGAACTGACGGTGGTTTTGGGGTCTGGGGGATGTGAAACGCGAAGATATGTCGAAATTTTCCGGAAGTCGAAACATGGGACCCATTGCAATAGTTAGCTTTCTAATGAAATCTACCTAATATAGAATTTAAATAAAATTTAGAGTGGTTCAGAATTTGTAGGATAGGGAGATCGAAGACATATTCTCACAAGTAGTTCCGTGAAGAACTAAATAGCCTATTTTCATATATCCTACTTATGTTAATTGACTCTCTCAACATAAAACAAGTAGTTCCGTCAAGAACTATATAGCCTATTTTCATATAACCTACTTATGTTAATTGTCACTATCAACATAAAAAAAAACAGTTTGATTGCTGTAATAGATTCGTAGATATTGAGAACCGACTAAATATTTTGCATGGTCGCCATGTTGGATTGTTATATATTAAACCCTTTGGAAAATAGCATGTAGACAAGATTCAAAATTTCGGGGTCGTAATGGATTCTTGTGAATGTGATTTAGAGGTTTTGCTATCAACATAACTTCCAGGGTTCATAAGGTTAACTTATTATTATTATAAAGCCAAGAAAAACAACAGGATCTACTAACAAAATGAAATTTATTAACTGAATCAAACATAAAAAAAAAGAAAACTATAACCACCCTTTTATTGTTCACTCGCGTGAACAGATCTAACACTGATCAGCCTGACGTACCGTGACGACACGGCATGACAGCTGTCAACAAGCATTGTGACTGAAATGTCACTTAAATCAAAGTAACAAAAGAAAACGGATCACAAGATCCAAATATAACAAACAAATAAAATAGTACAAAAATTTAATATTTATGAGCGACACGGGTTTTAAGACTAGTTCAAGTAATGAGCATTTTGACGGGCGCTCGTTTCCGACCAAAACAGTTGGTTCGGGAACGGACTCCGTACTGCGAAGGACGAATTACGGAAATGTGGGAACAACAATTACATATTTATATACACTACTGACATGCTCTAACCTTAGATTACCACAACCAAATACACGTGTGTATTATTTAAACTAAGGGCTGCGGAATTACCGTCTTATACCTTAAACACTAGGATAGCATAACATGACATGAACAAGTTTGGCCGGTTGCCAAATTATATTTATATGAATACAATGGCCTTGAAAATAAGAGCCAACAACAACAAAATACAATTAAATCAAAGTTTTTAAACTGTTCTATCTGCGTTCTAAGTATTTTATTTCCTCAGATCGTCCTATGCAGAATCGTCGACTTTCCCTATTCTATGGCTAATTGCCATCTCACAATTTATGAAAATTTTCAACTTCGTTGCCGACACACAACTATAATTTTAAAACCATATCGTCTTAAGGACGTCTTAAATGACTGTCGAAGAATAATTAGGAGTGTCCCGATTCATCTCAGACATTTGTATATATACAGAAAGCCTAAAGTTTCAATGGTGGGAGAAAAACAGCTCCTCAATATTTTAAGTAATGGGCCTATAATTATGTGTGACCTCTCAAAATTCTTGTATTTTCTCACAGGTCGCGAATCTGCCGTCGAACAAGCAAACCGATCGCTAGATCTTTTTATATCCGATTGCCGCGCAAAACACACTGACGCTATGTTCTGGCGTCATGTTTTCTTATTGGTCAGATAAGTTGGCTTCGGAGTTCTGACCTTACAAATCCCGCCCTTATTTTCACGTCACGACTATTCTCCTCTCTCTCACTCCTTGCCTTGTACGCAGCATTTTGCCCTTTTATGGTCACGTACGCCACAGCGTCATATCTGATTTTCTCAGAAATCCAAGAATAACATTGGTTGTGAAACTATTGGTCATTTCCAGCCAGCACGTAGCATGTCTTACCAAGTCCAGATTTCTTGCTACATCAATATTACTCAAATATCCAGCATATCATGTATTTAGTATTTCCATCGTTTTTATTAATATGAAACATTATTATTGGACACAATGATAAGGGTTCATCTGACCCCTAGTTGATGAAATTCGAACTCAAATGAAGTCGAATTTCACATCCCCTACTTTTCTGGCTCAAATTTGAAGTTGCTGGTCACCCTCAAATATAATGACTGTCCGCCTCTGTCTGTTTCAGTAGCCGTCTCGTTCCAAACTCATTAGGAAATTCCTGTATACTTATGCCCTCCGGCCTCTTTCCTTGCTACTCGTCTCCCCTCTCACTCTTTCAAAACATCAACATATTCATTAACGACTTCCGCCTGAACTTGTAAACACGTCAGAGCTGTCTTTTGAGCGCTTTCACCACTCGAGTACCCCCGTATCTTTTGTTGTATGTTATCACGCGAATGTTTAATTTGCTGCAGTAACATTATTTCTCGGTTCGTATGGCTCTCTCTGATGATACAATTTTAAATTTGAGATATTATATACTGCCATGTTTCCTGTGCTCACCTCTCGGACTCTGTAGGCGTTGTTACCTAAATTCGTAACCCCTAGTTGAACTTCCTTAAGCCGCTCCTGTCTCTTCTCCATTTTACCGTGATGTCATCTCCTTCTTCTCCCCCGCGTTGCCATCTTCTTCCTTCTCCCTTCTTCTTCTCCGATTCCCGTACAATAACTTTTTTTTTTACCATATTTCGAGACCCTTGCCTGACACGGTCTGCGAATCTCTCCTGCTATTCTTCTGTTTCCTATTGTCGGCTGCTCTATTTTCTTCTTCCCCATGCAGCTCCTCCAAATATCTCTGGGTTTCTACATGCATGGCCTCCAACATTTGATGTGTTCCGTTTTCCTCCTCGTGGTTGTCGGGATTCTTCCGCCGATCTATCGCTCTTTCCCATTTATCATTATTTCCTTCCATGTTACGTGGCTCCTCCAGGTACTGTTGCGGGTCAGCGTGTCTCTCGTTCCAATTTCTCTGATCATCCCTTGGATCCGATTGCTCGTTAAACCGCTGGTTATTTTGTGCGTTATATTGTTGATTGTAACGCCTATTGTCTCTGGGCCTATATTGTTGATTATAGTGTCCTCCACGCCATCCTCGATTGTAAGGTGCGTTATTATTATTCCTATTGTATGACGTTTGGTATCTCCTATTATCTCGCCACTGCTGATTGTTTGTGTTCCGGTAGCGGTTAGTTCCTTCCTGATTGTTATGGTTTCTGTCCCTATTTTCGTATCTCGGTTGAGATCTCGGCTCATATTCTTCGGTACTCTGCCGTCTTTGGTTATCCCCAGTGTTTGTAGCTTGCGACCTCGTGTTTTTGTTCGGTGTCTTGACTACTTCGACTGCATTAACTAACTCTATCTGTCTCTTCTCTCTCGGGTTGATGTAATTAGTGGTTTCATCTATCTTCCTTAATACCTCTTCTGCCTGGACCACGGTCGTAATATTTGCCGCCACCAAGAATTGCTGAACGCTAATAGGCATCTGCTTTCCTATCGTAGTTATTAGCTCCATTTCGCTCGGGGGATTATCAAGATCCTGCAATTTGACAAGTTGCATGGCGAAAAAATCTGCATATTTCGTCTGATGCGTGGAATGGTATTTGCGCGAGTATAAATCCATTCGCAAGCTTTGTTGATACGACCCACTCCAGTATTTGCTCAGGAAGGCCTTGTGGAAACCTTCCATTGATTTAAATGTGTTCTTAAATCCAAGATACCAGGTAAGTGCTGAGCCCGCCAAAAATTTTTCAACCATTCTTAATTGTCGCGTTGAGCTAACATTTTGGTCCGAAAAATATTCTGTCAGTTCCCTTAAGAAAGCTTTAGGTGTCCCTCCGCTCTCTGGTAAAAACTTATTCGGTTTAAATTCGTTTCCACGGATGACATGTATAACTTGCGTGGGAAGTTGTGTGTTTTGAGGTGTCGAGCTACGACCCTCATAATTCTGGAATGCTTGCGTGTCTACCGTTCTTGGACTTTGCCCAAGCTCGTGGCTATCTATTGTGTGCTCTCTTTCCGCATTCTCCCCTTTCCCCTTTTCCATTAGTGTCGCAAACATCGTATTATGTCCAAGTGACTGCAACTCCGATTTTATCATGCGGTCCTCTTGAATTTGAAACCTTAACTTCATATTTTCTTCTAACGCCTGTATTTTCGCGTTATTTTCCCCTAGCTTCTTGCTTACTGCGAGCCGTTCATCTTTCGAATCAGCGCTCATCTTGGTCCAATCTTTCCTAATAGTATCCTTCAATTTAATAAAGCGTTTTTCGACTTCCTGTTGATTAGCCTCCTGATTATCTTCAAGTTTATCTATCCTTTCTCCCAGAGAAATGTTGTTCTGTTCTAATGTTTGTTTAATTTCTTCCTGGTCAATTTCTAACTTTTTCCATTTCTTAATTGATTGTATTTCTAATTTGTTGAGTTCCGTCACTAAGCCCGTGATATTGTTATCTACTGTAATTATCTGATCTTGCATACCCTGTGTCCCTCGTTCGATATTCTCAAACCTTTTTTCTAAGTTTGTGTGTGCTTCTTTGATTTCAGATGAGCTGGTCAAACACGCTTGCTCGATTTGTGCTAGTTTTGCCATAACAGTCTCATCCATTCCTTTTATTTCCTTTTTAAACGAATCTTCGATACCTTTTATTATTCCTAATTGTTTGGTATTGTTAGTGCTAACGTCCTTTGCTAATTGGATTAGCTGTTCTTTTGTGTGCTCTTTGATTTCTACCGTTAGCGCAGCTAGATTTTGAGTGTTCCTTTCGTCTTGTGTGTTTAACATTTCATTGTTTTTCTCAGACTGCCTATGTAATTGTTCACTAACCAGAATGTTTTGTGTAGCGATTTTCTGATTTATATTCTCGTTAACTTCAGATAGTTTTGTGTTTAACTGTGTCTGTATTTCTTCCGATTGTTTATTTATAGCAGCTAACTGTGTCTGCGTTTCTGTCGATTGTTTATTTATGGCCGTTAACTGTGTCTGCGTTTCTACACTATTTGCCGCTAACTGTGTCTGCGTTTCTTCACTATTTGCCGCTAACTGTGTCTGTATTTCATTGGTTATGTCCTTTCTCATCTCACTAAGTTGTTCTCGCGTACGAGCGGATGCTAATTCAATCACTTCGCGGATTTCTCCCAGAGTTGCCATCACAACAATAATATATTTGAGACATAGGGAAATGACATAAGGGCGGAGCCCTGGATACGCGCGCTCACATATATTAAATATACACACATTAACCCTTTACATACTCAGTTCATTTACTTTAAATTACTCCCACAAACTATAGCATCATTGAGTATAATTTACTTATTATTCCATTTAATTTTAACCCTTTGATTCAGTTATAATCTTCCTGACCTTACTTCACTTACAAATTTTAACCAATTAATAGAGTATTAATTAGTTTTTAAGGTCTAACCTTCCTGTCAAACAATTCTTTGAGTTTGGCTTTTCTACACAAAGCTAATTTAATTTTATTGGGCGCCTGGAACAGTTTGTTCTAATTTTAATCAAAGTTCAAACACTTAACTTGTTCCACATTTACTTTATTGCAAACTCCATGACTTTATATTTTCAAACATTTGGCGGTACTATCTTCGCCTAACTTACGTTAATAAACTTATCACATGCCGGTGATCTATTTTTTTTACTCTAAAACACAAATGCCACACGTTCGGAAGCCAAAGTAACTCTTATAAACCCTTTGGAAAATAGCATGTAGACAAGATTCAAAATTTCGGGGTCGTAATGGATTCTTGTGAATGTGATTTAGAGGTTTTGCTATCAACATAACTTCCAGGGTTCATAAGGTTAACTTATTATTATTATAAAGCCAAGAAAAACAACAGGATCTACTAACAAAATGAAATTTATTAACTGAATCAAACATAAAAAAAAAGAAAACTATAACCACCCTTTTATTGTTCACTCGCGTGAACAGATCTAACACTGATCAGCCTGACGTACCGTGACGACACGGCATGACAGCTGTCAACAAGCATTGTGACTGAAATGTCACTTAAATCAAAGTAACAAAAGAAAACGGATCACAAGATCCAAATATAACAAACAAATAAAATAGTACAAAAATTTAATATTTATGAGCGACACGGGTTTTAAGACTAGTTCAAGTAATGAGCATTTTGACGGGCGCTCGTTTCCGACCAAAACAGTTGGTTCGGGAACGGACTCCGTACTGCGAAGGACGAATTACGGAAATGTGGGAACAACAATTACATATTTATATACACTACTGACATGCTCTAACCTTAGATTACCACAACCAAATACACGTGTGTATTATTTAAACTAAGGGCTGCGGAATTACCGTCTTATACCTTAAACACTAGGATAGCATAACATGACATGAACAAGTTTGGCCGGTTGCCAAATTATATTTATATGAATACAATGGCCTTGAAAATAAGAGCCAACAACAACAAAATACAATTAAATCAAAGTTTTTAAACTGTTCTATCTGCGTTCTAAGTATTTTATTTCCTCAGATCGTCCTATGCAGAATCGTCGACTTTCCCTATTCTATGGCTAATTGCCATCTCACAATTTATGAAAATTTTCAACTTCGTTGCCGACACACAACTATAATTTTAAAACCATATCGTCTTAAGGACGTCTTAAATGACTGTCGAAGAATAATTAGGAGTGTCCCGATTCATCTCAGACATTTGTATATATACAGAAAGCCTAAAGTTTCAATGGTGGGAGAAAAACAGCTCCTCAATATTTTAAGTAATGAGCCTATAATTATGTGTGACCTCTCAAAATTCTTGTATTTTCTCACAGGTCGCGAATCTGCCGTCGAACAAGCAAACCGATCGCTAGATCTTTTTATATCCGATTGCCGCGCAAAACACACTGACGCTATGTTCTGGCGTCATGTTTTCTTATTGGTCAGATAAGTTGGCTTCGGAGTTCTGACCTTACAAATCCCGCCCTTATTTTCACGTCACGACTATTCTCCTCTCTCTCACTCCTTGCCTTGTACGCAGCATTGTGGCCTTTTATGGTCACGTACGCCACAGCGTCATATCTGATTTTCTCAGAAATCCAAGAATAACATTGGTTGTGAAACTATTGGTCATTTCCAGCCAGCACGTAGCATGTCTTACCAAGTCCAGATTTCTTGCTACATCAATATTACTCAAATATCCAGCATATCATGTATTTAGTATTTCCATCGTTTTTATTAATATGAAACATTATTATTGGACACAATGATAAGGGTTCAATATGTAGGTCCTAGAGTTATGTACTGTTACATGAAGGTCATTGTGTACGTGTAGCATTCAAACTTCAATCGCATGATTAGGACACGAGAAGTAAAAACGAGATTTTAAAATTTCACACTGTTGCCATCTTGTGGTTATGGAAACATTTCAAGCAAATTAGATGCTAGTGGATTAACATTTGTGTAAGGATTTACTGTACCAAGTTTCACTGCACTCGGATGGTTAAATTGCGAGAAACGCCCATGTGAATATTTATACTTCGCGTCGCCACCTTGTTGGATTTCTGATCACCAGGTTATTGAAAGTTCAATAGGTGAACTTATGTTCATAGCCCCTATGAACATTAAAAAAATCAGTTTGATTGCTATAGATCCGTAGATATTCAGAGCCGTCTAAATATATCGGATGGTCGCCATGTTGGATTGTTATATGTATAGGCCATAGAGTTATGAACCATTAAAGGAAAATTATTGTGTAGGTTCATTATTCAAACTTTCATTTCGATCGCATGATTACGACACAAGAAATGAAAACTTAATTTTAAAATTCGCATAGCCGCCATCTTGAGGTTATGTAAACAATTGATCGAAGTTAGATGTCGGTGCATTACAATGTGTATAAAAATATACTGTACCAAGTTTTATTGCCTTTGGTTGGTTAAATCGCGAGAAACGTCTATTTAAAAGTCGCAAATTCACTTGGCCGCCATGCTGGTTTTGTAGTTACCAGGTTTTCAAATGTCACATAGGTGAACTTCTAGTAGTTCCCTTTATCACCGTACAAAATTCCAGGGTGATATCGGTAATTGATTCGGAGATATTGAATGCTGATGAAATATTTCGCACAGACGCCATGTCGAATTGGTGGGACGTAACAAAATTTGAAGAGCACGGTCTGGGTCGCCCGGAATTGTGCTATGAACTTACCGAGTTTTATTGAAATTGCTCCAGCTATTTAGAATTTATTAGGGGGACACACACACCATCACACACACATGCACACACAGACACATGGACAAAAGGTGATCTCATAAGCCTAATTTTTCATAAATGAAAATAGGCTAAAAATTCAGTTAGATTGCTGTAATTGATTCGTAGATATTGAGAACCGTCTAAATATTTCGGATGCTCGCCATTTTGGATTTTTAAATATCGGATGTAGACCATAGAGGTATGTACTGTTACATGAAGATTATTGCGTAGGAGTATTATTCAAACTGCAATCGCATGATTAAGACACAAGGAATAAAATTAAAAATAAAAACAAGATTTCAAAATTGAGCACAGCCACCATCGTGTGGTTATGAAAATAATTTAAATAAATTAGATGTCAATAGATTCAAATTTGAGTAAGCATATACCGTACCAAGTTTCACTGCGCTCGTATGGTTAAATCACGAGAAACGTCCATTTAAATATTAAAATTTCGCGTCGCCGCCATGTTGTATTTATGCTCACCAGGTTTTTGAAGGTCCCAAAGGTGATCTGATGTTCATAGACTTTATCAATATACAACATTTCAGTTTGATTACTGTCATAGATTTGTAGATATTGAGAACCATATAAATACTTTGGATGGGCGCCATCTTGGATTTTTATATACGGTATGTAGGCCATAGAGTTATGTACGCTACTATCATGATGATTAATGCGTAGGTTCATTATTCAAACGATGACTTCGATCGCGTGATAAAGACTCAAGACATTTAATTTTGAAATTTCGTACAGCTGTCATCTTGAGGTGATGTAACCAAATGCATTACAAGTGCATTACAATGAGTATATATATTTGTTGTACCGAGTTTCACTGCACTCGGATTGTTAAATCACGAGGAAAGTATATTTAAATGTTTAAAATGCGCTTGGGCGAAATGTTAGTTTCGTACTTAACAGGTGTTTGAAAGTTACATAGGTGAACTTTTATTAGTGCCCTTTATCACCGTGCAAAATTCCAGGGTGGTAACAGTATTAGTTTCGGAGATATAGAATGGCGGTGAAATATTTCGCACAACCGCCATGTTGGATTGGTGAGACGTAATACAATAATTTGTAGGGCTTGGTCAGGGTCAGACAAGAGGGTACTATGTCCTTACCGAGTTGCATTTAAATCTCTCCAGCCGTTTACATTGCATTAGGAACACACACATACGCACAAACACACACACACACGTACAAAAGTGAAAAGTGAAAAATGAAAATAGGCTAAAAATGTCTTTCCATTTAAGATTTGAAAATGTATCGTGGTCGTAGCGTGGCCGCGTTGGTGTAAGTGCAGAGACGCACCTTCACGGACAGCAGGAGATTCAGGTCCGAATCCTGACTGTGGTCAGATTTTCAAGTCCCACTCAAGCGATATGACGGGACCAAGGAGAGCTATGTTTAAAGGATATATTTTTAGCGCTCCTGCTCGTATGCTATATATTTATGGCTTACTTTGCGTGCAAATTGATCGTTTAGGAAGTGGTAATAAAATTCCAATTTTCCCACTAGCATTACACTGTGTTTTCTGCGAATATTTCCTTTGGTACTTAGTAGTAGATCAAGGAAAGCATAGCTATCGTGCAGCCTTTATGAACATTTCGTTAATATCAGTAACTAAACAAAGAAAGTGCAGGAGCAAGGTCACGCGAGCAGAGCGGAATGCTGCCGCAATAAATCGTGTCGATATCTGCTCTTCAGGCAGGCTTTGTAGCCATGCAAGCTCTAAACTAATTATGGCTCGGGTATTAAAGCATATTAAATGCCGCGTAATCGATGAGGCACATTAAACGTACGTCATCATAGCCCCGAGTGGAAGCACTTAGCGGGCTGCTCTCCCGCAGCTACCCGCACTTTCCAGCTCTAAAAATAAACGATATGCTCATAACCACATATTTACGGTACGTCACTCACTACACAAAAATTTAGAAATACTGTAGACGATTTGGGACAAAATTACACATTGTCTTATTTCTTACTATCACACGTGAGGAGTTTCAAAATCAACAATATTGGTCTGTGAATAAGGCTCCGAGTCTTTCAGATTTAGTTTGTTACTAGCCATTCTGCCCAGCGTTATTCGGCTTGGCCACAGATTGTATTTACAATAATGAGGCACTCAAATGCTGTTGTTGTTTTAAGGGGTCTAACACCGAGGTTATCGGTCACGTTCAAGAGCAAAAGCATGTAATATATTAATTCACTTTTAAAACACCCTTACGAAGGTGTATTTTAAGAATCATCTCACGTTTCTTACCTATTTCTTGCACCTGGTTGCTCCTAAATGCCTCAATTGATAGGTGCACTCTTGACGTCGACTTAACCCCAATATTCTAATACCAAGACCTCTAGACTTCGTCGTATTTGAAATGAGTCATCCCTGAACAGTGCAGAAGAAAGCAATCTGCGCTCGTTGATGAGAGGACTACCTTCCCGAATAAATCTTAACCTACTCTGCTTAATGTCCAAAATAAATAACAAACAGTTCCATGAGGAAGTAATATGGCCTGTTTTCACATGCTCTACAAGGTCTCTTCATGGCAGAAACCTCCCTTCAATTAAATAGCTTCTCCGTTTGATGGATTAAATAGCGTACCATCTATAAGTTATTAAATGGGAATCGTGATGGTGCAGTGGCTTAGCTGCGCGTCTTTCACCCGGACGGCAGGGGTTCGAATCCCGGTGACAGCGGGGTGGAATTTTCACCTGAAAAATCACGTGGCGTCAGGAAGGGCATCCCGCCTTAAGTCCCCGGTCAAAACAAAAATGAACCTGGTTGGCTCCGGCGACCCCAATTAATTGGGAAAAGCCGAAGACATTTTTTATAAGTTATTAAATGTAAGCCATAAATGTATATACCAGTGGATAAAATTGTGAGAAACAGGATACGGTAAATCCCACGATGTTCAGTAAAGAACTTAAGTCTACTTTCTCCTAAATGTATGGGTATAGTTATAACTCTTTGTCCTTATCATGGTGTATAATTGAATGTTCGTTGTAGTAGATTGTTGAAATACAACGTGGCGTATTGTATTTTCCTTATTTTCTTTATTTTATTACATTTGATCTTTTTATAATTGTCCAAATAATTACATATAATGCGTATTTTCTAATGGAAATTAAATACTGTAGTAGACACTAGCGCGGTTAAAGAATGACAAGGAATCCACTGTGCTAGCGTGTGAAAATAATTTGGTGTTATACGTGGTCTATATATAATACTAGCAGTAGTGCCCGGCTTCGCCCGGTGGATTTATTTGTTTTATGGATGATAATGAATACTACTGCAGAACTGGCACATGATACTTAAACTAACAGAAAACTATATTTTAAAAATATATCTTTTTGTGGTGGCGGCGGTGGTGGTGGCGGTGGTGGTGGTGGTCGTGGTGGTGGTTGTAGTGGGGGTGATAAGTAGTACAGTATAATGGACGTAACATTCAGGTCAATTTCCCGTAATGATAATTAAGAATAGGGAAACAGCTATTTACTAACTACAGCATTGACACATGTAATTTACAAACAAATTTACAAAAAAATAGAAAGAACAGTAAGTGAAACAATAGACACTGCCTAGGGCCTATATCTCATTGGCTGTTAGAAATGTAGAGACCAATAGTGTCGTCTTTTGTCGCATAGCGCCGTAGGAAAATAATCAGAAATCTTTGGAAAACTTCGGCTGTCCCGAGCTACTGAGGTAGCAATAGTATCATTTATCGCCACAAAGCGCTTAACGATAAGTTCCAGAATAAATGAAGTTAAATCTGAAAGCACCAACGCTTATTGCAACTGATAACCTCAATGTACTGCACCAACACCATTGCACTTATACAGAGGCATAATATTTTCATGATGATAACTGTTTAAAGGGGCCTAAGAAATCTTTTTGCACTAATTACCCCCCGTGACTGCAATTTATAAACAGCGCAAGATGCAACTATTTTCGCAATTCTGCACCAGAACACTGGTAGGGGTGACGTGATGCAGCCCGAACCGCCCGTCAACAACAGACTTATTAAAATACTCTTACAGTTACACTACTACGAACATGAATGGTTCTAGGGCCTTAATACGTGGTTTTCTAGTTCATTTTGTCTGTTATTCTAAATGTAGGGAATGGGGAGCGTTGTCCAAAATATCAAGTGAACAGTGTCACCAGCAGTGTTTAAAAGTGTATGTAAAATTTGGTGCAATTAAGAGAAACGGTGAGATTTGTGATAAAGGGCATCAATGAAGGGAATGGAGGGATCTGTCCAAAATGTCATGCAGTCAGTGTTACTCGCAGGGTTCCAAAGGGTAAGTATACAAATTGCCGTTCAGATCGGTGAAACGGTATAGATGTGTGTCAAAGGGCCTAAATGCAGGGAATGGAGTGGTCTGTCCGAAAATGCATGTAAACAGTGCTACTCGTAGGGGTCCAAAGGGTATGTATACAACTTTTGGTTCAGATTGGTGAAAGGGTGTAGATTTGTGCCAACGGGCCTAAATGCAGGGAATGGACTGGTCTGTCATAAATTTCATGTAGGCAGTGTTACTCGCAGGGTTCCAAAGGGTAAGTATACATATTTTGGTTCAGATCGGTGAAACGGTGTAGATTTGTGTCAAAGAGCCTAAATGCAAGGAATGGAGTGGTCTGTCCGAAATTTCATGTAAACAGTGTTCCTCGTAGGATTCCAAAGGGTAAGTATACAAATTTTGGTTCAGATCGGGGAAATGGTGTAGATTTGAAGCAAAGGGCCTAATTGCAGGGAATGGACTGGTCTGTCATAAATTTCACGTAGACAGTGTTACCATCAGGGTTCCAAAGGGTAAGTGTACAAATTTTGGTTCAGATAGGTGAAACGGTGTTCGTATCACTTACCATAACGCCAGCGCATGCGGATAGAGCTGTTCGGGAGCACCTGTTCTACCGACTTACTGAACAAAGATCAACCTTGATGGTCACCTGAGAGGTGTAGCCTAATGCTTAATAGCCTAAACTATTTCTCTTGAATCAGACTATCAAATAAAAAAAGAATTTTTCGAATCGGACTGGTAGTTCCAGAGATTAGCGCGTTAAACACTTAAACACACTAACACACAAACTCTTCAGCTTTATTATATTAGTATAGATTTTCCATTTCAAAATACACACTAATATGCTTAGTATTATTACGCCAGTGTAATTATAAAACAATAAATATAAAATACAACTAAGAAAACCAACCTTTCCTGATTTCGTACCATTACCGAGCTGGTGATAGACCGCAACTCCAACCATGCGGCTAAACCGAGAATAGCTAAACGAGTGCTATCAATTAAATGCAACTCCTTGCCAAATAATGAATTGGAATAAACGATTTATTCAACATATTATGCCTTCATTATAAACTACTTAAAACTATATTTATATTATTTCTAACGGATTATTATATGCAACATCCTCAAGCAACTGTAATATGGGCCAGGCACCGGGCGTCAGCTTGTCGTGTTATCAAGCACTTCTCAGCCTGAGAAACCCGTAAGTCCCAACTACTGTACAGTGTAATATCGTATACCGGTGTATAAAATGATTAGGTGTATGTTTCACAAAGCGCAAGCTCTTAAACCAGAGGGAGTTAGAAGGTATAGTTTGTATCAAAATCTTCGAAATCGCCACAATAATGCAGGAAATATCATGCATTTCTTGAAAAGTTATGCTCAGGGCTGCTCACACCTGGATTGTGCGTATGGTTTCAGGCCGCGATTTTTGCAAGAATTTAAATTGGCGGAAAAAAATGAATTTGGCGAGAAACGGAATTTGGCGGGAAGGGACAATCTTTATATTGAAACGCACCCAACATTGTAAAATATTGGTTGGAAAGGGGGTGGGGAAGAGAAAGGGGGAATATACCATGACGTATGCTTCAATGTGTGGCATTTGATGTGCCAGTAATATACATAATAATACGCTCCACACTCTCCAAATGGAGAACCGTATTTTAAGGACAACGAGTATTAAGCCTCTGAAAGATTAAACTGATAATTAATGAATAAGTTCAACTTAAGGCATCGCCTACAGCCACAGAAACGAAGGCTAGGATTCAGTTATATTAATTGTCGTGACAATTCAATGCCAGGTGTAATCTTTTTATTAATAACCCGTAAATGTAAGTAATCCCTCGCAAAGAGTAAAGTGCATGACAGATGGTGAATGTTATTGATAGAACAAAGAAAAAGTAAACGAATATTGCTAACTACAACCTAACAGATAACAAAGAGCAATGCACAATTAAGGTGTATGCGGTATACATGCAGTAGGTTATACTAGTTGGCCACCTTGTTAGTTACCTCTACTAGCTAAACGATAAGGCAGAGCAGGACAACACAACTATTTTCTGTAAATACACAGTATATCGCTAATGGAATGAGACTGTTGGCATCAAGCATCCCCTGGTTGAGTTATCTCTCTTATCTAGATCAGAGGTCCACAAAGTGGGGGAATTGAAGCGCGATTTACTCGGCCTCGAGAAGACAACTGAGAATAGTGGATTCGATTCCCACTTCAGTCGATTAAGGAGTGTTTTTCCATGGTTACGCATGTCTAGTCCAGGTAAATGACGGAATGGTGCCTGCCCTCAGGACCGTATTTCTAAATAGGCTAAGTAGGCTGCAGCCTAGAGCGGCAAATTTTCAGAGGCGGCAGTTCGGCAATTTATTCAAAAGTTGAAATGAAGTATTTCAGACGTTAATAATATTTTCCGTACGAATTTAAGAATATGTTACTTAAAAATATGTTTTAGTCCTTATACATAGCCTACTTTCTAAAACTAGGCCTATAACATAATACAAATTCACAAATACAACAAAAACATTTTCATGTGAAGACATTATTAACGAGTTTGTTTTATCTGTAAGAAAGCTATGTAAGTTTGAACATCAATGTTACATGGGGTGAGTTGTTTTAGAGAAGTTTGTATATTTTTCAACAAATAAACCAGTAATTAACTACATTTTGTGTAACTTCATTTCATTTCATTCAAATTGAACACAACGCTTCAATTACGCAAAAGATAGGTTTTACCAATAAAATATAAGAATTTGTGTAAAATAGTGATCACTGATCTCCAAGAACAAATTAATTAATTAAGTTCGAAACCCATTCCATTTTTTAACGAATCATAAAAGAAGTAACTTAAAAAGAACAAGTAGATAACTAATTTCATTATAGCCTATCATTTACTATGTAAAGCATTAAAATAATTGTAGTTTTATCTAAACTAAATGAACTTTATGTTTAAAAAAGTTGAAAACGCCAATGAACTCTATCCCTTTGTTGTAGGCCTATACAAGAAATGTATTAAGCAAATATGAGCTATAGAGGGGGCGGCAAATGGACTTAAGCCTACAGGCGGCATACTCTTAAATCCGGCCCTGCCTGCCGTATGATCAAACTCACCACTATCCCAGAGGTCTTCAAAGTGGAGTGCAAGGGGGCGCCGGCTCTGATTGAAATATTTATATTTCTTATTATGTAAGAAATATTGCTAACCTCATATCCATTAACATATTATAGGCAGGTAGCTCCCACGACCATTCAAGACGTCAATGGCAAAAATAGAAGAATCTATTCTTGTAAGGCTTATTGTCATTAGTGGTTGTTTGGGGGTGACGGATGAAAGGGTGCAGTGTGGGAAATGTTACTGTAAACCTTTCCTCAGAATTCCTGCTGGCAGGATCTACAGGCCAGTTCTTGTGAAATAAGACAGCAAAAGGAAGAGTTTATTAGTCTTGAATGGTCGTGGGAGCTTCTTGTCAGTTCCCTATTATATGATGGGGTGAATATCAAATAGAACTTAACTACATTAGCGAACGAAAATTAGCACGCAATCCCTATATCAAAACTCCTACTAAATAAGGCTGATGACACCTGCGGCTATGAGGCGAATTACCGCTATCATCTAAATCTCGCGTTCCTTCTACGGGGAAAATAACAAGTAGAACAAAATACATTACTGAAGCAAAAGTAGCCAGGAATCTATACACCTACTGTGATTTGATTCAAAACTACTCACAATGAACATAAATGCAGACACCTGGTGCCATCAGCCCAAATATCTACGTAAGATGATTTCAAGCCCCCAATTGCAACAAAAACAAGTAGTTCCGTGAAGAACTATACTGCCTATTTTCATATATACTACTTATCTCAATTGCCTCTATCAACATACTAAATTTCAGTTTGATTGCTGTAATAGATTCGTAGATATTGAGAACCGTCTAAATATTTCATGTTCGCCATGTAGGATTTTATCTGGGCCTATGTAGATCTTGGAGTTATGCACTATTACGTGATGATTATTGTGTAGGTGTAATATTCTAACTTCAATCGCATGATTAGGACACAAGAAATAAAAACGAGGTTTTAAAATTCCGCGCAGCTGCCATCTTGTGGTTATGAAAACAATTGAAATAAATTATATGCCACTGGAATAAAATTTGCATAATCATTTACCTACGAGGTTTCATTGCACTCGGGTGGTTAAATCGCGTGAAACGTCCATTTAAATATTTATATTTCGCGTCGCCGCCATGTTGGATTTGTGCTCACCAGGTTACTGAAAATCCCATAGGTAAACTTATGTTTATAGCCTCTATGAACATAAAACATTTCAGTTTGATTGATGTAATGGATTCGTAGGTATTGAGAACCGTCCAAATATTTTGGATGGTCGCCATGTTGGATTGTTTTATGTATAGGCCATAGAGTTATGAGCCATTAAATAAAAATTATTGCGCAGTTAACAAACTTTCAATTATATCGCATGATTAATACACAAGAAATAAAAAAATAATTAAATGTCGCACAGCCGTCATCTTGAGGTAATGTAAATAATTGTACTAAATTAGATGCCAGCGCATTACAATGTGTATAAACATTTACTGTGCCATATTTGACTGCGTTCAGATGGTTAAATCGCATGGTAAGTCTATCGAAATATTCCAACTTCGCTTGGCCGCCAAGTTCGCTTTATACTTTACAGATTTTTGAAAGTTACATAGATCAACTTGTAGTAGTGCCTTTTATAACCGTACAAAATTAGAGGGTGATATCAGTGATAGTTTCGGTGATATAGAATGCAGGTGAAATAATTCGCACAGCCGCCATCTTGAGGTGATGTAAACAATTGAACTAAATTACATGCCAGTGCATTGCAATATGTATAGACATTTCCTGTACCAAGTTTCATTGCGTTTGAATGGTTAAATCGCGAGAAAAATATATTTAAAAGTTTTAATTTCGTTGGCCACCATGTTCGTTTTGTACTTAACAGGTTTTGAAAGTATCATAGGTGAACTTTTAGTAGTGCTCCTTATCACCGCACACAATTTCATGAAGATATCGGTAATAGTTTTGGAGATATAGAATGCCGGTGAAATATTTCGCACAGCTGCCAGCCGTTTAGAAGTTATTAGTGGGAGGGGGACACACACACACACGGGCAAAAGGTGATCTCATAGGCCTATTTTTCATAAATGAAAAGAGGCTAATAATCGAGAAAAAGGAACATTTCCAATGCAGAAATATATTAAAAAAAGAGGGGTTGTAGTTTGGAACTAAAAAAAGAACCTACCATTTGGAATATCGTACAAGTAAATCAAACCAAAAATATGTAATGCACTTTGACACCCCTCCACATTTACGCTTCATATTTGTTAGGTCAAAAATCATGGATTAAATTGGTTTCAGGATAGCTCAAGAGGCATTCCTAATCTTTTACTGAAATTTGTTTAGGCGTTCTCAATTTAAAACATTACAAACAGATAGAAAAACAAAAGTCCAATTTTACAAATACTGATTAAGTACGAAAACTGCCTATTCTGTCGTCATATTTCCAAAGTCTATATATCATGTTTGAAAGTGAGAATTATCGAAAGAATTTAAAAGGATAATTCGATCAGCACTCTAATTGAGGGAAACCACGAATTCTCACAGATGAACTTAGTGGTTCCTACAACTTGCCTAGTCATACTTTGATCAATTAAATGATAACTTTCAGATCGTCAGCAGGGAGATATGGACATTTAAACTAAATTATATATATTGCAATATTCGTCTTGACCGATTGAAAGCTAATAAGGTAACACTGAAAACTGACTTCAAAGCTTTCTATAATTTAATCATTTTCATTGTAAACAGCCTTTTCTGCCAGTGTTTTGTGAGCTGAAGGCATCACCGGCAGGCGGTAAACACCACATCCAGAGTCATGTACATCGCCTGAGATGGAACCCACACCCTCTCAAGCTGTACATTCATTCTAGATAGTGTATTGTAAGAGTCGTTACTCATTTAACTGTGCTCATATGTGAAATCACTTCCAAGCCTGCAGCTGACAATCTTTCGCCAGCTATCTTATTGACATGTTTATTGCGGAAGATGACCTAATGACTTCCTCAGAATGTTATTGAGGCTTGTTACTATCCCCATATTGACCGGCACTCTTGTCTCAAGAAAGATTGCCCGTTATTATGACTTGTAATATTTCTTAGAATAAGCTTATCATTATATATTTACTTACTCTCTTGCACTCAAGAGAGCTTGTCCGTTATTATGAATTGTAACATTTCCTTAGAATAAGCTTGTTATTATGTCTTGGGGAGCGTGATGGCGCAGTGGCTTAGCTGCTCGTCTTTCACCCGGACGGCCGGGGTTCGAATCCCGGTGACAGCGGGGTGGAATTTTCACCTGAAAAATCACGTGGCGTCAGGAAGGGCATCCGGCCTTAAATCCCCGGCCAAAACCAAAATGAGCCTGGTTGGCTCCGGCGACCCCAATGAATTGGGAAAAGCCGAAGAAAGTAGTTATGTCTTCATATTTGTTTGCACTCTTGCCCTGCGGGAGATTGCCTGTTATTGTGACTGTGTCACATTGACCCTTGAAGCTGATAAGCTCTGTATAAAAGACAGTGACTCCTGGCATGATATGTTCACAACTCACGACCTGTTCTAACAAGGGAACTGTCCATAAGGGCATATGGAAACCCACAATGAAATTTCGTAGAAATGATGAGGAAATCATAAATTGGCGATGTACAAAAAATTAGCTGCCATTGCGAACTGGAAGGTCATGAAATCGGCACGGAGATTCCTAATAGGATTACACGCGCTAGCATATAGCTCGACGTGGACAGCCCTGGTGACCAGCTGAAGCGTGCGCGTAACCTTGAGCGCTCTGTGCTAGGCTGTTAACACATGTTCCTTTGAGAGAGCAGTCATGAATCCGGCTGATGTTGTAGACATCTAGAGTATGCATTACGTTATTTCCGTGAGAAAGATGCTTGATGAAATTTAATTCATTTTACAGAAACAATTAAAATTAAAACGTAAAAAGTAAAATTTGATGAAAAAAATAAAAATTGAAAATAAATATGCTTCCAAAAATTAAATTAATAATCTTATCAAATTACAATCAAAATTAAATAAGCTTTTACAGTTAAAATAAATATGCTTACAAAATTAGAATTATACATAAGAATTATACAAAAATTAAATAATAACATATAAATATAAAAATTAAAAAGATAACACAAATAAAATTTATAAATTAAAATTAGGATAAAATGATTGTTGTTTGAATCTTCAGTCTTTTGACTGGTTTGATGCAGCCCTCCATGCCTCTCTGTCTTGAGCTAATCGTTTCATCTCTACATAGCTACCACACCCTACATCCGAGGCAATCTGTTTAACATTATTCTAACCTTGGTCTACCCCTACAGTTCTTGTCCTCGACCATTCCTTCCATAACTAAGCTTGCTATTCCTGGGTGTCTTAGTATGTGTCCTACCAACCTATCTCTTCTCTTCATTAGCAGTCGCCAGAAACATCTCTCCTCTCCCACTCGCCTTAATACCTCTTCGTTTGTAACCCGATCTACCCATCTGATCTTCATCATTCTCCTGTAACACCACATTTCAAATGCCTCAATTCTCCTCTTTTCTGCTGCACCAATAGTCCAAGTTTCACTTCCATAGAGCGCCACGTTCCGGACAAAGGCTTTCAAAAATGACTTCCTAATACCTAAATCTATATTCGATGTCAACAGATTCCTTTTTTGTAGAAAGGCTTTCCTTGCCTGAGCCAACCTACTTTTTATATCCTCTTTGCTTCGTCCATCACTGGTTATTTTGCTTCCTAAGTAACAGAAGTCTCTTATTTCCTTCAGCTTTTCACCTGCCAACTTGATCTCCATAGAGGTTTCTGATTTATTTCGGCTGCATTCCAGTTTTTTAGCCTATTTTCAATTTTGAAAAAATAGGCTTATGAGATCACCTTTTGTCCGTGTGTGTGTGCGTGTGTGTGTGTGTGTGTGTGTGATTCGTGTGTGTGTCCCCCCCTAATAAAATCTAAACGGCTGGAGAGATTTCAATGAAACTCAGTAAGTTCATAGCACTATTCCGGGCGACCTCGACCGTGCCCTTCAAATTTTGTTACAACTCACCAATTCAAAATGGCGGCTGTGCGAAATATTTCACCAGCATTCAATATCTCCGAAACGATTACCGATATTACCCTGACATCGTGTATGGTGATAAAGGGAACTACTATAAGTTCACTTATGTGATCTTTGAAAACCTGGTAACTACAAAACCAACATGGTGGCCAAGCGAAGTTGCGACTTTTAAATAGATGTTTCTCGCGATTTATCCAACCAAACGCAATGAAACTTGGTACAGTATATGTTTATATACATTGTAATGCACCGACAACTAACTTCGTTCATTTGTTTACATAACCACAAGATGGCGGATGTGCGAAATATTTCACCGGCATTCTGTATCTCTGAAACTATTAGCGGTATCTCCCTGAAGTTTTGCACGGAGATAAAGGGCACTACTGGAAGTCCATTTATACGACTTTAAAAAACCGGTTATATACAAAACAAACATGGCGGCCAAGCGAATTAGAAAATTTGAAATAAACCTTTCTCGCGATTTAATGCTCCAAACGCACTGAAATCTGGTACAGGAAATATTTATACACATTGTAATGCACTGGTATCTAATTTAGTTCAATTTTTTACATAACCTCAAGATGGCGGCTGTGCAAATTTTAAAATTAAGTTTTTATTTCTTGTGATGTAGTCATGCGATCGAAGTGAAAGTTTGAATAATGAACCTACCCAATAATTATCCTATAATGGTACATGACTCTATGGCCTATACATTTAACAATCCAACATGGTGACCATCCGAAATATTTAGACGGCTCTCAATATCTACGAATCTACTGTAGGAATCAAACTGAATTTTTTATTTTTCATAGGGGCTATGAACTCAAGTTCACTTATAGGACTTTAAATAACCTGGTGATCACAAATCCAACATGGCGGCGACGCGAAGTATAAATAATCACATGGACGTTTATCGCAATTTAACCATCCGAGAGCAGTGAAACTTGGTACAGTAAATCCTTATACGAATTGTAATCCACTAGCATCTAATTTATTTCAATTGTTTCCATAACCTAAAGATGGCAGCTGTGCGAAATTTTAAAATCTCCTTGTAACTTCTAGTGTCCTAATTATGCGATTGAAGTTTGAATACTACACGTACACAATAATCTGCATGTAACAGTACATAACTCTAGGACCTACATATATAAAATCCAACATGGCGACCATACGAATTATTTAGTCGGTTCTCAATATCTACGAATCTATTACAGCAATCAAACTGAAATTGTGTATGTTGATAGTTGCAATAAGTGGGCTATATGAAAATAGGCTGTATAGTTCTTCACGGAACTACTTGTTTGTTTTACATTTATTAATTTTCATCATGAAGTCCTTCCGTAAGACGGAATCCATACCATTCAAAAACTCATTCAACTCCTCAGGCTTGTCGGCCAAGATGACGATGTCATCAGCAAATCTCAGAGTTGAAATTATTTCTCCTTGAATCTTCACTCCCACTTTAATTTTTTCTCCAATTTCCTTCATTGCTTGTTCAATGTAAAGATTAAAAAGTATGGGTGATAAGTTGCAGCCTTGCCTTACACCTGTCATAATACCAGCTTCTCTCTCATATCCTTCAGCTCGAATGACTGCTGTCTGGTTTCTGTATAGATTGTATATCACCCTCCTATCCCTGTACTTTATTCCAATAGATTTCAAAATGTCAAACAATTTAGTCCAATCAACGTTATCAAAAGCCTTTTCTAAGTCTACAAATGCCATGAACGTTCTCTTATCTTTCCTTATTCTACCTTCCAAAATCAGCCTAAGACTTAGTACAGCTTCCCTTGTTCCTACATTTCTCCTGAAACCAAACCGGTCTTCACCCAACTCCGTTCCTATCTGGCTTTCAATCCTCTTGTAAATTATTCTAGACAGGATCTTTGAAGCATGAGTAATCAAGCTGATTGTACGGTAATCTTCACATCTGTCAGCTCCCACTTTCTTTGGTATAGGGATGATAACATTCTTCTTGAAATCAGGGGGTACCTCACCTGTCTCATAAATCCTACACACCAAGTGAAATAACCTGATTAGACCTTCATCTCCTATGCAGCGTAGCAACTCAATCGGTATATCATCTATGCCTGGTGCTTTGTTCCTGCCTAAGTCCTCTAATGCTCTGTCAAATTCTGATCTCAATATTAAATCTCCTTTTGCATCCTCATCAATTTCCTCCTCCCTTTCCATTACATGATTCTCAATCTCCTTTCCCTTATACAAGCACTCTATGTAAGCTTTCCATCTCTCAACCTTTTCTTCCCTATCTGTTAGAGGCTTTCCATTTGTGTCCCTAATATTACAGCACTTAGTCGTCTTTTCCCCAAAAGTATTCTTAATCCTTCGATAAGCTGTGTCTACTTTTCCTAATTTCAGACACTTTTCTATACCTGCACATTTCTCTTCCAACCATTCTTCTTTCGCTTCCTTGCACTTCTTGTTAACCTCATTTCTCAGACGTCTGTATTCTGCTTTCCCCTCTTCATCTCTTAGATTCTTGTGTCTCCGCCTTTCATCCATCAATTCTAGTATATCCTGAGTGATCCTCGGTTTTCTACCTATTCTTTCTTTCCTACCAATGTTTTCTTCTGCCGATTTTGTTATTTCAGTCTTCAAAGTGCCCATTCGTCTGCAATTGAAGTTTGTTTAGGGGTTTTGATTAATCCTTCCTTTATACTCTTCTTGAACCCTTCGTTCACATCCTTCACTTTCATTCTGTCTATTGCCCACCTTTAAATGATTAAATAAATACAAATAAAATATATAAAAAATAGTTCTGCCCTTAAAGGGTTAATACAGTACATGTTATTTAGATATCTCAATGGTAGTGATGTGATAGTGCATGGTGACAATGAGGGAGAAACTAAGTTGTTGTTGTTGCTGCCCATTTTAGGTGCTGCGACATCGTGGTCATATATATATATATATATATATATATATCCCGTACGTATCTGCAAGAAGAAGACGAAAAAGATCAAGTCGCAAAGAAATTTGTAGAAGTAGCTACAGAGCGAGTTTTAGACTACACCCCTTCTTCAATATACAAAACAGATCAGAGTGGTTTCGTGCGCGAAATGAAAGCGAAAAGGACTCTATCGTTTGTTGGAGAGAAACTTACAGAAACAGTTGCTCAATCAGTTCCTCCACTCACCCATTCGTTCACAATTATGCCTACAATTAGTATGCCCGGTACACTTTTCCAAAAATTATTCACTGTACTACAGGAGGCAACTGGAACTTTCGGTACGAGAGTTTCCAAAGAAATGATTCATGCCAGAAATATAATTGTAACAGCCACAAAATCAGAATTAAAATATTGGTTTAAGGAATCTTTTTTCCCATTTGCGGAATAATGGTGTTTACTATTGTTAGATTCCTGGACTACTTATAGTGATAAAAAAAATGTATTGAGGATATTCCTCCAGGCAACCGTATAGAAATTCTCCCGATTCCTCCCAGCACTACAGGGAAAATACAGCCCTTGGATAAGTTTTTCTCCCGGCAATGGAAAGCTTTGTATCGCCGTTTAACAGACATTGTGTCGGCTTGTGAAGACGATGAGTTTGTTGTATATCAGAGAAACAGCGTACTGCAAATGCAATCCTTCATTCATTTTCAATTTTCTTCCCCACGGATCAAGGACATGGTTAAATATTCGTGGTTCGCAAACAATTACTTAACGGGAGAGACCTTCCGAGTTCGAAGTGCCTGCGAAATTTTGTCTTCAAATAAGTAAGGAAAACTGTGAAGAACAATGTGGCCTCAAAGTGCATATTCGTTGTGCATGGTGCCAATAATATTTCTGTTTTATCATGCGATTAACCAAGCTCATTTATGTTTCACATTCGTTCCCAAACAATGAAGTGTCCTTGGCGCGTGGTAGCCTGCCAGTTCGTTCTCTCTCTCTCTCTCTCTCCAGCACAACTGCAACTCCCCTCCGCTGTGAGCCGCACGAACCAGCAAGATGCAAGGGTTGTCCAGTATTTGCGTTGTCACATGGGTTTTGTATCAAGATTTCGATGCCTTCCAGTTCGCAATGGCAGCTAATTTTTTGTACATCGCCAATTTATGGTTTCCTCATCATCCCTACGAAATTTCATTGTGGGTTTCGATATGCCCTTATGGACAGTTCCCTTGTAAGAGTAGTTATCCTGGCAGGTCACCTTAGAAACTGTTCTTGATCTTACTGTCTTGTGGAATAAAAGTATTTACTTCAATTACAACGTCTTCTTATTGTCGACGAAGGTAAAGCAGACCGGTCTGAACTTGGAGGACCAGATAGCCTACTAAGGGGCTACAAACATAATTCCAGAACTAGGCGTTACGATAGGAAAGTAGTAGCGTGAAAAAGAAACAGTAGCTGCCGTTCGAATAGGCAAACGGTCAAATATAATAATCAAACACACTTTATGATTTCAAGAAATACCCCTGTCCTCCCATACCAAATATTTGACATTGGAAATATTACAATGGATCACAGTGGTGACGTCATAAACTCTTATACCACCATGAAGAATGTTGGTTTACATTTGAACACCAAGTACAGAAACTCCTAGAAGTGCTTCTTGCAACAACATTAGCTGATAAACTGTCATTTGAAATTGTCATTTTGGTATTTCGACATATAGTCCAGTCAACTCCGTAGGCGAACCTACCAAACGATTGGACTATTATGTCATTGAACCAGAACTCCACAATTCAGGTGGACTTGGGAACCAAGATCATAGCACGCCGTTTGTTAGCGCCGTTCGTTGTTTTTATGTTTGTATTAGCCTACTTTCGATTTTTGCAAAAAATGAAAGTAGACTTATGAGATCACTACAGGGCGAAAAAAAGTGTGTCTGTCTGTGTGTGTGTATGTGTGTGAGTCTGTGTGTGTGTGTGTGTGTGAGTGTGTGTACTCTGAATGTCTGTCCCCCCCTATCAATTCGAACACGGTTAAACAGAATTGAACGAAATTTGTTACAGAGGTAGCACTGGCAAAGGGCACCTCAGTGTCATGTTTTATATTGCCGCCATCTTTACCAAAAGGTAATGGCGGCCAATCGAATGGTCAAAACTTAATAATGCATTACGACCAAACTAATCATCGGATCTTTACCAAATTTGGTAAAAACCTACCTTCATATGGGACGCGTCTTGTGCCCAAACTAGAAGGTCATCAAACGTACCATTTCAGGATGGCGGCCGTGTGAATTATGCAAAATTTATAATCCATAACATGGGACCCACCAGTTCGGATTATCGAACCAAGAATCGTTTAATCTGTTCCAAGCGACGTGGTTCGTTCGAAATTAAAAGTTTATATTGTAATATTATAATCTAGAAGTGACTTTAAAAATCTGAATCGTCTCGGCTATTTGACAAGATGCCAGCTGATCTCTCGTTCTGACCTACATTTTACTAATTTCAGTATGTTGCATGCAATATAACCTACTGATAAAAATTATATGAACTTAATATGAAATGAACTCGGTTTGAAATACACTCCAGTGAAGAAATCTTCAGTCCAAGTGATTATTTGCTAATACAGTATGTTATATGTATTTGATCGATAACGCGTGAGTTATGAGTGTACGGTTGGCTGTGTGGTTAGAGCTCCCGTCTCTCATGTGGCTGGCCGGGGTTCAAATCCTATCAGAGTAGAACTTTTTTGCTTGATTTTTTTTATATTCATTGTTTCTTGAGTACTGAGACGTTATAAAATAAAGCGTTATATGGTGCCTTTTTGCAATGGAAATTATATATATAAAAAAACGACATTCTCCACCGGAGTGACATCTACCAGCCTTCAGTTGTACTATGCAGAAACTATAGATTCGAGCAGCGCTCTATACCGGCCAGTTAGTGAACCCAGTCTTAACGACTGCTAGGAGTAATAATACAGTAACATTCGTTTATTCCTTGTGCACAGAGGCGTTGTTGATAACCTCAAAACTTGCAATATGGATGATTTGGAGATGGATTATTTTGTTATACCGTGTATTTAAGATTAGCCTATAAATTAACGGGTTGCGAAGTTACTTCACTTAGTCCTATATCATTCGTATACGACACAGAACAACAACGTGATGTCAGTTTCTGATCTGCTCTGATTGGCTATTACATTGCTGCAGTCGGGTAGTTGGCAGTCAAGGATAAAATTCGCGACTGCCAACTGCCAGCTACCAACTGCAACTTCATGTTGTGTATGGTGCCTATAGTACACACGGAGTCGATCGCGACTGCCGACCGAGGACTACCAACTACGGACTGCCGACTGCGCATTGAGATGGGCCTTATTAGAGCAACGAAGTTTCAATTATTGTAAGTAGTTGGTGTTTGGAGTGTTTGCTGATGAAATTGCAAAATGCTGGGGTAAATTATAAACTATGGTTTGAACGCCACTGTTCAAATCCTGTGTGCCAATTTGCACTTCAAATAGGAAGAAATTAGGAGATGATAAGGACAGAGAGTTATAACTATACCCATACATTTAGGAGAAAGTAGGCTATATGTTCTTTCCCGAACATCTTGTTGAGTTTTGTTATCGTTTTCGAATTTCAAGACGCAAAAGACACTAATTTCCAGCTTCAAAATACATGCCATTCCAAAATTGAAACTTAGAAGTCAATATTTAAACAATCCAGAGTGTAAAACTGTAGAAATGAGAAACAATTTTTCGATATTGCAAGTGATGAAACTAGGCTGACTTTAAAATTTGTCCTACAACTTGCCTAGTCATACTTTGATCAATTGAATGATAACTTTCAGATCGTCAGCAGGGAGATATGGACATTTAAACTAAATTATATATATTACAATATTCGTCTTGACCGATTGAAAGCTAATGAGGTAACACTGAAACCTGACTTCAAAGCGACAAATAACTAAAGCCCTGCGCGGATGCGGATATCCGCAAAATATTTCGCCACGCGGATGTAATTTGCATGGCAGTGCGGATAGCGGATAATGTTTGGAGTAAATTTGCGGATAGATTTAGAATACAATGTGGAACTTACGATAATATCACATATTTGATATGCCAGTCTACAGCTACATGCTTAAAAGAGGAATACTCCTATAATGCGTACGAAATATTCAGGCACGTTTTGCACTTATACACGAGAAGATTATTTTACCCACATGCTTTCAAGTACATTTTTTTAAGTATCATATGTTTGTAGTAGATGGTCCTGACATCTCGTCAATTCTCACTGCCATTATTACTACACGTACGAGATATCACGCTGTCAATGAGCTTGTTAGTTCATCGTGGTGACATCATCAACATTCCTCAAGTCAGCTATACTTCGCAGTCTAAGCTATCCTGGAAGATCTGTAGATATATTTCCAACTTGGCACTGAAACACGTGGGCTGTGATATTGCAACGGAGAGAAATATGACATCAACTATGCGAACATGGATGGATCAAGAGGCAGAAGGATGATGACTGATTTGGAATTTCCGGCCAAATGTCAATCCCTTTCTCCAAGCGTAAAGAGAAGTCACTTAGTGAATGTTACCGCGACCGGGAGTTTGAACATCATTTCACCAACATGGATAAAATATCTACTAAAATGAATTAAGGCGAATATTCTTTAATGCGTGAATCAAAGCTCAAGTCATCGATATGGCAGACATTTGGTTACATTTTCAATAGAAACGAAAATCTGAACGATACAGTAGGACGTTTTACCTGTAAAAACGTGTATTCATACTCAGGACACAAATCAGGCACATCAAACTAACTGCGGCAAACGTGCATTCCTGGAAAATAGACTATAAGATACTGCACCAAATCGTATATAACCTACAAAATAAAACGTTTTAGTGCAATATGTATTTTTTTATATTATGTGTAAATAAAATGTAGTTCTAGCAACCGAAATTGTTGAATATCATTACTAGGACCCGGATATTTATGACATATCATAATTTTCCGTTACATTTCTTCCATAACAAATGTAAGATGATGGTTTAAGCTAATCTCATTCAAATTCAGTCATTAAGCATAAAACTACGAATGGAAAATGTTGCAATTCTGGCTGTATAACATTCATTTTAAACATAGCATAAGGGAACGACTTTCTCCTCAAATGTCTAAATGTGGTGGTTTAACATCTTATGCTTTATCTAATAAATTAAAAATAATATTGAAAATCAGCGGATTTGGATAAAAGCCATGCGGATGCGGGGCGGATAACAGTCGTGCGGATGCGGGACGGATGCGGATAACAGTCGTGCGGATGCGGATAACGTTTTGTTTATCCGCGCAGGGCTCTACAAATAACGGTACGGGAGCTCTGGTACACTGGACGGTTGCATGTGACACAGTGTTGGCTATATGATTCTTCTTCAGAACTTCCAAATTGAAATTCAGGCTCATTGTCCACCCAGCCACTTGGATCACTCCCATCATAGTCATCATTTACAGTACCGTAGTACATTGTTCAAAAAGTCGATAAAATCGGAATCAATGGCAGAAATCCTTCCAGTAGACTACAGCTCAAGGTCACACTAAAGCTCAAAAGAAGCATGTGTACTTCATTTTTAATTTTAACATTTGTATATTTTTAAGAGCACTTCAAAAATAATTCATAGTTAATAAGTTTTATATATAAGTTTTTACTTAGAATATGAAAGATATTGCTGCCAGATATCGATACCTTTCATTTAAAATATCAATATCACACTCGCAATTATTAACCACTTGTCTCTCATTATCACTTGTCAATAATTGTTAATTATGTTGAAGGAGACCACAATGTGGTTGAAACTAGTGCATAAGAATTTCTAGTGCTTAATTTATTGACTTTGGTGGATCGCTCTTAATACCATTGTGTATTTATTAGTATATTTGTCAATAAGGGTCAATATTGAATTAAATATGGTAAATTCCATATCAATGCATACGTCATTATATACTATCACAAATTGTGAGGTGGGGTCAATAATGTCATCACTATTATTCCAACACTGAATAGCACGAATGTGGAAAAAAATTAGAAAATAGCCGCTTCAGGTACCTTCGACTGGCGGTAAGGAAAAGCAGTGGCCAGGGAGACAAAGGGGGAGTGCGGTAGGGGTGTACAGTCTGACTGGCGCCGAAAATGACACCACCTCATCGTTCGTTTGAGTATTTTGTCTTTTGACTGGTTTGATGCAGTTCTCCATTCTTCCCTGTCCGGAGCTAATCGTTTCATCTATACATAACTACCACACCCTACATCCGAGGCAATCCTTTTAACATAATCTAACCTTGGTCTACCCCTACAGTTCTTGTCCTCGGCCCTTTCTTCCATAACTAAGCTTGCTATTACTGGGTGTCCTACCAACCTACCTCTTTTCTTACCGACAGTAGTGGCTACGCTGCCTAAACCGCAGTGTTAGGTCATGGGGACAAGCTTTCTGCTGACTCGGTAGACGCGTGGGTTCGAGCCCCACCGTCGGCCGTCCTTGAAATGGTTTTCCGTGGTTTCCCATTTTCAACACCAGGCAAATGCTGGGACGGTACCTTATGATAGCACATGGCCGCTTCCTACCACATCCTTGCCCAATTTCATTCATCTTCATCCGTACCATCTTTCATCCCGACGCGCAGGTCGCCCACGGGCGTCGACTAGAAAGACCTGCACTCGGCCACTCAGGAGGCCACACACCAAAAAAAACTCTTCTCTTCATTAGCAGTCGCCAGAAACATCTCTCCTCTCTCACTCGTCTTGATACCTCTTCATTTGTAACCCTATCTACCCATCTGATCTTCATCGTTCTCCTGTAACAACACATTCCAAACGCTTCAATTCCCCTCCTTTCTGCTGCACCAATAGTCCATGTTTCACTTCCATAGAGTGCCACGCTCGAGACAAAGGCTTTCAAAAATGACTTCCTAATACCTAAATCTATATTCGATGTCAACAGATTCCTTTTCTGTAGAAATGCTTTCCTTGCCTGAGCTCAGTCGAAGGGACGCTTTGGATGATTTTTCCCGGCTTTATTCTTTGAGACAAGAGTGAATTCTTAATTATCTTGGGAGTCTGCATCCGATGAGACGGGTGGAGTATCGCTTTGTATTGAGGTTCCTTCAGAAGTAAAGGAGTCTTCCGGATCATATTTAGTAGCGGAGACAACAGGGGCTCTGGGACCTTAGTGGGCCGGAAGTTAGGAGCCGAGGGACCTCATGATTTGGGGGATTACGTTTCATCCCTAGAAGAACCATAAGAAAGGAAGTGGGTAACAATGTGCGTAGAATTGGTGTCGCAAGTATTGTATGTTTCTTGAGTGTGGTAGACGCTGAATGCTATGTACAGTGGGGTATACAATCCGGTGAACTGATGGGGAGGGGGGGGGGGGGGGGCAGGTGGTGGTGATCATCGTTGATTGACAGCGTGCAGTTGTTACATTCGTCGACCTCCCACCCCCATCAGGCTATAGCACAGCGCTCTGACAGCGTCAATAAGGATTTTCTGCCATTTAACAGTTTGCCTCATAAATGCGTTCATGAGCTAGAGTTTTACGGTCGGTGGCCAATTCCATAACGCCTCGTTTTTAAATC
This sequence comes from Meconema thalassinum, assembly GCA_946902985.2. Taxonomy (NCBI): domain Eukaryota; kingdom Metazoa; phylum Arthropoda; class Insecta; order Orthoptera; family Tettigoniidae; genus Meconema; species Meconema thalassinum. The sequence continues at coordinate 1,408,911,065 of OX336388.2, forward strand.
CTTTATTCCTGTCAAATTGTATTTAAAATACAGATACTGTTTGCATGCCTAGCCTACACATGTGGTGTAATGCATTTTGCATGATGTTACTAGCAATAAATTAAAGTGTTCGTCAGTAAATATTGGTATGACACCTGACAAAACTAGAGAGAAAATCGTGTTATACTACCAGTCCATTCCTCGGATGTTTCAGCCTATTTGAAGAATGAAAATAGCTGCTCATAAACTGCATTGTTGTTATTCTTGTTTCATTTTAGGGGCTTGAACATGGTCGTCATTTAGCCCCGAGTACTTGAGTGTGTGTGTGTGTATTGTAATATATCTGCTACTACACAGGGTGCGTGGGGGTTAAACACCTGTACGATAATACCAACAGCAATAGACATTCAAACCTAACTACTCCTAAGTGACATAATAAATAAAACCCTTCAGCTTCTGGTAAAATCGATAATATATTGTTATACCAGACATAAAACACACATTTCGCAGGATCCTCCTCGTACAGAATAATTGCACTCCCTATCGTATTTACACAGATACACATATGACATGATAGATGACCATCAGGAATAAAGTTGACGGGTATTTACAGATGTTGGCTTCAGCAGTGGTGACCTAGCTCTACTAATTCTGGGGTAATTTGCTCCCAAAGACTAAGTCCTATTACTCTCAGCACAATAAATTTTTTTCCACACGCCATTTCTATTGTTATGATGAATATTATGTTCGTTACTTTTGTAACTAGTATCCAACGATTTAATTTGCGTCGTGGATTTAGTCTCATACAAATGCTTGGAATCCGTTTTGGATCGTCGCATTGACTCCGCTTGTGAATTTAATAATGCTTGGCATGTTTGACCAGCATTCCTGTGCGAATAAATTGCCGCTATAGTTGAAATGCAGATCTACAGATCTCAGATCACAATAAATAGTGCTGTTCGAAGTAAGCAATCTTGGCAATATACTTAAGACTAGGCTCATCATTCAATCAAGAACTTATAGCCAGCAACTTGGTTATTGTACCAAACACGAATAGTGTTATACTGTATTGTCTCTTCCTCAACACACAAAACCAAAAGACAAGTCCTACTGACTAATAGTTTCCGCTCACACGCGGTCTGAAAACTGAGTCGACCGCACCGTGGTCCAAAAATGAGTCTACCTCCTCCCGCGGAGTTCCAAAATTGAGTCTACTGCACATGGAGTCCAAATTAAGAATGTCCTCACTAGCTTCCCCAAAATCTAAGTACCCGTCATCATCCCCCTCCACAATCACTCGTTTACCTGTGTTGACCCAGGGATCCAACCACTCAATACGCTTGATTCTCAACATCACCAAATATAGAAACAGTCCATCGTCCTCGCTCGTACATAGATGCCAAGTCTCACCTCTGACTCACGCTCCCTGGCGCTCGGCTCCCGGGAAAAACCTGGCTTCACCAAGAAGACAATTTCCTCGTTCGCGTACACTTTCCTGTTTCAAAACTTTATGTTTCTCCAATGTTAAAATATTCGGATCCTGCTAAATTACAATACTTAAAAGCTAAACAAATTAATTGGACCTCAATCGCGTCATATTATACACTCTACTAAATCATTCTAAAACATGAAAAAGCATCAAGTAAAAATATACATATGATAAATAACTTGCAACTCCCCAGAGTAAGGGTTCGATCTCTTTGTAACTTGGGAAGGTTACAGTACATTTGTGGTGACTGTATTATTTTGTATGTTTGTAATTCTAGTGACGTTTGGCAAGGAGGCAGCCGTAGCCTTAACTTAGGAACCAACCTGGAATTTGCCTGGAGTAAACGTGGGAAACCATGGAATACCACTGAGGTGGGAATCGAACTCAACTCTCCTCAGTTTTGCCTCCCGAGGATATGTGTACCCCGTTCCAGCCCCTAGGCCAGAATTATATTTCTTGGCCGAGCCAGGAATCAAATCCGGACCTACCGTCTGCCAAGAATGCTAGCTTCGGTTATACACTACAGTAAGATGCAGTATCTATTCATTAAAATATAAATTCAGAGATTTTTCTTTTAAATGTCGCATTCCATGAAAATGTATGAGTGGTATATTATATCAAATCCTGGACATTTACCTATACATTTACATACACTGCCTTAGGGACGAAGCAAAGAGGATATAAAAAGTAGGTTGGCTCAGGCAAGGAAAGCATTTCTACAAAAAAGGAATCTGTTGACATCGAATATAGATGTGTCAAAGTGCATTACATATTTTTGTCTGGAGCGTGGCACTCTATGGAAGTGAAACTTGGACTATTGGTGTAGCAGAAAAGAAGAGTTGAAGCATTTGAAATGTGGTGTTACAGGAGAATGATGAAGATCAGATATGTAGATAGGGCTACAAACGAAGAGGTATTAAGACGAGTGGGAGAGGAGAGATGTTTCTGGCGACTGCTAATGAAGAGAAGAGATAGGTTATTAGGACACATATTAAGACACGCAGGAATAGCATGCTTAGTTATGGAAGGAAGGGTCGAGGACAAGAACTGTAGGGGTAGACTAAGGTTAGAATATGTTAAACAGATTGTCTCGGATGTAGGGTGTGGTAGATATGTAGAGATGAAACTATTAGCTCAGGACAGGGAGGCTTCGAAAGCTGCATCAAACCAGTCAAAAGACTGAGGACTCAAACAACAACAACAACAACAACACTGCCTTAAATCATATCATCAGTCATACACAGACAGGCCATGCATACACATCAGCTCCCACAAGAAGCAACAGCAAACAATTCAGTGACGTTTAGACACGAAAGCTGTGTTATTGTATCTTTATGGCGAGCAAAAATGTTTACATTAATTTGGATGAAATCCTTGTACCAAAGTGAGAAAAGCACTGCACAGATTTGCTGAAGAAAAATTGTTGAAGAATCGGCATTTGGAACATCATTCTTGAATATCGAATCCGAAGATTTCAGCTTAGGACACAGTGATCGTTCAAGGAGTCCGTCTGTTGAAGATGATGAAGATGATGAAGATGATAATTGTTGTTTTAAGGGGTTTAACATCTAGGTCATCGGCTGCTAATGGTGCCCGTCTCAATGTCAGTGGAAAAAGGGGAAAAACGGACTCAGCTAATGAATCTCTCGGGATCGCAACTCCCGAACTCACCAGCCCCTGAGGGTGTAGCAATATCCAGGGTGCACCAGAAGTGGTGGGGCTAAATACACACTGCTTCCTTGAGGGCCTTGAGCAGAAGGCAGGAGATAACATGAAAAGAGAAAGAATGCTGACCCATCGCAGAAGGAGGGTATCAGGAAAGATGAGACAAGGGCCAATTCAGGCGGGAAATAAAGAGACTCCCTAGGCCTTAGCTGCCTAAATACCGTCGGGGTCGTAAGAGAACAAGAGTTGACTAAGAGAGGCCGACAGGAAAGAAGACGGAAAGGAGCCCGGCACTAGTAAGTGGAGGCAATGCCATACTCAGCTGAGGTCCCTTGGTCGACAACCCACGTCCCACTAGATGTGAGCCTCTGTGAGGTATCTGTTGAAGACGACATCATAAAAGTTGAAAGTTGAGACAATTCTCGACTCCGAAAAATATGTAAAACTTCCAAATAATATTGCTCATTATTTCTCAGTTAAGCTTGGTTGCGTTTCCCATCATAATATGGTTGCCACACAATAGTCAGGAAAAAATTAAATGGACCAATATTTCACGAGATATGCGTGACACGCTGTAAAACGATACCTTTCTTGGAAGAGGATTGTGAGTGCCAATATTGAGCATAGATATCCTGCCTATGCATCCAATTATATAGCCTACTGTGTTCAGTGAATATTCAAGAGTACTCTTCATTATTAGCTATTGCCGTACAGTCAGAACTTCAACAGTAGGATCTACCATGCAGCCACTTGTAGAGATTACACCAAATATTCAATCTAACTTACACTTTCTTTCTTTCTTTCTTTCTTTCTGTCTTTGCACCAAGAATAACTGTTAGAACCAAATGTACAGGGAGCGGCAAAAAGATCTGACGGTTTTTAAATCACAACAACACAAACATTTTAAATGATTCATACTCCTTTCTTTTTACTTATAACAGCAAGGTGTACATGTCAATTAATGGAAAACATGAAAGAACAATAGATTTTAACTTTTAAGATTTGAAGATAACGTCTTTCAAATGATGCCCATCTTTTGCCATGCGGCAAAAAGATCTGACAGTTTCTGTCGTTGTCAGCGTCAGTTCCGTCAACACTTTAATGTGGGTCGAAGAGGACGCGTTCCATCTCGTAACACAATTTTGTTATGGGTGAGTAATTTTAGAGCTACAGGTGCAGCCTTAAAACGTTCGTCGACAGGCCGTCCAAGGTCAGCCAGGACACCAGAAAATGTTGAGCGATTGAGACAAGCTGTGGAAACCAGTCGACGGCGGCCGGCTCGTAAACAAGCTGCCGCTTTGCAAATATCTGATCGAACAGTTAGACGAATATTGCGTTTCGATTTGCATTTTCATCCGTAATCTAATGACATGTTAGAGAAGACGTTTGACAGCTTCAGTGCAAGACTGAAAGAATACATGGCAAAAGATGGGCATCATTTGAAAGACGTTATCTTCAAATCTTAAAAGGTAAAATCTAATGTTGTTTCATGTTTTCCATTAATTGACATGTACACCTTGCTGTTATAAGTAATAAAAGAGTGTGTATCATTTAAAATGTTTGTGTTGTTTTGATTTAAAAGCCGTCAGATCCTTTTGCCGCTCCCTGTATTTCAATATCAACACTAACTAAAAGCACGTGAGTGATTTAACTACGTGTTGTTTACCAAACTCTACGCAAACAACATTTTCAAATAGCAGGAAAAAAGAACCAAAATGATTGAGTGAAACTGTAGGATACCTGGTGACAAATAATTTTAACTTGACACCCATATTTTTCCGGCTCATTAGATGAGCGCCGCCCCGGCAATATTCCCGGACTCCCTAACACCACAGTATTCTTAAAGTGCTATATCATAAATCCATTATAGTAGTAGTATCGTAAGTATGGAGATTTGGCTGAGCCGATTATTATACATTTATTTAATACATTCCTCGTCACCATGTTATTCGGCTAAACAGCCAATTCATCAGAGGATGCACGCCAAGCTGCTAGAGTTAAAGGGTAAATGGTAGGCCTATTTTAGTATCAGGATGACCATACACAATGTATTGTGTGGATAAATCACAGGTTGGTAGAGTTGGCGGTTCAATGGTTGGTCTAGTGGACAGTACAGTAGGTAGACTCAGTGCGTACAGTAAATCATTCTTGAATCTTGGTGGCCACACACCACTGATTGGGTGGACAGACACCAGGCTGCCGGAGTTGAAGGGTGAGTGGATGGCTAGAGAACATTGGGTTACGATAACACAGAATCTGAATCATGGTGACCATACGCAACTGGCATGAATACGCAATGATACACTGCCGTTAGTCTCCCTGCGACGACATGAGCTATAATGGCATTGCTGCACCTGGACCCAAATGTTCCTACCTACACTACTACTCTATGTGATTATCCGCACCCCACGAAATTAGATTAACGTAGCTGAGATATTGTTGTTGATTTATTTAGGGGCTTTGTGACCTCGTAGTCATGTAGCCCCGTGATCTTGTGTGTATATATACAGTGCGATTATTTTGCTGGAGTGGGGCCGGTGACCGGCTGCCGGGCGCCTTCCGCCAGCCAACCGAGCTCAGGCCGTGAATAGCTAGCAGGCGAGATAGCCAGGGTCATTAAAGTCATTAAGTCACTAAACTTTCATCAACGAGGGTGTGTAGTGTCAGCTCAGAGATAAGAATGCAACATAAACAACAGCTTCTTGCAAGATTTAATTAAAGAAGCACACATGTTTTTATTTCTTGGGAATCTGGATGACCTCGCGTCACCAATAAAGGTAAAAACTTACCATTTCACAGAAGATGCTGAAAATGTTCTACTTCAGCTGACCCTCAGTAACTTTGGAAGCTACATCGTTACATTATGTAGCTACTCCTCTTCCCCCCTGTGTGATTACTGTGTTTAATCGAAGCACGGTAATTTAAAATACAAAGTGTACAGATCAATTACCCATACTCTAGTGGAGCTGGAGAATAATATACGGCAGCAGATATCCCTCACAACAGAAGGGAATTATAACGTGTAAACGCTAATTTATTTACATGGTACAACGCCTGTCTGTCAGCTGAAGGAGAAAGTATTCAGCATCTTGTGGGAATAGGTAACTTCTTTAATCATGACTTGATGGTGAATTTACCATTAATTAATGTACTTTTTACGATTTCCAACTGCGCTATCCGCGGCCCGAGCTTGGTTGGCTGTCGGAAGGCACGCCGGTCGTCGGCCCCGTTCCAGCAAAAGAATCTCCCTGTATAATGTATTTACACACACACATATATATTGTATGGTAACCTGTGTTATTGTCGTGGCTGTATTCGTGTGTGTAGTTGTAATTCAGATGAGGATTTTGAAAGAGGCGGCCATTGCCTTAAGTTAGGAACCATCCTGGCATTCACCTGGAATAGAAATGGGAAACCACTTCCACGATGGCTGAGGTGGGAATCGAACACACCTCTTCACAATTTTGCCTCACGAGGCCGAGTGTACCAGAATTAATGTTCTTGCTGGGAATCGAACCCAAACCTCAGCGGTGACAGCCAAGGGTGCTAGCCACTATGCAATGAGGCGGACAAGCTAAGATATTGTCGGAGTAGCAAGCAAAATAAATGTCGGTTGAAAAACAATTCAGTGGATTCCCAATTTCGACAGGAACAGATATGCATTTTTTACTCGAGAAACTAGGATGTAGTTCTGTTTATTTCTTAATTTAACAAGTAGTTCCGTGAAGAACTAAGGCCTATTTTCATATATCCTACTTAGCTTAATTGACACTATCAACATACAAAATTTCAGTTTGATTGCTGTAATAGATTCGTAGATATTGAGAACCGACTAAATATTTCGGATTGTCGCCATGTTGGATTTTTATGTAGGTATTAGAGTGATGTACTTTTACATGAAGATTATTGTGTAGGTGTAGTATTCAAACTTCAATCGCATGATAAGGACACAAGAAGTAAAAACTAGATTTTAAAATATCGCACAGCTGCCATCTTATGGTTATGGAAACAATTGAAATAAATTAGATGCCTGTGGATTAAAATTTGTATAAGGATTTAGTGTACCAAGTTTCACTGCACTCGGAAGGTTAAATTGCGAGAAACGTCCGTGTGAATATTTATATTTCGCGTCACCGCCATGTTGGATTTGTGATCACCAGGTTATTTGAAGTCCTATAGGTGAACTTAAGTTCATGGCCCCTATGAACATTAAAAAATGCAGTTTGATTGCTGTAATAGATTCGTAGATATTGAGAACCGTCTAAGTATTTCGGATGGTCGCCATGTTGGCCATAGAGGCATGTACCATTAAAGGAAAATTATTGCGTAGGTTCATTATTCCAACTTTCACTTCGATCGCATGATTACGACACAAAAATAAAAACTTAATTTTAAAGTTCGTGCAGCCGCCATCTTGAGGTAATGTAAGCAATTGAACGAAATTATACCAGTGCATTACAATGTGTATAGACATTGATTGCTCTACCAAGTTTAATTGCGTTTGGATCATAAATAGCGAGAAAAGGCTATTTAAAACTTTCAACTTCGCTTGGCCGGCATGTTCACTTTGTAGTTAACTGGTTTTTGAAAGTCTCATAGATGAACTTCCAGTAGTGCCCTTTATCTCCGTACAAAATTTCAGGTTTATACCGGTAATAGTTTCAGAGATATAGAATGCCGGTGAAATATTTCGCACAGGCCCCATATTGAGGTTATTTAAACAATTGAACGAAGTTAGATGTCGGTGCATTATAATCTGTATTGAACCCTTGCAAAGAAGCATATGAGACTCAATTTCGGGGGGTGTAACAGTCCATTTCGTAAAGTTGTTGTTAAGCGCTTCTTATAACATGCAGGGTAACATATAACAAAATAACATGCAGGAAAAGGTGAATACCGGGATTAAAACATATGAATTTAATAAACAGATCAACAAATGTACATTATTTACAGCGAAAACACAAGGACTCCCAAATGACACCCTCTTGAATTAATAAAATTGCCAAACTAGGCCTGATCTCAGGAGAGATCGTAAACATCTGGAACAAATGTCCCAAATTACTGCAATGACATGTGCGTGTGCGGCTTCTCTGCATGCGGTATGATGTGTACAATTTAATGCGAGATCCGTTACCATCCAGTAAACCTTCAGGGGACGAATCTGCATTGTCTTAGAGCTAGACAGACACGAGGAACCAACTAAACACTAATTAAACTAAATCCGACACTTCCTACACTGAATAAGACAAAATAATTTCCGCATGAAATTGGAATCAAAGAATTGCCGTAGCAATCCACACTAACGCCTAAAATTAGGACTTTTGAATTCAACACAAGTTCAACACGTGACCAATCAAGAAAAATACACACATGGCCGCTTGCCATTTTTACATGAAAATACGAAATACACCCAACGGTGTCACAACAAACAACAATCTAACATATAATCAAATGAAATGAGTCACAGAAATCACTAGGTTCAGAGCCAACATTTACATCATAAAACAAATATTTCATTTCATACGATATGCGGTATTTCGTAACGGACATGGCGAACTCCCAATTTAATATTATGATCCAAAGATCATTACAAGAACAGGTTTGCTACTGATAGCTTACAGGGGTCAGTCGGTCAGCTGGACTGCCGAAACGATGAATCACCAGACATAGACGGGCGCAAGGTGGAATCTGCACATCTGTCTACCCACGTGCAAACATGCCTCGACCTGCCATACCAACGGATCGAGTCTCGAAGAAGCGTGCTCCCAATAGCACATAATATACGTGTGTGTGTGTCAAATAAAAATATCTCAGCATTTCCCAAGGAAATCCAAGAATCAGCACAGGACAAGGTAAAGTAGCCTCCAAGAGCGCTCCGCTTTCCATAAAATACCATCAAAATTTTGAGGGCAGTAGACACATTCTATCCCTCATCACGAAGAATCAAATACACACACCTTGACACAATACACACAACAGAATCACACGTATGGGTTTGACAGAAACCTGAAATAAAAGACATAAATATTTCCACCGACTTGCGTTCCCAGTCTAGTCCGTGACTGAAGAACCTGAAAAGGGATATAAAAAAAACTCAAAAGTATAGAACTAAGGTGTTCTACAGTCACATCTTAACGTGTTGCGCTCGGCAACCCTAGTATGAATAAAAACCTGTTCGTAAAACATCTAACAACTTTTACCCCCTTCTCCTACATAAAAATGAATTTGAATACAGCACCATATATCGACCATGACGAACTCAGCATTCGCATGAATAAAATCCAAATGCACGCGCCGTGCATACTTATAAATGACTCATAAGAAAAATATACAATCACACAAAATGTTGGCCACGTGCCAACGCACATTTAAAAGAAAAGAGTGTCGGCGCACGAAATCTAAAATACACAAGAAAAACCATGAATAAAATTATTTACACGTTCCCGCGTCTAATCTAGCTACATATTGAATAAATAAATGGTTTGTACATCACCGTCCAGCTTGCAGAAAATCAACCTCCATCCCAGAGCATTCCCCACGGGAAAATTACTCCGTCATCGTCGATATTCTGGTAGAGGCGTAGCACATCATCCCACCAATCGACCTTGCTGTAGACATCTTGGCGTGGCTTCTTAAAAAGAAATGTTCAAAATTAAAATTCTACCCTGCTAAAATCGCTATGAGCTACTGACTTTCACTCAAGAGTCCTGGGCGATTATTCCACGTCGAACTGGCCCTATCTATGCATTTGCTTAATTCACACGCACATATACATCACAAAATGTAAAACAAAATTATTACAGAAAAATATTACAGTCTAGTCAGCCACGCAGCTGGCATTTAACAGTCTCTCAAAATACTTATGCCGAGTAGCGCTTATCTCAACTAGAGATCTCCCCTCCGCTTGGCATGAACTCTGCTCCCAAGAGCACAATAGAATGTTTCTCAAACTGGCGTGAACTAAGACTTTTGGCGCCTGATCAAATTGTGTCCCAAACTACTCATCACCGATCAATTTATTAGAAACTGGCAGAATGGAGTGGAGTAGGGGCAATCTGAGAAAATATTCTGTAATTTTCAACTAGACTTGGGACTAGTATCAAACTTCTTCTTTTTATCTAAACGTCTCAATGCACTTATACGCAATTCCATCCGATCGGCGGTTCTTCATACACGTGTTTTCAACGCCTTTTTTTATGGCACGCGCTTCGCTGCGTGGTCCAGGCGTCCTCTCTTCTGATTCGCTGATTCAATCGGGTATCGGTTGAAAATTCATCTCTGGCACGCCCATAATGACGCCAAATTTTATGCGCGTTCACTCAGAATTTGTCCTTGAACTTGGCTTAACAGGTCGTCCCCAGAAATAACTATCACGCCACCTCTGTTGCAAGCGTTGCGACACACTACCTGCCTTCCGTTGTCCACTTCAACAGGCACTGCCTGGATATAAGTAATAATAATAATAAAAAATCATGAAAACTTATTGATCGGCAAATCAATAAGGGTTCATTTATCCTCAGCAAGGTTTTGAAATTCGAAGCAAGTGATTGATTTGGATTTTAAAAACATATCCACTATAGTATAGATAACATCACTTAAGTACCTCACTCGTTTGCCTGAATGTGCATTCCACAGTCCCAATTAACGTGCGCACTTCTCGCTGCTGTGTTCCCCTCTGAGATGTCATTCACCCGTCTCGCTAGACCTCCCCTCTCTCACTCACACAATTACAACTTCAGCCAGACCTGCCGTCTTGTTTACAAACAAGAGCTCGCTCCTCCCAGGTACCACGTAGCCACGTACATTTGAGTGTAGGCTCTCAAATTAATTTTTGCAATTTGATTCTGCATTCCATGACCAGATTACTCATCAAATGGTTCCCTTCTGTAATATGGCTTGAGATTAGCACTATTGAAGACAGATTTAGCGCCAGTGCTCAATTCTTCTAGTCTATAAGCATTATTACCCAAATTTTTGATAATACGGAACGGGCCGACAAATTTTGCACAGAACTTGGCAAATATTTTGTTCTTAGGATCTGATATCGGTGGTCTCCAAACTAGCACTAGTTCCTGTTCCTGAAGTTCACGATGAAATTTCTTCCCTCTGTATCTCCTCGAACTTCGGTCCACTTGGCTCCTCATATGTTCTCTGGTTCTCTGAATTCGCAACTCATGTGTTAACAACGGGTCCCATGGGCATGGAATAATCTTATCCCAAGATCTTTCAGGCACCCTGTTGTGGTGTACAACTAGTGGGACTTGACCTGTCGACTCGGGCTTCGTAGTATTCATGCACATCTCAATATCTCCTACTCTGTCGACCCTCTTATTGTGATCATTAGGAATCATGACACGGTAATATTTTGCAACACAGCGAATCGTTCTCTCGCTAGGATTTCCACAAGGGTGGCGAATGCTAGTTAGAACATGCTTTATTCCTAAGATCTCTAGACCTTGTCTAAAAACATTGCTTTTAAATAAGTTCCATGGTCCGATAATATGAATTCCGCCTTCCCAAGCGTCGGAATGACTTTGTTCTGTGGTTCTGCTAAGGACTTGCTTTGATGTCGTCTTCGGTATTGGACATAATACCACCATCTTGGAAAATACATCGACACATACAAGAAGGTGTCGGCATCCTCGTTTTCCTTTCACTAGAGGACCGAAACAATCAATTGCGACATGTTCGCACGGTTTCTATGGTAATAAAGGTTTTGGAAGCTGTTTCAGTATGTAATTATTGGGCTTAGTACGCTGACATGCGTCACAAGTCCTAGTTACTTCAAGAATGGTGTATCGCATCTTTGGCCAAGTAAACGTTTCTCCTATTGTTGCTTCAGTTTTATCAGTGCCGATATGTGCTAAGCTTTCATGGACATGCCACGTCAGTCATCTCTGTAACGATGCTGGAACTAGAATTCGAAGTTTGGCGTGATCATCATCCACGAACTTGTGAAGAAGATTATTGAGGTAATGGAATTTTGCTTCCTTTGCATGGGCTTCTCGATATTCAGGTGAATCTGGCTGTAGTTCCTTCTTGTAAAACTTGATCATCAACACCATGCAAGGGTCCTTTTCTTGTTCCTTCTGAATTTCTTTCAACTTATCCAAAAATTCGCGAGCCTTAGGTGTTAATGCTAGGTGTTGTGCATCCACTGCTGTCTCGTTCTCATCTTCAGGGTTCCTGCTTAAAGCATCTGGTATGATGTTCATCCTTCCAGGGCATTGTTCTATGGTGATATCGAACTGCTGTATATAAATGGACCAACGCGTAACTATTTCACTTGCCATCGTTGTTTTGAATAAGAAGGTCAGCGCATTGTGGTCAGTTCTGACAACAATAAAGTATCCGAAGACCATCTTCCGCCATCGTTGCAGCGCGTACAAAATTGCTAACAACTCAAGTTCTGTAACAGTGTAGTTTCTCTCGTGCTTCCTAAGTTTACGACTAGTAAATGCCAAATATGATCGATTCTTGGGTTCATCAGCGTCCTCTTGGTAAAGCATCGCACCTATCCCAATCAACGAAGCGTCTGCCTGAATCACAAATTTCTTCGCGAAGTCTGGGTATCCTAACTTCACACAATTCTCCAGTAGGTCTTTCGTGGCTCTAAGGGACCTGTCGCACTCCTCATTCCAGGACCTTCGATTAGATTTCTTAAGCATCTCTTGCATCGGTGCTACTGTTTCCGCATACCAAGGACAATTCTCCTTAATGAAACCTGTCACCCCCAAAAATGCTCTAACATGTTTCACTTTCGTTGGTGTAGGGAATTTCTTAATTGCATCTATTTTCGCCGGATTTGGCCTCACGCCTTCAACATCAATTATATGACCCAAATAGAAAATCTCGCTCTGGCAAAAGTGCGATTTCTTCAAATTAATTTTGAAATTCATGGTTCTCAAATTATCCAAAAGTTTGTTTAGATTTCCCAAATGTTCCTCCATTGTTTCTGATGCTATGAGTATATCATCAACATATCTTGTAGTAAAGCTTTTGACCTCTTCAGTTAGATTCCTGTCTAGTGCTCTTATCAACGCACATCCTGCTGTCTTTACACCAAAGGGCATACGAGACCAGATATAGCTTTGGTTATCAAATAAAAATCCCGTCAGCAACTGGGATTTTCCCTCAAGTTCCAGGTGGTGGAAACTGTTCGTTAAATCGACGCTAGAATAGATCATCTTTCCACGGAAGCTCTTCAATACATCCTTGATCCTTGGCGCTTGGTCGTGCTCGACTAAAAGTTTGCTATTTAAAACCCGCGCGTCTAGGCATAATCTGATTGATCCATTGGGTTTGGCCACAGCCAATATTGCATTTAAATATGGGGTTGCTGCTTTTCTAATCATTTCAGAATCTAATAGGTTAGTAATAATGTCCTTGACCTGAGCAAAATGTTTCTCTGGGATCGGGTACAATTTACTCTTAAATGGGGTCCAATCGGTGATTTGCATGGCATACTGAAAATTTAATACTTTTCCAGGGATCGTGTCGAAAACTCCCTTATGATGTCTCAAAATCTCCTCTAATTTGCCTCTGTCAGGTTCCCCAATATTGCCTCCTTATGTCGCTCCTGAAGTAAAATTTCGAATTTGGACCCGCTAATTTTTTCCTCCGCTAAATGTATCCAAAGTTCCTGCGAAATATCTTGACCGTCAATTTCAATAACTGCTGTCTCGCTTACTCGTCCCTCCGTCGAGTTCTTATCTTCAATCGCCTCATTAGTGCATTCTTCAATGACCCAAGTATTTGCCTCTCTCTCATGTGGACTCTCTTCCGTGTTCAGACCAACGAGACTCAGCCCCTCAACTTGTTTAAAACTCACAGTGTTATTACGTAGATCAATTATAGCGTGGAAATCACAAATGAAGTTGGCTCCCAGAATGACATCATAATTCATCCTTGGTATCACGATAAAAGTTTGTGAAAATGTGTGGTTTAATATCTCCAGATATAAATATGCTTGGTGCTTGCAAACTATGGTCTTGTCTGGAATAATCCCTCGGACTTTCATTAATGGTACAGGCATAATTGGAATGGTTTGTTTATTTCCAATTTCTTTCAGTAATGCTTCCGTGACTAAGCTCACTTGTCTACCTTGTCGATAAGGCACCTCACTCCAATGTGAGCATAAATAATTGGTAATTGTCTGATTACATTCTCTTGGTCCTTCACCACTTCCTTCAGGCAATCGTAATAAAGCCCAAAAGATAGAAAACCAGAATACAGGTATTACCAAATGAGAAAGGGCTTGATAATTTACTAAGGTACGCAATACCGACCCGACATGCAGACATCAAGATCACGAGGAAAAACGGAAAGTAAACAAAATTTAATAAAATAAAATTAATTCACAAAACTAAAACTTTCATGACGAAAGAAAACTCAGGAACACTCACAAAATCACAAAGTTAAACCAATAAGATAAACAAAAAACATACTGATCTATCAGCACAACACGTTTGAGTGTCCCGCTCGACGCCTAGAGAACTACACTCCACAGACAAGAATGCACTCGGGCAAAATAAAAAACAAACATGGCCACCAAATAGACGACCGCATGTCCGGTCGAATTACGGCAAACAATTACCTTTTTAAATTTAAACGACACCAGAGAGAACAGAAAGGGAGGAAGGAATTACGCCTTAACACTATTGACACGAGGCAATTTAGGCTGCAACGGATCGTAAATCAAATTAATAATAGAGCAAACCCTAAGATTACCAAAAGAAAATACACTAAATAAAAAAATATTTTTTTCCAGGTACGATAACTAGGTACGTGTCACCGGAAGGCACAGAAAAAGGAAATATTTACATATCAGGTAACATTAACAAACAGAAATATTAGGCCTGGAACACGAAATAAAATACAGAATAAAAACATAAATATATGGCCAATAACGGAGCTCCCATAACAATATATATATATTAAATAATAACGTACCTTAAAATCCTTCCTAAATGGAGACACAAGGAAACAAAAAACTAACACATTTTAAATAATGTAAAAGATATGAACTGCCTCAATATGGCTGCGTTAGCACACACATCCCGCTTCGATTACCCACGAGGCTTTTCTTCTTGTAGCCAGTAAAATAAACAGATCACACGTCATCTTCAAGGCAAGTTATGAAATTATAGCCTAGGAGCACAGGCATTTCCTTTTTTTTATATATATCCATATTTCGTAGAGGCTAGGGGCCAAGCCCCCAGCAGCGGCGACACCTTTCACGACCAACTAACTTGTTGCTTTATTGACGAGAGACAGTGACAATGCCAAGATGGCGGAGACTCCAAAGTCAAAGGCCGCAGTGCATTAATGTTAATTGTAATTGTCCAATCACAGATTGACACATCAAGTAACAATGTGCAGATTATATAATTATTTTGGCGGCATGATGTATATATAGTCTTTTGTTCAATGACGTAGAATACAATATCCTTCAAATATGATTCGATTAGACGAGATCAGAAGACACCACTCACACACTCTAGCGGTCGAAGATACAACTCCGTCTAGAGGAGCCGATAGATGCTGCCACCTCGAGTTCATAAGCGAAACCAAACCATCAAGGCGGGCGCTTTAAAGGTCGGGATACATATATGTAGGGGAGATGCATATTTAATAACGTTGGGACGGGCTTTGCACGTAACAGTCTCCCTCCCTTAAGCGTCAACACCGTTCACGAATATGCCTAGGCATAGGCAGTACTCCATAACTAGTCGATTCACCTTTATGCTCATAAAGTTCCTTATTTCGCAGAACTCCGTTAAGGTTCTCCTACTGGTGCACTCTTCCCTTAGCACCTGCAACTCTACGTCATTAACCCTTCTGCACACTTTTTTACACACCCTACCTTCCTCTCTTTGTAAGTCCCTATCCCATAGATAACCCATTCCTAATCTTTCCAGTACACTTCTTACCCCGTCCACCCAGTAGCCCTCTTGCTGATGCTTCATTTGGTGCAGGTAGGCTACCTTAAGCATTTCCCCCCCTCCACCTGCTTTTAAACGAATCCAAGACTTTATGACCCTTTTTATGATATGTTGTCTAATGCTTACATCCTCACACAACATTCTCGCTCCACAATTCGCCGTGCAACTAGGTAGCCCCAAAATTATCTTGGCAAACCTACTTACAATACTGTCCAGGGTTTTCGTTCCTTCCTCTAAACCCCATACTTCCACTCCATAGAGTGCTCTTGAAACGATGAGTGCGTTGAACACATTCTTATACACTTTGTAGTCAAGATTCGGTAACCTACGCTCTAACACTTTAACATTCGCCAATGCCGCTAGCCCTTTCGATTTTGCCCTTTTAATTTGTTCGGTCCATTTACCATTACTCGCCATTATCGTCCCTAGATACTCAAGTTTTTTCACCGTCTCTAACTGAGACCCATACATGACCCACTTTTCATTCTTAGCCAGTTTAACTCCCTTTTTGCAGACCATAACTTTGGTCTTACTCGGGTTAATTTTTAAGTTCCAGTCCTCACAGTATCTCACAATCTCGTCAATACTATATTGCATATTATAGGGTGTTAGAGCAAGCAGAAGGATGTCATCAGCGAAAGCTAGGCCCGGGCTATCATAATTGTCCAAGCAAGGGTTGGACCGTTGCTCAAAGCCCTTTGACTCGAAAATATCGTTGATAAATAGCAAAAAAAGCACCGGGGATAATTTGCATCCCTGTTTTAGTCCTATATTAGACGTTATCTCTCCTACAATTACATCATCTTTAATTTTAATTGCACATTTCACTTCGGAATACACATTCTCAATTGCTCGTATCATTTTATGTGACACCCCGATTTTTCCCAGTTTAGCCATGACAGCTCCCCTGCTCACTGAATCAAACGCCTTCTCCAAATCAATAGCTGTGATATACAGCTTACCTCTTTTCCTTCTTATGTACTTGTCCATCACCGTTTTAACCACCATTATATTGTCACTGGTCCTCATTCCTTTTCTGAACCCTGTCTGGAGTCTCGAGAACACCGGCGCACCTGATCAGGGAATGCAAGGAAATTAAAATGATAAGAGCAAAGTTTGTAGACAAAGCAGATCTAAACAGAATAGAAAATGAAAATGAGTATCACACTTTAATTAAATTACTAAAAAGGGAATGGGGGAAAGCAGGTCAATTAGCAAAATATTTTAATACCATCAGGGCAATGTGGAATAAGAAAGCGTCGGATGAGATTCAGAACAAAGATGCATGTAAATTAAGCATTCAAGTACAGGAGATGGCTTCCTAAGCTATAAATCTTGTTAAAGCCTAGGAGAACCTATCTGTACATATTGCTGTCTGTAGATTTTTCCTGTGAGTTTGATGGGTTTTTTTCCTTACCACAAAACTTATCAGACTCTTCCAGTCAGTAAGGGCTCGATAGGGAAATAAAAGTAATTCTTTCTGTGAGGTGTCTCCCATGGAGAACTGTCAAAAAATGAAGAACACTGTGTCCACATTTATGATTAAGAAAGATCTTTGTGCAGTTTCCATCAGAAAAGTTGCCCAGTGATATTGTGAATGAAGATAACTACTGAAAAACATTATTAAGTTTTGAAATAACAAGGAAGCTATGAAATGCCGAATGGACATTTGGTTTAATTATCTAACGCCATACTGTAAATTTATGTTATCTATGTGTTTATTGTCTGTATGTCACGATATGACTCTCTGAGTTAAAGTGACAATTAACAAGTAGACTTGGTTTAAATAAATAGTCGATTCACCAAGCATGTTTCCAGAAGATAATGTTCACCAGTTAACTCCAATTGATGGATAAAAACCGCATCGTTTTGGTTAGGAAGAGTGCAGGGTCAGATTATCAGTGAAGGGATAATTGATCACCACGCAAACCACTTAGTTAACAGCTCCACTGTGTCCATAAGTCCTCAGAAACGCAGAACACCAGCACCTGCAGTGCTTTCAGAGTCCGAGACACGTTAGGTAAATTTTCAAAAAAGTCCAATGTTGTTAGCTTTAGACGAAGTAGGTGGAAGCAAAGTGCCAGATGTCATGCGACGAGTGGGCAGCCATTTACAAAACAGAAGTTAATCTTATTTCAAAAAATAAAAGTTTACAGAAATTACTAATTCATAATACATTTTACAAATGAGAAACAGGGTTGAATTTACATGAAGAAAATCCTAACCATGACCTAGATCCGTGCTTACAATATTGCATTAAACAAACAAGATTTACATTACCAAGGTTAAGATTTTACAGACTAGAAGTACCTTTCTAGTATTCACGAGTTGAACGACTATACATTTAGAAGGAGCTACGGTAGAGGAATGACCACTCAAATTCCCAAGGAAACAGGTATACAGGATCACCATGAGTTAGGTCTCAAACCGAGTCCTACTTACATGCTAGCATCTTCTACGAGAACATCAAAATTAGTTCCGATTTTACAAAGTTAGGCTATTACACGATGATAACATTTTACCATTAAATGGGAATTACCCAACAGTTACATGCTGTATCCCTGTAGAGTTTGCAAATCCAATTCAAAATTCCAGAAGGAACAGATGCCTGAAGGCTTCAATGAAGGTTAGGGATACTCTACATTATACAAAAATCAGTTTACAAATTTATGGTAGCATTTCTTCATTACAAATCTCTCCAACTCGTTTTATGTGCGACAGATGCACTCTGGATATTTTGTTGGCCTTAGGGTTTTGAAAAAGAAAATTAATTAAACTGACATGTATGCATCCACATTTGTTGGTTCGTGATCGCACGCATTGCTTGGCATGAGGACAATGAGGAATACAAACGCATTTACCGTTACAGACACGACCAAAAACGAAGAGGAAATGGCAGCGCAGAAAACCAAACACCAATACACTAACACAAGGAACGAAATTGAGGTTCGACACCAGATGACAAGACAGCAGAAATCCGCCTGGGTGAGAAAAATCCAACATAAAAGAACTAAGTTCAACAGTACAAGAGGTACAATGAGGTTTCCTCGTTCAGGTTTAAGACACGAACACGTACAACCAAAGGATGCCTAACATGGCCCGAAAATACGGTTAGATGAGAAAACAACCCGCTCTTGTCGAAAGACGAGGCTAACAGGGGATACTAACGCACCATTCCTAACGATTTAAGCAGAAAAAATTTAGAATTACCAGTCAAAAGCAGAAAATTTTACTTAAGTTACAGTGGCTGATGACCGAGATTGCCATAGCAAGAACTAAAACAGAAGGCCTATGTCATTTACAGTTAACATGAGGCAACTGATGACCCTGATTTCCAGCAACAACAGATTACTGGCTTACAACCCAAAACAAGCTGACTTACAGAAGCTGATGACCACAATTTCCAACAGAAATTTAACCCCAGTAAATTTTGACGACCCTATATTAATTAATTAAGCAGAAAGCACATTACATTATGGCTGTTCACGAACTGAGACCTCATATTCACAACAACATATTCATCGCACAACATACTCCAATAACAGCGATACATAATTTTTACCCACCCACAAAAATAATTCCCATTAATACTGAAATATGCAAGTTATGTAGTCGTAGAGATATCAGAGCACAAACAAATACAATTAAAAACACAATACCCTTACAATTACATTACATGACACATATGCTTGCATGTCATCGAAGAGATCAGTCCCATACCTGAGGCTCTTCGGATCGTGCAAGTCCTATATACAACCTGCCCAGGGATCAAACTAAGAAAGAATCCCATACTTCTAATCTAGCTAATCCCAGACAGTAGATATCTCCACGTAAAGCACACCTACATATTAGGTTTAGTTCAAAATTACAAGGAAGGCAACTAATAAAAATACTATCCTAGACTTAATTTTGCAAACAAAAAACGCCTGAATTACCCCACCCTACAAATCTAAATCAAAATCTACGTTAACACATACACACAGACACGATTTGCACAAAATACACACTCATCCCAGAACGATTGCAGTATAATGTAAGTGTATGAACAAAAATTTACAAACCGCACACTGAGATAAAAACATCTCTAAAACAAACACTTACCTTTAATAAGTTTAGGAAGAATTTCAAGCCAAATAATAGTGACATGCACGTTAAATGTGCCTTTTGGCATCCAGTAGGGACATAGGGAGGGCAGATTTCCATAGTTTAGCCCTTTTAATCGGACTACACTTCGCCATAACATAAGTAGGCGTGATAGTTGCATAATAAATATATCACGAGGACAGCTTATCACAACAGAATTTCATGCAAAAGAAGCATACAGCAACACAACAGTCTTCTTAAACACCGACACTGCCTCGATACCTGAAATTTCGATAAATAAAATCATGCACAGCGTTGCTCAGGACTGCAGATGTCATCTCTAGCTTGTCTCCAGACCAGGAAGCTAAATTACAACAAATTGCTACAAATCACAGGGCGAACAGCTTCAGACAGGGCTCCTCGACGCCTTCACTCGCAGCATGTAGGCTATCAGAAAATGGACAAACCCACATTTCCCATGCCAAGAACACATGCCAGTCACTTACCAAGCTTCATTTTCACTGGGAATGTTGCATCATAAACAGGATAATATTCAGCACAGAAACCTTGCTTGGAACAGGTCGCTTCACATATCACCACATGGATTTTTAGAGGCAAACATGAAACCCAACAAACGACAAGGATTAGCATTAAATAACATTAAGTGCACTGACATGACACATCCCATCAGCAACCGCTCTATCAGCATCAGAAGGGTCCATAAATGAGCCTGCGGGTAAGGGGGAGGGGATAGCTGCAGAAGCGATACACAACCTCGATCTGCTACCACTGCGACACCTGGGTGGATGGGCCAACTTACCTTTTTTCAGAGGTCCACATCGCTAACAGCAAAATCACTGCCAGATGACATGTCCCAACAGAAGAACACCTATAGATGGAAAAAGGTGGAGAAGAGGGAAACGCACAGGCTCATCTACAGACACAGTCCGATAACCCACAGAACTGCCACCGACGAAATGATGCCACAACAGTTGCTTAATATTTAAAAGAATATTTACTCAGCAAACAAAGGGGCAAGAAAAATATAATTTAATAAAATGCTTTTTGTTAATCTTATTGGTTTAACTTTGTGATTTTGTGAGTGTTCCTGAGTTTTCTTTCGTCATGAAAGTTTTAGTTTTGTGAATTAATTTTATTTTATGAAATGTTGTTTACTTTTCGTTTATCTGTTCCAAGCAAAAAGGAAACTCTATTTCCACAACAACCTCTCTCTGGTGATGCACATGACTTAAGGCCAACATAATTAAATTACATAAGTAGGCAAGAGACGGCCTAACATGCTTGCTTGCAAATCAAAAACGAAAGAATTTAATTTAGAATTAAAATAATAAAGCCCAAAAGATAGAAAACCAGAATACAGGTATTACCAAATGAGAAAGGGCTTGATAATTTACTAAGGTACGCAATACCGACCCGACATGCAGACATCAAGGCCACGAGGAAAAACGAAAAGTAAACAACATTTAATAAAATAAAATTAATTCACAAAACTAAAACTTTCATGACGAAAGAAAACTCAGGAACACTCACAAAATCACAAAGTTAAACCAATAAGATTAACAAAAAGCATACTGATCTATCAGCACAACACGTTTGAGTGTCCCGCTCGACGCCTAGAGAACTACACTCCACAGACCAGAATGCACTCGGGCAAAACAAGAAACAAACATGGCCACCAAATAGACGACCGCATGTCCGGTCGAATTACGGCAAACAATTACCTTTTTAAATTTAAACGACACCAGAGAGAACAGAAAGGGAGGAAGGAATTACGCCTTAACACTATTGACACGAGGCAATTTAGGCTGCAACGGATCGTAAATCAAATTAATAATAGAGCAAACCCTAAGATTACCAAAAGAAAATACACTAAATAAAAAAATATTTTTTTCCAGGTACGATAACTAGGTACGTGTCACCGGAAGGCACAGAAAAAGGAAATATTTACATATCAGGTAACATTAACAAACAGAAATATTAGGCCTGGAACACGAAATAAAATACAGAATAAAAACATAAATATATGGCCAATAACGGAGCTCCCATAACAATATATATATATTAAATAATAACGCACCTTAAAATCCTTCCTAAATGGTGACACAAGGAAACAAAAAACTAACACATTTTAAATAATGTAAAAGATATGAACTGCCTCAATATGGCTGCGTTAGCACACACATCCCGCTTCGATCACCCACGAGGCTTTTCTTCTTGTAGCCAGTAAAATAAACAGATCACACGTCATCTTCAAGGCAAGTTATGAAATTATAGCCTAGGAGCACAGGCATTTCCTTTTTTTTAAATATATCCATATTTCGTAGAGGCTAGGGGCCAAGCCCCCAGCAGCGGCGACACTTTCACGACCAACTTGCTTGTTGCTTTCTTGACGACAGACTTTGAAGATGCCAAGATGGCGGAGACTCCAAAGTCAAAGGCCGCAGTGCATTAATGTTAATTGTAATTGTCCAATCACAGATTGACACATCAAGTAACAATGTGCAGATTATATAATTATTTTGGCGGCATGATGTATATATAGTCTTTGGTCAATGACGTAGAATACAATATCCTTCAAATATGTTTCGATTAGTCGAGATCAGAAGACACCACTCACACACTCTAGCGGTCGAAGATACAACTCCGGATAGGGGAGCCGATGGATGCTGCCACCTCGAGTTCATAAGCGAAACCAAACCATCAAGGCGGGCGCTTTAAAGGTCGGGATACATATATGTAGGGGTTATGCATATTTAATAACGTTGGGACGGTCTTTGCACGTAACAATTATCATCACTCTGTTCACGTAATTGAGTAGTTATGTTATTTAATTGTTTATCATTATGCTCTCGCAACTCGTGTAATTGTTTATCATTCTGTTCACGCAACTCGTGTAATTGTTTATCGCTATCCAATTTCTGGATTTGCAATTGCACCGTAATGTTACTGTTCACGTCCTGTAATTGTTTATCACTATGTTCACGCAACTCGTGTAATTGTTTATCACTATGTTCACGCAACTCGTGTGATTGTTTATCGCTATGTTCACTCTGTTCACGTAATTGAGTAGTTATGATATTTAACTCTTCCTCCGTCTTTGCAGACATTTGCAAAGACATCTGCTCCATCAACACGTTAATCTCCTCGATGCTAGCCATCGCAAAACACACAAATATACTCTGAGAAAATAGGGACATGCACTGGGATTTCAGTCGTACACACACACATGTCATGATATTCAAATATTACATTGATTCTAATTTAAAGAAATTTTCAGTAATCAAACTCTTACTGAATGATGACTCTTATTTCCAAACAACAAATAACTCCCTTGTGATCTGCTTTTACATTCCTAACTAACAGAATTTACGAAAAACACTTTAATTAACCGAAGTTAATTAAATGTTAAGTAAGGCAACACCTTCCTGCTTTTGACTGAGTTCACTAAATATGCAAATTTTCCTAATTTTAAACTGGGCGCCAGAACAAGTTATCATCAAACACATATCAACTTCTAACCTTGTTCAACATTTCTAACTTTAAGAACTCAGTGATTTTACTGATACACATGGCGGTATAACATTGCCTCAATTTACTGAATTTACTTTTGTCCTGCTAACCTGGCATCATTTCTCAGCGAAATAAGTAAGAGGCCAACAAAACAACAACAACAAACCCCACTTGGGCAGCCATTTTTGATATATGAACCCTTGCAAAGAAGCATATGAGACTCAATTTCGGGGGTGTAACAGTCCATTTCGTAAAGTTGTTGCTAAGCGCTTCTTATAACATGCAGGGTAACATACAACAAAATAACATGCAGGAAAAAGTGAATACCAGGATTAAAACATATGAATTTAATAAACAGATCAACAAATTTACACTATTTACAGCGAAAACACAAGGACTCCCAAATGACACCCTCTTGAATTAATAAAATTGACAAACTAGGCCTGATCTCAGGAGAGATCGTAAACATCTGGACCAAATGTCCGAAATTACTGCAATGACATGTGCGTGTGCGGCTTCTCTGCATGCGGTACGATGTGTACAATTTAATGCGAGATCCGTCCAGGCGTCCTCTCTTCTGATTCGCTGATTCAATCGGGTATCGGTTGGAAATTCACCTCTGGCACGCCCATAATGACGCCAAATTGTATGCGCGTTCACTCAGAATGTGTCCTTGAACTTGGCTTAACAGGTCGTCCCCAGAAATAACTATCACGCCACCTCTGTTGCAAGCGTTGCGACACAATACCTGCCTTCCGTTGTCCACTTCAACAGGCACTGCCTGGATATAAGTAATAATAATAATAATAATAATAATAATAAATCATGAAGACGTATTGATCGGCAAATCAATAAGGGTTCAGTATAAACATATAGTGAACCAAGTTTCATTGCGCTTGGTTGGTTAAATCGCGAGAAACATATATTTAAATGTCGCGACTTCTTTTGGCCGCCATGTAGGTTTTGTAGTTACCAGGTTTTCAACGGTCACATATGTGAACTTCTAGTAGTTCTCTTTATCACCGTACAAAAGTCCAGGGTGATATCGGTGATAGTTTCGGAGATATTGAATGCTGGTGACATATATCCCACAGCCACCATGTTGGATTGGTGAAGCGTAACAAAATTTAAAGGGCACGGTCGGGGTCGTTCGAAATAGTGCTATGAACTTACCGAGTTTCATTGAAATCGCTCCAGCCGTTGAGATTGCATTAGAGGGGACGGACACACGAATCTCACACGCACGCACAGACAGACACAGGGACAAAAGGTGATCTCATAAGCCTATTTTTAGCCTACTTTTCACATTTTGCAAAAATGAGGAAAAAGTTGACTTATGAGATCGATCCGGGCAAATGTGTGTCTGTCTGTCCTTCTGTCTGTCTGTCTGTCTGTCTGGCTATGTGTTTCCCCCTATCAACTCCCAAACGGCGACAGCAATCGAAACAAAATTTGGTAGGAGTAAAGACCAATGCTGTATTTGAAAATGATGTCAGTGCTACCAACTGCTGAAAAATCGCAATTGTAATTTGAGCTCCATGTTGGATATCATGGAAGGTATGAATGGAGCTATTTCAAAATTGGCACACGTATAGATAATAATATTTCAGTTTAATTTCCAGGAGGCCTTACATGGCAGTGTTGCTAAAATGATTCTAAGCCTACTGATAAGTCCAATTTTTAAATGCATATAACTTCTACACTATCAATTGGAATTCAACCAAATTTCGTGTGTGCTATGTGTACATAAACAGATATAACTGAGTTCATTCTTATGAGCCACCAGGGCTGCCAACTCTTAATAAATGCTCTCAATTTCTTTTATCCAAATACCAATATATCAGAAAGTATGCAAGCCGACAGCTTTAAACTATGCACATTCTAGATTAATTTGGAGTAATTAATATACGTCAGTACTGCCAACTTGATTCTAAGCCTGCTGATAGGTCCAATTTTAAAATGCATGTAACTTCTATACTAACTAATGGATTTCATTCAAAATTGGCACAAGAATAGATCAGATTATTTCAGATAATTTCTGAGCAATGCATGCATGACATTGTTGCCAACATGATATTACGTGCGCTGTTAGATCCAATGTTTAACTTCATGTAACGTCCATCCTATCCATTGGACTTCAATCAAAGTTTGTATTCTGGACCCTAAGAGATTGAACTTAGAATATATACAGTTACCAGGGCTGCCAACTGTAGTGCTCGGTTACATTATGCCAGGTATACAGTATTTTAAAATAATTAGAAATTTCGATATTACCAACTTAATTTCGTCATTATTCTAGATAGATCCATATAGATTAATCATTGGCATGAATCTTGAATCTTAAGAAAAATAGGCTCTTTATTTCGTCATGGAACTTCTTGTTTCATAAATGAAAATAGGCAAAAAACATGTGCTGGTGAGTGAGAAATCTGTCTGATATGTAATGTTCTTGTGGTGTCTATCTCACACTTGAGCTGGTACAGCAGCCAAGAACCCGAAATTAGTTGCTATCCAGTGTCACTAGCTGTTGGCATTCATCTCTCGACGTAAGTATTCCTCACAAAAAATATGTGGAGATTATTTAGAATTTATCAAAGAAAGTGTAGGGAGTTTTACTATGTGCCTGGTGATCCATCAATTTTTGGATAATGATTAAAGGCAGTTTCAAATTAGATGCAAATTAATTATGAATTGAAGAAGATAGATGAAAAACCGCACAAGTCCACTTTTGAACATAAATGAGTTGAGAGCGGAATATAGTTCTTTTGACAGCTACGCATCATGTACAGTGCTAAACAACAATAGTTTCCATGAGGAAGTCGTTATTATTGTAGGAAGGAAATTAAGGCAGTTGCAAAACAACACCTCTGAGAGTGCCAAGAACAAGAGACATATTGAAGTATATAGACAGTATCCCCAGTGAGTTTAAGTTATCGTACCAAGGAGCTGGTAAAGAAGTACGATAGCCTTACTAGTGATTATACAGAAAATGGCAGTGAACTTGGGGACACTGACAGTGATTAGAAGTTCATAAATACCAACATATGTTAATGTTAATGTATTTTGCTCAGAATCTATGTTTTGTTATTTCAAAAGGTCCATTATATGTCTTAATAAATATAGAGAGATGCAAAATTACTTATGTCGAAGTACTTTACACATTGTTTTAGAAGAAGTCATTAGACATACAAAACCAATACCCTCACACAACCTTTATGGGAGTCATTTCTAGCACAGGCAATAATAAATGGCAAGTATGTATACATTAAATAATGAAATATCTAACAACAACAACAACAAAAAAAACAACGATTTTATCAAAACTGTGTTCGGTGGACGAGTGCTGTTTTGCTTCAAGTAAATTTTGTAAACAAAGAGTGAGCTAAGATAAATCATGTTCACAGCAGCAGCACAGAAACATGGTGTATGCTCAAACTTCAATGGACCCTCTTAACAAAAAGAAGTGTATTTTCTTTTCAGACACGATAGCTGTTCCAGCTAAGTAACATGCTTAAAAAGGAAGTAGATTATCAAAAGTGTATGAAAGCAAAACGTAGGAATTGTGTATGGGTGAAGATGCGGACGGAACGAATGATAACGGAGGACAATTTTAGGTGTAAGTATAGCCTTCCGTGAATTATGCGTTTGCTATACTAGGAGCCATCTGAATGTCGTAGTTGGGTGGCTTTTGTGGCGTAGTTGGTAGCATGTTGAGATTCTATGCCCAAAGTCACGGGTTCAAACTCGGCCGAAGTCGTCGAATTTTTTTAAGAGCGTTAAAAATCTCTCAGTATGTCTTCCTTCAGAGGGGAATAAAGCTGGCGGCCCCTTGTCATAGATTTATGGCATGTAAGAGAACCTTACACTAACTACACTTGTCTGAAGTTAGCATTTGTAGGTTAGATTTCATAACGCTATATTAGTTCCAACGTTCGCCGACATGTGTTGATTGCGATGACATCTAGAAGCCAAGTTCACAGCTTGATGTCGTGGATGGTAGCATTTGGTAGTAAAATTAGGAACTACTACTAGAAATTGATCGTCGGCAGTTCTTACCTGAATTACAGATAACACACACTAATATAGCCATCACAATTAACACCGGTTTTCTGACAAATTCTACACACGCCCAAAGTGCACGGGGCTATATGACCGAGCTGTTGCAGCCCCTAAACCAGGGTCATCCAGTCATTGCGCTCTGAGAGCGCGTCCGCACTCGAGGAGCACTGGGCAGTCAGACCAGCGCTCCTTCCCCTACCACCACTACACTGTGGCAGGGGAGGAGACCTGAAACAGACGGACGATGTTCCGACCGCGCTAATAAGATACGTAGGCCTAAGTACAGTCGTGCGGTCGACGGCTTCTATGGGATTGTTGACATCATATATTGATAGGGCTGTTTTGCCATAAAAATATACCTCACATAGGCCTACAGGGTGAGATTTTTTCTAATTTCTCAACTAGCTCCATAGGACGAACACATGCCGCCGCATCCATTAGGCACTCCTTGATTAAATTCCCTTCCGCGAAGGGTTTCCCATCTTTGGCAATTCGCATCGAACATTTGTAGCTTGCTCGTAAATTAGGTATACCAACCTCACTCTCCTCCATTTCCTGTTGGATAGAAATACAGCAAGGACAATTTTAGTGTTCTTCAGTTAATTAAGTCATTTGTTTGTTTGTAAACAAGCATTTTAAAATTAAAACGATAATACTTACAGAAAAAGGCTGCTTGAAATTTTCTTTCAATTCATCCAACTTCGATTGGCGACTGGCGTCTGTCAAATCACTGTAATCATCCCTGTGGTTGGCGCTGCAGTGCCGTTCCAAATTGTGTTTCTTTAATCACATTAAATCTCGGTGACACACTTAACATTTGGCATGCCCTTTATATGCTGTACAGAAAAATAAAATTTCCCATTGTGCTTTAAGGGCTGCTGCTTCGCCACTCCTTTTTTAAAATATGATGTTCAGTCATGACCACTGCGAAACTGACTTACTTACACGCTGTCAACAAAGCGCTTTGGACTAGACAGCGACTAGACGCACTCAGCCAGCCAAGCTCCTCCCTCCCCTAACGAAACTACCATCCACCAAAGTGCTCGGAGCACTGATTTAGAGCGCGGCTGGAGCACTAGGGCTCGGGGAGCGCAATTTGGTTGGCCCTGCCCTAATCTAAGGAACCAACCAACCAGTGATGCAGTTGGTTTAATCACCCTTAAAGTTTCCCCAAAGTTATCAAAATTAAAGTTTGACGTATTCGAAAGCTTCGAGAAGACGCATATAATATTTGAACGGGTCTGTGAAGAGACAGAAATTAACGGCACGTGTAGTGTTGACTCATGTGCATGTGTAAAATAAGGCAACATAAACTTGTGCGCCACATCTTGCGTATTTCAACTCGAACATATTACCACTATCTTGCACATACCAGCATCGAGATACCGTTCATTGTACGGTCTGCTGCTACTTGACGACCTATTAACAGAACGCAACACAAAAACAGGAATAATAAAACACATCGAAGAAATTTTGAAAACAAATCAGTAGGTCGGGGTCAGGTTCTAAATGTCCCCTGACGAGAGTAGGACATCACTCTAATGAGTTATTCTATGCAGTACAAACATAAACCTCCATGTTATGATGATTTGGGTGTAAAGTAGGTACATTTACTGCACTTACCTACTTACTGTGGAGAAGGTCTCAATTAGTAGCGTTCACTTCCACTGAGGTATAACACACATCTCTTCAAAAACTGAAAATTAATGCGTGTTTGAAGATGTAAACAGATCTGGATCCATTTTGGTAACTTATTCGTTGACTGTCAGGAATCAAATTCTCGCCTGACGTACCCACGGGTCCATGACCCATTGCGTCTGGTTGGTATTTTAGATTGGTTAAAAATGAGAAATCCGTGGCGTTTGATTTACTGGTACGTAAAATATCCCCTATAGTAACAAAACTCATTTATTTTTTATTACTAACACTATAATTATTTTATGTACGACCCTCACTATTATGTGTCAGAAAACTGTATCATAATGATGGTCATTATAACACTGTTTTTCATTACGATACAGTTTCTCCAGCCAATCAGAGCTCGTTCATTGATCAATTAGGTAACTATACCTTCGCGCATGCGCTCAAAATCCAACATGTCGGACATAAACACAACATCGAACTATAATAAATTATTGACATGGAATACGCACCGTCCATATGTTCGCATAAATAAACTGGCGGATATGAGACAAGAAATAGCACTGTACCTTAATATCACCAACTTTATTTCTACACAGCGCATAGCCTGCAATCGACTCCGATGCCAATATTACTGAGGGACGGCAGATGTAAACATATGGCCTGCATAATATGGCATTGCAAGCACACAGAGCGCATGCGTCGGTCGGTCAGAGATCTTGAAAGACAGAGATATCATACCCAGCGCTCGCTCTCCGATCACAAAATTCAAGTGGCTGACTCTCAACAGATATTTATGAATATTTATGTTAAAACATATAATAAAGTTATAATTATCGTTGAACATAAACAGTCGTATGCAACTCCTCTATAATGGTAATTAAGACACTCGTATGGAAATTATAAAACTCGCCTACGCTCGTTTTATAAACATACTCGTGTCTTAATTATTGCCATTATAGACTCGTTGCATAATGTACTATTTGTAATCGCTTTTCCTCTCAAAACGATTTCACCCACGGACCCTGTGAGGAATCATTCCTCTACCATCGCAAGGACGGTGTCTGGAAGCCGAACATACTTTGACAGAAAATACAACAGGGGATGGTCCCTAACTTACGGCCATGGCTGACTCCTTCCCGATCCTCTCCCCAATTTAGGCCACAAGTACACCCACTAGTACAGCTATCACAATAACACAAGTTATCACAAAATTCCTCACATAGGCTACCCATAAATACATGTGGCTATATGACCACGATATCGCAGCCCCTAAATTAGGCAACGACAAAGTTTGCTGGCCCTAAATTACTTTCACTTATTAAGCAGATGACGCGATCAGCAGCCACCAAGTCATCGGCTGATATAATAAGCATTAGTGTATTATACAGACTAAGGATTCTACTTAGTTCTGCAATATCCACACAATTAAAATGTGTGCCACGGTGTCTGGGAGCTGAACACACTTGAACAGAAAATACAACTGGGGATGGTTCCTAACTTATGACCACGGCTAAATCCTTCCCAATTCTGTATCTGCAGGTACAACGAAAAGAAGTAGTTTCGTGAAGAAATAAATAGTCTATTTTCATATATCCTACTTGTATTTATAGCCTCTATCAACATACAAATTTTTAGTTTGATTGTTGTAATAGATTCCTAGATATTCAGAACCGTCTAAATATTTCGGATGGTCACCATGTTGAATTGTATATATAGGTCTTAGAGTTAGTTATGTACTATTAAATGAAGATTATTGTGTAGGTGTAGTATTCAAACTTAAATCGCATGATTAGGACATAACAAATAAAAATAGATTTTAAAATTTCGCACAGCCGCCATCTTGTGGTTATGAAAATAATTTAAATGAATTAGATGCCAGTGGATTAAAATTTATGTAGGCATACACCGTACCTAGTTTCACTGCGCTCGATTGGTTACATCGCGAGAAACGTCCATTTGAATATTTAAATTTCGCGTCGCCCCCATGCAGGGTTTGTGCTCACCAGGTTATTGAATACCCCATAGGTGAACTTATGTTTATAGCCTCTATCAACATACAAAATTTCAGTTTAATTTCTGTCATAGATTAAGAGATATTGAGAACCGTCTAAATATTTCGGATGGTCGCCATTTTTCTTTTGCCATATAGTTATGTACTATTAGAAGAGGATTATTCTGTAGATTCGTTATTCAAACGTTGACTTCAGTCGCATGAAATAAAAACTTAATTTCGAAATTTCGCACAGCCACCATCTTGAGGTTATGTAAACAATTGAACTAAATTAGATGTCAGTACATTGCAATTTGTCTAGTCATTTGCTGTACCAACTTTCACTGCGTTCGGGTGATTCAACTTTGTTTGGCCTCCATGTTCGTTTTATGAAGGTCGAATAGGTGACCATCTAGTAGTGCCCTTTATCACCACACAAAACATCAGGGTAATATGAGTAATAGTTTGGAGATAAAGAATGCCAGTGAAATATTTCGTACAGCCGCCATAATAGATTGGTGAGACTTAAAAAATTGTAAGGGTACGGTCGGGGTCGGTCAAAATACCTTACAGAGTTTGATTGAAATCGCTCCCGCCGTTTAGAAGCTATTAGAGGGACACACACGCACACACGGACAAAAGGTGATCTCATAAGCCTATTTTTTTCATAAATGAAAATAGGCTAATGACGAGAGCTATATACAGATGTATTCTGGATTTAACATATAATATTCCTATCTGATCAGTAAATATTCGAAAATGTCAAACGGCATACTTAAAAATAAAAGAAATTATTATAGAATTGCAATCAAGTGAAGTGGTCCCAATGAGAAAAGTAAGCTGAACTCCTACAGATCTTAAAGTTTCCCGAGCCCAGTCTATTACAGAGGTTCGGTGGAAGGTGATCACTCGCAACTTCTATAATGATACGGAAGTAATATTCTTTGATTCTTATCTACTGTCTCTTTCTCTTTGGAGCTCATAAAGACGATCGCAATTAACTGCTCACTCAACTACACTGTGAACAGCGAGCTCAGTAAATTAGATTAGCAGCCGTTTGCGCTACTCTTTCCGCTCTACCCACAGCTATGAAGAGCAGTGACTTGGCAACTGATTGTTATTGCTGTTGTTGTTGTACTTGGCTCTGTGTTTAGAATTTGTATGATAACCTGTGTGAATTTTTAATTCAGATGAAGATTGGAAAGGAGGTGGCAATGAAACGAAGTTAGGAAACATGCCGGCATTTGTCTGGAGTAGAAGTGGGAAACTACAAAAAACCGACTCCAAGATGGCTGAGATGGGAATCAAACCCTCCTCTTTTCATTTAAGCCTCTCACGAGGCTGAATTTACCACGTTCCAGCCCTCAGACCAGAAATAAAACTTATTAGCTGAGCTGGGAATCAAACCCGGACCTCTGGAACGATAATGCTAGATGCTACACCACGTGGTGATCACCATGGAAACTGGGTGACTCTATTTCGTGAATGCTAATTTGAAAATTCAGCGTTTCTCTCCTTGTTATCCATTTGAGATGGTATTTTGAGACTTTACATGTATTTTTAGCGATCAATAGATTATACTTACTCAGCCTCTTAGGCAGAACTGAGACGAGGTGGGTTCGATTCCTATCTCAGCCATCATGGAATTGGTTTTCCGTGGTTTCCCACTTCTAATCCAGGTGAATGCCGGAAATGTTACTTAACTCCACGGCCGCTTCCTACCCAAATCCTACCTCAATTACAAATACACACACTAGTACAGACACCGCAATTACACAGGTTATCAGACAAATTGAGCGCGCGCGCGCGCGCGCACACACACACACACCTAAGTACACGGGACACATGACCACGATGTCGGAGAGCTCCTTAAAAATCAACAAGATTATACTTAACCTTGAAAGTATCAGACTGGTATATGGGTAGGCTTTTAGATGTATTTTCTTATTGGTAGAGAACGGGTTCTTCCGAGAGAAAGAAAAATATAAGCAATTCTGTTCACTAGGGCTTGAAAATGTGAACGCTGTCGGTATTGGAACCCGAATCTGCTGCTGTCTACCCAGCTGTGTTAAGCTGCATACACCAATGTGACTACACTCCATCTGCGGAAACTTTTCAGGTCTTAGATAAAGAGACGCTGTCGCTACGTTTTCAAGCATTGCGATATGACCGCTCCAAGGAGAGTGATGTTCTAAAGCTATTTCAGGTAATTGTTTTCATAATTTTCAATAATTTTCTCAGTTTACAGATTGAGTATTATTATATTACATACATACATTTTTTTTGAGACTGCTTTGCCTTTCAGCATCCACTCTAATCTGCAAGCCTCTGTTTGCAAGCAAGTCACCTCCATGATCCCCTATTAGCAGTTAGCACTGCGGCCTCCTCTGCTTCTACACTTTGAAATCGTTCAACACTGAATCTAACCATCGCCTCCTAGGTCTATCTCTGCTTCTCTTAACTTCTTACGCAATCTTTCCAACCCAATTCTCTTCACATGACCCCACCATCTGATTCTGCTCATACGAACAGATTCATCTAGCGCAGGCTGTTCCAGCCGAGCAACTCGCCCGTGAGCAGCGGAGTACTCGCCGCCTTACGTGAGTAAACCTGCAACATGCAATACAGCTCTGATTTGGGGGGGGGGGGGCTGCCATCACTTCGTGGTGGATACATCATGACTGGCAGGAAGCGCATGTTCTTGTGCTATGACCATCGCCCAGTTACGTATAGGCTCTCACCCCCAGTCCCTCTCCAACCGTGCTCCGAGCATCACTGCTGAGTACTCGCGTGTGCGCGTACTCAAACTCATGGATTTGGATCAGCCTGATTTAGCGTGTTCATTTCCGACGTGCCGGCTCTGTGGCTAAATGGTTAGCGCGCTAAGGTTTGGCCCAAAGTGCCCCGGGTTCGATTCCCGGCCGAGCCATCAGGGATTTTAGTCTCCTGAGGTTAATTCCCGTGGCTTGGGGACTGGGTGTACGTGCCTTCTTCATCTTAACTCCATCCTCATTACGACCCGCAGGTCGCCCACGGGCGTCAACTAGAAAGACCTGCACTAGGCCTCTCCGGAGGCCACACGATCATTATTATTTCCGACGTAGCCTTTATCTATTCGCTGGCAGTAGTTCCCGGCTTCGCCCGGTGGATTTATTTGTTTTATGGATGATAATGAATACTACTACAGAACTGGCACATGATATTTAAACTAACAGAAAAAATAGATATAATTATCCCTATATCCCTATATATATTATAATTGTGAAAATATGTGTGTCCGGGTGTGTGTGTGTGTGTGTGTGTGTGTGTTAGTTTGTTACCTCTTGACACTAAAACGGCTGGACGGATTTGGATGAAATTTGAAATGGAGACAGCTTATACCATGGGATAACATATAGGCTGCCTTTTGTCCGGAAATAAATCATTGTTCCCGTGGAATGGGCAACATAACTGAAAAGGTACCAAAAATACTCAACCAGGACAAAATATCGATGTTGTCGCATAAAGACCGGACAAAGCTCATTTTACTCCCCTCGATGCAAGAAACAATACTCGGTATGTCCCTACGGGACACCGAAAACTACATTTTAAGGCTCTAAAACCAACAGTTTCAAAGATATTCGCAGAAAACTATCTTCGCTCTGATTGATGAACTAATCGCAAGTCCGTTTCCATGGCAACACTACCTCAAGGTATGACATCCGATTTTCTATATATCCCTCTAGGAGGCAATGCCAATTCATTTATTATCTTTTTTAAGATATATATAAACACAATAATAACAGTGTAGCGCGCCTGCCTCCCGTCCGGAGGCCCCGGGTTCGATTCCCGGCTCCGTCAGAGATTTTAGACACTGACGTGAGGGCTGCAACGGGCTGAACTCAGATTCGTGAGGACAATTGTGTAGCTGTGAGGCAGCGCGCCGGTCACGAAGAACAATATTAACGGCAGAGGGGACACTATGCACTGACCACGCGTCACCACAATATCTGCAGGCCAAATGGCCGATTTTCTATATATCCCTCTAGGAGGCAATGCCAATTCATTTATTATCTTTTTCAAGATATATATAAACACAATAAGAACAGTGTAGCGCGCCTGCCTCCCGTCCGGAGGCCCCGGGTTCGATTCCCGGCTCCGTCAGATATTTTATACACTGACGTGAGGGCTGCAACGGGCTGAACTCAGATTCGTGAGGACAATTGAGTAGCTGTGAGGCAGCGTGCCGGTCACGAAGAACAAGATTAACGGCTGAGGGGACACTATGCACTGACCACGCGTCACCACAATATCTGCAGGCCAAATGGCTGGGAAGCGGTCGCATGATAGGCCTAGGCCCTTCATGGGCTGTAGTGCCAGGGGTAAAAAATCTTAGGGGAAGCGCCTTCTAATACCACCTTTAATTTTTAAACACTACAGTAGCGGCTATTAAATAAAGGTAGCGATATAGCTACGTTCAATTTCATAAACACTGGGCTCACAAATCCCGTATAGTTAAGTACAAATATCGGTCTGGTCATCATTTCAATAGCAACGAAGCTCTTAGGCGGCTATTGCCGTTTCCTTAACACTTAAGGCATCCCGCCGTCATATACCTCAATGTGCACTTACCAAATTGTGAACCAGTCTATTTTACTGAAAAGAATTTCTACTAGCGAGTATCCACTCCGGCAAAAACCAATCTCACTACATTTTCCAAAATTTACACAAGACATGATTTTTAAAGCACTCTTCTGTATGTTGAGGTACAGAGACATACCACATGGAAAGATACAATAAAATGTTGGCAAATCTGAGTTCAAGGAACTGCTGTCCAGAATAGGCTTTCGGTACAGGTTATTCGGCCCATGTTCGTAACATGGAATGTTTTCCTATGACAATGCATCTACACCATGTGCGAGGGCAACGCATTTCAAAGATCTCTAAAAACACAATAATCAGGAAATTGGAGAACAATTTAAAGTCGGAGTGAAGATTCAAGGAGAAATAATTTCATCTCTGAGATTTGCTGATGACATAGTCATCTTGGCCAATACGCCAGAAGCTCAATGTGCACTTACCAAATTGTGAACCAGTCTATTTTACTGAAAAGAATTTCTACTAGCGAGTATCCACTCCGGCAAAAACCACTCTCACTACATTTTCCAAAATTTACACAAGACATGATTTTTAAAGCACTCTTCTGTATGTTGAGGTACAGAGACATACCACATGGAAAGATACAATAAAATGTTGGCAAATCTGAGTTCAAGGAACTGCTGTCCAGAATAGGCTTTCGGTACAGGTTATTCGGCCCATGTTCGTAACATGGAATGTTTTCCTTTGACAATGCATCTACACCATGTGCGAGGGCAACGCATTTCAAAGATCTCTAAAAACACAATAATCAGGAAATTGGAGAACAATTTAAAGTCGGAGTGAACATTCAAGGAGAAATAATTTCATTTCTGAGATTTGCTGATGACATCGTCATCTTGGCCAATACGCCAGAGGATTTGAACGAGATTTTGAATGGTATGGACTCCGTCTTGACGAATGAATTCATGATGAAAATCAATAAATGTAAAACAAAATTATTGGAATGCAGCCGAAATAAATCAGAAACCTCTATGGACATCAAATTGGCAGGTGAAACGCTACGGGAAGTAGGAGACTTCTGTTACCGGTACTTAGGAAGCAAAATAACCAGTAATGGACAAAGCAAAGAGGATATAAAAAGCAGGTTGGCTCAGGCAAGGTAAGCATTTCTACACAAAAAGGAATCTCTTGACATCGAATATACATTTAGGTATTAGGATGTCATTTTTGAAAGCTTTTGAGTCACTATAAGGAAGTGAAACTTGGACTAATGGTGCTGCAGTAAAGAGGAGAATTGAAGCGTTTGAAATGTGGTGTTACGGGAGAATGATGAAGATCAGATGGTTAGATAGGGTATCAAATGAAGAGCTATTAAGACGAGTGGGAGAGGAGAGATGTTTCTGGCGACTGCTAATGAAGAGAAGAGATAGGTTGGTACGACACATATTAAGACACCCAGGAATAGCAAGCTTAGTTATGGATGGGAGGGTCAAGGACAAGAACTGTAGGGGTAGACCAGGGTTATACAGATTGCCTCGGATGTAGGGTGTGGTAGCTATGTAGTGATGAAACGATTAGCTCAGGAGAGCGAGGCATGGAGGGCTGCATCAAACCAGTCCAAAAACTTAAGACTCAAACAACAACAATCGGGAATTTTAATTACTTAGAGAGGCATGTGAGGCAAAAGGGTTGTTGGAGAATTTCAATCCCTGGGATGCAACACTGGAAGTGACTGCATAATGTACATCAGCGACCAAGGTGAGAGATATTTTACTATAGGTCTATTAATAGCGACATGTTGACGTTCAAATCATCAATAAGTGTGGCAAAATTATACCCAGAATAGCTTAAGGAAAAATACTTTTAATTCCCCATATTCAGATAGATTTGCCATTCCAGGTGTACGTTTAGACAAAACCATTATTTCCCATGGACAACTGTATGTGGCGTGCTGGCGAGTATCCGGACAACAAAATCGTTATGTCTCAGCAGAAGATGGCAAAACCAAAACTAAAATTTTCAAATGTGTTCACAACTCTATAAAATTCCCACTTTGCTGCTCATATCTATATACTGTATGTATCAGAATTCTCAGAATTTGAATCTACCCACCTGTAGCCGCGATTGCTGTAATAGAATAAACCAACTATCAGCAATAATGCATCGTCCCCATTGTCTTGATCGCGAGCGAAGCCGCGGGTACCTGCTAGTATATATATATACAAGCTGACCCGGCAGGCGTTGTCCTGCCAATCAAAGGAAGTTTTGTAACTTTGGTTCTTGAAGTGCTTTTGGATACACAATATTTTTTCAATTTCAGTTAACTGCCTCTAAACTATCATGAATTGAATTAACTAATTTAGAAACATTCGTTGGAGCGTGCACAGCAACTCTCCAAAGTTT
This sequence comes from Meconema thalassinum, assembly GCA_946902985.2. Classification (NCBI taxonomy): domain Eukaryota; kingdom Metazoa; phylum Arthropoda; class Insecta; order Orthoptera; family Tettigoniidae; genus Meconema; species Meconema thalassinum. Next base: position 1,408,949,430 of record OX336388.2, read on the forward strand.
CATCGCAAACGGATAAATGGCATTTAAGGCATACGGGATTTGGTTTAAATGATTCGTGCGCTGTCACACATTTGTTGAATCTACTCGTGCTCTACCAACTGTGAAATGGATTTACTAAGTTAGAAAGCTTCACGTAAGTGTACACAACAACTCATCAAAGTTTCATCGCTATCGATGAATAGTATATGAACGCATACAGGATTTTGTTGGAACGCTTCGCGCGTCGTCACTCATTTGTCACATCTACTCGTGCGCTACCAATATTGTAAAATGGATTTACCAAGTTGAACACCTTCCCTGGCGTGTACACAACAACTCATCAGAGTTTCATCGGAAACGGATGAATGACATATGAACGCATAAGTGATTTTCTTTAGACGATTCGCGTGCCGTCACTCATTTGTTGAATCTACTCATGCGCTACCTATTGTAAAATAGATTTACTAAGCCTGAAACCATCTCTGGCGTGTACTCAATGATTCACCAAGGTTTGATCGCAACCGGATGAATGATATATGACCACATACGGGACATTGTGGAAACGATACGCGCGGCGTCGCTCATTTGTTGAATCTACTCGTGCGCTACTTATTAAAAACTGGATTTAGTAAGTCAGAAACATTTCCTGGAGTGTACACAACAATTCACCAATGTTTCATCGCAATGGAATAAATGGTATATGGACGCATACGGTACATTGTTGAAATTATTCGCGTGCCGTCACACATTTGTTGAATCTACTTGTGCGTTACCAATTGTAAAAAAGTCCTCTCGGCACGCCGGAAGGCGGAGGTAGATTTCACCGGACAAACTTGGAGATAGGCGAAAATAGGCAGAATATGCAGGTTTTCGTAGAAGGATCAGACCTCATTTATCGCGTGAAAGTATTTTATAATTGGAGATTAATTAACTTTGTTTTTCTTCATTTTAAACATATTTTTAACATTTTATTGTCTTACGGGGACGGTAACCTTCTTGTCATTTGGAGTCCATTTTTAGCCTATTTTCAATTTTGAAAAAATAGGCTTATGAGATCACCTTTTGTCCATGTGTGTGTGCGTGTGTGTGTGTGTGTGTGAGGTGTGTGTGTGTGTGTCCCCCTAATAAAATCTAAATGGCTGGAGCGATTTCAGTGAAACTCGGTAAGTTCATAGCACTATTCCCGGCGACGTCGACCGTGCCCATCGAATTTTGTTACGTCTCACCAATCCAACATGGCGGCTGTGCGAAATATTTCACTAGCATTCAGTATCTCCGAAACTATAACGGATATCACCCTGAAATTGTGTACGGTGATAAAGGGTACTACTAGAAGATCACCTATGAAACTTTCAAAAACCTGGTTACTACATAACCAACATGGCGGCCAAGCGAAGTGAAGACATTTACATAGACTTTTCTCGCGATTTAACTATCCAAACGTAATGAAACTTGGTACAGCAAATATTTATACACATTGCAATGCACTGGAGTCTAATTTAGTTCAATTGTTTACATAACCTCAAAATGGCGGCTGTGCGAAATATTTCACTGACATTCTATATCCCCGAAACTATTATAGATATCACCCTGCAATTTTGTACAGTGATAAAGGGTACTGATACAAGTTTACCTATGTATAATTCATAAACCTGTAAAGTACAAAACGCACATGGTGACCAAGCGAATTTGAAATATTTTAATAGACTTTTCTCGTGAGTTAACTCTCTGAGCGCAGTGAAATGTGGTACAGTAAATGATTTTGCAGATTGTAATGTACTGCCATCTAATTTAATTCAATTTTTAACATAACCTCAAGATGGCGGCTGTGCGAAATTTTAAAATTAAGTTTTTATTTCTTGTGTCGTAATCATGCGATCGAAGTGAAAGTTTGAATAATGAACCTAGGCAATAAGTGACCTTGAATGGTACATAACTCTATGGCCTATACATATAACAATCCTAAATAGCAAGCTTCCGTAATATTTAGACGGTCCTCAATATATATGAATCTTTTACAGCAACCAAACTGAAATTTTTATGTTCATAGAGACTATGAACATATGTTCACCTATAGGACTTTCAGTAACCTGGTGAGCACGAATCCAACATGGCGGCGACGCGAAGTATAAATATTTAAATGGACGTTTCTCGCGAATTAACTATCCGAGTGCCGTGAAACGTTGCACGTTTTAAATGCTTACACAAATGTTGATCCACTGGCATCTAATTTATTTCAATTGTTTGCATAATCACAAGATGGCTGGTGTGCGTAATTTTAAAATCTCGTTTTTACTTCTTGTGTTCTAATCATGCGATAAGTTTGAATACCACACTTACACAATAATCTTAATATAATAGTACAAAAATTAAAAATCCAACCTGGCGACCATCTGAAATATTTAGGCGGTTCTCAATATCTACGAATCTGTTACAGCAATTAAACTGAAATGTTGTATGTTGATAGAGGCAATTAACATGAGCAGGATATATGAAAATAGGCTGTACAGTTCTTCACGGAACTACTTGTTATACTTGTGGTCACACTGTCCTTATGCAAGGTTTCGACACTGATGTGTAACTATGTAACGGTCTGTTACTTCTTCACGCAAAATTATATCTCCCTCAGTTTAGGGGCTGCGACAACGCGGTCATATAACCCCGTGTACTTTGGGTGAGTGTAGAATCTGTCTGATAAACGGTGTGAATTGTGATAGCTGTATTAGTCTGTAATTCAGGTAAGGAATGCAGACGCTAAATTTCAAGCAGTAGTTCCTAATGTTGCTACCAGATACTAACGTCAACGCCACCCAGCTGTGAACTTGGCTACTAGATGCCACCTCAATCAGCAACTCGCAACGAACGTTGAAACTTCCCCTCCAAAGGAAAGCTTACTGAGGGATTTTTAGCGCTCTTAGAAAATCCGACGACTTTGGCCAGCTTTGAACCCGCGACCTTGGGCATAGAAGTTCAGCATGCTACCAGTTACGTCACCGAAGCCGCTTCACACTTAGTCAGATGTCATGGCAACGTCTGATGGCTCATCCCTCATCAATTTAGTAGTGTTGCCATGTCAACCACTGATAGCTCTTGGCATTTTCTTATAATTCCGAAATCAATTTTCTCATCCCTTGGCGCAATGGTGGCTCATATCAAAAATTCTTTCAGACAAACGTTTTAGGTAATTATTAGGGGAATATTGTCCATTTTGTACGGTTTTGATATTGTGCCTATTAACAGAGATATGATTAATGTTTCCCGAAAAAAACACTTTTTCCCACCCCTTTGGTCAATGGTTGGTGCTATCAAAAAACGTTTCAAACATAAATTTCTGAGCTTTATCCGACACATAGTATGAACTTTGAACGGATTCGATATTTCACATATTAAGAGAGTTATAGCAATATTTCATTTTTCGAAAAAAAAAGTCCCCCATTTTCATCCCCTTCGACCGATTTAGCCCAGTAACGAACTCGTCCGAGATTTTATGGGTATACATATTCGGTAAAAAATTCAAAGTGATTGGTGCAAAATTACGGCAGTTATCGTGTCCACAAGAAACTGATATACATATATACATATATTACATAAATTATATATAAACTTTTGAACTGACGGTGGTTTTGGGGTCTGGGGGATGTGAAACGCGAAGATATGTCGAAATTTTCCGGAAATCGAAACATGGTACCCATTGCAATAGTTAGCTTTCTAATGAAATCTACCTAAAATACTGCCGTCAACGACACCTAGCTGTAAACTTGGCTACTAGATGCCACCTCAATCAGCAACTCGCAACGAACGTTGGAACTTCCCCTCCGAATGAAAGCAAACTCAGGTTTTTTAGCGCTCTTAGTAAATCAGACGACTTCAGCCGGGTTTGAACCCGCGACCTTGGGCATAGAAGTTCAGCATGCTACCAGTTCCGATACCGAAGTCGCTTCCCACTGACATATGAAAACTGAATGTGATCTCGTGCAGTGGCGTTGTCATAGCAACTGCTGATGGTCATCCTTATCAATTAAAAGTAAAGTTGTCATGGCAACCTCTCTTGGCACTTGGCATTTTCTTATAATTTAAGTCATTTAGTTCACCCCGTGGCGTAATGGTGGGTCATATCAAAAATTCTTTCAGACAAAAGTTTTAGGTAATTATTGGAGGAATATTGTCCATTTTGTGCGGTTTTGATATTGTGCCTATTAACAGAGATATGATTAATGTTTCCCGAAAAACCCACTTTTTCCCACCCCTTTGGTCAATGGTTGGTGCTATCAAAAAACTTATTTGACATAAATTTTTGGCACTTATCCGACACATATTATGAACTTTGAAGGGATTCGATATTTCATGTATTAAGAGAGTTATAGCGATATTTCACTTTTTCGAAAAAAGCCCCCCATTTTTACCCCCTTTGACCGATTTTGCCCATTAACGAACTCGACCGAGATTTTATAGGGATACATATTTTGTAAAAAATTAAAAGTGATTGGTGCAAAATTACGGCAGTTATCGTGTCCACAAGAAACTGATATATATATATATATATATATATACATATATACATAAATTATTTATAAACTTTTGAACTGACGGTGGTTTTGGGGTCTGGGGGATGTGAGACGCGAAGATATGTCGAAATTTTCCGGAAGTCGAAACATGGGACCCATTGCAATAGTTAGCTTTCTAAAGAAATCTACCTAAAATGGATTTATTAAGCCAGAAACCTTCCGTAAGGTGTACACAACATCTCACCTAAGTTTCATCGTAATCGGACGAATGGTATTTGAACGCATACGGGACCTTATTGAAACGCTTCGCGCGTCGTCGCTCATTTGTTGAATCAACTCGTGCGAAACCTCCTGTGAAATGGATTTACTAAGTTAGAAACCCTCACGTAAGTGTACACAACATCTCACCAAAGTTTCATTGCAATCGGATAAATGGTATATGAACGCATACGGGACTTAATTTAAAAGTTCGCGCGTCATAGCTCATTTGTTGAATCTACTCGAGAGCTACCTATTGTAAAATGGATTTACTAAGTTAGAAACCCTCACGTAAGTGTACACAACATCTCACCCAAGTTTCATCGCTATCGGACGAATGGTATTTGAACGCATACGGGACTTTGTTGAAACGCTTCGCACGTCGCCGCTCATTTGTTGAATCTACTCGTGCGCAACCTCCTGTGAAATGGATTACTGAGGTAGAAGCTTTCACTTAAGTGTACACAACAACTCATCAAAGTTTCATCTCAATCTATGAATGGAATATAAACTTATACGGGATTTTGTTGAAACGCTTCGCGCGTCGTCACTCATTTGTTGAATCTAGTCGTGCGCTACCTAATGTGAAATTGATTTACTAAGCCAGAAGCCTTCCCTGGAGATTACACAACATCTCACCCAAGTTTCATCGCTATCGGACAAATGGTATTTGAACGCATACGGGACCTTTTTGAAACGCTTCGCGCGTCGTCGCTCATTTGTTGAATCTATCCGTGCGCTATCTATTGTAAAATGGATTTACTAAGCCAAACACCTTCCCTGGAGCTCACTCTACATATCACCCAAGTTTCATGGCAATAGGATGAATGGTATATGAACGCATACGGGACTTTGAAACGCTCTAACGTGCAGAGACAAACAGTAGAATTCGACATCACTGCCACCTTTGGTAAAAAACACAACTTTTCGCCACGGGCGGAGTGTATGTAATATCAGTAGTTGCACAGGTTGCGACCAGGTGGCTCTAACGTGCAGAGACAAACCGTCCAAAGACATCAGCTTTCACGAAGGCCAAGGCTAGTGGTTTCCATGACGACTGTTTTTGACTGTATATTGTGGTTCTAAAATTGTGTGTAAATTGTGGTTCTAAAATTGAGTTCATTCCACCTACCGGGTCAGATTGTGAATCTAAACCATACATGGGCCCAGCCTAATATACATACCAAATTCCATCACAATCGGTTCAGTCGTTTAGGAGGAGTTCAGTCACATACACACGTGTCGAAGAATTATATATATAAAGATATACATTTTTGTGGTGGTGGTGGAAGTTGGGTTGATAAGTAGTACAGTGTAATGGACGTTACATTCAGGTCATTTTCCCGTAATGATAATGATAACAATGAATAGGTAGACATACAAACGAATTGAAAAAAAATGATTTGAAACAGGAATAAGTGAAATAAAAGACACTGCCTAGGGCCTATATCTCATTGGTTGTTAGAAAAGTATTACCAATAGTGTCGTATTTTGTCGCATAGTGACGTAGAGAAATAATCAGAGCACTTAGGAAATCTTTGGCTGTCCCATGCTCCTGAAGTAGCAATAGTGTCATTTATCGCCACAAAGCGCTTAACGATAAGGATCGGAATAAATTAAAGTAAATTTGAAAGCACCAACGCTTATTGCAGCTGATAACCTCAATGTACTGCACCAACACCATCGCCCTAATACAGAGGCATAATATGTTCATGACGATAACTGTGTTCTAAAGTTTGGTTCATATCGGTGAAACGATGTAGATTTGTGCCAATGGTCCTAAATGCAGGAAATGGAGTGGTCTGTCCGAAATTTCATGTAGACAGTGATACTCGTCGAGTTCTAAAGGATAAGTATGTAAAATTTGGTTCAGATCGGTGAAACGGTGTAGATCTGTGCCAAAGGGCCTAAATGCAGGGAATGGAGTGGTCTGTCCAAAATGTCTAGTAGACAGTGTTACTCGTCGGGTTCCAAAGGATAAGTATGTAAAATTTGGTTCAGATGGGTGAAATAGTGTTGATTTATACCAAAGGGCCTAAATGCAGGGAATGGAGGGATCTGTCCAAAATTTTAAGTGGACAGTGATACCCGCAGGGTTCCAAAGGGTAAGTATACAAATTTTGGTTCAGATCGGTGAAACGGTGTAGATTTGTATAAATAACAGGCAAACAGACAAATATTGAGCTTTATATAATTACTACACTACTCGGCGTTGACCGTGTTTTGTAGAACAAATTTTGGTTTTACTCGCTAAACGATAGAGATACACGAAAAGTGATAAGGAACTTTCGGATAGAAAACTAAATTTTAAACACAGTACTGTGCCCGTCAGAGGAGCTATCAGGGTTGCCAACAACCGAAATGACATCCCAAACACCTCGCCTGCCGGACCCATTTGCCATGATGATCAGGTGAATTTCTTTTAGACCATAGCGGCACGACATTCCATGATCCAAGGGATCCATGGTAACATGGTTGCTAAAAAGGTCATAGAGAGCCTAAGAAAATACACCTCCTAAAGCTAGACTGAGAAATAAACTTCCAGACTTAAGTAAAACTTGTAGAAATATTTATTCAATATAAGCAGGCACCTAGCCTAGTTCGGAGGGGTTCTATCGGCTAATCCGCAAACTAATAAATAAACAAAAATAAAGATCAGGACCATACCTGTAAACTACGATAAACCCTCGCGAAAGATCTATTTTACAGAGTTAAGCAACAACAGCAACGCTAGGAAAATGGTACGGCAATAAACCCTAAGTCAAGTTACAAAAATAAGCTAATAACGGAATTTACATTTAACAGGGTAGCAATAACAAATCTAAGTTAGGATGATACCATTTCCTTATTTACATTTAGTGTTAAATAATCTACCTAATTCCTAACAATTAATACAAAATGTACGGCGATGACGTCCGTAAAGCACAACAATTAATACAAATATACATGACAAGCCGTCAAAAAAACATTAAATGCCCTCTTGCAATCTAAGTAAAGTAAACATGGGGATTATATACAGTACAATAAATAACAACAAGACCACAATCAATATTATTCCTGCCTTCACTCTGGGTTACTCTTTGTAAACCATTGTCATCTAAGTGCATGTCATTCACGGTGGCAAATGCGTAGTGAAAACTACGTCTAACGTCGCATGAGGCTCGAGCTTCACCAGCTACTAACTATAGGTTAAGCAAGCACTCCGTCGATAAAAATTAGTGTCATCTGTCCTAGATTACTTCCATAAAGAAGCGTGCTCAAAAGCAGGTGTCGGCCAGCAGGTCCAAAATGCAAGTAAATCAAGGTTAAATGCAATAAACAATTAGTTATCATCAGTTTATAATAATTATGCGCTTGATTATTAGAATGTCGGTTTAAATTATCGTTGGTTTATGGCGAATAGGCTGAAGATCCTGAATACCTTGGGATCAGCAGTAGTAGTCTCGTATGAGATCAATCTCTGATATAAAATACCATCATCGAGCTCTCCACGCTCGGACATAACAATAACACAGGTTATTAGTGGCTCTCGTCCTGGAATGCACCTCAGTCACCTCCCTTAAAATACCTAGTCCACAGAAGCAAAGTCTGGACATATATGAATAGCCTCTAACACAGGCGCCTCTTATAGCCTCTTAATCTCAACAAATAAACCTTGACATGAAGTGTAATCACTCTCAAATAGAGTTGAAAGATAGTCGCTTCAATAGCGATTCAAGCATGTGGCATTTGCCAATCAGATCAATGTAGCAAAACATGTGATTTCTACAAAATGGTGGCCTGGGCATTGACCTACTTATGAGACACAACATCTAACGGTAAATGATGCTATAAGCATTGTCAAAGTGTCTGATACATGTGTCTCGCTGAATGAGTGTTGCTCTCGTGGCATGCTGGGAACTCGTCTAACCGGTCCATGAGTCTGGAGTCTCGCTCCCTGGCTACAGTCATCTATTCGGACGGTTTGAAATGAAACAAAGACTGAAGGCAGGCAGCTTTCTTGTAAAAAGTCTATCAGAAAACTGGCCTTGTTATCTGGTCCCAAATATAATACACAAATAGAATAAGCATAAGCTTAAAATCACGCCTCAAAACTATACACAAAGACGTGGCATGTTCATTGAGTCAAAGAAAAGTAAAATATAGAATTACCACTTATTCTGAACTTCTTTGAAATCTGCAGATATATCATTTCATAACTGCTTTGTCTTACAATAACCAAATAATATATGTGTGTCGAAACACCTGACACAAAATAAACATTATAAAGGCGCAAATCTTACAATTGCTAAGTTTGCCAATGATACGGTAGCAATTTCAGGGTTCGATGCTAGATTGCATACAAATGTGTTCTGTTCTTGAACAGGATGGCTTCATAGCACATCAAAATGAAATATGACATTATTTTACAAAACTGGTAGTTTCAGTTGACTACCTAACGATACGAACTGTTCTGATGATGATGATAATTGTTGTTTTAAGGGGCCTAACATCTAGGCTATCGGCCCCACGAACTGTTCTAACTAAAGCAGTGGCGTGACAAACATTTACTAAAAAAAGGGGTGTTATGAAATAACACTGGCCATGACGTCAAGTCGTCATGCCAAAACAACTATCTACAAAATAACCCACCTAGGGTTGAACGAAACGTAGTAACAAAGACTACAGTCACGCTTAGCAGGGGTAGAACTAACATATTAGCGACGTCCATCAGAATGCACCGTGATCGAAAAGATTCAATCACCAAGGTGACTAACTAATCGCTGAAAGTGAACTACAAAGATTAGTTCTAACATTACAAAACCCTACCTATGGCTTGTCAAGAAGTTCGGTTGCTTCTACAATTAACTACTATTAACTACAATAAACTACACCACAAAAGAACCTCACAAGGAATAGATAAAACGGACTCCCAAGAAAGGATGTCTACATCTCAGGCGTTCCAACGACTTGAGGGATATAATTAGGCTTTGGTCTCCGGACAAGGGTTGTCCAATCTGGGCCTCCACATAGGGTCTATCCTTTACCATGGCCTTAACTCGTCCTCGGCGTTGTCGTCGTGATATGACCAGATTCCTCTCCATTGTATCGGTCGTCATGTCCCTTGGCTTAGCTGGTGCTGTAGTCATTGTTTTTCCGTCATTTGCTGCAGTTCTCCGGAACTCTCCCTCACATCATGAGATTTATCTGCTCATCTCCACAGGTGATGTGTAATGGAAATCGTCGTACAAGTGGTTATAAAAGTGTGACATGTGTGAGTAGAAAATAACCACTGGAAAATTCAGAAAATGGGCGTAGCACAGTTTCACTGAAGCTAGCTTTAGTATGGTAGCAATCTCACTGAGTCTACACGGCGCAGATGATTGAAAAATTGGCCATGCACTTTATCTGCTTCACAATCACATATTCTAATGGTCCATAAATCACGTGGCATCGAAGTTGTACGTTACAAAATTTAATCGCTCTTGCGATTACAGCAATATTCGTAGCAGTGAGTGTAGCAGTGAGACTTGGTTGATTATATAATCACAGTAATTAACATATTTTATCGTCACTTCACGAAGTTGAATTTCCCACAACACGTGGTTGAAAATGTGGTGTTCCACGATGCACAATTTTAATCACTTTCAATAAATTCGCTAATATCGTAGCACAAGCCTTCTCCGGCTTTAATATTCACTTGAATAATATACTGTTCGTTGCAAAATAGTGTGCGACGCACAAAGATTACGTTCCTCGCCTTCCAGGCGGACTATTTCCTCGTCTTTAAGACGAACTTCAAATACACATCCAATTTGGATGGACAACCATACACATTTGCGAAGAGCTCAGTCCTGCGCTGCTAGAGCGTACAAATACACTAGTGGTGCAGCGACTGATTGGTTCCGGTTTGCGTATCTGCGACGTTAATACCTTACCAAAAGTAGAAATAACATTCTGAAGAATGTTTCGATGATACAGAATTACAACATGGAAATATCTGAGCTTCGTAGAAAGTAGAAGTGTTATAATAAAGACTGAGATTATATTATAATGGTTTTCTCCATAGTCAAAAGATCAACCATTTATAACTCGAAAGAATGTCAGTATGTGGCGACAGCAAGGCTGGTCGGTGAGTGCGTTTTAAGATGATACATCAAAAATATATTGCAATGAAAAATATCACATGCACCTGTGCTTAGTGGGTTCAGTACATTCCATCAAAAGTTTGCTATTTCTTAGCGTTCTATTTTTATTTGAAATGGAAATGTGAAATTTTGAGACCAAAGGGTGTAGTGACGTCAGTAAAATGGTCGCCATCTTTAAATAGGGCAAAGTATCGAAATCAAAAGTAGCCTATATGTTAACCAGGTAAATCAGCTACATCCATCCAAAATGTCATGTAAATCGGACCAGTGGTTCTTGCGTGATTGAGTAATACACAGAAACATACCATCTCATTTTTCTATATTAGTATAAATTACGAGTAACTTCCTGCCATTGCTCCCATCTATTTGTCCCAGCAATCATTCGTGCTACCCACCGTTACACCTAGCTTATGTATCAGATGTCAAGTGTCTACCCTGCTCTCACTTCCATACAGCTAGGTCGGTCTAAATACTGAGCGATGTAAGGAGAGTTTCGTCGATACACTAGATTCTCTCGTACAGAATACTGTAGATCACAAATGAGAACTCACTGTATTGGCTTTTCCACACATCGACTCTATTTCCTTCCCCATACAACCATCCTGAGAGAATACAGTGCCCAGAGATAGAGATTATATGTATCGATAATTGTCATTTCTCAGGAAAGCATGTTAAGTTGCTATAATGTGCATTTTTTTATCTGAAAAGACACCTCGAAGTTCCTCACCTTAATGTTCCTCCTCTTGAGCAGGGCTGTGGATTTCACTTGGCACGTGCTTAAGAATTATATCCCTCCTGCCACATTTCACCCATCCTTCACTACATAGGTGAAGGAACAAAGCGTAAGAAACTGTATTATTGTAGTTGAAGGAAAGTTCTAATCCTGCTGTTTGTCGTCCAAGACGTGGACAGACTGTTTTTGTTATGAACTCCAATTGTTAAAGACATATGATCAGCATTTTTATTTTATTATATTATTTATTTATTTTCTTATTTTCTCTTCTATCATTAGCTTTCTCCATATATGTACTTCCTTCCTTAATTTATTGTTTTCAGAACCATCCTGAATCTCGGATTACTTTTAATGATGACTATTTTATTACATATTAAACATGTTACGTTCGTGCTTTGTACTTAAATTCCCAATCACTTTTAATTGTAACTTCAGCGCTCTTCACCTTATTTCAATTACTGTAAATGATCTATTAAACGGCCGCGCCGTATTGAGCAGACTGACAAGCAGTATTATTACATGCGTGGAGTCTTACTTGCAGTGCACACTGCACCTTTGTACAGCGCTCTGCACTCGTATAATTTCGAGCGTTTGCCTTAGAATCATCATCTTTCTTGAATTGTGATACAGAGCCATTTGAATCCAGCCACTCCGAAATTGTACAGTTTTAAAACGTGGGGTACAAAAATATCACTTGATTGTATATTGTCTATATTGAAGAAAATGAAATAAAAAATATTTATTAAAAAAAAACTTTCTAGTCGGTCATCACAAATTGTGCCCACATTTGGCGGAAAAACAAGTATTTATACACCCTAGCTGACAGAAATATTACATAAGATATTTATCAGAAAATAACACACTTTTATGTGCAAAAATGGGGAAGGAGGTTCTTAATTGGATGACATGTTTCGATCATGTAGCGATCATCATCGGATTATGCTCACTTAGGCTTAACTAATGTACAATGTTTATGTATTGCACTTATGCACAAATATATATACATGGTTTGCACAGACGATTTAAGTGAATTCATGTACTTGTATTATTGAAACTATATAGCTTATAGCATTGCCACATAATACCAATTAAAATACAAACTCATCAAGTTTTGTTTGAAGGTTATTGCGAAAAGGCTTAGTATCAGGGTCGGCCGCTAGGCGGTGTTTCCGGCTCAGTGGTTAGACAGCTACGTTTCGGTATGCGAAATGGCGGTGACAGACGGACTCACCCAAATTCAATGTGATCTGTGCAGTATCATGTAAAAGAAAAGCCGTGTATGGGCCGTTCTATTTTGCTGAAAACACTGTGGCAGGCCTGTCGTATCAAGACATGCTGATGAAATGGTTGATGCGTTCGTTAGATGATTATAACCCAGGGCTACTATTTTAACAAAATGGAGCTGCCCCACATTCCCGCCTGGCAGTGAGCCACAATCCTAAAGAACAACTCCCTGAGCATTGGATTGGACGAGTGTCTTATGTGGTGACCTCCCTGGTCGCCAGGTCTGAACCCTTGCTATTTCTTGGTATGGGGGTTTATCGAAGATGAAATTTATGAACCGCCCATGCTAGTTAATCTTGTTGATCTGAGGAAAAGGATCCATGCGGCTGTAGCTAAAATTGACCAGGATATTCTCTAGCACGTGTAGTCGGAGTTAGACTACCGTATCGATATTTGCCGTCGAGCATTTGTAGCAAGCAGCCTAAAAAAACACTTGATGAGTTTCTCTTTTAATTGGTAGTCTATAGGTGCCTATGCTTTAAGCTATATACTTTCAATAATGCATGTAGTCTACATGAAATTGCGTGCTAACCCTGTACATATAGCCTACTGTGTATAGAATAATTTAGATCACAAACGTTTGCAAAACCTCGTATAACGTGTATGCCACGAAGATACCTTGACCTTGAATATGCTTCTGAGTGGGGAGTGCAGGTGAGAATAATAAGCAGCATAATAAAGAGCTAACTAATGAGGATGTATAGGTGTAATGGAGAGTAATTGTGCTTTATACAGCGCATCTAATTAGAGGCCAAGCTACCGTGTTATTGTCTGAGACCAGTAATAATACACATTCTCTGAAAATATACGAAGGCTATAGTAAACTCTTGTGGGCCAGTTCTTTCATTTCACATAAAATATTATAACATGAATTGTGCGTATAATTATTACAAATACCGTAGAGGGTTTGAATAGTGTTCAGTACGAGTTTGGGTAAAAGTGAGTTTCAGAGAGTGCATCATCCCCGAGACGGTACAGGGCGATTCATAAGGCTGCACACAACTGAAACTGCTCATAGAAGGGTAGAATACAACTACTGAACTGGATCCTCTGTCTATACTTCTATACTAATATATGAAATTGATATGGTGTGTGTCTGTGCGTCTGTGCGTTACTCAATCACGCAAGAACTACTGGTCCGATTTACATAACATTTTGCATGGAAGTAGCTGATTTACCTGGTTAACATGTAGGCTACATTTGATTTTGATACTTTGCACTATTTAAAGATGGCGACCATTTTAGTGACATTAATACACCCTTTGGCTTCTAACTTTCATATTTCCATTTCAAATAAAAATAGAACGCTAATAAATAGAAACATTTTGATGGCATTTACGAGGTTTAAAATTTAATTTTCTATTCGATAGATACTTATCACTTTTCGTGTATCTCCAACGGTTGGCGAGTAAAACCTAAATTGGGGGCGTGGTGGCTCAGCGGTCTAGCTGTATGTCTCTCACCAAGGCGGTCCGGGTTCGATTCCCGGTCAATGCATGTGAGATTTTCGAAGTGAAATGCCACGTCCTGTGGTTCGGATTCCACGTAAAAAGGAGGTCCCGTGGCTCATGATCTCTAGATTAACGGACACGTTAAACTACAAGCTTCCTTCCTTCCTTCCTTCTTAAAACCTAAATTTGTGCTATAAATCACGGTCAACGCCAAGAGATGTAGTTGGACAAAATGTTCCCTCCTTAATCTCCCTCTGCGCAGCACCTCGCCTATCCCCTTTTTTAACTGTCACCTTTTATTTTAATTTATTTATGACCCGCAGCCAAGCACGGGTACTTCAGCGAGCTCTAAATATAACACAGGGTCAGACAAAGTCTTAAAATATGAAGGGTGACAAGTTGAAGTACTTTTGTAAGCATCATTCAGTGTCTCGTGTCTATAGTGTCTTCACTATCACTTCGTTGATTATTATCAGTTTCGTAATGTGGGCCATTTTAGAAAATTAAAGATCATACATTGGTTACTATGTTGTTCTCGGAATTCTCAAGGTTACTCTAGCAAAGGGTTTTGCCTCAAATTCTACGATCTTATCTTGTATCTTGATTCCTCTATGGTCTACTTATGTTTTAGGGCAAGATGTAAACTCACTTTGTATATTGAGGAGTAATGGGCTTAAGGGACTTGACGTTTGGTGTCTGATGTCAGTGAACTAAGTGGCTACTTACTGTAGATTCTGTTTTCGTTTACGGATACGTTGCTCCAAAGGAAAGGCCTGAAGCTACTCATCTTGTGAGTTCATATCTATTAGAGCTAAACTAGGATGTTACAATCCCTTGAAAGAGGATTGAAAGCTATAAGACGATATATTAGATAAAGTCTTGGGTAGGTTAATAAAGTAATTAGCGAGAAAATAACCAAACTAACAGAGATGAATAGACAGGCCGATAATATAAGAAAGTTAGTTTATTAGTAATTGTTTTGAGGGGTGGAACAGCGAAGTCATACGCCCCTTCACGTAAGAAACACAACTAGTATATAACATAAGTTACATAATAAAGATCTTTAACAAATACATATTTATGAATAGGCCTACAAGTATGAAGTTGTAAGTTTGTGATATACACTGGCGGAAAAGGATTTCTCAACACAATGGAAATTTTGGCAATATATTTGGCGAGGTAACATACTTAATTGATTAAAGGTACAAGACTACAGAAAAGCCATCGCAAATGTGCCAAGCTGGTCCATTAATAACTGGTATAATTGCCAGACTGTTAAATGCAGGCATGCAAACGTGCATGCATTGTGTCATACAGGTGCCAGATGTCAGCTTGAGGGATGGAGTTCCATGCCTGTTGCACTTGGTCGGTCAATGCAGGGACGGCTAATGCCGGTTTTGGATATCGCTGGAGTTGTCGTCCAATGATGTACCATACGTGCTCGATTGGGCACAGATCGGGGGATCGAGCAGACCAAGGCAGCATGTCGACACTCTGTAGAGTACGTTGGGTTACAACAGTGGCGTAGGGGTGTACGTTATCCTGTTGGAAAACACACCCGGGAACGCTGTTCATGAATGGCAGCACAACAGGTCGAATCACCAGACCGACGTGCACATCTGCAGTGGAATAACCACGGGAGTGTTCCTGCTGTCAGACGAATTAGTTCCGCAGACAAGAACTCCCGGTGTAGGTCCAGTGTGTCGACACCGCTGACAGGATGAATGCAGGCTCCCATCTAGCCTCCTTCTAGCCAACACATGGCAATCACTGGCACCAAGGCAGAATCAGCCTTCATCGGAAAACACAACGGACCTCCACTCCATTCTCCAATGAGCTCTCGCTTGACACCAGTGAAGTCACCCAAGGCGGTGGTTTGGGGTAAGTGGAATGCACGCCGCAGGGCGTCTGGCTCTGACCTGTCCTACAAGTAACCGATTTTGAAGAGTTCGTTGCGTCATTGTGGTGCCAACTGCCACTCGAATTGCTTCTGCCGACACCGCCCGATGCGCCAAAGGCATTCGCCGAATACGGTGGTCCTCCCTCTCGGTGGTGCAAACGGGACGTCCGGAGGCCGGTCTTCTTGCGATCGTACCTTCCCGTGACCACTGCTGCCAGCACGCATGCACAGTGAAGACATTCCAGCCAAGAGCGGATGGAAAATCTACCTTCACGTAGCCCTATTACATGGCCTCGTTAAAACGTAGTGAGCTGTTGATACTGGTCTCTTCGTCGTCGTGAAGGCATTCTTGACCCACTCACAGTCACTCCGTCACACAGGTATCTAACCCTCTCGCACAATACAGCCCGTATTTAAAGCAAACCTGATGTGCAAGGTTATGGGGCCACTACTAGCGCCACGCTAATACGATTTGTGGGAAATTTGAATCAACGTCATCTTTCAGATGTATAAACACGTCTACCTACCTTCGTTAATGTAGCACAGCCCTTTCTTGGTGTTGGGATATTTCTTTCCACCAGTGTAATAACATGGAGGTAAAACAATAATTTTCTACACACCTATATCTCATTTAATCTTATTAGCCCAGGCAAATAAGATCAACAAACGGCCGTGCTCCCCGAAAAATCATCCAAAGCTATAATGTATTTTAATACCCTTTGGGGGTCCCAAATAAGAGTCCTGTGAGTTTGCGACGGATTCTGACTTCTGCTTAATTTTTGGGAGTAAAAAAAACGCGAAATTTTCGAACTCTTTTCATTTTTTGCTTATAATTTCTAAACGGCGCATTCTACTTAAACGTTTCTTCGTAACGTTTTTAAAGAACATTAAATTGTGTGTTGAATGGTGTTTAGTCCGTCTAAATCAGCCCAGTTGTTTAGCCGCAATCGATTTCTTAATTTGGGCCATTTTTATCAAATTGCTTAATAAGTTGATTCTTTGTTTAGTTTTTCGCATAAAACTCCTAAGCAACGCATCCTATAGAAAATTGTATTCAGAGCGTTTTAAGAGCATTACATTCTGCGACGAATGGGTTTTAGTTTGTCAAAATCGGCCCAGCTGTTTAACCGCAATCGATTTTTTGAATTGGGCAATTTATACCATCTCTCATATCTCATGTAATTTTCTTTTCCAATCGTGCAGTTTTCGAAGTGGCATAGGAGCAAATCCGGGTTGGCCCGGTTCCCCCACTTGGCCTTTACAACCCAAGAGCAGCCACTCCAAAATGATATTATGTGGTTTCAAAATATAATAAGACATTATTATAAATAATGTTCCATTGAAAGTAACAAAAGATGTATACATAAGATACATTTGCAGTAGGTCTAGATAAGATGTTTACGTAAACGATAACGATATAAATTATGTACAGAAAGATGTATTAGTTGTGTACATGAAACATCATAATGTGAAAGATGTACAAGGTACTCATGTTGACGATTTCTTTCGCCGTTTAGGAGATAACGGTGGCTCTTCGCCGATGGCGTCATCTAGCTCCTCATCCTCAGAATCTTGAGAATGAGGATTCATTTCTTGCTCTTCTTCGATGATATCAATCTCCTCGTCACACTAGGTGGGATCCAGTATAATATCCTTGTCTTCAGAGGTGGAATTGAGGCATGGTGCCCTTGGCAGGTCATGCAGATGGTGGTGCATTTTACCCCTGCTTTCCTACAGGAACCAGTTGCTTTGAACACTTTTTTACATGTGCACGTTATGGAGTTGAGAAGTTCTTGTGGAGCCGGTGGATCAGTCGTTGTGATGGGAGTTATGCCATTGGTGGTTATTTTCCATCCCCATCTCTCTGGATGTAGTACATTACTCCTCCATACCTGCACCTGTAAATAAGCTCTGAAGGAGTGCTGGCGAGCAGCCGCTTCTGTAGGAGGCAAGGACGCCAGGTTGAAATTCTGTTTTGAAAGCGTTCTCTGGAAGAGGTCAAACCTCGCTTGATTGAGGGACTTCCTGCTGCCACCCGTGCACAGGTTTTGTATGATGTGTTCACCTGCATTTGCAACTTGGTCAGGGGTTGAGATCGGGTCAAGAAAAATAGAGGCCTGATGAAAGAGGTTTTGGTCTGCCATGAATTTCTTGATAAATTTTATTTTACCCTGGCGGAAAAATGAGGATGTGGTGTCACACCCCGTGAAGGCATGGATAAACAAGGTGAGCTTCCTCATGTCTTCAGGCAGCTGGCAATTGCTCGGACTGTATACGACAGTTTCCTGGTTCTGTTTCCCGGAACACGTTGGAGATGGGTTCTTCAAAGACAGCAACATGAAAAGTGAGCATGACCAATAGATCGGTGTCCTCTCCCACTATGAAAACATTGCCTCCTTCCACAGACCTCTCCATGGCTGTGCTCACAATCAGAGAATCAGCATCTTCAACGGCTTGTTTCACGTGAATGCCCTCGTCCATCAGTTTGCTTGTCAGCATCGATATGAGACGTTTCTTGTTGTGATAATTCAACAAGAAACGATCTTTGGGCATTGTGGCCTTGGTATTTTCCTGGTATATAACCGACGAAGAAGACATAACACGGGCTCTTCGCGCTCTTTCAGCTGACTTTATACTCTTCTCTGCCACATCCTCTGGGTACCCATCGAAGACTATGGTGATACTGTCAGGCTTGTAGTTGGATTTCACGTAATTTAGCCTACGTACTTCTGAATGGTATTGGAAAACTGTTCTCCGCTGTTCCACACAACTCTGTGCAGGAGGAAACCACCATTCACTACGTAGTCTGCATTAACAGTGAGATCTACTTTGACTGGAGTGAATAGCTTGTACAGTTCTGATTCTCTACTCTTCCGCATCATGCCATCATCATCAAACAGTGAGAATGGGTACGGGGAAAATTCGAATTCAAAGTACGATTCAAGCTGAAGCTGGGATTTCATGTGAAATGGAATGCGGCGGGAAATCATGTCCGGACTGATGGGGACTGATTCTCCGTTGATCTTTGCTGTAGCCTTCACTGCTCGTAGAGACACCACTTGGTTTTCCTGCTAAGTTTACGTTCATTGAAGTTTTTCCCTTCAATGGTTTTCATACTGGCTGTGCCCTTTTCTATAGTTGTTTGACCAGCCGAACACTGATTGCACTGGTATAAATTGAAGAAGGGAGAGGTTGCCAAGGCCAAGTGGGGGAACCGGGCCAACCCGGATTTGCTCCTTTGCCACTTCGAAAACTCCACGATTGGAAAAGAAAAGACATGAGACATGAGAGATGATATAAATGGCCCAACCCAAAAAAATCGATTGCGGCTAAACAGCTGGGCCGGTATTGACAAACTAAAAGCCGTTCGACGCAGAATTTAATGCTCTAAAAACGCTTCGAATACCATTTTCTATAGGATGCGTTGTTTAGGAGTATAAAGCGAAAAACTAAACAAGGATTCAACATTTTAGTCAATTTGGTAAAATAGGCCCAAATTCAGAAATCGATTGCGGCTAAACGACTGGGCTGATTTAGACGGAATATAATAGGCTATCACTCGTTCTCGAGTAAGATTGTCTTCTAAAGGTGAGTTCTTAGATGACTATATAGTCCAATCCTGGAAACACAAACTCTTCCACAGTAGCGACACACGTTGTTCGGAGCAACCAATGGCTCTTGTGGGTTGATCCTCCTATAAACCTCACGCTCTTTCCTCGCATTGTACTTCTCAGTCTCACGGCGTCGTCGATGTTGTTCGAAACATAGTGGACCTTGGTGGACGAAGCGACGCCATACCTGACGATTTGATGCTGTAGTCTGCCATTTATCCGTGTTGATTTGACATTTGTTTAAATTGTATTTTAGGACGTCTTTGAAGCGTTTCCGTTGCCCTCCTTGCTTTCTCTGTCCAATCCGCAACTGGCAGTACATGATTTGATTTGGAAGACGACGTTCAGGCATGCGAACAACATGTCCTGCCCATCGAAGCTGATGCTTTAATATCATAGCCTCAATGCTGGTAGTATTCGCTTCCTCCAGGACACTGATGTTGGTGCGTCGGTCCTGCCACTTAACTCCAAGAATTCTCCTGATGCAACGCTGATGGTACTTTTCCAAACACTTTAAGTGCCTTCTGTAGGTAGTCCAGGTTTCACAACCATAGAGCAGAGAAGGTATTACAACAGCGTGGTACACATGCAATTTGGTTGGAGTACTGATGTCATGGTTGTCAAACACCCTTTTTCGTAGACGCCCAAACGCTGCACTGGCAAATTTAAGGCGATATTGGATTTCAGCATCAATGTTAGCATTTGCTGAGAGATGACTGCCCAGGTAAGGGAAGTGTTCAATGGATTTTAAGTTGTCCCCGTTGATCATATTGAGAAAACCAGCAGCATTACAGTTGGACGTAGCAGGTTGATGGATAATTTGCGTTTTACTGGTGTTTATTTCCATACCTATGCACTTATACGCGTCATTAAAAGCATTCAGAGCAGCCTCAAGATCGTCTAGCGAGTTTGCCAATATAACATTGTCGTCAGCATATTGGAGTTCGAGAACGGAACCTGTCGATACCTTTGTCCTTGCTCGCAGTCTGCTAAGATTGAATAATCCTCCGTCAGTCCTGTATTCAATATCTACACCATGCGGAACTTTTTCTTTGATCAGGTGACGCATAGCGCCAACAAAAATTGAGAATAATGTTGGGGCGATCACACATCCTTGCTTGACACCTGTTGTGATCTTAAAGGGTTCTCCAGGCCCATTGCTGTTAAGAACTGAGCCCTTCATATTATCATGGAGTATTCTAATGATCTGAATGAATTTTGGAGGACATCCAATTCAAGCTAGGATTTTCCAAAGAGCTTCTCTATTGACTGAATCGAAAGCCTTGACGATATCAATGAAGACCATATAAAGAGGGCGATCTTGTTCCCTAAATTTTTCTTGCATCTGTCTAGCACAGAAGATCACATCAGTTGTTCCTCGATTGGGTCTAAATCCACATAGGGTTTCAGGTAGTGATTCTTCAGCCAAAGGTTTAAGACGATTGGACAGGATTCTGGCAAGAATTTTTCCAGCTACAGAAAGCAGGGATATTCCACGATAGTTGCCACATTGAGCTCTGTCACCCTTTTTAAAGATTACTACTATCAAGGCATCCCTGAGATCATCTGGGATCGTTTCTGTTTTCCATATCTTGTCAACGAGCTTGTGAGTGTGGTGAACTAGTACAGTGCCCCCCATCTTTAAATAGTTCAGCTGGAATCCCATCTATGCCTGCTGCCTTATTATTCTTGAGTTGATTAATAGCAATGTCAACTTCTAGTAGGGAGGGACCTTCATCAAGCTGAGTTTGTACTGGTCTCTGAGGAATTTTGCTTAAAATGTTATCATTGACGTGGGTATCCCTGTTCAGTAGTTCGTCAAAATGTTCCCTCCAGCGGGAGTTGATTGAACAAGTGTCTCGGAGAAGTTCAGTATCATCTTTTGATTTTAGAGGATTTACGGTGTGACGGGATGGTCCATAGACTACTTTTGTTGCACTGAAGAAAGCATGTGTATTGTTGGTCTCAGCTAGATACTCCATTTCAAGTGATTTAGATACCCACCAAAGGTTTTTCATGGCTCGAGTTCTCTTTTGGACTTCAGCCTTGGCATCTTGATAAAGTTGTTTTTTGGATGCAGATTTAGGGTTATTTTTCCATGCATTGAGCGCTTTCCTCTTCTCATCTATAAGAAATTGAATTTCTTGGTCATTCTCATCAAACCAGTCTTGATGCTTTTTCTTAGCAAAACCAGCTGACTCTTCGCAGGCTGAGAGTACTGCTGACTTGAACATTTGCCAGTGTTCTTCTATATTTTCTGGATAATCATCAGGCAGCCTTTCACCAAGTAGTTTATGTAACTTTGATTTAACATTCTCATCTTTAAGAAGTTTACGTCTTACGTCTTACAAGCTTTCCCTGCTTTCTACATTTCTGGGGAATTCGCAGAGCTATAACAGATCGGATCAGTCTGTGATCAGTCCAACAGTCATCAGCACCTGTCAGAGCTCTTGTGACGAGTACATCACGCTGATCTCGGGCACGCACTATCACATAATCAATTAGCTGCCAATGTTTTGATCTTGGATGTTGCCATGATGTCTTAAATTTGTCCTTCTGTCGGAAGAGTGTATTTGTAATGACAAGGTTATATTCAGAACATTTAGTTAGGAGAAGAGTCCCATTATGATTGCTGTTACCAACACCTTCCTTCCCAATTACACCTGTCCACAGTGTTGAGTCCCTACCAACACGGGCATTGAAATCCCCGAGGAGAATGATCTTATCAGACTGTGGTATATTTTTCAGAAGCTCATCGAGTTGGGAGTAGAATTCTTCCTTTTGGTCCTCTTCAGAGGTGAGAGTTGGAGCATATGCGCTTATTATAGTTGCTCTTTGATAATTACTGAGCTTGAGGCGTAGGGTCATAAGCCTTTCATTTTCACCAAATGGAAGCTCATCAAGATGATCAATGAGTTCATTCTTAATGGCAAAACCAACTCCATGAATACGTGGTTCATTAGCCTCTTTCCCCTTCCAAAAGAAGGTGTAGCCTCCTCCATGTTCCTTCAATTGTCCTTCATTTGCGAGTCTCGTTTCACTGAGTGCAGCAATATCAATGCTAAACCTCCTCAGTTCACGAGCAACAATTGCTGTTCGTCTTTGTGGTCGGTTTTCTGTGTTAGTGTCCATTAGAGTGCGGATGTTCCAGGTGGCAAAATTAATATTTATTTTCTTTCGACCGCATATGGTGTACCCTCTGGACGCGGCTATCCAGTCAGGTAGAATTTAGGCTGGCTATGTTTAGAGCACCTTTTATAGCTCCCTCCCCATTCGGGGTAAGCAGAGCGGATCCTAAATAGGCCTGCTTAGTCACGAATGCAGCATACGAATTGCTCTACAGCCCATCCTCGAGCAAAGCGAAGATCACACATCCGCCGCCTACGTGCCGGTTTGTCACTAGAAGCTCCCAGATAACACAATCCTGCTCCCGTCACAACTCCCCGATCGCCGCAGGGCTTGCAGTCGTGCAAGAAGAGATGTTATTTCCTTCAGAAGACGCCTGTGCGTGATATCTTTTTACGTGGGAATGCTGCTGCACTTCAACAATCACACGATCCTTGACAAATACAGAGCCTTTAACTAGTGGCATAGTAACTACGACGACTAGAGGTTCCAAACCTGCTGCAGCCTTCATCCGCCTTCCCAACCGTTGGGGCTGTACTAGTCGCCCGTACGCCTGGTCCGCCGTTGAGGACTTATTCTATGCCGTTGACCATTTTGGTTCATCGCCTTTAGAGGTAGTTTCCCACCTGAAGGGCATGAGAGTGCCCTAACCTCCACATACTCATCCACCTTCCAAGGAAGCCGTTGATATAATGGAGGGGAACTCCTTATCCCGGGAGTCACTCGGTCGTCAGAGCCTCGTCAGTCTATAGCAGGGTGCACCACGAGCAGGTGAGGTTGACATTTGAATAGGAATATTCCTACCCCTTACACCTTAGACGGAATAAAAGCCATTCAACGCACAATTTAATGTTCTTTAAAACCGTTACGAGGAAACGTTTCTGTAGAATGCGTCGTTTAGAAGTTATAAGCAAACAACTGAAAAAAGTGCGAAAATTTCGCGGGTTTTAGACTCCCAAAAATTAATCAGAAGTCATAATCCGTCGAAAACCCACAGGACTCTTATTTGGGACCCCCAAAGGGTATTGAAACACATTTCAGCTTTGGACGATTTTTCGGGAAGCATATGTCTAATTTGCCTGGGCTATATCATTACACAACAATGGCATTCCTACATCGAGCAAAGTTTGGAGATATATTTTTCATATTAATCAAAATTTTTAACAGATCAGATTTTATTATTTTTAAATAAATTAGATGGAAATATTATCGAATCCCACTTTTTAATAAATGTAAATGTTACTTGTTGAACTTATTCTCTAGACAACACTTAGAAAACTCTATCATATTATTCACGAGCCTGCAACTTCATACTTGTTTCAATTTATAAATATGAATTAAACATTGCACCGGTCGCGGTGGCTGAGAACGCTAATACGCTACCCCGTCCCTCGCCGGCATCGGGAGAGCGTGGTTTCGAATCCCAGTTCGCCCGTCCTAAAATGGTTTTCGTGGTTTCCCATTTTCACCATCAGACAAATGCCGGGACGGTTCCATTCAATATGTCCATGGTCGATTTCCTTCCAAAATCCCTTCTGTACCCATCCTGAAAATAAAATAAACGGCCATTGGCTATTTAATAAAATTAATATACATTGCTGATGAAAGTCATAATCTGACCTAATACAGTAATTTAGAAAACATTAATAATTTTATAGACTGAAGGTATATTTTCGTTGTCTCTCAATAAAATGAAAACTCTTCCTACCCCAAGTAATGACTTATCAGACAAAACGGTCAAAAAGTAGGAAAATGGGAAATGAAAGACGGAGAAAAGTAACGGCCTCAACTCCCAGAGAATAAATATTGAGGGACTTGAAATGAAGTTGAGCCATAAAATGCCAATGGGAAAGGGAATAAGAAGAGGGTCTGCCCCAAAATCCCTGGAAAAAGGTAAGAACGGGACCCAGCTCAGATAAATCCGGGGTCACCTACTCCTGAGCTCACTAGTCGCGAGAGGTCTGATCTCACGAAGAATGAGGCAAAGGCGGAAAATGAAAGATGCCCTAGGCATCAAATACCCTAATACCGTTGGAGTCAAAAGAGAACATGAGTTGACTAAGAGAGGTTGACAAGAATGATGAAAAAGAGGAGCCCGAAACCAGTAAATGGAAGAAATTCTTGATTTAGCTGTGCTCCCCGTTGTCGCCAACTCTCATCCCACTAATTGTGAGACTGGCTGCGTGGCTCAGTAGCAACGTAAGCGCCTGCTGTTCCCAAGGTTGAAGGACCGAATCCTGGCACAGTCAGTTGGCATTTTAGTGTGCGCAAATGTGAGGGAGTCATGTTAGTAGATTTACTGGCACGTTAAAGATTCCCTTTGGGGCAAAATTCTGGCACCCCGGCGTCTCTAAAAACCACACTTGTTAAAAGGAACGTAAAACCAATGACATTATTATTATTATTATTATTATTACTAGTTGTGAGCCCTGGGAGCATTGACTATGTCCTGGGTTCTTGTCCTTTTCTGGGTTTATTTCCGTTTGAGAAAATTCTAATGAACAGTCCATATATTAGCAAACATCTGAGTCACCAGTGCAAAACTACAAGACATAAGCGTTGGAAACTGCCTCACACACTTCACTGGCCATAATATGTCCAACAGACCAACTGACCATCAGGCGCCTCTTAACCTACTCAAGCCGCAACCCTACAAGATTCCTATAAAATATTATTAGAGGGTGTCGCCTATGTCAGGCCTCTCCAGCTCGTGCCCATCGGGTAAATGCTCGACTTCGAGCAGTTCCCATTATCTGACTGTTCTCGCTCACCACGTGGGACAGACTTGTTCTGATTAGTGTTTCACCTCCCCGGCACAGTATAGCAATGTCTCTACACCGGGCCATGATAGGCTACTGTCGCTCACAGCTTAGCAGCCCAAAGCCGGCCAGTGGGCATTTGAGATGGCCAGCCATGACCTATGCTACTTTCAGTCATTACGATCATACTATCGCCCCTTTAAGTGTCAACATAATACTGGCCTCACATGTCTGGACTGGAAACATGGAAAGAATTTTTAGGTTTATGTTGCGAGTTGGGACACTGTATATGATGAGTGGTGTGTGAGGGGAGGATTGCAATGAAGCTTGCTCTACCTTCATGGATACGACAAAAATAATTTGAATAGAATAAAGAGATGAGACAGTGGAGAATGCAGAGTTACAAATTAATTTTGGGAGGACAGAATTCGTAACGAATATTTAAAGTGCTCCACAATTCCTGAACACAAGATACGGCAAAATCAATACTGTAAATGTTTAAATATCTATGGGAAATAATACAATCTATATATTTAAAACACAGGGCGTTTTCTTTTGCAATTCGCCAACAACTCCCCACTGGACCGACTTTTAATGAAATGTGATTTAGTTGAAAGGTTGTATATGTGCCATCACTTCTATTTTCTTTATTTTAACTAATATTAGTATCTCATTTCATGAAATAAACTTTCTCATAATGCTATTCTCCCATGTACGAAAATTATGCTTTCTATCTATAATCCGCCAGCAACATCTACCAGGCCGATTTTCATGCTGTTTGCTTTAAATTAAAGATAGATATTTCTACATTCCGCATCATTACGTTCTTTTCCGTTTAGAAATACCAGTTTAAAGGAGTTTGTCATTAATCTGGCAAAGGTTCCTCTTGGCCCCATAAAGCACTTTCAGTACCTACAATCAGTCCCAGTAACTGACAACAGATGGCAGCGCCATTACATTCCAGCATGTGATCAAGAAAGCTTCGTGTTGGCCCCACCAAGACCGACTACAATATCCCAGACCGTAACATCAAAACCAAGATGGCGGAAATCATAGGGGAACAGCTGTAGCGACTGGCGGGCATGGCGCCATCGAAATAGCGGCAAATTCGAAGACAAACATTCGCATAATTGATTACATTCCACCAGAAATTACAGGTTTTTATGTAATAAGGCACAAATTCAATATGAAACCCTGACGTACTTCGCTACAAGCAACACGAACAGACAGTAGCTAAAAATACAGACATAAATAAAGCATAGGTAAGACATAATGTTAAACAAATGCAAATACTTCTAAATGGAACTACAAGAATATTCAACCAACAACTAAGTCCACCCCTGACACTATACAGCCCATGAAGGGTCTAGGCAAATATAGAATGCAAATATAAATGGTTGTTGCTTATATTAGGGGATACGACATCTTGTAGCCCCATGTATTTGTGTGTGGAATTTGTGTGATAACCTGTGTTATTGTTATGGCTGAACTAGTGTGTTTGTAAATTGGGGATTGTAATGGGAAGGAAGCGGCCATGGCCTTAAGTTAGGAACCATCCTGGCATTCGCCTGGATTAGAAGTGGGGAAACTATGGAAAACCACTTCCAGGATGACTGAGATGGGAATTGAACCCTCCTCTACTAAGTTGCTTCATGAGGCTGAGTGCACCCCGTCCCAGCCCTCACATGAGAATTAAATTTCTTGGCAGAGCCGGAGAATCAAACCCGGACCTCCGGGACGACAGCCAAGAACGCTAGACACTACACAACGAGGTGGTCTAAAATAGAATGGTAGCACTGAATGAAAGTAGAACGAGTGATAATATTCTCTATAGTACATGAATTAGCCAAAATACCTTATCAAACAACGAGAAATAAATCAGGGAATGATGTTTTAATAGATGCTTCCTCCTCCGCTGTATGTGACCCACCCAGCCATCCAAAATGGCATCACGACTCACAATTTGGCTTTAGGAGAGGAAGATGCACAATCCAGGCAATTCAAAGTCTTCAAACTGAGATTGCGTCGACCCTGTCAGTACCGAAGGGAAAGTTACAATTCATATTCATTCACTTCTCTAAAGCTTTTGACTCGATTAGCAGGAAGAAAATATTGGAAAAACTAGACAAACTATTGAGAGGTAACAGCTACACGAAACGTCTTGTCAAAAGTATTACTGGAACTACTGGAACAACTCCTCCCATGGTAACCCTCGCTGAAAACTGCTTCCTGGTGCACTACCAGGCGTAACTAGTCGCACCAAAAACTGTCATACCATTTAACTCTAGGTTGCAAGTCAGCTGATATGTCGTGATTCTTTTCATATAGATGATCGTACGTACCTCTGTGCAACGTTATATGTATGGTATTTTCCAATAATACGGTAGGTTTACGGTCTACTTTATTTTTGAACTGAGATTTGTAATGAAGTAGCCTATTCTGCGTTCATGGATACGTCTTACATCAAATTTTGACATAGGCCTAAATAGCACATGACAAATACATGTAGGCCCTATTGTAGGTTATAAGTTATTAGTCACAGAATTAAAACCTACGCCTAGGTTATATTACAGATTTCCATGGAAACGCCCAGATGTAGGCCTATTAAAGAAATGGGTTATAGCTGTGATGACTTGTATAAACTTGCTACTTGTTTCATTCAAATAGAAACAAACCACTGCTTAAAGATGATGCGGTACCTGCTGTTTAGGGACAAGTGTGAAACTGTTCGCCAAGCCTCGCCTTGCCTGTGGCAGAATCCCGTTATATCCACTGGTCGTGAGGGGTGTGCTTGCTACCTGCCCCACCCCGCTCCCCAAGTACCGTACATTCTTTCGACAGTGCTACTATTGTGCTCAACTGGACAAGTCACCACGGGGTGAAAGCGAAGCAGACCTGCTGCTATGCAATCTTGGAAGACTATATCGAACGAGTGACAGTGTATTAATGTATCAACATGTATTGTATATAACTGTGTAATATAATCTAATTAGTTAAATGTTCCACAGAAGTCCAGTGATTTGAAATCCCAGCACTATAAATTACAGTCCACCAGAGTATATTCTTCACATTATTATCAAACTTTCTTCATGGTCCTACCGGCCGGATTTCTGTGGAACAACGGACGTGTGTTATGAGCTCGTGCATCATTTCATATCGATGTCTCGCGTTGTGCATTGTTACGGTAGCCTCAACGCGAATTATGAGCGATAATCGTGTGTTTCTTCGATGATTCGTATTAACTACAGCGCGCAGTGGTGCATATTGAACCTCGAGACATTACACATGGAAGGAATTCAACTTTAAGCAGCTTCGGTAAGTACATACTCATTTCTGGTTACCTGTATTCCTGTATGCTATTCCCATTATGGATCCTAAATTGAAAGCACTTCTCGTAAAGACTAGGGGCCTCGCAAAGGCAAATATTACTCGTTTGCATAACTTCGTCAAGAGCTTCCAACCAGGGTCAAGTATTAACGCAATAAGGGAAAGGTTAGACGATCTACCAAAATTAAGGCAGAAGTATGAAGACGCGCAGGAGAGATTAGAATTAGAAGACGAATCCGAGGACCACAGTGAAGATAGGAATACTTTTGAGACTATGTATTATGATCTCGTTGATAAAATGACCACGTTGATTGAAGATAGCATAGAGTTACGATCAAAACAGAACAATCCTTCGAGTACTAAAAGTGATGGTCAGTCTAGTTCCGGGAAGAGAGAGCTGACACTTCCTACAATTAAATTACCTTCCTTCGGGGGACAGGTCACTGAATTCCGTCATTTTTGTGACACATTTACTAGCCTGGTAATAAACAATCAAGCAATTGACGATATACAACGATACCACTATTTGTTATCTTCATTAACGGGCGAAGCACATGGGCAGATTAAGAACCTTCCCATAACAGGTCCTAATTTTAAAATTGCTTGGCAAACTGTCTGTCTGAGATACAATAATCCTAGATTAATTGCCACAGCACACATCAACAACTTGCTGAACCTTCCACGTGTACATAATGAATCACCCACAGAGTTACGAGCACTTCTAAATCAGGTGTCAAGTAACTTAAATGCACTTGAAGCACTTGAACTTGAAATCCCTCTTCACGAAATCCTTCTAGCGCAATTAATTATTGAAAAGACTGATGACGTCAGCAGAAAACAGTGGGAGCTGTCGTCATCAAATTCACAATTTCCAAGACTGGAAGTGCTAAGTAAATTTTTAGAGAACAGATGTCAAGCCCTAGAACTAATCAATGGTAACCGAATTCATACCCCAGTTGTCAATTCTACCACTCAAAACATAACTAGAAAGAAGCTCACGAACCAAGTCAGACAAGTGAATGTTTCAAGTAACAATAATTGTTTATTTTGTACTGGCATGCACCCTCTTTATAAATGTCAAGACTTTTCCAGTGTTAGTGTTGCACAACGAACAGAATTTGCCAAACAGCATAAATTGTGTACAAATTGTTTGAGACATGGTCACATTGTTGGTGATTGTTCTTCAGGTTCTTGCTATTCTTGTGGTTTGAAGCATCACACACTACTTCACCGCAACCGAGGAACTGGTCGTTCTCCTACCCCACGGCCGCCTGATAACACGCATGATAGGCAACAGGCAAGACCCAACAACTCTATTGTTACGCAACAACGTGCCGACACAGCGTCCTATTGCTCACTGAAAATTAAACCGCATACTCATATATTGCTCTCGACTGCATTAGTGAAAGTGCGTGATGGGGAGGGCCAACTTCAGACTTGCCGAGTCCTACTAGACTCGGGCAGTCAAGCACACTTCATCACGACTGCCTGCACACAACGACTGAACTTAAAGAAGGTACGGAATAGAATTCCAATCCAGGGTATAAGTAGTATCGACGCAGAGTCGCATCATAGTGCAAACATAGAGGTGCATTCCATTACTAGCAACTATCAAGTAGTTATTAATTGTGCTGTATTGTCACGAATTTCAGCTGAATTGCCAGGATCATACATTAACTATCAAGACTGGCAAATTCCCGAAGAACTGACCTTAGCTGACCCCAGCTTCAACCAACCAGGTCAGATTGATATGTTAATTGGGGCAGAGATATTTTTTGATCTTCTTAGGCCTGAAAGACGCACGATGAGCGGACCCTATCCAGTTCTTCAAATCACGGAATTCGGTTGGATTGTAGCGGGACAGTTTCAAATAGATAACCCGGACCGGGTTCACCACCTGTACAGTCATTATTCACTATGAATGACCATTCACTCGACCAGCAACTTCAACGATTCTGGGAATTAGAAGAGATCACTCAACCAATCAGATCGAATGATGAGATCGAGTGTGAAAAGCATTTTGTTGACACAGTCAGACGGGATGCAGAAGGTAGATTCACGGTACGACTCCCACTCTGTGGAAAACCATCAGAACTTGGAAACTCACTAACAATGGCTACGTCACGGTTTCACAATCTTGAGAGACGCCTTGAAAGAAACCCTCAGTTGAAGGAGGATTACGTCAGCTTTTTAGAAGAGTACGAGACTCTAGGGCATATGGAGCCTATAACCACGGCATCTGATAAGGAGGATCAGAGCTACTTCATGCCCCATCATCCAGTGTTCAAGGAGTCAAGTTCAACTACAAAAACCAGGGTTGTATTCGATGCCTCCGCCAGTACTACCACCGTTCGGTCACTCAATGATATCCTCAGGGTTGGTCCGACAATCCAGCAAGATATCTGGTCCATTATCACCAGATTTCGCACTCACCAAATATGCTTTACGGCAGACATTCGACAGATGTACCGGCAGATAAGGATTGATAGTCATGACCGCAGACTTCAGAGAATCGTGTGGCGATCATCCCCAGAAGATCCTGTAAAACATTACCAGCTCAACACCGTCACCTACGGCACAGCGTCAGCACCCTTCCTCGCCACTAGATGCCTCCAACAGCTCGCTATGGAAGAATCAGACAGCTTTCCTGAAGCAGCGAAGATTTTACAGAGAGACTTCTACATTGATGACTGTATGTCTGGAAGTGCGACCGTCGAGGACGTGTTAGACACTTAAAATCAACTCATCAACCTTCTACAAACTGGAGGGTTCCAGCTTCGAAAATGGTGTTCGAATCACCCCCGACTACTTGAAGCAGTTCCTCCGGAGTGGCGAGAAACCCAGCTCCCACTTCAACTAGATAATGGGGAAAACATTAAGACATTAGGCTTGCTTTGGCATCCTGCTAGTGACCAACTGCAAATCGTAAACGGCAACTTACAACTACGCAACCCAGTAACAAAACGGAAGGTACTATCAACCATAGCTTCAATCTACGACCCACTTGGGCTAGTGAGTCCAATCATCATCTCCTGCAAGTTCTTCTTACAGCAACTGTGGCAGCTACGTCTAGGGTGGGATGAAATTTTACCACCAGAGCTACTTAATCGTTGGCAGAAGTTGTGCGGCGAACTTCCACTTCTCAACCAAATTCGGATCGACAGACTTGTATTGGCAAGGGGAACTCCGTTGAACATACAACTGCATGGCTTTTCGGATGCATCTGAGAAGGGATATGGTTGTTGCATTTATCTTAGATCTGAAACTCAAGATGGAGACTGCGTTACGAAACTGTTGAGTGCTAAATCCAGAGTTGCACCATTGAAGCGCGTTTCTCTACCCCGCCTAGAGTTGTGTGGAGCCCTACTTTTATCTCGGCTGATTAAGAAGGTCAACTCAATCCTAAACCTGAATGTCACTAGCGTTCATCTCTGGACAGATTCCACAATAGTTCTTGCCTGGATTGCAGCGTCTCCCAACCGCTGGAAGACGTTCATTGCCAATCGAGTTGCGGAAATTCAGCAAACCACATAGATTAGGGACTGGAAACACGTTGCCTCAGCTGATAACCCTGCTGACATGATTTCTCGGGGGGTGACTCCAGAAACTCTCATTTCCAACGCCATGTGGTGGAACGGACCGTCGTGGCTTATGAAGCATTCGGCATCCTGGCCTACATCAGCCCCTTTAATAATACCTCAGGACGTCCCAGAACAGAAAAAACCTGTTGTTAGCCTGATAGCAGCTCAACCTCAAGATGATTTCATGAAGCGATTCTCCAAGTTAACGCGTCTTACGAGAGTAACGGCATATTGTATCAGATTTGCCGCAAATGCCAGACAACCTCTCAATCAAAGAAAAACGGATGAGTTGGAGTTCGAAGAACTGCGTGTTGCATTACATGCATGCATCAAAATAGCCCAAGCTTCAGAATATGGTCCAGAAATTAACGATCTTCGGATGACAAGGGCCATTAATAAAGGAAGCAAATTAATACCTCTGAATCCTTTCCTCTGTGACCAAAAACTCCTTCGAGTAGGTGGTCGACTACAACAATCTGATCTTCCGTTTAACCAGAAACATCAGATAATTTTACCGCCAAGGCATCACCTAACTAAACTGATCATTGAAAATGAACATCTACGCCTGCTTCATGCTGGATGTCAACTACTACTGTCGTCGCTACGTGAGCAGTACTGGATACCTAATGGCAAGTGTTCGCTTTCGCGAATGTTTTTTTTGTGGCTATGTTTCCCGCACGGTTTGAAACACTCGTTTAATTTTGCCCCATTATTTTTTTTCCGTTATAATTGCAGTATGAACACGGTGTTCTGATTATTTACTTAACTTACGTTTCATTTGAATTGTTGTTCTTTATTATTCTTGTCAACTCACCTTTTTCTGAAGTGTCTTTCTAGACGCACCATACTGTCACACTTTTTCATGAGGTACTGTGCTCATCTCAGCGGCAACCGTCGCAATGTGCTTGGGCTGTGCGCTGATTGGCTGTTTGACGCCCCGCCTTCATTCTGGATTGTTCGACGCGCTGTCGTCATTTCCACTATAAATTCTCCGCTTCGCCGTTCTGCGGCTTTGTCTACATCCACCTGCTTGAACCAGTCTGACCACGGCTGCCTGCCGTCCCACAGCAAGGCCCTTCTTGGGAAGGCCCTGTTTGTAAACATTGAGTGGCTGGAACCTTGCCAGGCGGCATGCTTCATCACTCGGACTCTGTCATGCTGGGCGAGGCATGAGTCAACGACCTTCACCTCAGCAACTAAGTCAGCCCGCTAACTCACTACAACTCGGCGATGAGAAACTACAATTGATTGTAAACCGCCAGACAGATCATTACCAAGAGGTCTGTTCCGGCGGGGTGCAATTCGCCAATGGAGCCACCATCCATCTTTCTCGGAAGGCATGCCGAGGCAGCTTAGAGGATGCCTTCGTTTGGATCACAACCCGCTTCCTGCGGGCCAAATACTAAGTACAAAAGTATCGAATTATTGGTAACGTGAACTACCTCACTTGGTTTATACATTTTTTCAAGGCTAAGCCTTTTTCCTTGCTTCTTGCTTGTTTTTAGATATTTTTCTTAAACATACTTTTTTAATCGCCTTTATATGGCCTTTTTATGCACTTTTATTATAATTCTTCTTTATTCTAAGTTTCCTGGAGAAACCTGGCATTTTTTATTAGCTTCTTTTAATTATTCTTCCAAATGAAAATGTTTGTTATTACTTCACAAATCAAATAAATGTATCAAACCTTGGTTATCAATATTTGGTCTCTTCCTCATCGCTCTATTTAAATTTCACTGTGTGCCCAAATCCCAATCCCCCTTTTCCCAGTTGGGGTGCTAACTACTCACAACCTTTTCCATGGTACCTCAAACCCGGGATCAAACCCAGAACCTTTATTCTGAGACCACAAATTCTATTCCAAAAAAAAAAAACAGAACTTGTGTAATCTAATATTTGCCTTATACATTTCAGTATATCGTGGCTAGCGCAGGAGATCTGCGGGAAAGCAGAGACAATCCCAGCTTACTCCATAACTGGTTTCTTTCTGGAAAGCAGGTCCGTCTGGTGCCGCAAGCAGCTTTGGTAGGTGAGTTATTCCAACTTCCCAGCCATGCCAGTAATAATAGACGATAAACTGTTAAACTCTCGGGCGGCCTACAAAGGTCAACTTACCCGTTTTCAAAAATATCTAGCCACTCTACCGAAAGAGGAACAAAATCTTGATATTATATCTCAGCGTTTAAAAGCTTTTGAACAGGCGTACGAGAAATATGATCTCGTGCAACTTGAAATTGAAATCAAAAGTCCAGAACATCAATCAGATAGGGAAGAAGTAGAGAGTAATTACTTTGATACACACGCTCAGGCTGTGGCATTAGTAAGAACTTTGACCCTGGCGTTGAAGGTAGAGGAAACTCAAGGAAGAATTAGCGACCATGGGAATGGTATCAAACCATTGCTACCTAAAATTGAAATTCCGCATTTTTCAGGAAAGGAAGAGATGTGGCAATCATTCTTTGAATTGTTCAGTTCATTAGTACATAATAATGCCACACTTCCGGAAATTCAGAAATTTCATTACTTAAAATCCATTTTGCAGGGGCCACCCCTTCAACTTATAAGAGAACTTCCCTTAACAGGAGAAAACTATAACATTGCTATCGAGCTTCTTAAAGGCCGTTATGGCAATGAAAAATTATGTTTAAAGAGGCACATTCAAGCCTTATTTAACCTGCCCGCATTGCGAGCTGGCAGCTTGTCAACACTGCGAGCCTTAAGTGACACGGTCCAACTACACGTCAGAGCATTGGCACGGTTGAATCAACCGGTCGAGCACTGGGATCTATTCTTAGTTCACTTGGTTACTTCTAAATTTGATTCATCAACTTTAAAGGCATGGGAAAGGGAATTAACAAATGACACTTCATATACTTATGGCTCATTGCTTACGTTTATGAATAATAGATGTCAGGTTTTGTCAGCCGTAGCCTGTCATATGTCAGGAAGGGCAGATAACAAATCTAATGTTGTGAAACCAGTCGGTGCCAAAATAAACAAATCTGCTGTCTTTACTGTTCAGCATAACTCAACGGATTGTATTCTCTGTAAAGCACCTCACAGGTTATATTCCTGCGTTGCCTTTAAAGCCCTTTCTACCGATGAAAGACGCAAATTAATAGCTCAAAAAAGATATTGCTATAACTGTTTGTCAACTAGGCATATGGTGCCTGATTGCTTATCTAAAAATACTTGCTCCCATTGCAAGGCTCAACATCATACCTTGCTTCATAGGTTTGAAAAGCCACGTCAGGCTCCTTCCCCTGGATGTTCTAAGGATGCATCCCCAGGAGCTAATGCGCAATCTTATACTCAGAGCTCTAGCTCAATTCGTAGTTCCCAGGTGCTACTATCAACCGTGTTAATAAAAGTTCAAGACTCTTCTGGTAGATGGCTTGAAGCACGTGCCCTATTGGATAATGCCGCCACCCATGACTTCATAAGTGAGCGTCTCATTAAGAAACTTGGTCTTCCCAAGCAACCTACATTAATTCAGGTTACCGGTATTAACAATAGCAATGTTAAATCTTTGCATTTTGTTCGTGTTCACATCAAAGATGCTGTTAATTCTAACACAACATTTCAGTTGAATTGCCTTGCCATTGATACTATTGGCAGTAATACCCCTAGTACTTCTTTTG
This sequence comes from Meconema thalassinum, assembly GCA_946902985.2. Taxonomy (NCBI): domain Eukaryota; kingdom Metazoa; phylum Arthropoda; class Insecta; order Orthoptera; family Tettigoniidae; genus Meconema; species Meconema thalassinum. The sequence continues at coordinate 1,408,985,713 of OX336388.2, forward strand.
AAATTAGAAAATGGCAATTTCCTCATAACATTCAGTTGGCGGACCCAACATTTAATACGAGCGCCCCGGTAGACATACTTCTCAGTGCCCAAGTATTTTGGCAATGTCTCCTTAGCTCTAAGGTTAAAATATCACCTGGAGTGTTTGTTCATCATACCAAGCTAGGTTGGTTAGTAACGGGTCAGGTCCCTCGTAAGTCGTTTCAAAATTTCTCTCAATGTCATTTTGTCAATACAAGTCTCGATTACAACTTAGAAAGATTTTGGAAAATCGAAACTATAGATTCAGTTTCACCTTCCTCGGTTGAAAATGAAATGTGTGAAAAGCTGTTTTGTGAAACAACCAAACGCAATTCAGAGGGTAGATTTGTTGTAATAATGCCCCGAGTGGATAATCCACCTCTTTTATTTGAAACACACCCTAGGGCTCTTAGAGCACTCTATGCTGTGGAAAACAAATTTAAACGTGACCCTGTTGTTAAAGCTCAATACTCCACGTTTATGGAGGAATATGAGGCACTTGATCACATGGAGGTTGTTACCAAGAAAGATGATGCTTCTTATACTCCATCTGAAGTCATTTACCTCAATCATCACCCAGTTTGGAAGAATGAGATTTTAAAGGAAAACATAAGGGTGGTCTTTAATGGCTCTGCTTTGGATGCCAATGGAACTTCTCTGAATGACACATTATTATCAGGCCCCCCTATTCAATCTGACATTTCTTCTGTTTTAATGAATTTTCGCTTGTTCCCTATCGCAGTGATATCTGATATCAAGCAGATGTATAGACAGATTTTGGTCGATCAACAACAGTGCGACCTTCAGAGAATTCTTTGGCGCGACGAGCCTACTAAACCTGTCAAGATTTTTCGGCTAAAAACCTTAACCTATGGACTAAAGCCCTCTGCTTTTCTAGCCATACGTACGTTGAAATTACTTGCTGAACAGGATGGCCCGTTGTATTCTCCTAAGGCTTCTGAAGTGTTAAAATCATCATTTTACGTTGACGATTTTCTTCATTCATTTGAGTCAGTATCTGAAGCACTACAGGTCTCTAAGGATTTGACAGCTTTGCTTTTGGGAGGCGGATTTTCCTTGTGCAAGTGGAACTCTAATTCGGAAGAATTTCTTTCTAAATTTCCATTAACTTCAGTCTACAACGACTCAGTAGAGCTTCTTCATGAAAATAATTCTATCAAAACTCTAGGCATCTATTGGAGTCCTCAAAAGGATTTTTTCTTTTTCAAAATTAATCTCAGTGACATCAAACCGCAAACTAAGCGGCAAATTTTGTCTGAGATTGCAAAAATATTTGATCCTCTCCAATTTTTGGCGCCAATTATCGTCACCGCAAAACTTTTCATGCAAGACCTTTGGTCCCTGAAAACTGGTTGGGATGAACCAGTTCCTTCCGAGTTGCAAAAAAATTGGATTTCTTATAGAAATAGCTTGGAAGATCTCTCCAATGTCATTATCCCGCGAGTGATTATTCCCTTTCCCTCCTGTGGAGGATATGAACTTCACATCTTTGCCGATAGCTCATTGAAAGCTTATGGGTGTTGTGCGTATATTGTTTGCCGCAATTTTGACCAGTCATATTTCTTTTCCAATTTAATTTGCGCTAAGTCAAAGGTGGCTCCTCTTAAATCCTTATCCTTGCCACGACTGGAACTTTGTGCTGCTCTTCTGGCGGTTGAATTATCGGTCAAAATCCGCCAATCTTTGAAAATCCGATTTAGCAAAACTTACTTTTGGAGTGACTCAGCCATCACGTTGGCATGGATTGCCAAACCCTCCTCGCATTGGCAGGTGTTTGTAGCTAATAGAGTGTCCAAAATTCAACAATTGTCTAACTTTGAACAATGGCATCATGTATCTGGCAAGGAGAATCCTGCAGATGTCATCTCTCGGGGATGTTCCCCTCTTATGTTGGCTAACCTGACATTATACTGGCACGGTCCTTCTTGGCTTCTACAAGAACCTTCCGCTTGGCCAAATTTTCCTCTTCCGGAATTATCAGACTTGCCAGATGTTGGTAAGATTACTGGATCTTCTCTTTTCGTTTCTGACTCTCCCCTTCTCTTGCAGCGATATTCCCCTTTTCATAAATTGGTGAGGGTTATGGCTTATCTCCTTCGTTGGAAATATTTTGTGGTAGAACAACCTCTTTTTCCTAAGCCATATTTAACCCTTTCTGAATTAGGTTTAGCCACTACAAAAATCTTATGGCTTACTCAACAAGAAATATTCTCTGAAGAATGTCAGGTGTTGTCTCAAGGTCAATCCCTCAAGAAATCGAGTAGGCTTTCCTCACTCGCCCCCTTTTTGGATGCTGATGGTTTATTAAGAGTGGGAGGACGTTTATCTTTGGCTGATCTTTCTGAGGATAAAAAACACCCAATTATTCTTCCTTCAAAGCATCATGTCACTTCTCTAATCATTCGTCAGTATCATTACCAGCATCTTCATGCTGGAACCCGTACATTACTTTCCATCATTCGGGAAAGGTATTGGCCTATAAACGGAGTCCATGAAGTTACCTCTGTTATCCGGAAGTGCATTCCATGTTTTAAATCCAACCCTAAAATTACCACTCAGCTCATGGGTGATCTTCCTAACTTTAGATCTGCGCCTGCTAGACCTTTTGCCTTTACGGGGGTGGATTATTCCGGGCCTTTTGTTTACAGAAAAAATTCTCCTGAGGCCAAAAGATGTATTTGTGGAAAACTTTATATTTCGCTGTTTGTATGTATGGTCACCGGAGCAGTACACTTAGAACTAGTTACCAACGCCTCTACTGCTTATTTTTTGGCAGCTTTTGCCAGATTTTCTGCTCGCCGAGGGCTTCCTTCAGAAGTATTCTCCGACAATGCTAAAAATTTTATCGGAGCTTCTGAGCAAATTAAGAGAGCTCTTACTCAAAATGCAGCGCTGGAAAGGATTACTGATTATGCTCACCAGAGAAATTTCAAGTGGCACTTCATCCCCTCTTATGCGCCCCATCAAGGTGGACGGTGGAAGTCTTGTGTGAAACTCACCAAGAAACACCTTAGACGTGTTTGTGGCCACACCCCCCTATCTCATGAAGAGTTTAACTCCTTAATTATTTTTATTGAGGGCATAATTAATTCTCGTCCTTTATCACCCTTATCTAATGACCCTTCAGATCTTCTACCATTAACGCCGGGCCATTTTCTTATCGGCGGTCCATTGACTGCCTCCCCATCTTTATTATATTCTAATTCTCCATCTTCTTTAGCCATTTCTTGGCGCAAAATTGAAAGTTTGCGCAACAATTTTTGGCGCCGCTGGAGGTTGGAATACCTCGGTTTGCTTCAGCAGCGTGGCAAATGGCGGGTTTCCTGCTCTAACCTTCAGATTGGGGACTTGGTCCTTTTGAAAGACCCTAGTCCCCCTCTTGTCTGGAATTTGGGTAGGATTGTTGAGTGCTTTCCTGGCAGAGATGGTAGGATTCGCGTGGTAAAACTGCAGACTTCTGCTGGCCAGTTTCTCAGGCCAATCTCTATGATTGCTCCTTTGCCACGCGAGACCTAACTTCTGCGACTTCTTACTGCAATTTTTTCTCGCCCCTCCCAGCATGTTCGCTTTCGCGAATGTTTTTTTTGTGGCTATGTTTCCCGCACGGTTTGAAACACTCGTTTAATTTTGCCCCATTATTTTTTTTCCCGTTATAATTGCAGTATGAACACGGTGTTCTGATTATTTACTTAACTTACGTTTCATTTGAATTGTTGTTCTTTATTATTCTTGTCAACTCACCTTTTTCTGAAGTGTCTTTCTAGACGCACCATACTGTCACACTTTTTCATGAGGTACTGTGCTCATCTCAGCGGCAACCGTCGCAATGTGCTTGGGCTGTGCGCTGATTGGCTGTTTGACGCCCCGCCTTCATTCTGGATTGTTCGACGCGCTGTCGTCATTTCCACTATAAATTCTCCGCTTCGCCGTTCTGCGGCCTTGTCTACATCCACCTGCTTGAACCAGTCTGACCACGGCTGCCTGCCGTCCCACAGCAAGGCCCTTCTTGGGAAGGCCCTGTTTGTAAACATTGAGTGGCTGGAACCTTGCCAGGCGGCATGCTTCATCACTCGGACTCTGTCATGCTGGGCGAGGCATGAGTCAACGACCTTCACCTCAGCAACTAAGTCAGCCCGCTAACTCACTACAACTCGGCGATGAGAAACTACAATTGATTGTAAACCGCCAGACAGATCATTACCAAGAGGTCTGTTCCGGCGGGGTGCAATTCGCCAATGGAGCCACCATCCATCTTTCTCGGAAGGCATGCCGAGGCAGCTTAGAGGAAGCCTTCGTTTGGATCACAACCCGCTTCCTGCGGGCCAAATACTAAGTACAAAAGTATCGAATTATTGGTAACGTGAACTACCTCACTTGGTTTATACATTTTTTCAAGGCTAAGCCTTTTTCCTTGCTTCTTGCTTGTTTTTAGATATTTTTCTTAAACATACTTTTTTAATCGCCTTTATATGGCCTTTTTATGCATTTTTATTATAATTCTTCTTTATTCTAAGTTTCCTGGAGAAACCTGGCATTTTTTATTAGCTTCTTTTAATTATTCTTCCAAATGAAAATGTTTGTTATTACTTCACAAATCAAATAAATGTATCAAACCTTGGTTATCAATATTTGGTCTCTTCCTCATCGCTCTATTTAAATTTCACTGTGTGCCCAAATCCGCATCCCCCTTTTCCCAGTTGGGGTGCTAACTACTCACACCCTTTTCCAGCAAGAGTACGATTCGTCACATCATTCATTTTTGTATTATCTGCCACAAACTTTAGGCAAAAAACGCTGAACAACTAATGGGTCAACTGCCAAATTACAGAGTAACTCCAGTCAATCCATTTATCCACTGCGGAATCGACTACGCGGGACCATTCTACATAAAGGCAGGCTCTCGCAAAACCAGATCCAAAATCAAGTGTTATGTAGCACTCTTCGTATGCCTTTCTACTAGGGCAGTGCATCTAGAGATTGTAAGCAGTATGACTACCCAGGCCTTCATTGCTTCTCTAAGGCGTTTCATATCCCGTAGAGGCAGGCCAGCCCATGTGTTTTCTGATAACGGCAGAAATTTCGTTGGAGCCAATAGGGAACTGGAGGAGATAAGAAGATTGTTCAACGAGGGACAGCATCAACGTGATCTATCAACCTTTGCAAGCAGTGAAGGAATTCAGTGGCATTTTATTCCTCCTCAAGCTCCGCACTTTGGAGGAATATGGGAGGCAGGTGTCAAATCTTTTAAACACCATCTTCGGCGAGTGATGGGCACCGCATACCTTACCTTCGAGGAATTGTCCACACTCACAACCCAGATCGAAGGATGTCTCAATTCGAGGCCTCTAGTCCCGGCATCCGATGATCCTGACGACCTAGTTGTCCTTACCCCTAGTCACTTTCTCATTGGCCGATCAATCACTGCACTACCCCAACCAGATCTGAGTAATGTGCGTGTAAGCTTGCTTTCCAGATGGCAGCAAATCCAAAGACAGTTCCAAGGATTCTGGAAGGCATGGTCAACCGACTACTTGTCCCATCTACAACAGAGAGGAAAATGGAAGAAGGAAGGGCGCAACGTCCAGGCAGGCATGCTGGTGATCGTGAAAGAAGACAAACTTCCCCCACTGTGCTGGAAGCTTGCAGTGGTTGATCAGGTCCACCCTGGAGCTGATGGACTCGTACGTGTTGCCACTATACGTACCTCTTCCGGTAAATTCAAGAGACCCATTACAAAACTTTGCCCACTTCCCATGCCAGACAACGGCATTTGTGAAGGTGGTGTTTTGACTAATTAACTATGTTCAGTGCTTTGTGTTCGTTTGTTTGTTGGTGTTATATTTCAGGTGACTGTTTCTGGAAAAAAGTGTTAAACTCTTTTTTGGCGGGCGGCATGTTTAGGAACAAGTGTGAAACTGTTCGCCAAGCCTCGCCTTGCCTGTGGAAGAATCCCGTTATATCCACTGGTCGTGAGGGGTGTGCTTGCTACCTGCCCCACCCCGCTCCCCAAGTACCGTACATTCTTTCGACAGTGCTACTATTGTGCTCAACTGGACAAGTCACCACGGGGTGAAAGCGAAGCAGACCTGCTGCTATGCAATCTTGGAAGACTATATCGAACGAGTGACAGTGTATTAATGTATCAACATGTATTGTATATAACTGTGTAATATAATCTAATTAGTTAAATGTTCCACAGAAGTCCAGTGATTTGAAATCCCAGCACTATAAATTACAGTCCACCAGAGTATATTCTTCACATTATTATCAAACTTTCTTCACCTGCAATTTGCAATTTCCCACAGCATCAGCTTCAGCCACCCAAGAAAAGACCGAGAGTTATTGAACGACAAGTAGCCTAATATTTACTGTTACTTTCTTCATCAGCATAGGCATAAAATTTCACATTTTCCAGTATACTTTTATGATGTCAGTCTTGGAGACGATAAAAATAATTCGGCCTAAGGGATCTTCCCTGCAGGACCTGTTCGTTTGCTGTATGACTTATATGAGGTCTAAGTTTCGACCTGCTTTGAAGAAAAATAAGCTTGTAGTTTTACGTGACCGTTAATCTTGTGATCATGAGCCAAGGGACCTCCATTTTACATGGAATCCGAACCACAGGACATGGCAATTCACTTCAAAAATCTCACTTGCAATGACCGTGAATCGAAACTGGTGCACCTTGGAGAGAGGCGAATAGCTTGACCACTGCGCCACCATGCCCCGTTGCTTTAAAGAATACTGAACATGTGGGTGTTTTGTATAAATAAAGTAGGCTATGTATTTTTGTTCACTAAGCATCTATTTAATTGTTTAGTTGTAGGCTTATGCATATTCACACACATATGCATGCTGCCTTTGAGTTGATAAAAATGTTGAATACCAATTAACATATTTTTTGTTCTTTATTCTTAGTCATTCCCAGCCTAACCTTATTTTTAATTTATTTTATTGTACGTACGGCTTGTATTTTTTGCCAGTAGGCCTATAATTATTGTGTATGCTGCCTTTGATCTAAGGATAAAATGATGAACAATCAGGCTGAAATATAATATTTTATGTTGGCGTATATTCCTAGCCATTTTAAGTATCAAATTACTATGATGTTTTGAAATATGTATTTCGGCGTAAGTTCCGTTTAGTTTACCGTTCGACTAAATGTTCAAAAGTACCTCTTTTACTTGTATCTCGTCGTACGTACATCATCCTTTCGTTCGAATACGTCAAATTCTCCTTCTTGACGTGCACTACCAGGCGTAACTAGTCGCACCAACAAACCGCACTTTCCTCCCATACAGTCGGCATTCCAGTATTACTTATATTCTCACGCGCGTTGCCATACATGGTTTCCGTTATAAAATGTGTCGCACCAAAACGTTCCATCATCCGTGTGACGAATGTTTGTGTGAGCGCTGTGGAGAACAATATGGAAGATATCACGCTATATTCTGCTCATTAAGACTTGAATCTTTGATATTCCTAGGGAATAACAATTAGTTTACTGTATGATTTTAGATTTTATTCATTATATGCATGGCCATTGGCTGCAATAATCCCTTATTATTTTAGGCTACAGGCGAATTTCCAGCTGTGGATGGCATTATTCACATCAACCATCATCAGAACAGTATTGCCAACCTCACCATTTTGGTACTATGCCGCACCAACACCCGACCATTCTAACCTCCGTTTTGTCCAATCCAATGGTTACAGCCTAACGCGTCCAGATCAATGGTTTTGTGTCAACCTGCCCCAATAGCTGCGCGCGGTCAAAGCGGCAACTACACCAGAACATTATAACCTTTTATTTGTCCAATCCAATGGTTACAGCCCAACGCATCCAGAACAATGGTTTTTGACAATGGTTACAGCCTAACGCGTTCCGATGACTGCCTTTTTTTAACAACAGTGATCTGCTAATAGATGTTGTCTCCTCCGCTGTCTATAACCCACCCACCATCCCAATTTATAACACGACTTAGGCCTATATAGTGAAATTTCAGTTGTGTCGGCCATTGTAGGTGTGGCTTATTTGACAAATAATATATTGCCAACCCTACGTATACCGTAAACACGGCCGTGTGTTGTTTTGAGTGGAGAGAGCTATTAGAGCGCACTCGCTTCTATCTGTTTGTATAGGATAGGGGCATCCTGAACTAGCTCCAACAGATGGCGCACAGGTACTATCATTTTGTTCTTTGTTTCAAATGCCAACAACACACAATTGACTGTTACAAACTCTTTAAAATGAAAATTTACTGTATTATCAACTTGTCATTCTTCAAATTCGATGTGTATAGAATTCCAACGGAAGGCAAATCAATTGAGTCTTGAAGGCTTTATATATAAAAACCTAGCCTAGTAGCGGACATAAATTCTATCTTATTAATGTTTTACATACAAAAACAAACCTAACCAACGGCTAACGCCCCAGACCCCCTTGCCTGTGGTACTAACAGTAATTTTCGGCCAGGCAGTAGGCCTACCTAACCTGGTAACGGAGATAAATTCTCTCTTATTAATGTGTTATATACAACAACGAACCTAATCTGGGATTAACGCCCCAGATCCACTAGCTTGTGATACTAACAGTAATTCTATTTATATACCTGTCGCATTTTAAATCACTTCTTCCATCAGACTGCAGTATCCACTAAAATTTGCCCACAAGCACACAAAGATTCTTGATTCATGATTCTTATAGAATACATTACACATAAAGAACTTGACACTTTTGAACACACTGACACTCATGGTATGTCATTAAAACTACCATCGTCTACTTTAAAAAACAGGAGTTGTGTGGTAGGACGGTTGATTTGTGAAAATTGTCGGAATGGCCAACACCACCTACTGGAATGGCATCAGGGGTTAGGGAATTTTCCTAACCACAACATACAACTGTTTTAACTTCGAAAATTATCCCGGTGAATATTGCTTATCCACTTCTATTTCTTTAGGAAATTAAAAAATTGAAGTATCTGCAGCAGTATTAAATTTACAGCCGGGTTCACAGACAATAACAATGAACAGACAATAATTCTAACATTAGGTATCACCGTAATTTATAATTATTCACAGTGCACTACACTACTTAAGGTACACTATTACAATAAATAACAGCAGGAAATCACTTGAGATATGCGACATTTGAACGAAATTCTGGCAGCAGACAAACTAAAATTTTGGTCCACCAAATGTAAACAATCCCCTACGATTCCCGCCATTTTTTACGGTATCGATAGTGGCATTGCGGTCTGAGATATTGTAGTCGGTCTTGGCCCCTCAAAAGAAGTTTCAATACCTGCAATCAGTTCCAGTAACTGACAACAGATGGCAGTACCATTGCATTCCAACATGAGATCAAAGATATTGGTAAAGATGTGAAAACTTACCTCCAGGCTTCAAAAATTAATGCGTGTTTCAGTGTTGCTGTGTAGAGAAATATTTCCACTTCTGTTCTCTGACCTTGCAAAGTATTCGTACATTGTCGCTATTAGTGTTCACCCCCCTACGTTGTGATTATTTCTCCATATTACATCGTGTCGTATATGGTCATAAAAAGGGTATTCTTTTCAGTTCGTCGTCTTGTTACAACCATGGAACGTTAAATTATTCCAATATTCGCTGATGGAAACTGTCTATTTTGATCTGTATCACACTGTTTGTACAATTCTCAGGAACGGCATCGTGAAATACGTTTACAGGTTGTTCAGACAATTAAAACTGCATGGAAATAGGCTATTATAAAGATTTTTTTTTGTATGTGACCCATCCTATAGACTGGCCGTTCGTAATTCAACTAACTACAAACATTTGTTATCGCTGGACGGGGAATATGTTGGCCATGTTGGATTACATTGTATTGGTCAGTTATTCCCTGATTATTTAATCAGGGCTTACAGAGATGATAGTAACGTAAGTCTTGACTACGGTATGGTACTGGAAACAATGCATTCTTCTTCTTTCTGGTAGTGTTGATGCTGGCCATTACAGTGTTTTGGAGTTCCATTCCAATATTTTACAACCTTCACCACCAAGCGTACTGAAAGGAAAGTGCACTGCGACGTCTAGCATTCAAAAGGCGACAGAATTCTCCCATTTTATGTGAGACATCCAAAACTATGCACAGGTCCAATAATGTGCAAGACATATTGTCCACTGGAGTGAAGGGTGATACTATGCATAAATCTAATGCCTTGCAAGACATAGCGCACCCTGGAGTGGAGGGTGATTTTGAAAACGGAAAAAGGGAAATAAGTCCTTGACAGAGCGGAGGGAATGGCAAGTTAGGCGCATGCATTATCAAAGTCGACAGCCTTTTCAAATTCAATATTTTTTTTTTTCAAATACAACAACTCAGATAAATTGCTTTAATATGGGGTATTTAAGAAGTAATAAATGCAGTTACTGCTCCGCACTGTATTTCTCAGCTGAAATAACTTCGTCTGGCTATTGCCTGAGATTCGTATGCCTGTTGACTTAAAATCTTTATTCACAGGGAATAAAGAACAGACCAACAATTTCAGGGATAACATTCGTCAGTAAAACAACGCAGAGGCCTTTGTCTCATTTGGAGCAAATATAAACTACGTTCGGGTCATGGACCTCATTGTTTTCAAATTCAAATATTATATTTCATCTTCATACGTTCACTATGATAAAAACCTTTCCTATGGGCAGTTATATGTTTTAGAATTTTCCGAAGCAAACCAATTCCGTCTTGGAAATTCATCAAATAAGTGCCAGAAAATGCACTTTACCGACCCAGGGACTTAGTATTCCGTTACATTTCAACGGGTTCATCCTTGTAATAAGAATAATGTTATTGGTTTTACGTCCCTTGTAACTACTGTGGATTTTGGAGACGCCTGGGTGCCGGAATTTTGTCCTGAAGGGGATCTTTAACGTGCCAGTAAATCTACTGACACGGCTCCCTCGCATTTGCGCACCCTCAAATGCCAGCTGACTGTGCCAGGATACGAACCTGCAATCTTGGGCCAAGCAAGCGAGAACATTACCGCTGAGCCACGCAGCCAGTCGAAGGAAATAATACAGTCAAACGACTAGAACAAGAAGAAAACAGAACTAGAGCTCAGAAATAGGAATTGGCTTATCAATTAATGAAAGACATTTACAACAAAAATATATCATAGAATGTTTTTCAGTTGGTCAACACGATAACTATTCTTATTGTGCCCAATTTTATTAGGTGGGGAGTACAAATATTTGAACATCCTAACCTGCAAGAAATATTACATGAATAATAATTTATCACGTTATGTACAAAAAAGAGTATAACTTTTTGTACAAAATGTGTGTGTTAGTTAAGGGATAAAAATTCCAAAAAAAAGGGTTAATATTTGAATAAAATGTGTGTTAATTATGTGATAAATATTAAAAAAAGGGGTTGCTCTCTGTACAAAATGTGTGTTAATTTAGTGACAAATATTTCAATAATAGGGGAGTACTCTTAGTACAGAAAGTGTGTTAATTAAGTGGTAAATATTTCAAAATAAGCGGTTACTCTTTATACAAAATGTGTATTAATAAAGTGATAAATATTCCAAGAAATGAGTTACTCTTAGAACAAAATGTGTATTAATTTAGTATTAAATATTCCAAAAAAAAAGGGTTAGGTCACTCTTAGTACAAAAAGTGTGTTAAGTGATAAATATTTTAAAAAGGGGTTACTCTTTATACAAAATGTTTGTTAATTAAGAGATAAATATTTCCAAAAAGGGATTACTCTTTACAAAAAAAGTGTGTTGATTAAGTGATAAATATTTCAAGAAAGATGGGGTACTCTTTGTACAAAATGTGTTTTGACATACTAATATATAAAAATGAGATGGTGTTTGTCTGTCGTCCTGTCTGTTACTCAATCACGCAAGAACCACTGGTCCGATTGAAATGAATTTTGCATAGATATAGCTGATTTATCAGGTTTACACATAGACTACCTTTGATTTCGATGTTTTGCACTATTTAAAAATGGTGACCATTTTAGTGACGTCACTACACCCTTTGGTTTCAAAATGTCATATTTCCATTTCAAATAAAAAGAGAACGCTAAGAAATAGCAAACTTTTGATGGCATATACGAGCTTTAAAATTTAATTTTCTATCCGAAAGGTACTTACCACTTTTCGTATATCTCCAATGGTTAGCGAGTAAAACCTAAATATGTGCTATAAAACACGTTCAACGCCGAGCGATGTTAGTCTATGTTAGTCTATGTTAGTCTCTACATAAACTGTTTTATTTATAGAGGTAGTTTGTGGGGTCCGAATCGAGACGTGATTTTGAGTCTAATTTTATACTCTTTGTGCCAGTTATTGTATGTGAGTATTTGGATCTTTACGCTGTTTCACAATGTTATAGTGCTTTCTACTTTGCACGGTATGCTTTAATCCTTTTTATCGATTGGTTTTTTGTTAACGGAATATTTCTGTTGGCCAATATTTATCTGCTTTTTGTCGTTTTCTACCATGATCAGAAACCCAAATTCAAAGACGAATGTGTCGAAGACTACCGACTGTCACATTAGTTTATTTAGTGTTCATATTAATCTTACTGCAGAACTGGGCAAATTTATTTCAATAAAGTTGGTATTTTGCCTTTCACGGCCAATTAAATAAACGCTTAAAACACGGCGTAAACCTAGAAAAGTTGCTAAGTTTTAATTGCTTGGCCTTGAAATTCAATATACAATCATTTTGGAAGCCTTTGTAGGGAGGTGAAAGACTGTTTTAGCGTTTAGCTCTCGCAGTAAAGTAGCGGAGGTGTTCTAAATAAGAATTGAGGTATCGCGCAGTTTTCTACTCCTTTGGTAGTCCGCAAATAGACCACAAGAGCCCGCTGATGAACCATCTCGGAGTTACTAGGCGTAATCTCGCACAAGACACGGCATAAACTTAGAAAAATGTTCTGTGATTAATTTGTTTTTGTTATTATTACTTGGGATGATTGAAGTTTTTTCCGTTACTGTTACTCTTTATCATGACATGGTACGTAGTTTCCGCAATATTTCTTATTGCGGATATGATAATTGCTATCAAGTTTGATGTATTTTTAGCATAATGTTTATATGTTTAAATATAGTATGTAGACGTTAAACGATAGGTGTTCAATATTTAAGACAGGTTATTCAACTTGAAGCTGATATTTATATCCAATATATAAACATACTTTCTCACCTACAAAGCGGAGGCAGACAGGCTTTTCATCGGGTACTCCGGTTTTCCCTGTCACAATTTCATTCCAGCAACAATCTCCACTATCATTTCTTCTGTCAATCATTTAATCATTGACCCAGGGGAGTGCGACAGACTTCGGCAGCCGGCACAGTTCATATCCTCGCTTCTAGATGGGGGTTTCATTCATTCCATTCCCTGACCCGGTCGGTCGACTGAAAGCAGGCTGAGGATTTTCACTTTCCTACCTCTGATTAATAATTAGGTGAGTGAAAATGCATGTAGTCTACACATGTAGCTGGTAACATGGAAATACCATAACTACATTACAAATGTGTGATTATAGATATTAATGATTTAGGCCAGCAAGTACTAAAAGCCGTTCGAAGAACGGGTACTTCAGCTAGTTAAGTGATAAATATTTCAAAAATGATGGGTTACTCTTTGTTCAAAAATGTGCTGATTAAGTGATAAATATTTCAAAAAAGATGGGTTACTCTTTGTACAAAGAGTGTGTTGATTAAGTGATAAATATTTCAAAAAAAATGGGTTGCTCTTTGCACAAAAAGTGTGTTGATTAAATGAAAAATATTTCAAAAAAGGATAACTCTTTGTACAAAATGAGAGTTAATTAAGTGATAAATATTTCAAAAAATATGGGTTACTCTTGATACAAAAAGTGTGTTGACCGACTGAAGTGCATTCCGGGATAGATTATTAGGCAACACTGAAAAAATGGCTTTGAATACAAATAAACAAAATCCAACATTACAACACTGCCATACAATTTGAATGCATTTATGCAGCGGAATGTGTAGTCCTTAACAAAGGAAAAATGAGAAATCGAGAAATGGAGAACAGGGAACGGAAAGTAATCTATCTATCTATCGTATGGCTTTTAATGCCGGGAGTGTCCGAGGACATGTTCGGCTCGCCTGTGTCTGTAGCTGCTTCCAGCGGACACCCTAAAGGGCGAGCTACAAGTTCCGTTCAATTTCAAGTAGTTCCAACTTTCGCCACCAGATATCAATGATACCTAGTGGTGAACGTTGGAACTTGAATAGAGCGTTCTGACGAAATCTAACCTAACAAATTTTGCTTTACACAAGTTTAGTCTGTGAAAGGATCTTTAACATGCCATAAATCTATGACATGGGACCGCCGGCTTTACTTCCCCTCCGAAGGAAGGCATACTGAAGGATTTTTAACGCTCTTAAAAAATCCGACGACTTCGGCCGGGTTTGAACCCGCTATCTTGGGCATAGCAGTTCAGCATGCTACCGACTACGCCACCGAAGCCGCTTACGGAAAGTAATAAGGAAATTACTTGGACCAAGGAAAGCTGGAAATACTTAGAAACTGGAAAATTAATTAATATTTATACCCAAACTGAACAAGTATCCAATGCTCTCAGAAAAGGAAGAATTTATCTTTATAACCATTTAATTCGAATAAATCCGGAAGGATTGACTTTAAAAGAATTGACAATTTAGACAAGAATCCCAATACGCCAATTAGTTGATTTAGCGAAGTGAAAAAGGATTTAACGGAAATAAAAATTACAAAAGGAGATATTCGAGACAGGGCTACATTTCGATTTATGATTAGATAATTTGAGGGTCTTCATGAAATACAACAAAATGTGCGTGACTGTTTGAAGTATTTGAACAGGAAATAGCACAGAGAAAGGATGAAGTACTGGAAAAAACTAGGATCAAGAAAGGAGACAAACTCAAAAGGAAGTTATTACTTATCGCCAAAATCGGAGAACGAAATAGAAGAAAGATACTATTACTAGATATATGGGAAAGACAGGTTTACCTGATGTATCACTTAATCTGGTTCTTATTGTACGACCCAGTAATACAGTCTTTAAGCAGACTGAGGTTAGCAAATGAAGCTATTTGCAGAGCCACACCCCAGGTGCTGCAGTGCTGCTTTACTGGGTCCTTATCGGCCGTGGAGCACGCAACGGCAGTTATCTTACACCATGTATCACGGCGCTATTGACTCTTAGGCACGTTAACAAATACGTTTCTCGTATATCACAACTATTTATGTTTACCGAGCCACAAAAATTATGGAGGAAGTTAGCAGCACTTCCATTCCCATGAGACCACAATCTTACTATTTGCGATCATCATATACCATGGTAAGTATTCTGAACTGTGCTAGTTTTCTATTTATTGTTGAACTGCTAATAGTCCCATAAAACTGGTAATAAGCAATGTCTGGGGAAATGTTATCTCCTAGTTGTTTATGTGCAAGGCGTATCGATGTTGCTCCTATTTTAGCTAAAATACTTTCCACAAAACACCACACTTAGTGGCAGTAAAGCGTTAGTTACCCAGATTCGTTTTAAATGGTAATCTAGCTGAATAGAAATCTTTGCTCCACTCAATTCATATAAATAAATAAATCTCTACATAGTATAATACCAAGTCGCTGATTCTTGGATGTAGCGGGTAACCTCGAGAGCCCCTGGATGGATTTTGATGCGGGTTTCACCAATCTGTAAAGGATTTCTCGAGGGAGGTTTGTGTCGAAAAACATTCATTTGTGTCCAAAGAAAGCCGAGCAGTAACGATTTTAGTGAATCGAGTCGAAGAAAACCCGGCAGTCCATGCGCCTTTTAAACCGTTATAAATATCTATATACTATGAGTGTATGAATTGTTCAGCATGAAAAGTTCTACAAATAAGTCCCAGAGAGCATATCTCTATCTTAAATACTTCGCCCCCTATAAGTGCTTTTATGTTTCATTTCATCCAACAATCTCCATTCAGTGGACATTTAAATTACTACTGTTGCTTCGGAGTGAGTTTACGAGCTAGCGAACGAGCCTAAGACCCCAGCTTCAGCCAGCATCAAACTAACAAGTAGTGTCGAGTTAAGACTTCAGAGAAGAGTATTTCTGTTTGGAGTTTCGCTGTTCTCCTCAAATTCTCTGAATTGCGTCTCGGATCTGCCGTCCGTGCACCTTTTAAGCTTACGCAGGGTGAACCGTTAAAGATACCGGGCGAATCTAGTGAAAAATGAAAATCCACAGCCTGCTTCTGGTCTCCGACCGGGTCAGGAATGGAATGAATGAAGCCCCCATCTAGCGGCGAGGATATGAACTGTGCCGGCTGCCGAGGCCTGACGCACTCCTCTGGGGCAATGATTAAATGAATGACAGATGAAATGAAATGCTAGTGGAGAGTGTTGCTGGAATGAAATTTTTACAGGGAAAACCGGAGTACCCGGAGAAAAACCTGTCTGCCTCCGTTTTGTCCAGCACAGATCTCACATGGAGTGACCGGGATTTGAACCACGGACCCAGCGGTGAGAGGCCGGCGTGCTGCCGCCTAAGCCACGGAGGCTGTACCGGGCGAATCTAGTAAATTAATAAATTAATTAATTCGATTCCCGGCCACGTAGTGGATATTTTACTCTCGTAGGCTACGATTAAATACCCTGGCTCGTGGACAGTGTGTTTAAGACGTCATCATGTAAAAATAAAATACAATCTCGTGGAATAAAATTAATTGGAGAAAAGTCAAAAATATTTTTAAGAAAATTCCTACTCATCCAACCTAGAAGTGGTTGGCCACTTCTACTGCGGGCGAATGCCGATGTGGTATGTACCTTTCCAAATCCTACCCTATAATACATAAATACTAGCTATTACAGACACCGCCCTAACACAGGTTATCAGACAAATACTACACATACCCAAGTACACAATACTGAAATGACTACAATGCCTATGTCTGTAATTGAAACAACAACAAATGTAATATGCACCAACTGATATTTGATCCCAGGATGATGTGAGGAAAGGCCGACCTCTAGCTGTCTGAGTTACGAAGCAGCCGTATAAGTTTAAATGTGATACAATGTGTTTGAGAAATTGTTGTACCGTCTTTTCAGAGCGTGTTGTGTCAGAACATGTCCGTCCCAGCAGAAATCGCAACCTACGTGAGTATTGTGTTACATAGTGTAGTTACGAGACCTGAAATATTACTTTACATCGGAACTGATTCTAAACCTCTCGGTACGGAAGTAATACAGGTAGCAATAGAACTCCTTGTAGCAAGTGGGTGTGAGCCAAATGCTAGTTGAATATCAAGCGAGTCATTCAGACGAATGTTTCCGGCTTAAGAACCGGTCCAATATAGGTTTAGTGCGTTGTACCATTCTACCGCATCTGCCAAGGGAAGGCACATTGCTGTAGGAACTACAATAACAACAAACGGACGTATTCAGAACGTGACGCTGTGTCTTGTGGAAGTAACCTGGCAACGGACCGTTATCGCCTCCACTATTGGTTACTATAATGACTGTCTAGAACTTACATGCACGGTACAGCAGAATGGTATCTGTAGTCATGACGAACTCGTTCAGACACTCAGACAAGAATTGAATTCTTTGGAAGAACCGAGAAACCAACTCGAAACTAAGGGGAGACAGACAAGTATTTTAACCACTACAGCACAAGATAGTCATTTAAAGATTGTGCTGGTCAAAGCAGAGACGGAATATTCCCAGTTTTCCTTCACATCATTTCATCATCACTCATTCATCACCGTCCTGCAGGATGCGACAGACCAGAATACCTCGACTCCCCGTGGCGCACCACGACAGTTTCAAGTCCGGAGACCCGAGGTTTGAATCCAGTGCTGGCAGCGGCTATACTGAGTGTGGTTTCTCCACACTGCCTCCAGACAAATGCCGGGATAGTACCTTATTTCAACTCCCAGTTTAGGTCCCACCTACCTCATCCCTGTCCCTAATAAGGTTACACACACTACTACCATCAGAGGAACACAGGTTATCAGACAAGTTAAACACAAGTCCATCCATGGCCTTAAGTCAGAAACCATCCCTGCATTCTGTTTGACTGCGTGGCGCAGCGTTAACGTTCTTTCCGCTGTTCCCAAGGTTACAGGATTGTATCCTGGCACAGTCAGTTGGCATTTGAGGATGTGAATATACTAAGTGCTCGATATTCCTGGCTGTGTCATCTCATCAATGTCACTATTATGCAGACGACACCGTGCTATACAGGTGCATTAAAAGTGAAGAAGATTCCCTCTGTCTTAAATCGCTGTGGTGTTCTGTGAATAATTTAAATTTAAATGTGCAAAAATGTAAATACATAAGAATAACTAGGTCAACAAAAAATTACGAGCCTTACAGTAGTCGCATATGATGTGTAACATCTGGCATAGAAGAAACCTCACGTGAAATTGTTGAAACACCGGTATTTTATAGTATTATTGCCACAAATATTAATCTATTGTAAAAGGGAGTGTTTTACAGATATTGTAGTTTATAATACGGAACTCATTTTATTAGATGATTTATAGCTTCCACCAGCACTAGCCTAAATAAAGAATACGATATGGATCAACTAGATTAATAGACGCGACACCGCTCATAACCTTAAATTCCTTATTAACAGGTCCTCTTGATTCACAGACTAACACGTAATTTCATATGGATTCTGTTAAAATGAGTCATATTGATATGATAAAAATCGTTTAAAATGATAATCTGGTAGCAAAAATAGCTACCCCGCCCAGGATTCGAACCCAAGATCTCTAGTTTCACAGTCATAGGCAATAACCCCACGGCTAATTCGACTACGCAAATAATGTGCACAAGATGGTGAATTATTTCCACGTTCCAATAATACTGCATTACGGAATTAAGTTTCATTTAAATTTTGCTTCTTTCGATAATGTTCCTGAGTGACATTGAGTTTAAAATGCCTTATGCCAATGCAATGCAGGCTACTTACAATGTTCGATATTAAGGCATTTTATCATTTAAATACAGATACGAAGATGATGATGATGATAATTGTTGTTTTAAGGGGCCTAACATCTAAGTTATCGGCCCCCTGATACGAAGACTTCGAACATGTACCATGTCATTTGTTTAAATCACTTGACACCAGAGTTCGCAAGAGCGTTTTCCGTTCAGTATGTCATATACATTCCACATGGCCGAGAGTGCGTCATGGTATCAATTTTCGACACCGCGCGCTGATTGTTTCTCTTACCAGTGCCAGCTGGATCGATCGATCGAGTTGGCAGTTGGTCTTATACTTCCGTTCGATCCACCACTGCCAGCTAGGGCACACTTCCTTTCGATCGATCGAGCGGGCAGTGCATACTTCCGTTGTCCACCACTGCCAGCTAGTACACTTCCGTTTGATCGATCGAGCGGGCAGTGCAAACTTCCGTTGTTCACCACTGCCAGCTAGTACACTTCCGTTTGATCGATCGAGCGGGCAGTGCATACTTCCGTTTGATCCACCACTGCCAGCTCGATCGTTCCGATCTACTTCCGTCCCCAATTTTCAAAATCACTCCCACAAAACTATCCAGCAACCAAGCGGAAAGATGTTACACATCAAATACATTGAGAATGAATACAAAATTATGAACAGTGACATCCCACAGTGCACAAACTTACAGTTATTAGGGGTAACAATCTCCGACACCCAGATTTGGAACATTCAAAGTGAAGAGGCAAGGTGTAAGGCCTCCAAATTTCTGGGTTTCTTGTACAGAAACATGAGAGGTTGTAAACCTAGAGCCTTCAGGACGGCTTACATATGCATGGTCCGTCCGATATTAACGTACGGCTTACCTGCTTGGCACCCCACTGCAGCGGAAAGTATGAACAAGCTCCAGCGTGTACAGCGCCGCGCAGAGAGCCTAATAGCTCGTTATTCCCCTTCCCGTTTGTCAAAATTTCCATCTATTGAGGCAACAGCCAAACCAATTGATCTAATTTTTCTCAAAAAATCCCATACAGGTTCCATTAATATTGATCCTTTTTGCCGACTGTCATTGGCATATCGTTCAGTTCGGAGAGGACGAGGTGTAACTCTCGTTCCGCCCTTCGCACGTAGCAATGCTTACCTGACAGGTTTCTACGACCGCTCTGCGCGGTTATGGAACGCGCTGCCAGGGGATGCCAAGATCTTGCCTCTTCGGAAATTCAAGCCGTACATAAATAGGTACATTGTATAAATAAACTTATGTATGTGTGATTGATTGTCTCGCTGAATGAGTATCTGAATGGAATGAATGAATGTATGGAGTGATTGAGGTTATGAAAGTGCGTGCGTGAGAGAGTGAGTGAACAGGAAAAATGTACTAAGTCAATATTCTAAATATGTAAATACTGCAAATATCTTTGTAAATCATGTAAATATTCTTAAATCAAATGTAGATGTAAACTGTGCCTGTGAAGCATGAAATATGTATATGGGGCTTGCCCTTTTTCACTAGGCCTTCCATACTTCTTGTACGATGTATGGTAAATAAGTAATAATAATAATAATAAGTCCGTATCAGTAGATTTTGTCAGTAGATCCTCATCAGGGTGAATTCCGGCTCCCGGCGTCTCTAAAAGCCGCAGTAGTTAAAAGGGACTTAAAACCAATTACATTGTTATTATACCAGCAATTAGCCTGAAACAGAAGTAGATATGACGAAGAGCCCATTCTAGGGCTGCTGAGGAGGGAATCGAACCCCTCTCTTAACAGTTTTTCCACTCGATGCTGAGTGAACCCTGGTCTAACATTGCAACAATTCTAGACAGAGCCGGAAAATAAACACGGACCTCAGGGGTGACAGGCAAGTAGGCTAGCCACTACATACCTAGGTGGTTATATGAAATTTGAGCTAATCAAAGCGGAGATGGATGATGATATCCCAAGACCCTGAAATGACTTAACGCCAAACAAAACACTTGAGCGCTATCTGGAACAACAGCCCATGCCGACACCTGGCCGTAATCAAGTTAGGAGATTTAAAAGAATCATTTATAACAAAACACTTTTCAGTTGGTCAACACACAGGCGGCTTCGGTGGCGTAGTCGGTAGCATGCTGAGCTTCTATGCCCAAGATAGCGGGTTCAAACCCGGCCGAAGCCGTCGGATTTTTTAAGAGCGTTAAAAATCCCTCAGTATGCCTTCCTTCGGAGGGGAAGTAAAGCCGGCGGTCCCATGTCATAGATTTATGGCATCTTAAAGAACCTTCCACTAATTGCCCCTGTGTGAAGCTAAATTGGATAGGTTAATAATGTAAACAACGCTCTTAGGTGTCTACGTTCGTTGCCAAGAGCCGACTGCGGTGGCGTCTAGTAGCTAAGTTCTGACCTAGTAGTCGTTGACGGTGGCGTTTGGCAGCAAAAGTAGGAACTATTTGAAAAATTCAAAAGTCTGCTGTCCTTACATGAATTAAATAACAGATAACACACACTAATACAGTCATCACAATTAACGCCGGTTATCAGACAGATTCTACACACACCCAAAGTACACGGGGCTACATGACCGCATTGTCGCAGCCCCTAAACTTAAGAACCAACCAACTCGGTCAACACAATATGATCCCAATTGCTTGGACATGCTAAATAATAACTGGAAAAAAATTGCATGTGTTTAAAATATGTGTTGTTGTTATTAGTTAATTTAGGGGCCTTGCGTCATTGTAGTCATTTAGTCTCGTGTACTTGGGTGAGTGCAGAACTTGTCTGATAATCTGTGTCACTGATTGTCTGTACTAGAGTGTGTATTTGTAATTCAAGTAGAATTTGGGTAGGAAGCGGCCGTGGCCTTAAGTAAGATACCATCCTGCGATCCACCTGGAGTAGAAATGGGTGAACCACACAAAACCACTTCCAGGATGGGATTTGAACCCACCTCTTCTCAATTATACCTCACGATGCTGGGTGTGTCCCGTTCCAGTCCTCAAACCAGAATTGAATTTCTTGGCAGAGCCAAGAATGTTGGTTGGTTGGTTCCTTAGTTTAGGGGCTGCGACAACACGGTCATGTAGCCCCGTGTACTTTGGGTGTGTTTAGAATCTGACTGATAACCGGTGTTAATTGTGATGACTGCATTAGTGTGTGTTATCTATTTTTAATTCAAGTAAGGACTGCAGACGATAATTTCAAGTAGTTCCTCCACGACACGTAGCTGTGAACTTGGCTACTACTAGATGCCATCGCAACCAGCATCTGGTGACGAACGTTGGAACTTAAGAGCATTAATCAAACCTAACCTACAAATTTTGCTTCACGCAAGTTTAGTTATTAGAAGGTTCTTTTACATGCCATAAATCTATGACATGGACCCGGCGGCTTTACTTCCCCTCCAAAGGAAGGCATACTGAGGGATGTTTAAAGCTTTTAAAAATCCGACGACGTCGGCCGGGTTAGAACCCGCGATCTTGGGCATAGAAGCTCAGCATGCTACCTACTACGCCACCGAAGCCGCCAGCCAAGAACGTTAGCCGCTACACAACGAGGCTGCCTATATATATATTTATATACTAGCAGAAGTACCCGCTCTTCGAACGGTCTTCGGTATTAATAACCAGACGCTATCAATTGAGCTACTGTTGCAATGGTTAGGGGCTTGTCATTCCTTCATAAGTTCACCAGAACGAAGTTAGTTTTCTGGGTATATCACAGACACTGTTAATTTAAGGGCCTTAAAATATGGTTTTCGGAGACCCATTATAGACTCCCTAGTTTTGTGTCACACATTGAGAAGCGCAACATATGCTTTGGTCGTTTTTCTAGGATAATTTTTATTTTTCGCCTATATTAGCATGTGTTTTGAAAAGTTTTTCCCTATAACAACCCTTCTATGAGAATTGCGGTGAAGAGTTTTATAAATGATTGGTGTATTGGCTCATGGTTACAATACCTAATTTTACGATGCTCCAAGCACCCGAACACGAGTTATAGGCGTACATAAACATAAATATATATATCAACCACACAGTTTCAAACAAAATCATCTTTATGATGAACCCGTTTGTCGACAAAAATTTGATTAGTTAAAATGTGCTCTCAAACTAAATTCACCCAACGTATACTTCCTGACGTGAAAATAATATTGAAAACCTTGTTGACGAAACGCAATATAATATGGCAAATAAAAACTGACCCTCACCGTTGTGGAAAGTCCCCATCCCCAGAAAGACTCCTTTAATAAATTATAAAGGCTTGTGGGGCATGAAAATTCAGTATTTGTAGCCTCCAATCGCCTAAATTCCCAAAAGCAGCAAAAAAAACACAACTACAATTCAGGAATTTTTGAAAATAATATTGCTGTTTGGAGATATAATAGATCTTATGTACAACCTATCGCACATGTAAGTTGCGTTTAAAAATTCTAAGGTACCCCATGACCCCCTTAAGCGCATTGATGAATTTTACAGTCTATGTTTGTTTCCATGATGACCTTATAGCCTTTTGCAAACTTTTACAGAAATTTAATAACATGAGTGGCATTGATTCTTACAGAAATAGATGGTATGTTGGAGGTCACCTCTTGAGATACTTTTGTCATGGTTGCCGGCTTGCATTCCTTCATTAGTTTCTTCTTTTTCTTCTTCTTTCGAATGGGCCAGCTAAGAACCACAACGTTCAACTTTTCAGCTTGGCGAGGGACTTGATGTTGCCCACTATTCGCGCATTCTCTGGCTATGTTTCTCATTTCTCTCTTTTGTCGAGATGATGCCGGTTTTCTTACAGGGTGGTCTGTCCTGAAAACTATTCTGTGTAAGTATCTTTCTGAGATGCGATCGGCTTCTTGGATGTCCTTGTTAACTTCTGTTAACCACGGTGTCACGCTCTTTCTATTCTCCCAGTACTTGAGAAGCTGGTTGTTTAGTCTTGTTGGGTTCATCCTTGAGACATATCCCTAGAAAGCCAGACGTCTCTTCCTGGCCACATCTGTGATTTTCTCAGTATATCTATATAGCTCCTGATTTTGTATTCTTCTGTACTCGTCATCTATTTTTACTATTTTATTGGCTGAAATTATTTTTTGGGGAATATCTCAGAAATGTGGTTTTAGAGCCTTAAAACGTAGTAGCCTCCGAGCCACCGAGGGGCTGAAAATGAGTTTTGTCTCGTCCTTGTACGCCATAATATAATAATAATCGTAATAATAATTTAATAATATAGGAATAGGGATATAATAGTCCTTTAGTACCTCACCCGCACGTGTAAATCACGTGAAAAAATTCAAGAGTACCCCTTGACCCCCTTAAGCGCATTATATATGTATTAATGAATTTTACAGATTTGTTGGTTCCATCATATCCTTATAGCCGCTTGCGAACGTTCACAGTATTGTAATAAATGGAATGACATTGCGTCTTACAGAAATAGATGGACTTCTGAGAATGTGTTGCCATGGTTACCGGCTTGCATTCTTTCAATCTTATATATAAAAGTGAAAGTCTGTATGTATGTGGGTGGGTTGATTCCGCATACAAATCTACACCGTTCCACCAATCTCAACCAAATTTTGCATACACATAGTTTAGGACCCAGAAGGAACCGCTGGCTACATGAATTTTCGATAGTATTTCTCATTCTTCTGATTTCGGCCCTTTTGCACTCAAGCACAGGCTAATCAAATCACAAAATATACTCATGAAGGAATGGCTAGGCAGATAGTTCCCATGGCAACATAGCTCAAGTCGAGACACGGCCGTCGGGATGCCAGTTGCGCTCTGCACTACCGGTATAGAAAATGAGCATCTTTACTTGAAATCCCGTTAGTTACTCACACAGCACTGTCAACCGAGTTTAGCATAACAAAGACTTGACACTATCTTCTACTATATATTTGTTAAATACCACTCACTCACTCACTCATTCATTCATCACGAAATCTCAGAAACCACCGAACGGATTGGAATGAAATTTGGTATGCTGCTTTCCCAAGGGCCGCAAATGCCCACTAAGAGAAGATTTTTGTATATTCAGGTTCTAAAGGGGTGTTAAGGGGGTAGACCTGCATTTCATTGATTAACAATATCTCCCGATTGGTTTCATTGGGGGATGTGATACTCGGCACATAAACTCATCATTAAAAATAAGAAGACACGAGTCTGAGGGTTTTTCGATGTGGCGTATATTATGAGGTGAAAGGGGGTGAAAAGTGGGGATTGAAAGATTCCTAACGGAGCGTGTATCTCTTAAACGACATAGGTGAGGAGTTTGAAACTCAGCGGAAAAAATCAGCATAAAAATAAGTAAATTTCATAAATCCAATTTAAGGGGCCCATGGTGAGGGTTGAAATTCTGGGGGGAGGGGGGGGGGGCAGGAATGAAAGTGTCCTAACTGATTGACTGACTGACTCACTCATCAAACTCAGGGGGAAGAAACTGCTTTAAAGTAAGTAAATAGCTGGTCGACAGTTTTTTTTTCATAAATCAAATTTAAGGGGTTCATGGGGAGGGGTGAAATTCTGAAAAAAAGAAAATTGAAAGAAAATGTCCTGACTAACTCACTCACTCACTCACTCACTCATCATCGCCCAGCCAAAATTATTGAAGTTAGAAACATGACAGTTTGGGGATATGTTCATTGTATGTCAAAACCGTCTACTAAGGGAGGATTTTCGGATATTCAGGTTCTAAAGGGATCTTAAGGGGGTTAAAACTGCATGTCATTGAATAACAATATCTCCCGATTGGTTTCATTGGGGGATGTGATACACGGGATATAAACTCATCATTAAAAAGTAAGAAGACGCGTTTCTGAGGGTATTTCGATGTGGTGTATATTATGAGGTGAAAGGGGTGAAAAGTAGGGATTGAAAGATTCCTAACGGAGCGTGTATCTCTTAAACGACATAGGCGAGGAGTATGAAACTCATCGGAAAAAATCAGCATAAAAAATAAGTAAATATGTGTTTAACCGTTTTTTCATAAATCCATTTTAAAGGGCCCATGGGGAGGGGTGAAATTCTGGGGGGGGGGGGGCAGGAAAGTGTCCTAACTGATTGACTGACTGACTCACTCATCACACTCAGGGGGAAAAACTGCTTTAAAGTAGGTAAATAGCTATTCGACAGTTTTTTTTGATCAATCAAATTGAAGGGGTTCATCGGGAGGAGTGAAATTCTGAAGAAAAGCAAATGAAAGAAAATGTCCTGACTCATTCACTCATCATCGCCCAGCCAAAAATATTGAAGTTGGAAACATGGATTTCTGGGGATATGTTCGTTGTATGTCAAAACCGTACGTACTCTAAGGGGGGATTTTTTGGATATTCAGGCTCTAAAGGGGTCTTAAGGGGGTTAAACCTGCATTTCATTGAATAACAATATCTCACGAGTGGTTTCATTTGTGGATGTGATACTCGGCATATAAACTAATCATTAAAAATAAGCCGACATGTGTCTAAGGGGTTTTCGATATGGTGTATTATTATGAGGTGAAAGGGGTGAAAAGTGGGGGTTGAAGGATTCCTAACGGAGCGTGTAGGCCTATCTCTTAAACAAAATAGGCGAGAAATTTGAAACTCAGCGAAAAAAATCAGCTAAATAAATATGTAAATCGGTGTTCGACCGTTTTTTCATACATTAATTTAAGGGGCCAATGGGTTGGGATGAAATTCTGGGGGGAAAAGGAGAGAAAGTGTCTTAACTGACTGACTAACTCACTCACTCATCAAACTCGGGGGAAAAAGACAGCTTAAAAATAAGTTAATAGGTGTTCAAGAGTTTTTTCATCAATCCAATTTAAGGGGCCCAAGGGGAGGGGTGAAATTCTGGTAAAAATAAATGAAAGAAAATGTCCTGTCTGACTCACTCACTCATCACGCCCAGCGAAAACTATTAAAGTTGGAAAAATGAAATTTTAGGAATATGTTCGCTGTATGTCGTAAACGTCAACTATGGAATGATTTTTGTTTATTCGGGTTTTAAAGAGATGTTAAGGGGGTAAACGTGCATTTCATTGAATAACGATATCTCATGAGTTGTTTCTTTGGGGATGTGATATTCGGTATATAAACTAATCATTAAAAGTAATCAGACATATATCTAAGGGTTTATCGATGTGGTGTATATTATGAGGTGAAAGGGGTGAAAATTGGGGGTTGAGGGATTCTTAACGGAGCGTGTATCTCTTAAACGACATAGGCGAGAAGTTTGAAATTCGGCGGGAAAAAACAGCTTAAAATACCAGTAAATAGGTGTTCGACCGTTTTTTTTTCATAAATCCAATTTAAGGGGCCCTTGGAGAGGGGTGAAGTTCTGGGGGGGAGGGGGTGGAAACAGGAAAGAAACTGTCCTAACTGATTGACTCACTTACTCACTAATCAAACTCGGGGGGAAAACAGCTCTAAATAAGTAAATAGGTGTTCGATCGTTTGTTTCATAAATCCAATTTAAGGGGTTCATGGGGAGCGGTGAAATTATCAAAAATAAAGGACAGAAAATGTCCTGACTCACTCACTCACTCATCATCTCCAAGCCAAAATTATTGAAGTTAGAAACATGAAATTTTGGGAGATGTTCGTTGTATGTCGAAAACGTCCACTAAGGAAAGAGTTTTGAATATTCAGGTTCTAAATAGGTGTTAAGGGGGTAAACGTGCATTTCACTGAATAACAATATCTCACGAGTGGTTTCATTTGGGGATGTTATACTTGACATATATACTAATCATTAAAAATAAGCTGACACATGTCTAATGGTTTTTCGATATAGTATATATTATGAGGTGAAAGGGATGAAAAGTGGGGGTTGAAAGATTCTTAACGGAGCGTGTATCTCTTAAACGACATAGGCGAGGAGTTTGAAAATCGGAGGAAATCAATCAGCTTAAAAATAAATAAATAAATAAATAAAATAAATAGGTGTTCGACCGTTTTTCTTTTTTTCATAAATCCAATTTAAAGGGCCTATGGGGAGGGGTGAAATTCTGGATGAAAAACGTCCACTAAGGAAGGATTTTTGGATGTTCACTCTCATCGACCAACCCAAACTATTAATGTTAGCAGAATTATATTTTGGGGATATGTTTGTTGTGTGTCGAAAACGTCTACTAAGGAGGGATTTTTGGATATTCAGGTTCTAAAGGGGTGTTAACGGGGTTAAACCTGCATTTCATTGAATAACAATATGACACGACTATGACGCGAGCGAAGCGAGGCTAAAAATGAGATGGTGTGTGTCTGTGTATTACTCGATCACGCAAGTACCACTGGTCCGATTTACATGAATTTTACATGGAAGTAGCTGATTTACCTGGTTAACCTATAGGTTACTTTTGATTTCAATACTTTGCACTATTTAAAGATGGCGACCATTTTAGTGACGTCACTACACCCTTTGGTTTAAAACTTTCATATTTCCATTTCAATTAAAAAGAGAAGGCTAAGAAATAGCAAACTTTTGATGGCATATACGAGGTTTAAAATTGCTTTTTCTATCCGAAAGGTATCTCCAACCGGTAGCGAGTAAATCCTAAATTTGTGCTATAAAACACGGTCAACGCCGAGCGGTGTAGTTGGACAAAATGTTCCACCCTTAATCTCCCTCTGCGCAGCACCTCGCCTATCCCCTGTTTTAACTGTCACCTTCACATTTTATTTTATTTATGACGCGTAGCGAAGCACGGGTACTTCAGCTAGTAGCTTAATAAATGAAATTAGTTTTCTAGGAATATCTCAAAAACTGTTTTAAGACCTTAAAATGTGGTTTTCGGGGCCCGTAGGGCCTCCGAGTTTCGTTTCTCACATTGAAACGCTGAAAATGAGCTTTGTCTCGTCTTTCTACGCCCATTTCAGCATGCATTTTAAGGGGGTAGGCTCTCTTTTATGAGAGGTATGGAGAAGAGTTACATCAATGATTACTTTCGTGCCTCTGATGGGCATCTGTACTAAATTTTACGTTGATCCACTCAGCCGTTCTCGAGTGATGCGCGTGCAAATTTGTACACAGACAAACAAACAGACGGATAGATAGACAGACAGACAGACAAAAAATTTGTTTTTGCGCGCAACCGTCATAAACCAGTCTGAAACGCGTTAATAACTCAAATGTCGTGGAAATTCAGAAAAAAGAGACAAACTTTCATTTTTAGCCTACTTTTCACATTTTGCAAAAGTGAGGAAAAAGTAGACTTATGAGATCGGGCAAATGTGTGTCTGTCTGTCCTTCTGTCTGTCTGTCCCCCCCCCCCCTATCAACTCCTAAACAGCTGTAGCAATCGAAACAAAATTTGGTAGGAGTTAAGATCTATACCCGAATATCTCACGGCCATATTTGTAAATGATGTCAGTGCTACCAATTGCTGAAAACTCGCAATTGAAATTTGAGCTCCATGTTGCATATCTTGGAAGGTATGAATGGGAGCTATTTCAAAATTGGCACACGTATAGATAATAATATTGCAGTTTAACTTCCAGGAGGCCATACATGGCAGTGTTGCCAAAATTATTATAAGCCTGCTGATAGGTCGAAATTTTAAATTCATATAACTTCTACACTATCAATTGGATTTCAACCAAATTTCGTATGTGCTATGTGTACATAAGCAGATATGACTGAGCGTATTCTTAAGAGCTACCAGGGCTGCAAACTGTTAATAAATGCTCTCATTTTTTTAAAACCAAATACCCATATATCATAAAGTATGCAAGCCGACAGCTTTAAACTATGCACACGTATAGTACCTGACATTCTATATTAATTTGGAGTAACTTATATACGTCAGTGCTACCAACATGATTCTAAGCCTGCTGACAGGTCCAATTTTAAATACATGTAACTTCCATACTATCATTTGGATTTCAACCAAATTTCGTATGTGCTATGTGTACCATAACTGATATGGCTATGCGTATTCTTAAGAGCAAACAGGGCTGCCAACTGTTAATATGTGCTGTCCCTATTTTTGTTACCGTAATATCAATATATCAGAAAGTATGCAAGCCAATAGCTCTAAACGTTGCACACATATTGTACCTGGCATTCTAGATTAATTTGGAGTAACTAATATACAGTAGGCCTACACCAGTGCTGCCAACATGATTCTAAGCCTGCTGATAGGTCCAATTTTAAAATGCATGTAACTTCTATACTAACTAATGGATTTCATTCAAAATTGATACAACAATAGATCATATTATTTCAGATTATTTCTGACCAATACATGTATGTCATTGTTGCCAAAATGATTTTACGCGCGCTCTTAGATCCAATGTTTAACTGCATGTAACGTCCATGCTGTCCATTGGACTTCTACCAAATTTTGTATTCTGTACCTTAAGAGATGGAACTAAGAATATATCCAGTCACCAGGGCTGCCAACTGTAGTTCTCTATTAGGCTACAATATGCCAGGTATACAATATTTCGAACTAATTAGAAATTTCGATATTACCAAATTAATTTCGTCATTATTCTAGCTAGACCCACATAGATTAATCATTGGCATGTATCTCAAATTTTATGAAAAGTAGGCTCTTTAGTTCGTCACGGAACTTCTTGTTATATATAGAGAGATATATTTGTTATGGACAACAGAAAGAAGTTAGTAGGTTACTGGTGCTTTAAGGGGCAGAATTGCGTGGTCATCTGCCCCAGGGACAGAGTAGTACGTAACAAATAAATATAGGCTATATATATATATACTAGCAGAAGTACCCGTTCTTCGAACGGTGTTCGGTGTTAACACCAGACATTATCAATTGAGCTACTGTTGCAATGGTTAGCGGTTTGTCATTCCTTCATACGTTTATCAGAACGAAGTTAGTTTTCTGGGAATATCACACACACTGTTAATTTAAGGGCCTTTATAGACCCGCGAATTTTGTGTCTCACATTGAGAACCGCAACATATGCTTTGGTTGTCCTTCTAGGATAATTTTTATATTTCGCCTATTTTAGCATGTATTTTGAGACGTTTTTCCCTATATCCACCCTTCTACTGTGTGGAAAGTACGGTGACGAGTTTTATAAATGATTGGTGTATTGATTTTCACGGTTACCATACGATGCACCAAGCATCCGAACACGAGTTATAGGCGTACATCAAGAAAGAAAGAAAGAAAGACAGACAGACAATTCTATTTTCAACAACATTTCACCCAGATGTCAAAATATGGGTATATCTACCACACAGTATCAAAGAAAATCATCCTTACGATGAACCCGTATCCCGACAAAAAAAAAAAGATTTTTTAAAATGTGCTCTGAAACTAAATTCACCTAACGTGTACTTCCTGACGTGAAATAGAATTGAAAGCCTTGTAGACCAAACGCAATACACGTCACATAAAAACTGACCCTCTACGTTGTGTTAGGTCCCCATACACAGGAAGACCTCTTTCATAAATTATAAAGGCTTGTGGTGCATGAAAAATCAGGTTCATTAGCCTCAAATGGCCCAAATTCCTAAAAGCCGCAAAAAATGCTGATTCACTTCAGGAATTTTTGAAAATAATGTTGCTGTTTGGAGATATAATAGACCTTCTGTACTATACGTCGCACGTGAAAATTGCATGAAAAAAATCTAGGTCACCCCTTGACCCCCTTAATTGCATTGATGAATTATACAGTCTACGTTGGTTCCGTGATAACCTTATAGCCATTTGCAAACTTTCACAGAAATGTAATAAATTGAGTAACATTGCTTCTTACGGAAATAGATGAAAAATGGATGCCACCCCTTAAGATAATGTTGTCTTGGTTACCGATTTGCATTCCTTCATTAGTTTGTTAAATTAAATTAGTTTTCTGGGAATATTCCAGAAACTGTTGGTTTTAGAGCCGTATAATGTAATTTTCGAGGACCCTTTAGGGCCCCCGAGTTTTGTTTCTGGCACCTAGGGGCTTTGTCTCGTGGTTGTACGCCATAATACTAATAATAATAATATAATATAGGGATATAAATATAATAGACCCGCAGGTGTAAATCGCGTGAAAAAATTCTAGAGTACCCCTTGACCCCCTTAAGCGCATTCTACGTATTGATGAATTTTACAGCTTAATTTGGTTCCGTGATAACCTTCTAGCCGTTTGCAAACTTTCACACTAATGTAATAAATGGAATTGCATTGCGACTTACAGCAATAGAATGACCTCTGAGAATCTGTTGCCATGGTTACTGGCTTGCATTCGTTCATTAGTTTATGAAATGAAATTGAAGGGTACAGTGGAAAAACGAACATTGTCCAAAAAATCCGAAAATGAGTTATTAGTCCCATTAGTTAGCTTAGTATCGAAGCTTTGAACACGTGAAATATCACAGTGAAACATTGAACGATGTCCATGATATGCAGTGAAATAGAAATGGTGCACAGAGGAAAAACGAACTATGTTCGCGCGGAACTACATTAAAACGAACAGTGTGCACCAGCTGCTGCAATGCGCATGCGCGTGTGGCCGCCATTGCAGTTTAAATGAATGTTGGTTGTGTCAGGTGACTTGTTCTGTTTCTGTGTTGTGTGGTGTGTTACGATAACATTGTATGTAGTACGATGGATGCTGTGATGGATATTGATGTCTACAATTCAAGTGATGAGGAGACTCAAGTTGCGAGTATAGGAACTTCTACAAAGAAGAAACGTAAATACGGTAGTGTGAAAAGTGTGATGAAAAGGTTACGAGATACTACATACGAATCTGGTGAAGACTGTGACTGCAAACGCTTGCAATGTTTTAAGTGGGTCACTTCTAATGAAAGGAATAAGCTCATAAATGATTTTAATAAGTCAGGTGATAGAAATGCCCAGAACTCGTACTTGGCGGGATTAATTTCCATCATTCCTCTAAACCGAAGGCGACCACGGCTGCCAGCACAAGAGACCCGCCTGCATGATTTTTCTTATGTGTATAAAGTTCGTGTCGTGTGTGATGGGACACTCGAAGAAATTAATATTTGTTTTAAAGCAATCTTGTCCTTTTTCGGTGTAACTGCCTGCCGATTACACACAATTAAATCGTCCCTAGCTACAACAGGACATTCCCCGATTGACAAAAGGGGAAAACATGAGAACAGAGGTAAAAGTAAACTTCCTGAGGAAACGTATGAAGCAATGGCTACGTTTCTCGGTTCTCTTAAGGGGCGCAAATCTCATTACAGTTTGCAGGATACAGGAAAAGTTTACCTACCTGAAGACCTGAATGTGAAAAATCTGCTGGTCATGTTTCTGGAACGCTATCCGAGTGTTCAAATTTCTTATGAGACATTCAGAGAAACATTTGTCACAAAATATAACATAAAACATCAGAAAGCATCAGCTAGTAACATTGAAAAGGCTAAGGATAAAACATCTAATCTGGAGGAAATAAGGAAGTTAGAAGAAGATTTGAAAAAACTGCATGACGAA
The DNA here is from genome assembly GCA_946902985.2 of Meconema thalassinum. Lineage (NCBI taxonomy): Eukaryota > Metazoa > Arthropoda > Insecta > Orthoptera > Tettigoniidae > Meconema > Meconema thalassinum. Next base: position 1,409,019,114 of record OX336388.2, read on the forward strand.
ATGAAACTGCACAAAGTTAGAGCTGACTAGTTCTACAAAAGGAAGAGAAACGCAAGAAGAGAAGCTAGAAAAGATGCAACACACGAGGCGATAGCTATAGATTTTGGTAGAAATCTCCCATTACCAAACATATCAACCAGTGAGGCCTATTATCGTAGGCAACTTTCATTTTATATATTCAATGTACATGTTTTAGCAACTGGTATGTCGGTGTTTTACACTTACGATCAGACAGTGGGCAAAAAGGGAGCAAACGACGTAGTTTCAATGCTACATAATTTCATAACAAACTACTTAGATATTTCTGTCCGCAAACTTCACATTTTCTGTGATTCATGTAGTGGTCAAAACAAAAACTTCACCATGATTAGATTTCTCCACTATGTAGCAATAACATTGAATCGCTTTGACCAAGTATTTGTCACATTCCCAATAAGAGGACATTCCTACATGGAGTGTGACAAAAACATGGGTCTAATCCTAAAGAAATCTCCAGCAGAAACCCCAGATGACTGGCGTGAAGTAATTAGAAGTTCTCGAGTGAAACCTTCTCCTTTCGAGGTAGTTGAGTGTAAAACTGATATGTTCAAGTCCTGGGAGAAGTACAAGGACCTTCGAGTACTGAAGAAGTTTTGCCAAGATGACGCACAGGAGTTCTTTAGTCGCCTACCTGTCGTGAAAGAGTCAACTAAGAACCAAGCAGACGACGATGATAGTAATCTTTGATAACACACTGTGGTAAGGGGCTTAACTGAAATCGACCAATACACAGAAGGACGTAGAAATAGTTTTATGTGTATGGCCATATTCAGTTATAAAAATGTTCAAATTATTATTTATTCTGTGTACCAATTATTTTAATTTTTGAAATTGAAGGCCAAAATTGTACAAATTGAACCTTCCTTAACAAGACATCAATGGATACATTTTAATGTGTACATATTTGAAGTAATCTTAACACATTAACAGTATAATTCAGTATAAAGTTTTTATTTTGAATTTGTATTAAATTCATTTTCTTAATAAAAAAAATTAAATTAAAAAAGAAATGTAGCATACTCTCTAAACTATCTTAAATACATTTATTAAAGTAGTATTAATGCTATATTTGAGAAATAATCTTTGTAATATCATGAATGCACCCATTCTTTTAGGAGAATCCAGAGGAAAAACGCACATAGTCCTCACACTAATTAATAGAAAAGTGTATTACTAGAGTAATTGTCGACTTAGAATCATCTTCTTGATGGATACGATGCACAATTATGTGACAATTATGTAGACACTTACGGACAAAGAATTACCTTCTTAGTATTTTGTGTAGTAGTGTTCAAACTTTAAAATGTCTCCCCTGTAAAATTTGCTTTTTGTGACAATGTTCATTCTTCCTATGTACCCTTCAATTAGTTTTCAGGGAATATCTCAAAAACGGTTGGTTTTAGGGCCTTAAAATGTGGTCCCCGAGTTTTGTCTCTCACATTGAGGGGCTGAAAATGAGCTTTGTCTCGTCCTTCTACTCCTATTTTAGCTTGTATTTTAAGGGGGTAGGCCCCCTTTTATGAGAGGTACGGAGAATAGTTACATCAATGATTAGTGTCGTGCCTCTGATGGATATCTGTACCAAACTTTACGTTGATACACCCAGCCGTTCTCGAGTTATGAGGGAACAAAGTTGTCCACAGACAAACAAACAAACAAACAAACAGACATACAGACCAAAAAATTATTTTCGCACGCATCCATCATACAATAGTCTGAAACGCGTAAATAACTAAAATGTCCGTAGAAATTCAGAAAAAAAAACAGACAAACTTTCATTTTTATATATGTAGAGATATACTGCACCGCTCGGTGTTGACCGTGTTTTAATGCATTAATTTAGGTTTTACTCGCTAACCGTTGGAGATATGCGAAAAGTGATAAGAACCTTTTGGATAGAAAATTAAATTTCAAAGCTCGCGCATGCCATCAAAAGTTTGCTATTTCTTAGCGTTCTCTTTTTATTTGAAATGGAAATATGACATTTTGAAACCACAGGGTGTAGTGACGTCACAAATGTGGGTTTTACTCGCTAACCGTTGGAGATACACGAAAAGTGATAAGGACCTTTCGGATAGAAAATTAAATTTTAAAGCTCGTATATTCCATCAAAAGTTTGCCATTTCTTAGCGTTCTCTTTTTATTTGATATGGAAATATGAAATTCTGAAACCAAAGGGTGTAGTGGCGTCACTAAAATGGTCGCCATTTTCTAATAGTGCAAAATATCGAAATCAAAAGTGTCCTATATGTAGCCCTGGTAAATCAGCTACATCCATGCAAAATTTTATTTAAATCGGACCTGTAGTTCTTGAGTTATTGAGTAACACACAGACAGACAGAAAGACAGACACACACCATCTCATTTTTATATATTAGTATGATATATATATATATATTATGTTGACCAACTGAAAAAAGCAACATCAATTGTCAATGAGTCAACACAGAAGAATTGCTCCAAAGGGAAATAATACGAATGGATTGGCGGAGTAACTCACGGGCAATAAGAATAGGCATAGTATTTGCACATGTGTTACACAGGCAACAACCTGAAAACGTGGTAATATAATGGTGTTGGAAACACTTTTGTTTGACTCAAACTTAATGAACAAAGAAGATTTTAATAATGAGGAGCTCTCTTATTTTTTTGGCATGCAGCAATTAGTGCTAAGGACTCGTTAATGGGGTGACCCAAAGTGACGTCAGGGAATGAAGACTGGCTTCGCGCCGTCAATCCATCATCCTAGTCGTTAGCCGCGCATTAGCCCCCTGGGAATAAACAAGGGGATAACGGAGTATGGAAATACTGCCAGCGATCCACTGCAAACACCAACAATAATACCGAGCAGCGAGTAGAAAACCACACGTGGGACTATGTGGCATTACTCGCTCTTCTCCTCGTTGAGTAGTGTCACCGCGGAGGCACGGGTTCATTATCCGCCTCCACCAAAAACTGTAATTCTGGTCTGAGGGCTGGAACGGGGCACACTCAGCCTCGTGAGGCAAAACTGAGAAGAGGTGGCTTCAATTCCTACTTCCGCCATCCTGGAAGTCTTTTTCCGTGGTTTTCCACTTCTACTCCAGGAAAATGCTGGGATGGTTCCTACCTGAACGCCTCTGCAGACACCTTCCCAAGCCTGACAAATGCACACACTTATACAGCCATAACAATAACACAGGTTATCAGACAAATGGACGAATCAAAGAGAATATAAAATGTAGTTTGACTCAGACAAGGAGAACATTTCTACAGAAAATAAACCTGTGGTCTGATTTAGGGATTAGAGAGTCATTTCTGAAAGCCTTTGCCTGGAGCGTGGCGCTCTATGGAAGTAAACCTTGGTCTGTTGGCGTACAAGAAAATAGGAGAATTTGAAATGTGGTAGCCTATTCCAGGAGAATATTGAAGATCACATGAGTAGATAGAAAATGTATTAAAACGAGTTAGCGAGGAGAGAAGTTTCTGGCGACTGCTAATGAAGAGAAGTGATAGGTTGGTAGGACATACACTAAGACACCCAGAACTAGCAAACTTAGTTATGGAAGGAAGGGTTGAGGACAAGAAGTGTAAGGGTAGACCAAGGTTAGAATATGTTAAACAGTTTGCCTCGGATGTAAGGTGTGGTAGTTATGTAGAGATGATACGAATAACTCAGGACAGGGAGACATGAAGGGCTGCATCTAATCAGGCAAAAGACTGAAGACTCAAACAACAAACACACAGATCCACCTCTGAGTCAAATTTCGAACCTAAGTTGAAATTTTTGATACCTAGAAATGGCTTCAGGACACAGATCTCCTCGGAGCTGTCATAGCTAATTAATACACGGGGGTACAAAACTCAATAATAAATTATCCCAATATTTAAGACGACAGGAGTACTAGCATGTAATATTTTATTTCAAAGGTTAGTTCAATTTCATTGAAATCTAATCCACATAATTTTATAGACCAGTTTCAGTCGAGTAACCTTTGTGATGCATAATGTTTGTCGGTATGATTATTGTTGTAATTCATACTCAATTGATACTATAGTGAACGAACTTGACATAATAAAGTCATAGATATTGCTATCTGTTAGGAATGAATGCAAATCAATCTATCCAATTAATTACATGCAGTTCACATAGTTTATTAACTATGAAACAAATATGCTTAAATATGCTTTAATAATCATTTCAAGCAGTAATTACAATTATTAACAGTCCGCCCCGTTGCGTAGTGGCTAGCATTCTTCGCTGTCACAGTAGAGGGCCGGGTTTTATTCCCGGCTCTGACAAGAGATTTAAGTCTAGTCTGAGGGCTGGTACGTGGTACACTCACCAAATCTGAGAAGAGACGGGTTCGATTCCTACCTCAGCCATACTGGAACTGATTCGCTATGTTTTCCTACATCTCAAGGCAAATACCAGGATGGAACCAAACTTAAGGCCACGGCCGCTTCCGACCCAAATCCTACCTCCGTTACAAATTCACACACTAGTAGAGACACCGCAGTGACCGAGGCTACCAGACAAATTTTACACATTCAAGTACACGGGGCTATATGACCAGATGTCGCAAAGCTAAATATTCAACACAATTATTAACTTCGATTGTGCTATGTGGGTGAAACAATGTCACAAAGTCATTTTAACGTCATTGGGACAGTGAAACGAAATGGAAAGGAAAAGGGGAAATAAAACTAAAGGAAGGATATAGGCTGTTTTACAGTGGAGGACAGGAGGCAAAATGAGGAGGAATGATTAAAAGAAAGGAGGTCCTAGAGTATGTGGAGGAGGTGAAGAAGATAAGTGACAGAATGATCATAGGAAGGATACAGTCCCAGACAGGGACAAAAGATCTGGTTCAAGTATATGCTCCACAAACGGGGAATAAAGAAGGGAACTTAGAAGAATTCCTAGAAGAGGTGGAAAAATATATAGAGGATAAGGAAATAATAGTAATGGGAGATTTGAATGCACAAGTGGGATGAGACAGACAAGGAAGAGAGGAGATTTTGTGACCATATGGGTATGGCAGTAAGAATCCAGAAGGGGATTTCTTAATGGACTTCTGTCAGCAGAACCAATTAATTATAGGGAATACGTGGTTCAGAAAGAAACATAGTCAGAAGATAACGAGATATGGATGGGGAGATAGAAGAACGAAAACTCTGATAGACTATGTTTTAGTCGAAAAAGAACATCGGAAAGACCAAATGGATGCCACAGCCATGCCAGATGAAGTCTTCGGAGGAGACCATAGGGCAGTGGTAGCAAAATTAAAAGTAGGAAAAGATATGAGATTACCAGAAAAAAAGGGAAATAAAGATTAAGGTCTGGAGACTGAAGGAAAATGAGGTTGCAGAAGAGTTTAAGAAAGAATTGCAAGAACAGATACCATGGACGGTTATTACCCATGTGGAACAAGAATGAGAAACGTTCAAGAGTGCATTTGTAAGCAGTGGAGATAAAACATGTGGTAGAACATCAGGAATGGTACGGGAAAAGGCGACAAAATGGTGGAATAATGGAGTGAAAGAAAAGGTAAGGGAGAAGAAGAAAACTTGGAAGGAATGGAAAACAAAAAGGACTGAAGAAAATAGAGCAAATTATATAGAAGCAAACAGAAATTGCAAGAAAGTAATTGCAGAGGAAAAGAAGAAAAGCTGGGAAGAATTCACCCTGGAAATAAGGGAGGATTTAAATTGTGGAAAGAAATTGCCTTTTGGAATGATAGAAAGTAGAAGAAATGAAAAGGTGAACACTGGGTTCATGAAAAACAAAGAAGGTGAAATATTACAAAACCACAAGAGATAACGGACAGATGGAAAGAATATTTCAGCGAGCTGTTAAATGTGAGACGCCAGACATGCGGAGAAGTTACGCAAACAGCCAAAACGGTGGAGGAAAAAATTGAAGAAGAACCAGACATTACTATGGCAGAAGTGGAATGGGCAATTAGGAAGATGAATATGGGGAAAGCTGTGGGAATCGACGAAGTGGCAATAGAACTGATCAAGGCGGCAGGACCAGTGGACTCCAGTGGTCATACAGACTTATCAGGAGTGTGTGGAGAGAGAAGAAAGTTCCTGAAGACTGGAAAAAGGGAATAACATTGCCAATATTCTAGAAAGAAGAGAGGAAGGTGTGTGGTAACTACCGAGGAATCACCATCATCCCGCATGATGCCAAAGTAATGGAAAGAAACCTAGAAAAAAGAATTAGAGTAAAGGTAGAAAGCCAAATAGAGGAGGAGCAGTTTGGATTAAGAGGGGGCAGGTCAACAGTGGAACCCATTTTCTTTCTGAGACAGAAAATTGAAAAGAGTTGGGAATATGGGAAGGATATGGTAATGACTTTTATTGATCTAGAAAAGGCCTATGTTAGAGTAGTAGAGGAAATGTATGTTTTGAATATTGCGTAATCGCGAGGACATATTGCATCATCATGACGTCATCTGATAGCTATGCGGATGTGAGCACGTGCACGTGCATATGTTAGCGTGGGAAGAGGTTGACCTTTAACCGCTTGAAGAAGATAACCTTTGGGTAACCGCTTGAAGAAGATAACCTTTGACTTATTTATGCGATAGAGATAAAAATTAATGGGTGTTGACGTCATTTGATACCCATGCAAGTTTGCAGCTGTGCGAGCGATCACGTGATATGTCTGCAGTGTTCGCGTGAGACGTGGTTGACCTTACACGTCATTGGGTAAGAATGTAATCTTTGACTTCTTTAAGTAATACTGATAAAAATATAATGAGATGATTGCGTCAGAAGCTTGTTTTGTAGCATTTGGTTTCTTGAGTGTAGGTGGGGGTGAAGGATATATAAATGCATGTGTGCGTGGATGAGTTTAACTTCTACGTTTGCGCGAAGAGAGAGTGTGTGTGTGAAAGAAATAAAGAAAGTCAACGACGAGGAACAAATTGTGTGTGTGATGGATGTTCTAACGAAGTTCAATAACTTAGCCACTTGCGTTGAGTATTCTAATAAGAAACTATCAGAACTAATAATTGATTTACCGTATGTGGTCCAAATTATTCGGGCTGTGGAGACGAGATTTGGAAGAAAAATAGTGGTGGACATTATCATTGAAGGTGAAATAACAAGTGTATTTCTACCAGCAGTATTTGCAAAACTAAGCGCATCAGAGATCGATGAACTAAACTCACTTAGAGGCAAACTGATGTTGGTGTATTTGGGGTTGAAGAACCGCTCACATCAAGTTGTTTTAAAACTGTAAATTTTTGGTGAGTATATATATATATATATATATGCAGATTATATATGTATTGATTGATATAACGAATTATATATATATATTTAGTTGCTTATTATTTCTTAATTTGTTTAATTTTTTTCAGATTATCTAAAAACTAATAAAAAGGAACAGCAAAATGAAGTGGAAAACTGTTAATTTTCTGAGTGGAACTGAACATCGATCGCACCCAGTAATAGAGTATCACCGTGTATGCTTTCATCAGTCTGAAGAAGGAGAAGAAGAAGAAGAAGGAGAAGATGATAATGAGGTGAGTCATAATGAGAAAGAAGCTTGTTTTAACAAATGGACATCTTCGAGTGGAATTTCAACATTTTCAGTCTACGTTACTAATGTTAGCAAATCAGATGATAGTCAGCGAGAGGTGACAGAAACAGTTCTAAGATATTTGTTACAAGAATTATGTGAAGATGAACATTTTATTTGTTTCTTCGGATACAATACATTTGATGAGGTTTACAAAATTGAATTTTCCATCACTTGTTTTGAAGTAACAAAATTGAATGAGTATAGAATCAAATTGCTTGGTAAACTTCAGGACGAATTTCCCTTTGAAGCCATTCATTGTTCGCTGGAGATTACAGGCAGCAATTTATCTCAATGGCTTGAAAACACTTTAAAAGATTATAGGTTTATGGTGAGCCGATGTTACAGCAACTGCTGGTGGTGTATTAACAACAGTGCGAATTGGACGATTGCTTAGACAACAATGGCAACACCTCCTAACAAACGTAGAAAGGTTGATATTGTAATACATAATAATAACAGTGAAAATATAAGAAACCAATTGGACAATGCATTTGAAAGTGTTTCTAATTTTAGAAGTGAACTAAACGGTGCTATTTCAATATCATACCAAATCAGGGAATACACTCAAACGGACTTGATTGAGAACAGTGATGAGTTGATTGAATGTTGGAGAGTTATTAGTGAGCACATATGCAACAAGCTGTGAATTGTGAAGAAATTACACTTCAAATAAAGGATGAATCTTTCTTAAGCTGTGAGTTAATTGAAACAGCATTCAATTCTAGAGTGTACACACTTGCAGTTTCAAATGTTAAGAATGAGTTTTTGGATCCCCGCGAATTTTTAGCAAATGCTAATATTTGGTTTACAAAGTATGTTAAGAAAGCGTTAACTGTGCAAGCTTTAAAGGTGAATTCAGTTTTGTGTGCACAGTAAGTGCTTCACGACAAATCAGAAACAAAATATTTTGCTGTCAAAAATAAAGTAGTTTTCGAGTATACGGATGTAAATGAATTTTATAATAATCATATCATTGAAGGTACATTGACAAAAATGAGCGAATTTGAAGCAAATGGCTCTGGGTGGGCTTTAGAAAAAATTCATAGTTTGAGAATTAATATAAATAAATATGTTGGATTTAGAGTAGGAATGTCCAATACTAGTAGATTGCCTGATGTAATAGTCAATAAACATGCAGTGCTAAATTTGTATGATACAAAGGAAGCTTGTTTTGCGTGGAGTGTGGTTGCTGGTTTGTATCCAAAAACGCGAAACGTGAATCATCTTTCTTCCTATCCTAATTACAGAGATGTTTTAAATTTAGATGATATTCCAATTCCAATGCAAATGAAATATTTAAACAAGTTTGAAAATCAAAACAATATTTCTGTGAATGTGTATGGAGCACAATATGATGAAAACAAATGGGTGTGTATGGGAACAAACGAAGTAAAAGGAAAAAAAACATTTACTATTGTACCTTTGTATGTATCAGATAAAGTATATGAAAGGAGTGTGGACTTATTGATGTTGCAGATTGGAAACAGTGAAAGTTATCACTTTTGTTTAATTAGAAATCTCGCTCGCCTTGTGCGTTCAAGCATCACTAGGAATTGTAGACGGATTTGTATATGTAGACGTTGTTTGTCATATTATTCTCTTGAGGATGAGTTAAATGTTCACTTTGCAGACTGTAAGCAGTTTCCTGTTGCAAAAAGCATATTGCCAACTGACGAACAAAGATTTGTTAATTTTACAGAATTTAAATTTAAAGATAGAGTTCCATTTATAATTTATGCAGATACTGAATGCGTTTTGTCTCCTATTTCCTCTTGTTTTCCAAATAGTGACATTCCTAACTCTACATTAACCCATAAACATATTCCTTACAGCATTTCTTTATACCTTCATTGTAATTTTGATAGTGATTTGTGCAGTTTTAAACTCTTTAGGGGAAATAATTGCATAGAATTGTTTGTAAAGGAACTTTATAGTATTGTAGATAAACTTCAAACACATTATTTATCAGCTAAACCTATGTTAAAGATGACGGAAAACGAAGAAAGATTATTTTTGTTAAGTAAAATTTGTCATATTTGCGAGAAACCGATTGCAGATAATGAACTCAAAGTACGCGATCATTGTCACATAACTGGAAAATATAGAGGAAGCGCACACAATAGTTGTAATTTAAATTCCAAAGTAACAAGGGTCCTGCCTATAGCATTTCATAATCTAACGGCGTATGATGGACATTTTATAATTAAAGAAATTTGTGAGAAACATGAAGGTGGGGAGTTACATAATCCTGGTCATATAAGATTGTTAGCAATGAATATGGAACGTTATAAAGGGTTTACAAAGCATGTATGGGTTAAGAATGGATTCTTTCAGTTAAGGTTTATCGATACATATAATTTCTTGTCTTGTTCACTAGATCAATGTTCATCTTCGTTAAGTGAAGATTCAAAGCAAATAACTCGATGTTATTTTAATGATGATGCACAGTTTCGACTTACTGCGAGAAAAGGCGTGTTTCCCTATGAATACGTCACGAGTATGGATGTACTTAACGAAACTAAATTACCTGAAATATCCAAGTTTTATAGCAGTCTTTATAATCAAACAATATCGAACGAGGAGTATGAGTTTGCTCAATCGGTGTGGGAAACGTTTTCCTGTCAAACATTAGGAGAATACGCTGATTTGTATTTAAAAGTTGACACACTTCTTTTGGCAGATGTCTTTGAAAATTTTAGATCGAATGGCATGGAAACTTATGGCATTGATGCAGCTCATTTTTACACTGCTCCATCTATGTCTTGGTGCGCGGTGAAAAAGATAACCAACGTTCAACTCGAATTGCTTCAAGATATTGATATGTTACACTTTTTTGAACGATCTATTCGAGGGGGAAATGTTCAGTGTATAACACGACATGCGATTGCTAATAATAAGTACATGGAAACTTATGATGAGAAAAAGCAAGAGTCCTACATAATGTACTTTGAAGTTAATAATTTATATGGATATGCGATGATGGAATATCTTCCAACGGGTGGCTTTAAATGGGTTGCAAATATTGAAGGCTTTGATATTTTAACTATTGATGATACTTCAGAAATCGGATATATCTTGGAATTAGATTTGACTTATCCTCAAGAGTTACATGACAAACATTCAGATTACCCTCTATGTCCCGAAAAGTTGACAAAGCTAATGACTACCCTAGATAATAAAGAACGTTATGTTTTGCATTATAGAATGTTAAAGCAATGTATTCAACTAGGAATGAAATTAGAACGTATTCACAGAATAATCGAATTCAATCAGAGCCAATGGCTAAAACCATATATTGATGTGAACACAGAGAAACGAAAACATGCTAAAAATGATTTTGAATTTTTTTTTTATTAATTGATGAATAACGCAATTTTTGGTCGTTCACTGATGAATGTGAGGAAGTTAAGGGACATCAAATGGGTTACCAAATGGCATGGAGCCAATGGTGCTAAGTCTTTAATAGCTAAGGCTAATTTTAAACATAGAATTATATTCGATGAACAATGTATGGTCATCGAGATGAGCAGACTAAAGATTTTTCACAATCAACCAGTATATGTTGGTGCATCTATATTAGATTTGTCTAAATGTAAAATGAATGACTTTCATTACAATGTGATTTTAGCAAATCCTGAATCAAATGTGAGGTTGTTATACACAGACACAGATAGTTTTATGTATATATTCTATTATGATATTTATGAGTTCATGAAACAGCATTCAAATTTGTTTGATACTGGAAACTATGAAACAAACAATCCTTTTGGCATTGTGAGACAAAATAAAGGTGAAATTGGTTTAATGAAAGATGAACATGCTGGAAGGATTGTTGAAGAATTTGTGGTGTTAAGACCCAAAATGTATGCAATAAAATTGTGTGATGAAATGAATAGCTTGTGTAAGGCTAAAGGCATTAAGAAGAGCGTGAGTAAAACTATGAATATTGATGAGTATCGAAAGTGTCTTTATAACAGAGATCAAGCCAGCAAAGTTCAAGTTTGTATAATTTCAAGATCTCATTTTGTATTTACTGTTCGGCAAAATAAGTTGGCAATTTCATCAAACGATGATAAAAGACACATTACTGAAAACGGAATTGATACTTTACCGTTTGGTCATTTTTCTCTGAAACAAATTTGAGATTAAAGCAATTCATCTCTCTTACTTACTTTATTTCTTTCACACACACACTTTTATTCTGTTAATAATACTATTTTTGTGTGTGTTCCTTTGCTTATGAAAAATAATATAAAAAAAAACGAATAAATGATAACCCAAATTTTGTGTGTATTATTTACAACTCCTCCCCCCACCATTCCCATTTTCCTGAAAAAAAAAATATAATTACATTATATTACCTATCATTTAGTAATGGTGCGTTGTAAGAGGAACAACTCTGCCACTCAATATAAACGATCAGGAAGTGGATCATTCATTAGTCGTGTACTTAATAAAACTATTGATAATTTACCTGTGGAATTACACATTCCAGGATATGAATATTGTGGACCAGGAACAAAATTAGAAAAGCGATTGAGCCGTGGTGATCCAGGAATAAATATATTAGATAAAGCGTGCAAAGAGCACGACATTGCTTACGCAAATCATAAAGATTCAAACAAAAGAAGAGAGGCTGATGAAATTTTAGCTTTAAAAGCTTGGTCTCGTGTAAAATCTCGTGACGCATCATTAGGAGAGAGAGCGGCTGCACTAACAGTCAGTGGCATAATGAAAGCTAAGTCTAAGCTTGGTGGAGGTAAACAAAAATTAAATATAAAAAAACAAGAAAAGATTTAAAAAAAAGCGAGCATCGAAAAAGCAAGGTGGTATTTTACCCCTACTTCCGATATTTGCAGCCTTGTCGGGCTTGGGGGGTCTAGCAGGCGGAGCAGCCGGGGTAGTGTCTGCTATAAACAAAGCGAAAGCTGCACAAGAAGAATTAAAAGAAATGAAAAGACACAATCGAATGATAGAAGCAATGCGAGGAAAAGCAGGTCAAGGCATTTATTTAAATCCTCCTGCATACAAAAGATAATTAACCAAATACCAAATAAAGCATTAAGTAATTTCGATTTAGCTAAATACGCACATCAATTAAAGATTCCAAATTTTAGAGGAGTCTTTATGCGAGATACGTTACCAAGACATCCTCGAAAAAATGAAAACTGTATTGTTAACCTTGAACCGATGGTTAAATCTGGTTCACATTGGGTGGCTTTCAGTAAACAAGGTAAATACGTGCATTATTTTGATAGTATCGGTAATTTAAGACCACCATTAGAAATTTTAACATATCTAAAAAATTGTTATCTACAATATAATTTTCATTCATATCAATCGATTACTTCTTCGATTTGTGGACATTTATGTTTAGTCTTCTTGTATTGTATAAATAAGGGAAACACAGACTGTCTTTAAACATTTCAAAGATGGCTTTCGAAAGACGGATAACTCTTGAAGGTAAAGGCTCAAAGATTGATGTTACATTGGAGAATCCGCTTCATCTTGTAGGAGCAGAGTTTTTTGAAATAGGACTTGCAGGATTGTATACATCTAATTCTATTCGAAATGTTACCAACCGAAATAATAAATTTCGCATTCATTTTACTAATTTTTTGTTATCAATTGATTTAGTGGTACCACCAGGTATTTATGAATTTGAAGATCTAGCCTCAACATTTGATGATTTACTTAGTTATCACTCATTGTCGAAACTTATAACAAATCATATACAAAAAACAAATCTTTATTTGGAAGAGGATATAAATGGAAAAGGACGCAACCGTCTTGTTTTGTCTTCTCCGTTTAATATTGATTTCAGTGTACCCAACAGTGTAGCAGAGGCTTTAGGTATTGAAAAGAAAGTTTACCCTAAAGAGAATAAAAAAGAAATTGAGATTGATCGAAATAGAATCGAAAGTGAAGTAAAAATTAACGAAAATAATAACCTTTTAGCCATAAAGATGAACAATGTGGATACAACAATTTTAATAATACCTGATGCTAGCTATACGTTTCAACAATTAAGTGCAAAGATTAATGAATTATTACTAGCACATTTATTATCAGTTTTATTAGGTGAAAAAGACAAATTTCCTTCATATATTTATATTAATTATGATAAAGTGTTCTCTAATTGTAAACTATATTCGAAAAACATTGCTATAGATTTTGGTGTTGCAGATTCTATTGCAGATTTGTTAGGATTTTCTCATAAAAAGTTCGAGGCAAACACAACTCATCATTCTGAATATATGATTAAAATTAACACTGTTAATAGTATTCGAGTATGTTGCAACCTCGTGCTTGGTACGAGTTCTTATTTGAACCATAAACCAACACACTCTTTATATAATTTTAAAGCTCATGTTCCTGCTGGTTATCCGATTGTTGTACAACCAACAACAATTAATTTTTTGCCTATGAACAGCAAGGTTATTCAACATGTATCTGTGCAACATGAAGATCATCTTCAACAGCTTATTGATTTGCAAGATGAAGATTTAACTGTAGAATTAATTATTCGTCCAGCACGTTATCTTGCTATATAAAGTAATGAAATACTGTTATATTTTCATTCTAGTTGAGTAAGCTTACTAGAAAACATTCACAAATATGGTTATAATATATAATACTCAAAGTTTGAAAAAAAAGAAGTCAACTCTGATTCGAAAAAGAAATATAAATCAATCAGCTAAAATTTCTAAAAAAACAAAAAAAAAAAACAATGCTATCACACCTTAAAATCTAAGAAACAGTTATCGAGTAACAACAAACATTTCTTACAATCTTTAGGCTATCGTGTACTTTAATTTCAATATAAATATATATGCAATTGTTAATCTTATTTAGTTTCTATCTATATTTGAAGCTGTTAACATGTTTAACATGTTTAACATAACCGATAAAAGAGAGGTTGACAACAGAGTTGTGCGACGAGAAGAAAGAGTTTACCAACCTTATTCAGCTAATAAATTTGAAAATAATGATGAAATTAGTATACCAATTCAAAATGAAGAAAACATAGTTTTATTATCAGAAGGTGTTCTTCACTTAGAAGGACAAATTATTACTTCTAACATAAATCCTGCTGCTTCTACTACAGCACATCCTGACCAAAATTTTGGGGCTAATCTTTTTAGCGAAATTCGCGTTACGTTAAATGGTAAAGAAATTGATCGTACACGCCATCTAGGTATAACAAGTTCTATAAAAACGTTTGCATCATATTCAAAAAACGAATATACAGCTTTACAAAATGCTGGTTATTTTCCCTCTTTAACAACACCAGCAAGTGAAGCAAATATTGTTGATAGTATCACAAAACGTTTCCATGTAATACTTCCCTTAAGCAACCTGTTAGGTTTAGCAGAGGATTATAGAAAACCGATTTTAAACTGCAAGCATGAGCTAATACTTCTCAGATCGTCGAGTGACGCACGTGCGTTGCAATCTGCAACCGAAAATGATCTTTCTAAGGTCAAGTAATTTAAAGTTTATCTAAAAATTCCAGTTTTATTATTATCGGACGAAGAACAAATTAAAAGATTAAAACTAATGCAGACAAATATTCCCATTCAGGTTGGTTTTCGATCATGGGATGTTCATGTCTTGCCATCTCTTCCTAGAACAACTAAATATAGTTGGACTGTAATGACAACTTCTGAAACGCAAAAACCACGTCAATTTTTATTAGGTTTTCAAACTAAAAGAAATGTACTAAATACGTGCTCTTCCTATTTTGACCATTGTAACATTAAATCTATAAGAGTTTTTTTAAATTCAATTTTTTATCCCTATGAAATGTCAACTTCTGAAATTGCTATAAATGACTACAGCGAATTGTATGACATGTTTGTTAAATTTCGTAATGTATATTATCAGATCGATGATTTTCGTTCAGAGACTCTAGTTTCGCGAGATGAATCTAAGTCTCATTGTCCGATTATTGTAATTAATTGCCTTGAGCAAGTGGAGGCAGTGAAGACATCTTCAGTTGACGTGTGAATTGAAATCGAGACAAGTGAGAATATACCTGAAGATACAACTCTTTATTGTGTTCTTATTCATAATCGTCAAATATCTTACAGACCATTAACTAATGAAGTAATTATCTAAACCAATATTTGCTAAGTTATAAGCAGTCAAGTAAAGAAGTATTCTCACTTTAGTTGCAATCATGGAATTGACAACAACAAACTCTCCTTCTACTGATGCTGACATGTGGAATAAGAAGCAGCCAATAGTTGCAGACATTCGCAAGCTACCAAACGGCAGTTTGGAACTTGCTTACTGTATGTTAAATAACAGCAATATACCTTCATTCAGTCCTGTGTTAACATGGGTCGCAGCGTATTGTGAAAAAACTCTTTCTTCTTTTTTTGACTCTATTAAAAATAAATATGAATATTTAGTTGTGTATAATTTGCCACAAGAATTTTCTTTGTTTGCACTAAAAACACTTTCCCCTGGGTCATTAATCGATCTTAATACGATTGATGGAATGTCAGATCTAATGTTGAAGCATAGCCAACGATTACCTACAGATTGTCCAAAACATTTACCATCTCTTGCATTGGGAAGCAATAGTTGTGCTAAATTTAATGTCAATGCTGTTCAACATTGGTTAAATTCTTCTGATGGCATCATGAAAATCGTGTGTTCGATAATAAACAAGTTTCGAAACAATGGACTTCAAGGTTTTAATAAGTTTGATTGGAACTACTTTCCTATAAACATACTGACTATATATGAGCCACAACGAATTCGTCTGGAGTGGGAACATCTACCAGATCATCTAAAAAGAAAATTTCAACTGTTTCATCTTCGCTGCAAATGTGATAACTGTAACCGCTATCTATAAAAGGTAATTCATTAAATCTACTAGTGTTCTTGACACCTATATATATTTTGTTTTGTTTGCTTTTTTTAACACAGTGTATACTTTTTGTCTACAGAAAATAAACATCTGGACAACTAAAAGAACAAGATCATCTCAACACACACTCATCAGGACAACTAAAAGAATGAGATTACTTCAACACTCATACAAGAGAAATAAAATTGTGTTAATTGTAATTCTAAATGAATCAAGAAGAAAAGGTCTTTGTACCACTTCATATTAAAGTTTCTTTAATGATCAACCACCTCCTCATTCCACATGTATATAAAATAATATTTGTCAGGTGAGGGATTCGAACCCTCGCTTTCAATTTCTGAAAATTAGATCTTAAGTCTAACGCCTTAGACCGCTCGGCCAACCCAACACACGCAAATCTTGCATATTAGCCAGCGTGTTTTGTTGATTCATATCAGTTCACATTTAGCTTCGTGCGGGGAACATCTTTTTTTTTTTGTGAAGTAAAGCATCATCATGAAGTATTTTAATTGTGTAAAGTATTCCAAGAAACAGTTAATGCAAATGATATTGGGTCAAAAAGGAATGAATTTAAAATCTGAAAGAGATCGGCTAAAAACATTTAAGAACTGGTCTTCAAACAGTTTTACGAACACTGCATGGTTAGCAGCTGCGGGATTTTACTATTATGGATATAAGGATATGGTCAGGTGTGCTTTCTGTAATCTGCAACTTAGTTATTGGGAAGATGATGATGATCCGTTTGAAGAGCATAAGAAATGGGCTTTTTCTTGCCCTTACGTAAACAATATTTCTTCTAGCATAGAATTAAAATCTGAATATGAAAGACTTAAAACTTTTCAAAATTGGCCTCTTCCCTCTCCAAACGAATTTTGTTTAGCATCAGCAGGATTTTATTATACCGGTCATGGTGATAAGGTGAAATGTATACTCTGTAAGATTGAAATTGAATATTGGAGAGAAAACGATATTCCTTTAAGTGATCATAAAAAATGGGCACCATATTGTCCATATTTAAGAGGGTTTTACGTTGGCAACGTTGATTTAAATCCTGAAAATCCTACTATTATTCCATATAATAC
Source organism: Meconema thalassinum (assembly GCA_946902985.2). Classification (NCBI taxonomy): domain Eukaryota; kingdom Metazoa; phylum Arthropoda; class Insecta; order Orthoptera; family Tettigoniidae; genus Meconema; species Meconema thalassinum. The sequence continues at coordinate 1,409,036,695 of OX336388.2, forward strand.
AAGTTATGATGATACGTGTGGAAACAATATATGTTGATGTGATGTGATTTTTTGTGCAGTGTGCATTCTCAGACGTAAACGTGGACATGCTGAAGTTTGTTATGCAGTCAAACACTCTACCAGTAATTTCATTTACTAATGGTGAAAATCAGAGTAAAAGTGAAAAAAGAAAGCATAGTGTTTTACTACCGAACACTATTCGATGTATCATTTGCGGTCCATCGAACTGCGGCAAAACAAACGTAATGCTAAATTTATTATGTCACAAAAATGGAGTTCGTTTTGAAAACGTTTATATTTATTCTAAATCACTTGCTCAAAGTAAGTATGTTGAATTAAAAAAGTTTTTGGACTCTATAAAAGAAATAAAAAGTGATTTTTTTTTCGATAATGACGAAGTTATGCCTCCAGAAATGGCTAGAAAGAACTCTATATTTGTTTTTTATGATGTAGCCAGCAATAAACAACACATGAAAGATTATTTCAGTAGAGGTCGTCATCACGAAGTTGACGTATTTTATCTTTGTCAAACATATTCTTGTATACCTAAACATCTAATTAGAGATAACGCTAATTTTTTAATTCTCTTTAAACAAGACGGAACAAACTTGCGTCATGTATATAACGATCATGTAAATACAGATATGAGCTATGATCAGTTCTTCGATATTTGTTCTTATTGTTGGCAAAACTCTAAGTTTTGATTTTTGGTTATCGATAAAGATAGCGATTTACAAAATGGTCGATATCGCAATGGATTTGATGTTTATTTTCTGTTATAAATAATAGTTCAAAAGAGATAAATGCTCATTCGCGTTATAAACTTTGTGAGGTTAACAACATAACTATGGCATCGTTTAACAAAATCAATAACGTGTCTATCAGACCACCAACTTCACGCCATGATATTGCAACTAAATCGTATGTTGATGATAAGCTACTGCAATATGGAAATCAAGTAACAACAACAACAAGCGACGGGCATCTAAGTATTAACGGCAAACGGTTAAAAGATGTTGGAACGCCCATACATGTTGAAGATGCTTGCAACAAAGGTTATGTATTGAAGTTACTGAATGAGCTAAATAAAATTGAGTCTAAAGAAGACATACAACAAAACATTAACGACCTTAAATGTTTAATTTTTTCAATTTGTAAAATAGAGAAACAACAACTTGACTTTGAAAACAAACGTCTCGCAGGCTTAGCTTTACCATCATCTGCAAATGATGCAGTAAACTTATTGCAATGCAGCAACATACATCGTATATAACAAAATATCTGGAAAACCGAATAACCGAAGTGTTACAACGAGTAGAATTCATTCATGGTTTAGTGAGTGAATTTTCAGAAGATCACTTTCCGTTTGATGATGATAGTCTCGACTTGGGTAACAAAAGAATAAGAAATGTTAAAGATCCAATTCAAAATCAAGATGCGATATCGTATTCTTTTCTTAAAACTCATGTAACAAAAGAACTCGATGAAATTAAAAAATCTCTTTTGAATATAAACAAAGATGATGAAACTGTAGATATGTTAAATAGAAGAATATCAAACATATCTCAACCAATCGATTCGTTAGATGCAAATAAACAAATATTATTTAGAAAACTTTGCTGCTTCTCGAAAGGATCTAGAAGACTTAATCACTAAATTTAATAAACAAAACTTCTTAAACGTAGACGATGGTGGGACTTTAAATATGATGAGTAGACGAATTACTCACGTAAACAATCCCATATACGATAACGATGTTGCAAATAAGACGTTTGTTGAACAATATGCCGCTTCACGAGATGAATTTGAAAAAATGAAACAGACTATAAACAATCTACAACATCAAAAACAAACAAATGTTGAGTTTCCTGTTAACGACCAAGATGTGACAAATAAACGGTTTGTAGAACACTATGCTGCTTCACGAAATGAAGTTAATCAACTAAAAGAAATTTTAAGCAATTTACAAACTCGTATTGAGGGTGTTGCTAACAATCTAAATATTGTTAAAAAAGAAGAACTTGAAAGTTACGCTGCTGCATCCAAAGAGGAATATAACAAGTTAAAAACTGAACTAGAAAATATTGAGCAATTGGTTAACAAAGAACCACTCGAAAGTTTTACCGCATCAAAATAAGAATATGGTATATTACAAGATGAAGTAAAGAAAAAGAACTTATCGAAATTTATTCTGAAATTCTCCAACACACCATCAATCCATTCACCGGTATACACGCTTCATAATCATAATATACAATACCAACTTCCCTATAAAGGTATATTAAAACCAATTTTTGTTTCACCAAGATCTCCAATTGTGTATGCAATTTTAAATATACGTCAAGAGATTGAACTGGATGGCAGTGACATTGTAATTGAAGAACAAGATGAAATACAGTTTCGACTTAGAGACCCCGAGAAACATAAAACCAATGATCTTCCTCTTCAAATTGATTTTGAATATACTATAAATAAATAAAACAACTACAATTTTAGTTTAGTCATGTAGAAGAGCTTGAAGATTAAAGCTGAAAGTCGAGTAAAGGATAAACTTTCTCGCTTAAAAAAAGATGTTAAGGACAAGTATCTTTCACTTCAAAATGATGTTAGACGTCAAGAATTAGATATAGAGACTAAGTTTAAACCAGTAACAAATTCATTAAATCAGCTTGTAGCTATTGCTAATACAACGTCAACTAAGAAAAAAGAAAATCAAAAAAGAAAAAAAAAATATGATGATTCTGACTCAACTGCTACTTCAGACGAAGAAGATGGAGATAGCATCAAAATAATTACACTACTTAACCGCTACTTTGATCCGTTCATTAAACAAAACGTGGATAGAACATTTGGTATAACGATAAGAAATGATAAACAATACTTGGGACGTGAACGAGTTTTCTTTGATAAAAAGTGGATAAAAGTTGGTGGTAAAAAATTTCCTATAACAGAAGGTCTACTCGAATTGATTCAAAGGAAAGTACCAGATCACTCTCTAATCGATAGGAGTGATTTAAGTTCTTATTTGAAATTATTAAATGTTTCAAACATGCACAAAAGAAATTATGCAAGCAATGCAGCTCCGAGAGGAACACAATCTCATAAGTATAAAAATATAATCGAACCCCTTCTTACTGAAGACATAGATAGAATTATAAAAACAACAGATGAGAATGAAGAAGCAAATACCACGATGCATACTGGATATGGTCAAAAGAAACACATCACACCACAAGCCATTTGGAAATTCGAAGGAGGAAACAATATTGAATTTGTCCATTGGAATGAACCAAATAAATTAGTATCAAGACTTAAAAAATTAATTGCATCGAAAGCTGCAGGTCACACAGGACTTGACAGCGAAATCTTTGCAATTGAAGAAGAACTAAGAAATGCAGGATATATTGAATAAAAATTCATACATTTGTAAAACAATGCACAGTATGTTATAAATCTTTGTTTAGAAATTAACTATGAACGAAATCAGACGAGAAATTGCAAAAGAACTTCATGCACCTCTTAGAAAAAAGTTTAAAAGACGACATGTTATTAGCAAAGGAATCGATGACCTCCATGAAGCTGATCTTGTGGACATGTCAAAACTTGCAAAATGGAATAATGGATTTATATATTTATTAACCATTATTGACGTTTACTCAAAATATGCATGGGCAATTCCTCTTAAAACCAAAAAAGGAAGTGAGATTGTAAAAAGTTTAAAATTTGTTTATTCTCAAAGTAAAAGATTGCCCAATTATTTTCACACTGATCGAGGAACGGAATTTTACAACCGTGAATTCAAAACATGGTCTCAGAAACAAAATCTAAAGCATTATTCCACTGGGAGCTCCATAAAAGCGAGTGTAGTAGAAAGATTTAATCGAACTCTTAAGGAATCGATGTGGAAAGAGTTCACAACACGTGGTTCATACCGATGGGTACATATTTTGCCCGAGTTATTAGTAAAGTATAATCACAAAATACATCGCAGCATTGACATGAAACCTATTGATGTAAAAAGAAACAATCCACCCCGCTTGCCAACACAATATAATGAAACTTTAAGAAAACCAAAATATAAAATCGGTGACATTGTAAGAATATCAAAAATCAAGAAACACTTCACAAACGGATACGAAGCTAATTGGACTACGGAATTATTTACAATTTATAAAGTTCAAAATACTAATCCACGAACATATCTTTTAAAAGAGAATAAAAATTTGCAGATATTTGGGGCGTTTTATGAAGCAGAGTTACAACGAACCAAACATCCTAATATTTACTTAGTTGACAATGTACTACGTAGAAAAGGAACCCAAGCCTTCGTATCTTGGCTAGGATTCGATTCAACTCACAACTCTTGGATTTCGAACAAAAACATATTCTAATTAATCAATGTAAGTTTTTTTTAATTCATCGCAAAAAATATTATTATTATTATTATTATTATTATTAATATTATTATTATTAATGTGTCTCTATATATTTTCAGCTCACGAAAACCAACACACTCAAGAAAGAAAAGAATGATTGTACTTACCTTCCACACAAGATAACCAGGATATTCAACTCTGCAGACAGCATCTTCAATTCTCAGCATCTTGGCGAAAAAAAAGAACTACTTACCACTTTAAGAACGAAGATCATACCATTTTGTTTTCACTATTTCGTATTATATAATTAATGTAAAACCACAATGATTAAAATAAATATATTTTAAAAATATATATACATTTCACCGTTCACTGTCCATTTTAGTCAAATATTATTTGCACTTCGTCTTCTTCTTCTTCTCCTTCCTCTTCCACATGCTCTCCACCTTCTTCTTCTCTTTCTTATCTTTGCACAAAATCTTGGTATACTCCATTGGGAGAGGGAGTAGCCCTAAATGCTTCCACTCTGGATAGGATGACATCCAGAATGGTTAACGTTAACCCGTTAAGCACAAATTCTGTGCGGTAGCGTTCATCTCTTAGGATTTCATGAATCTCCATGTCGAAGAGATCCCTCTCTAGCGCAGTGAGAGATCTGACAATAATTTCCTCCTCCATTTTGGAGGAGGAAACCATAAAATTACACCCCAAAATCCAGGCTTTCTCCGCTAGCGTCTTAACTTCTCTCAGATGTTGCATCTTCGCAATAAAAGTGTAGCAGAGAGACATGTTGAATAGTAAGTACTGCATCATAATAATCTTGCTCTTATATACTATGATGTTAAAGAAACAAAAAGATCATTAAACATATCACATGAATAAGGCTCTGTGAACGGGCATCCAAACTTGTTCTCTCATTAAAATAATATCCGAGTTCAATATTGATGGTTAAGAATTTAAAACAAACAAGCCAATATTCATTTCATGCCGTCAATGATATATATTTGTCTTATAAAACAGTCTATGCATAAAGAGACCGCAGAGCATGCAAGCCCGCAAAAAATGAGCTGCACATCCTATATGGAGCAGCAAGCAGGACCTCCCACGTTCAGCAGCCAAAGAACGATAACAGCCGCGGGGGCAAAAGGTTATCCGATTCAAGCGGTCAAGGGTCAATCTCTTCTTAGTGCTAACACAAGCAGACCAATTAGCAAACGCATGTGAATAACCAACTGTCTCTCCATGGGCGCGCCCAGACAGTCTCATTCAAATGTTAGTACACCTAAAACATTTCCGCTAACAAAGACGCTATTTGAACATTTTCTTTTCAATTTTGTCCTATACACCTGAGAGTTGGTTTACTGGTAGAGGAAATAGAGAGCTTTCATTTATGTTAAACAAACTTTTTTATAGATTTCCTAAATTTGGAAAATATAGCCTATTTTCAAAATTCTATTTATTTTGTCCTAGAGAGTTGAAATTTGGTGTGGGGCTAGAGCAGGTCAAGGCCATTCATTTATGCCAAACAAACTTTTTGTCGCGAACACGGCAGACATATCACGTGATCGCTCGCATGATGATGCAATATGTCCTCGCGATTACGCAATATTCAAAACATACATTTCCTCTACTACTTGTTAGCATCCCTAGAACAAAGGTTTGGGAAAGCTTAACAAATAAGGGGATAGGCAAGGAAATGAGTGTCATGATAAAAGGAATGTGCATGGATTGCTACAGTAGTGTGAAGACTAGAGTCGGGACATCGGAATGGTTTAAAATTGACACTGGACTAAAGCAGGAAGTGTGTTGTCACCAATATTGTTCTTAATGGTGATGGATGACATCATGAAGGCAGCAATGAAAGACTATAGTAGGGCAAAGATGAAGGTAATGTTGTTTGCAGACGATGTTGTGATCTGGGGCGAGGATGAGATGGAGGTTCAAGAACAGTTAGACGTAATAAATGAAAAGATTGAGCAATGGGGATTGAAGATAAATGTGGAGAAGAGTACTACAGTGGTGGTGAGTAGAGGTACGAAAGAAGGAAAAGGAGTAATCAAAGTAAGAGATAAGGAATTGGAAGTGGTGAAACACTTCAAATACTTGGGAAGTGAACTGACTGAAGATGGAAGACTAGATTTGGAAATTAGCAAAAAAATACAACTCGGGAGTGCTTTCTACCAACAGGTACGGGGACTTGTATGGAACAAGGATATACCAATTAAGGCTAAAGAACTTATGTACAAATCATATTATGTTCCTATAATGGCATATGCAGCAGAAACTTGGACAATGACTAAGAGGGATGAGGGCAGAATACAGTCAGCTGAGATGAGATTCCTGAGAAGAATGGTCCAGAAAACGAGGAGAGACAGAGTGAGAAATGAAGGTATACGGAAAGAACTGGGAGTACAGAAAATTAACGACGAACTGGAGCAAAACAGATTGAGATGGTTTGGACAAGTCAAAGGGATGAATGAAGTACGGCTACCAAGACGAGTACTGGAACGACGAATGACAGGGAAGACAGAAGCATTAATAAACGGAACCTGGATTGGAACACCGTGTCGGAAGAAGAGTGGTGGAACGACAGAACAAAGTGGAGACGAACCATATTTGCCCCCACCCGGTGTCAGCTGGAAAAGGGGAAATGAAGATGATGATCATGATGGGCCATTACATTATAATGTGTAGTATAACTGTTTTAAGCATAGATTAACACATTGTTGTGTCCCCAACTGATGGCGCAGGCACAAGCCGGCGGCTTCGGTGGCGTAGTTGGTAGCATGCTGAGCTTCTATGCTCATGATGGCGGTTCAAACCTGGCCAAAGTCGTAGGATTTTTTAAGAGCGTTAAAAATCCCTCAGTATGCCTTCCTTCGGAGAGGAAGTAAAGCCGGCGGGCCCATGTCGTACATTTGTGGCATGTAAAAGAACCTTCTACTAACTACAATTGAGTGAAACTAGATTTCTAGGCCAGATTTGACTAACGCTCTAAGTTCCAACGTTCGCCACCAGGGGCTGGTTGCGCTGGCATCTAGTAGCCAAATTTGCAGCTATGTGTCGTTGACGGCAGCATTTGGTAGTGAACCCATGTGCCATAGGGTCCAAGGGAGTCGAATCCATGTACTTTGAGAAAGGAATGAAAGAATCATACAGTTTCTAAGGGAACGGAGAGAGATTTCAAGCCAGGATTCTAGCCTAACATTGTGCAAGCAGCGAGAGCCAGGTGTTCGAGAGATGAGATCATGCCTCTTGACATTCAGAAGGAGCTGGTCATGAGTATTAATAACCGAGTGGAAAATTTCGGCTCTTAGACAAGGAAGCGAGACTCGGAAATCGAGCTGAGCTTGCTTAACAACGACAACACCGCTTGTGCGCCAGAAGAGGAATAATTAAAATTAACCCGTTTACGAGTATAAAAATAAGTAAACAATTACAGTACGGTGAATCATTTCGAATTAGAGATTTTTGTGTAAAGAGAAACCCTTTAATAATTGCACAGGAAAGAAGTGCAAGGCTAGCATACGTCATTGGGGATTTACCAAGGCCTGTGGAGAGGGGAGATTACAATTGAACAGCAACACCTACGCAGCTGAAGACTACAAATTAATTAATATCTCCGAATTGCACGATCGATTCTTATGCGCAATGAGATTATTTGACATTGAGAAGACGAGCTTTTTGAAGGTATGATTTTTATAATTGTGCAACCATTATTTTAAAAGTTGGTCACGGAAAGGGCTAGAGTCTTATCTTTTTGTAGCGAAGGAGTATAAAGCTCCTGGCATCACCAAGCCAAACATGCAGTTCCGAACAGCCCGAGGGGGCGTTGCTACGCATCATGCAGTTACGAATCCGTCCGGGGGGCGTGACGTTGGAGCATCATCAGTTCATGCAGTTCAGTTCTTTCGACAGCTCGTGAGAGGGCGTTGCTACGCATCAGTACAAGCAGTATTCAGACAGCCGTGTGGGGCGTCACTCTGCTTCACACCGAAGACAGTTTACCAGTACTCCTTGAGGGGAGAAACGCTGTATTACACCGCAGAATTAATATCCGATAGCCACGGGCGTCGCAGTATTAATAACTTGCGTGCCTCCATAAGGAGCTGTAAAGAAGAAATATTAAAGTATCGCCGTGTTGAAAAAAATTAGGAAAATCCTAGTTACAGGATTAAGGTCCGACAGTACACACGTTTACAGTGAAAAGTTCGTAAAATATAGTCAGAGCAGGCTGCGAACGTTGGAGTTAAGGCGATAGGTCTTTAAATAAACGACCGAAAATATCATAACGTACGGAAGTACCGTAACAGAAAGATAAACAGTTATCTAATTTAAAGAACCCAAATAGGGAAAATCAGAGTAAGGTTCGCAACGTATTTCAGAAAGTAGGAGTGCGAGAACCGAATAAAACAAGGAAGAACGGAGACTATAGACATTATCTCCAGAAAACAGAAGAACTATTCTAAAGCACTAAGACTCGAGAAGGACTAGCTGCTATATAAAAAAAATCCATAGGTCATCGATAGGTTATCGAGGGGACCTCGATCCGAATAGACTTTCGCTAGAATCGATAAACCAGATAAAAAAAGGAGCCGTTCAAGCTAGAAAAATAGCCGGTCATCAAGAATAGGATTCGAAGAATTGGGATTCCAGGGAAAAGTAGATGATTCGAGACTTTCGTATTCTGCAGGATAGGAAGCCGACATTGAATAAATTTCACCCTTGGAGACGGGAGATTAAGAGGTCACGTGTGATAGGCTAGGAAAATCCGGCCTAGTGATCAAAAAGTTGTGAAGTGTAAATCTATCAAGATTGTGTGTTATAATAATATATTTTTTAGTGTTTATTGTGTGTTCTAAACGAATACACCAGTGTATTAAAAATGTTGTCAGTGTTAAGTGTATTGAATATGTGTCAAGAAGTGTTTGTACATGAGATGAATTTGTACAATATGGAGTAAGTTAAAAGTGGGCCAAAATGAAACACCGCACAAGGAGAAAGGTCATAAGACGACCTTAAAATAAAAACATGTGAGTAATGAATTTCATTATATTTTGGTGTCGGGAAATGATTGTGTACAAATCCACCGGAGTTTTTGAGAAAAAGGGATGTGTTTAAATAAATAAATAATGAATAAAAAACGCGGTCTGAACAAAAATAGAAATTTGAGAAACTATAAATAATTATGTAAAAGAATAAATCCTGTAGAGGAAATATATGAATAAAATGTCAGTGTATTTGACGAATGTCATAAGAGCAAGCGAAATACTAATAATGATCATGAAAGATATTTAAATAAAAGTAAATTTGAGTTATATGAAAGGAATAGCTTTTGAGCTTTTTGTAAAGAATAAAGATATAAAATGAATAATAATAATAACCAAGTAAGGAAATATAAATAAAGATCAAATCAATTGATGTGAACATAAGAGCGTAAGAGCCTTAATAAAAAGTATAGACATGAGGTTTAATGCATGTTATAAAAAAAATAGAGCGATTTATTGTCAAAGGAAAAGATTTATATAAAAATTGAAATGTGTATCAATTGTTAATATGATATTATCAGTTCTTTGGATGACGCTAGGCTTAAAAATAAAGTATAGCGCAAAGGAGCGCGATTAAAGTAAAATGTCACGCTAGGAACGCGTAAAAGTTAATGTACTTGGTAAATTACTTATGAGAGGTAGTTGATTGTAGTGAATTGAGAATTGGTATAAGTCCTCTAATTGTGACGTTGAATCACGAGGCCATTGTGTATGTTATATTGAAAGGGAGCAAATGTATGGTATATTGAGCGTAGGTCTTATAAGCTATTGGCTGACCCTAAATCGCATTTTGTATAGTCCTCTATATGGGAATGGTTCCCGAGGCATGTGAAGAGATTCGAACTCAGAATCATCTTAGTGTGAAAGCCCCTTTATTATTCGTCGTAGAATGTGTATTACTCTTCCCCAATCAATGAGGACCTTTCATAATTAATAAATGCCAAGATTACGAATGTGGTTTATGAGCCCAATAATATTGTTGAATGTAAACGTGGAGTAGAATGCCAGGTCTCCCCAAAGGACTGAGAATGAACGAAAGGCTGTTTGTAAAAGCATTAAAGAGAGCTCTAGCTATAGACGAGACGGGAGGGTTCCCGCATAGTCATAAGTAACGCTCGAGTATCACGGTCAGACCCTTGGAACAAGAGGGGTGTCTGAAGGCCGTCTTGTAAGGAGTAATGAATACACCGTGAGTGCTTAAAGTTGTTAACGACCCGGGCGTTGAACCGAGGTCCTTGTAGATTGATATTTCCGCTTGCCTGTTCAGATCGTAGTTTCTTATGTGATAATGGTCTTATAAGACAAATGAAATAAATAACAATCCCTATTGTAATGTTGTATGGAAGTAGGATTCCACGAGTTAATTGAAGGCAACTAGGTTCCGGGAGTGACCATAGTTTTTTGACTGTGTCAAGTAATCTTCATACTCTTGAGTACACAAATAATTTCCTGATTACCTTGATGTATTTGTAGGACTAGAGAGAGATGATAAATGATGAAAACATGTGAAGTGCCCAAATATTGAGTTAGATAATTAACATGTAATTTTAAATGTAATTATACATTTGTTTTGATGATTATGAAAATATAAAAAGTAGTATTTGAGGTGTACAAAGAATGACACCATTAGTACAGAAAGCATCGAGCCAAAAGAGCTCGTAGTTATATGAAACTTACAGTTGATGCATTATGGAAGTAAAATAATTAGGAATTGTTGGTTTTAATGGAAACCATTTGTTTTAATACAATATTTGTTTATTCTTATGGACTCCGTGTTTATTTGGAACCGGAGTAGTTTCAATTTGTGTAGTGGCTTCAACGTGGGGCCTCCAACAGAGTTTAATTGTTTAATCGTTTTCCAACGTGGGGCCTGTATGATTTTATCATACACCTGACAACATTAGATTTTGGCGCCCAGTACGCAGGGATGAGTTTTCCTAGGGAAAACCCGAGTTTTCTCAAAAAATCAAAATTTTCATTTTTTTGAAAAAAAAATGGTTTTTCGAAATTTTGAATTTTAAATACTTCCATAAAGGTTTATGAAATTGAATAAAGTTATCAAAAGGGTGCGTTGTAGTAAATACCCGTACCAAAGTTAAATTTTAAAGAAATTGGGACACAATGATTCAGATTATCATCTCTCAAGCATGTACTAGTGTGGTGGCATGAGTGGCCCACTGTATTCTAATATGATGTCAATAAGTGAAGAGAGGCGGAGGCTCTCGGAAGATGTAAGGGTAGAGAGACCAGATAAATGTAAAATTACAGGTGAGAAAGTGTACCCAAGTAAGGAAAATGTAAATGTTTCTGTAGAAAGCATGCGTGCACCTGGAGACATAGTTACACGAAGAGAAGGTAACATGTCTGCAGACAAAAGGGTAAATGTTGAGCCTTTAGAGCTCGAAAAGGAAAAAGAAAAATGTAAACCGATTCCAAGGGAAAATGTAATTAATACAGATAATGATAATGATGAAGGTAATTCAAAGTCTCACGTAGTAATGCAGGTTCAAGTAGGCTCGGAAAGTACAGGGGAAAAGAACGATAGTCCTTGCGCTCAGGATCAGGAGAAAGTAGAAATGGCGACTTGGGATGAAGTAAGAGAATTTATAGGTCAAATAGATAAAATAGATAATGAGTACGAAGAAATGAGAAATGAACTTTGGGATCTGAGTTGTACTGACTCAAAGGAGAGAGAGAAAATTAAGAAACAAACAAAAAGTATTTTCGAGGAAATAACGAAAATAACCAGGCTCCGTGAAAGGGCATGTAAAAATAAATTCAAGATACCCAAACAGGAGTTGGAAGAACTACACAAAGAAATTCCTGAGATGAAAAGGTCATTCAGAGAAACAAAGAAGAAATTTGCGAAACGCATGGAGGAAGAAGGAAAAATCGAATTAGCTCCGTGGGAACAGATACAAATGTTTACTGAGGAATTAAGTGAAATAGAGGATAAAGTATGGAAAATAAGAGACGCATGGAATGAGATTTGGTGGAAGATCGATTATGAAGAGCACGAAAGGGAGAAATACGTTCAGGAACAGAAAGATTATATGGTAGAGGAAAGGAGTAAAATGCATCGGTTCATAATGAGCATGTATGATGAAGATGGAATAATAACTATTCAGGAGTTAGCTGAATTGAGGAAAGTTAAGATTCCGGAATACCAAGAGATATTAGAGGCTGCCCAGAAGAGGTATGATGAATACATATTAGCAGAGGACCTCAAAGCAAAAGAAATGGCTAGCCCAGTCATAAATGAAACAGTTGTCCAGACGCAAGTTGAAAAGCCAGGGAAAATTATAGAAGAAAAAGAAGTCACGGTGCCAGAAAAGCCCGAAATTGAGATTAAAGAAGAAGAAGTCGAACAAGAAATAGAAATGATTCCAGTGGAAACTGAGGAAACTTTGGAGATCCTTCCAGAGAAACCAATGGAGATTCAGGAGGAAATCGTAAATCTCGAACTGGAGGACAGCCGAAATGAAAATGAGCTGCAAAGTGAAGAAGAACATTTATATGAAGAGGTTGAGCTAGAAGATCAAGAGATAATCTCAGAACAGGAGACAACCAAAAATTTGATAGTTGAAGAAACGGAAATAATAATTCCTGAAGAAACAGAGAAATTAAATGAAACAATAATAGAAAATATCAACGAAGCACCGATGGAAATAGAGGTTCAAGATTTCACAGAAAGTGAAAAAGAAAACCCAAAAGAAATTCAAGATAAGAAAGATAGGGTATTAGAAGAAGAAGAAGGAAAATTGAAAGCCCAGATCCTTGAATTAATGATCAAATGTCAGGATTGTCAAAGAAAGAAAAGAGAAAGGGAAATCGATGCCAACAAGAGCCAAGAAAACCTCAAAGGAAAAGAGGAGATTGTTGGAAACAATGAAAAGAAGGAAGGAGATATCTTTGAAGAAAATCAGGAAAAAGGAAGAAAACCGAAATTGGTAGTCGGTTTACAAGAGGATGGATACCCCATGGAAATTAAGAGAGGAGAAAGTACGACGTATGATGCCTTGGAGAAAGAGGATGCTCAGGCATATTTCAGTTGGAAGCATCGTAAAAAGAAAGGAACGGAAAAACGGAAAAAGGGAGATAGAAGGAGAGCACGCTTATGGACAAGGATGAAAGGAAGACGAAGATGGTTCATAAAGCAAAAGAGATACCGAGTGTGGAAAAGAAGGAATAAAACTTATATAGAAATAAGAAAACGAAAGAATATGGAAGGTAAGGGCATAAGAGAAGAGAGTCAGAAAGATGCGGAAATCATAAAGAAAATAGAACATTATATAAGAGCCATAGAAAGATGTGAGGGAAATGAAGAGAGAACGATGCATTGTTTAAAACAATTATACAACTTACCGATAAATGTTCAGCATCTGGAGAAAACAGGAATTGGCATGGTTATAAATGGTATGAGAAAAAGAAACGGTTTGGTAGGAGATGTATCCCGAGCCTTGATAAAACTTTGGAAGGAAATGGTAATGGAAGACCAAAGTGACGAAGGAGAATGCGAAAGTGAAGAAACAGAAAGAGATACTATGGAAACAGAAGAGAATGAAAGTGACGAAGAATTCGAAGGTGAAGAGAAAGAAGGTGATGAAATAGAAATAGATGATAATGAGAGTGAAGAAGAAGAAGAAGAACAAGAGATGGTGGGATATGAAAGTATGGAATTGACAAACTCCATCATTTATTATCAGAAAGCCATTGAAAGTTGTATGGGAAATGATAATGTTTTGTTGCATTGTTTAAGCATATTAAAACATTTACCCATAACTGTTCGACAGTTAATAGAAACAAATGTGGTAGAGACAGTTGAAAGTATTCACGAACAAGGAGGGGATGTGAATATACGAGCTCAAGAGTTGCTTATAAAATGGGAAAATGAAATGATAGAAGATTTAAGAGCAGGAGGAGAAGAAGTTATGGAAATGGGAGATATGCCCGAGGAAGACCCTGAAGAAGAAGAAGAAGAAGAGAATGAGGAAGAAGAACAAGGAGGAATAATAATAGTTGGAGACGTAAGATGGAGACACAAAGGCTAGGAAAAGGATTATTCCATCATAAGCCGACGGGTTAAGCCATATGCAACCGTCGAAGAATAAGAGGAATAAAAATATTTGTTTGAAATACCATCTCAAAAAGAGATGAGAAAGGGGGAAGAAAAATAGAAAGAGTCAGGTGAGGTTAGGCCGAGCTCTTAAAAAAAATCTAATCAAGTGTTACAGACTTGAAGTCTGAGAACCATAATGATGAAGTGACGGGTAAAGCCAGTTGCACCCGCAAGGTAATTAACAGAAGGTCATTAGGTTGACAATATGTAATGAATAGAGAACAGACCGACAAGAAGTCCGTCTTATGAAAAGAAGAAAAGAAACCAACTGTTTGACTCAAGTTTGGAGAAGTGCACACCTGACGAGGGTAGAAGTTGTAAACACCGAACGTGACAAGAAATTTATGACCCTGAGTGTAGTCGACCACTAAAGGGGGAATGAATGAATGGGATCTTTGAAGACCCAACCTAAATACTAACCAGAGAGGAACTTTAAAGAAATAAAAAAACAGAAGATACGGACAACGTTATGATGGCTTCGACGAATAAAGAAAGATAAGATTAATTGAAATAAATTTCCTCAAAATTTTTCGAAAATTTATTTACCTAAGGAGGGGAGAGATGAACCCATGTGCCATAGGGTCCAAGGGAGTCGAATCCATGTTTTTTGAGAAAGGAATGAAAGAATCATACAGTTTCTAAGGGAACGGAGAGAGATTTCAAGCCAGGATTCTAGCCTAACATTGTGCAAGCAGCGAGAGCCAGGTGTTCGAGAGATGAGATCATGCCTCTTGACATTCAGAAGGAGCTGGTCATGAGTATTAATAACCGAGTGGAAAATTTCGGCTGTTAGACAAGGAAGCGAGACTCGGAAATCGAGCTGAGCTTGCTAAAAAAACGACAACACCGCTTGTGCGCCAGAAGAGGAATAATTAAAATTAACCCGTTTACGAGTATAAAAATAAGTAAACAATTACAGTACGGTGAATCATTTCGAATTAGAGATTTTTGTGTAAAGAGAAACCCTTTAATAATTGCACAGGAAAGAAGTGCAAGGCTAGCATACGTCATTGGGGATTTACCAAGGCCTGTGGAGAGGGGAGATTACAAATGAACAGCAACACCTACGCAGCTGAAGACTACAAATTAATTAATATCTCCGAATTGCACGATCGATTCTTATGCGCAATGAGATTATTTGACATTGAGAAGACGAGCTTTTTGAAGGTATGATTTTTATAATTGTGCAACCATTATTTTAAAAGTTGGTCACGGAAAGGGCTAGAGTCTTATCTTTTTGTAGCGAAGGAGTATAAAGCTCCTGGCATCACCAAGCCAAACATGCAGTTCCGAACAGCCCGAGGGGGCGTTGCTACGCATCATGCAGTTACGAGTCCGTCCGGGGGGCGTGACGTTGGAGCATCATCAGTTCATGCAGTTCAGTTCTTTCGACAGCTCGTGAGTGGGCGTTGCTACGCATCAGTACAAGCAGTATTCAGACAGCCGTGTGGGGCGTCACTCTGCTTCACACCGAAGACAGTTTACCAGTACTCCTTGAGGGGAGAAACGCTGTATTACACCGCAGAATTAATATCCGATAGCCACGGGCGTCGCAGTATTAATAACTTGCGTGCCTCCATAAGGAGCTGTAAAGAAGAAATATTAAAGTATCGCCGTGTTGAAAAAAATTAGGAAAATCCTAGTTACAGGATTTAGGTCCGACAGTACACAAGTTTACAGTGAAAAGTTCGTAAAATATAGTCAGAGCAGGCTGCGAACGTTGGACTTAAGGCGATAGGTCTTTAAATAAACGACCGAAAATATCATAACGTACGGAAGTACCGTAACAGAAAGATAAACAGTTATCTAATTTAAAGAACCCAAATAGGGAAAATCAGAGTAAGGTTCGCAACGTATTTCAGAAAGTAGGAGTGCGAGAACCGAATAAAACAAGGAAGAACGGAGACTATAGACATTATCTCCAGAAAACAGACGAACTATTCTAAAGCACTAAGACTCGAGAAGGACTAGCTGCTATATAAAAAAAATCCATAGGTCATCGATAGGTTATCGAGGGGACCTCGATCCGAATAGACTTTCGCTAGGATCGATAAACCAGATAAAAAAAAGGAGCCGTTCAAGCTAGAAAAATAGCCGGTCATCAAGAATAGGATTCGACGAATTGGGATTCCAGGGAAAAGTAGATGATTCGAGACTTTCGTATTCTGCAGGATAGGAAGCCGACATTGAATAAATTTCACCCTTGGAGACGGGAGATTAAGAGGTCACGTGTGATAGGCTAGGAAAATACGGCCTAGTGATCAAAAAGTTGTGATGTGTAAATCTATCAAGATTGTGTGTTAAAATAATATATTTTTTAGTGTTTATTGTGTGTTCTAAACGAATACACCAGTGTATTAAAAATGTTGTCAGTGTTAAGTGTATTGAATATGTGTCAAGAAGTGTTTGTACATGAGATGAATTTGTACAATATGGAGTAAGTTAAAAGTGGGCCAAAATGAAACACCGCACAAGGAGAAAGGTCATAAGACGACCTTAAAATAAAAACATGTGAGTAATGAATTTCATTATATTTTGGTGTCGGGAAATGATTGTGTACAAATCCACCGGAGTTTTTGAGAAAAAGGGATGTGTTTAAATAAATAAATAATGAATAAAGAACGCGGACTGAACTAAAATAGAAATTTGAGAAACTATAAATAATTATGTAAAAGAATAAATCCTGTAGAGGAAATATATGAATAAAATGTCAGTGTATTTGACGAATGTCATAAGAGCAAGCGAAATACTAATAATGATCATGAAAGATATTTAAATAAAAGTAAATTTGAGTTATATGAAAGAAATAGCTTTTGAGCTTTTTGTAAAGAATAAAGATATAAAATGAATAATAATAATAACCAAGTAAGGAAATATAAATAAAGATCAAATCAATTGATGTGAACATAAGAGCGTAAGAGCCTTAATAAAAAGTATAGACATGAGGTTTAATGCATGTTATAAAAAAATAGAGCGATTTATTGTCAAAGGAAAAGATTTATATAAAAATTGAAATGTGTATCAATTGTTAATATGATATTATCAGTTCTTTGGATGACGCTAGGCTTAAAAATAAAGTATAGCGCAAAGGAGCGCGATTAAAGTAAAATGTCACGCTAGGAACGCGTAAAAGTTAATGTACTTGGTAAATTACGTATGAGAGGTAGTTGATTGTAGTGAATTGAGAATTGGTATAAGTCCTCTAATTGTGACGTTGAATCACGAGGCCATTGTGTATGTTATATTGAAAGGGAGCAAATGTATGGTATATTGAGCGTAGGTCTTATAAGCTATTGGCTGACCCTAAATCGCATTTTGTATAGTCCTCTATATGGGAATGGTTCCCGAGGCATGTGAAGAGATTCGAACTCAGAATCCTCTTAGTGTGAAAGCCCCTTTATTATTCGTCGTAGAATGTGTATTACTCTTCCCCAATCAATGAGGACCTTTCATAATTAATAAATGCCAAGATTACGAATGTGGTTTATGAGCCCAATAATATTGTTGAATGTAAACGTGGAGTAGAATGCCAGGTCTCCCCAAAGGACTGAGAATGAACGAAAGGCTGTTTGTAAAAGCATTAAAGAGAGCTCTAGCTATAGACGAGACGGGAGGGTTCCCGCTTAGTCATAAATAACGCTCGAGTATCACGTTCAGACCCTTGGAACAAGAGGGGTGTCTGAAGGCCGTCTTGTAAGGAGTAATGAATACACCGTGAGTGTTTAAAGTTGTTAACGACCCGGGCGTTGAACCGAGGTCCTTGTAGATTGATATTTCCGCTTGCCTGTTCAGATCGTAGTTTCTTATGTGATAATGGTCTTATAAGACAAATGAAATAAATAACAATCCCTATTGTAATGTTGTATGGAAGTAGGATTCCACGAGTTAATTGAAGGCAACTAGGTTCCGGGAGTGACCATAGTTTTTTGACTGTGTCAAGTAATCTTCATACTCTGGAGTACACAAATAATTTCCTGATTACCTTGATGTATTTGTAAGACTAGAGAGAGATGATAAATGATGAAAACATGTGAAGTGCCCAAATATTGAGTTAGATAATTAACATGTAATTTTAAATGTAATTATACATTTGTTTTGATGATTATGAAAATATAAAAAGTAGTATTTGAGGTGTACAAAGAATGACACCATTAGCACAGAAAGCATCGAGCCAAAAGAGCTCGTAGTTATATGAAACTTACAGTTGATGCTTTATGGAAGTAAAATAATTAGGAATTGTTGTTTTTAATTGAAACCATTTGTTTTAATACAATATTTGTTTATTCTTATGTTATTCCTTGTTCATTTGGAACAAGTAGATGATTATTGGTCAGTAATTTAATTGTTTAATTGTTTGTAGCGCCATAATTTTGATTAATTAAATGTGTTAAAATAGGAGTTGATTTTATTGTTATTTTTGCAAGTGTATCCTCTATTAAATCCAAAATATGTAAGTCACAGAGTGGGAGAACTTACCGCAGCCCCGAAAAATCCCGAATTGAGCAATGCTGGCATACTGTGATTTGCATATTTCTTGCTAAAAGGGCACAGTAGCAAATGTAGGAACTACTTGAAATTGATTGTCCGCAGTCTTTACTTCAAACACAGATAACACACACTAATACAGCCATCACAATTAACACCGGTTATCAGACAGATTCTACATACACCCAAAGTACATGGGGATACATGACCGCGTTGTCGCAGCCCTTAAACTGAGGAACCAACTAACAGACTTACGCCATAAGCCGATCAGGGGTTCTCCAAGATCAAGTACCAGGATCGCAATCGTGTCCTTACCGATAGATTCTGATAGGGATTACAGCACGCCCCTACTACACAAGGAAATGGGAGTGGGAGGAGATTCAGGATTCAGGGAAGGCTCCCCAATGAAAGATATTGAAAGCTTAACTCCAAGTTTATTCAGTAAGGGAGTAAAGGAATCTGCCACCATGGATACAAGGATTGAATTGATTATAATTCAATCCTGAAATGATATAGAAATATTGGTTCTCACCTGTTTTCCCAGCTTCACTAGCTATGTTGCTCCCATGTACCAACTCATCTTCGTGCCCCTTGGTTAACGAGCGTTCGATGAACCAACTTTCCCGATATCGCAATCGGGAGGCAATCAACCTCTGTCACTGCAACACTTCCGACTCTACAGTGCCTGCCTGATCACTAGTGTTCGGAAGTTTAAGGCCTAAAGAAGTACAAAATATGCAAGCAAATATGCCCTAAGACTAGCTAAATATGCCATAAAAACCAGCTAAATATGACCTATAAACTATAAAATATGACCTAAAATTCTATGAAATATGACATGAATTTTTGGGATAGGTAGAGTATCACTAACATACAGTCAAAGTCTCAAGTGCCAAAACAATTTTCCAGTGTATTGGACATGTGATATTTTGATTATACAAGTGATTTTTAATGAATTATGTGTATTTGCAATGCATTTTAAGCCCGTAAGTGTTTATAATGGGTATATCTGGCTGATGAAGAACAACTTTATTGTTCGAAACATGTACCAATACTAAAGAGTGCTAATAATATTACAAGTATTGAAAAGACGGAAATAAGAGTAAGTCATTTAGTGGAATTTAAATTCAATACGGACCATTATGGATAAAAACAATTTCCTTGTTTGCTAATTGCTTCTGAGCTAAATATATCCACTGGAGTGACATCCTGTTGAAAGGCGGAAGCACACTATCAACATGTTCCGTGACCTCATGCGTATAGTGTCGCAATCCAACTGGTCCAGAAAGATGTGCTAAAAAAGGTCCGTAGAGGAGCGCCTTCTTGGAATCAGATCTTCTAAACCCGCTATCTGCCTGTTCCGGAAAAAGAAAGAAAAATATATCTACTACACTATTCGGAATTCCTGTGCTTGAAACTCGACACAGATAACACGTACCTTGTTAACGACGCCTCAATCTAAACAAAAATGCTGAAATTATAACCAAATATGACCTTATATCACTAAAATATGACCAAATATGACCAAAACAATAAAAATGGCCGAAATATGCATTTATAGGCAACATCAAATTGTTTTAAACGAGGTCCGAGACCCGTCATTCAAACGTATTTTTCAGATTTCGGGTAAAAAGAGCTCAAGAAAAAAATATGACTCTTCCTTAACATACGAACCTTACTGATCACTCTGATCGAGTCCGCAGCTTTATACAGTGTAATAAGGCAGCACGGTTCTTGCTGACCAGGTTGAACTGGGGTTGAATGTGCGATAAGGTTTCGCCTTGAGCCGACACCGGGACATAACAATATCTACCCTGACTTGAGTCCTCGTGGAATGGAATCTTATCCTAAGCTTTCATTCTCTGAATGGCTTAATTAACAGCAATTATACATTTCTGTTCTCTTCTTGTCAATATGTTAGGTGCCAGTTACATTATTCAGTCTGAATTTCGTAACCGTCGGTTCTCAAATAATTGGAGAGGTGGAAGTTTTGTGGGGCACACGGAATAAGTAGCATTTAACTGAATTTGAAACGTTAAACCATAAAGTCCGCTCTTGCGGTAGAATTAAACCAAAATACCGTGACAGGTGAGCGGTCAGACTCGACCTGGGTCGCAGATTACCAGCGCAAAATAGCTTGTCATTTATGGATAACATGGGCTGTGGCCCACTGATGTGTGGTAGCTTGGTTTCATTACACCTGAGTTGCTGTCATCAATATCAACGTAACGCTGAAGATTAGGGAAAAGTACAAATAACAGAACTACTTTCTCCTTGGGATAAATAAAAGTTAAAGATAGCTTTGAACCGATTTTTCAGGGTGGCCTTATTAACAAGTCTATTTTAGCTTTTAGTCTATCGATACAAAATCATTCCAATTACTGGGATATGTGAAAAATAATCTGAAATAAATTACATAAATTACGAAAATTACATGTGCTTAAAACTTATATATAAATTTACGGACTACTGAAGAAGAAGAAGAAGAAGAAGAAGAAGAAAACTAAGGGATGACTTCTTTCGTTCGTCAAGAGAGCATCACCTGATCCAAATATGCAAGTCAAATACCTTCAAGAAACACGAACAAACGTACAGTGATACCAACTGACAGTCTCTGCCCTCCAAAAACAATATGCAAGAAAACCCTTCAGAAACATTAGCAAGTGTGATAAATAAAACTAACTTTTCTGACGGGTCTTATTGAATTTTATTTTGTCTGTGGGTGTCACTGTAGGTTTGGTAGTGTTTTGTAGAGGTAATAAATTTGTCTTGCATCTCTGGATCTGATAAAGCTCGCTCGACGAGTGAAACATTCCATCCCTTAGGTTTCTTCTTCTTCTTCTTCTCCAATAGTCCGTAACAATGTATATAAATCTTAACCACTTGCAATTTATTTCAGTTTCTTTTTACATATATAGTCCGGCGGATTAAGGGAAGTATTGTCCAAGTATTTATCACATAAATACAAAATGACCTCGGAAATGAATTCTACACCCCTTTAAAAACTTTGGAAATGAGTCGTTATAAGCAGATGTTTGCTGTCATTGTCTGCATCGCCCCTGTAGTCCCGCCCCGGGGGATTCACTGGCCCCACCCCATAACTCCTATGACAAAACCAAACCCAGAAATGAATTCTACGCCCCTAAATACCTTGAAAATGATATGCATCAACCATGATTTACGGGTTTTAACCCCCTCCCACTGTAACGCCACCCCCCTGCCACCGACAAGATAAATGACCTCAAAAATGAATTCCTTGCCCTCAAACACATCGGAAATGATACTAATTTTATTAATTTTGTCCATAAAGAAATAATTAGGAATTTTTCACCCATAACATAAGGGTACGCGCCCCTTCACATATTTGGGGGGATGTAAAAATAACCAGGGGGTGGCTGAAAACGTTCCTTATGGACCCCTTAACGTACCTAAAAATAAAATCGCTTTTACCTCGATTTGCACAATTGGTGAATATATGGCGTTAAGCCACCGGACTAATAGGCCTATTCCAGTAATTGGAATGATTTGTGTTTACAGACTGAAAGCTATAATCTTAATTAACATGAAAGTTACCCAAGTGTTTCTTTCGTATCCAATGGGCGCTATGCAGCTTGAAGGAACACATTAATTTTCTTAACACGGCCAACCGGCATTCCGCCTCCCTCCTCAATTAACTCTCCGCGTGTACGCCGTCTTAGCAGGAACGAAATCAAACTGAAATTTTGTATGTTGATAATAATAATATTAATAATATCGTATGGCCTTGGATGCCGGGTGCAAGCTTTGTTATTTGACACCCAGAGGGTAGCTTGCATGTCAAATTTCGTTGTTCCTTGAAGCACTATGAAAGTCAAGGAGGTTAGATGTTAGATATCTAAGCTCCTTGAACACTATAGCGCTTTCTAGTAGAGAAATGAGGAACTTTGTGTTGGCGGAAACGGCCGAGATTAATTTTGCCATTATGAACACGGCCTACTGAATTCAAATGGGTTCTTTGACATGCCAACATCGTATGCCATGCGAGTCGTAATTTTTGCCACCTTTCAAAGATCACTTACCATGGCCAGGAGCGAACCTGCAAGCTTAGGGTTAGTAGATCGACACGTTATCCACTCAGCCACCGTGGCAAGCTGTATGTTGATAAAGACTAGTAACTTAAGCTCATCTAAGGTACTTCTAATAACCTGGCGAGCACAAATCCAACATGGAGGCAACGCGAAATGTATATACTGTAAATAGACGTATCGCGATTTAACCATCTGAACACAGTGTAACATTGTGTGCGAAATGCTTATACAAATTTTCATGTACTGTGACCGATCCAGTCAGGGTCAATTACCGGCCCCGGATGACAGAAGATCGAGAGGAGACCGGAGGGTCAGTATGACGTCATGGCATGACGCGGCGAGGCAACCGCGAGAGTAGGGGAATGCTCCAGAAGGTTCCAACCCCTTCCATTTTTCTTTCTCGAAGGAGGACGCAGTTCCGGATTGTTCAGTGAGTCAATAGTGCGTGGACGAGTATGTTATCCAGCGGAGCACGGACGAGTAGCCCATGTCACGTAGACAGTAATTTGCATCGGGAACTTGAATGGTTTTCGTGAGTGATCAGCAGGCCATGAAGCTAGCGTGCATGTAGTGCCAGTGAGTTGTTTACAGTGAAGTATGTCAGTTTGTTTGTCGAACAGTGTGAATTTCAAGACGATATCGGACTCTCTAGTATGTGAGAAATAGTCAGAACTGATAAAGGAAGGTCCGTTCATGCCGACAATTTATGTTAATTAAAGATGAATACCAGGAGGTGTTTAACATTACGAGTATCAGGGAAAGAACAATAATAACGACAGTCGAGGCGAAGCATTATCGCGAGGCCCTATATTGTAACAGACATCCATTCGAAAATAGCATAGCAGTGCGGCATTTTAAGAGACGCAGTGAGAATGCAACAGGGAAGGCTACATCTACTTTAAGCTTGTGTTGGAAGACTGCTGGCCGCAGGCAACTTGATATGTCGGTGAAGGCCAGGTCGAAATAGCTCCTCGTGGAAGGAAGTGTGTCACTGGTTGAGGAACGTGAATACATATTATTCAAGTGAACCAGGAACTAGACGCTCTAGTGCGTGGGCGTGAAAGTGCTCTGATATAGTGAAATGTAATATTGCCACACGGCGGCATGAACTTAATAACCATGGACTCAAATATTCTGGGAATCAACATGCATATTAATACGCAAATCATGCAGCACTGAACCTCTAAAGGGGCCATCATGGGGTGAACGGTCGCAACGAGATGGACGAGTGGACCATGGTTGGGACGTCAGGAGACGCCGCTGCTGAAGGTGACCGGGGGCAACCAGTGGGCGGACATGGGCGTCGCCAGGAGATCGAGAGGTGCCGGGGGCGTATACCTCTACCAGTACTCTGGGAGACCACATCGCGGAAACGCTGGAGGAACAACGCCGCCCTAATGCCGCAGACGACACCGACGCCGACTGGGACGCCAGGGGTTTCCGAGGACACCGGATATAAAGTAAGACGTTTCATTTCCATCCTTGTTCATCAGGAAGAAGAGAACTTCTACCTCGGATAGCCGTGCCATGAGATAACCTGAGATCGTGTAACTTAACGCCATTCATAATCATTTATTCCAGATTGAAAAAGAGCATCATTTTCTCATAGGGTTGTTCAGATTTTTTGTCCTTTCTTTTCGGGTCGTTTTGACTTACATAAATGAACAGTATCAATGATAGGAGTAAGACATACATTTATTCTCTGAGACATAATAATAATAATAATAAGTTGAAATTGGGTAACGATAATATGAGATGCCCATTTTGCTGGGAGATTCTAGCATCTCGATTTCCGAGGTCATTATACGAATTTATTCTGAAAGGTTTGTCACGGATTGCATACATTTTAATAGCAAAATGAATATGGTTGGAGATTGTCGAATAAGGTTCCTTGGATAGGATGCCATATTATCATACGACCTCGTGGTCCCGATAAAGTTGATACGCTCTGTTAGTGTGGGTTCTTGAGACATGCTAATAATGCATGATTTTTTTGTAATGATGTTGTGTAAAGTTAATGTGATAATTAAATATGGTATTATTCCGTCATATATGACGAGGTTATTCACGGGGCGACGTATGACCGTTGAATTGAATTTGTGAGGACAGGGTCCTCTTGACGAACGTGTTACGTTTATCGATGAGTTGTATATTGAATAGCGCAGGGGTGTAATTGATAGTGCGCTCAACAGTCAGATTGTTCGGATCCTCACACAGAGTGTTCGACGGAAGGGTTGCGATTAAATGTTCGTTGTGAGAATAAAATACGCTAGGGTGCCTTGTTACGAGGTTCTTAACCTTTCATAAACATTAGACAATGCTGTAATTTAATTACAATAACAAAGATGACGGTGTGGATCAAGGTTGTTGGAAAGGCGAATATAAATCAGTAATAATAAGAAGAATTAGTAGTGTAAATATGTAAGCACAATCTGGGTGTGTAAATAATTTATGATGAGTTATAATTAATTGTTGAAATGCCATATTATGTGAAGCTGAGTTGATGTTTGAGTGCTATTTGAAGTTATATGATGCACTTTAGTTATTAATTTGCAGTTCGATAGAGGAGATCCGTCCATTGCTGTATAAGGGTAGTCAGTTGTAATATACGTAGATATTCGATATTTTCTTAGAGTTTTTGCCGCAGGTGAACTTTGTGATAAGTGGCTAGTGATGTTTACATGCGTGTGCACCGATAAATTATGGTTAATTTAGCTTTTTGAAAGGCGATCTCCTTGTCGGAACTTTAAGAGAGGACACCCACGAGTTTGAATAAGTATATTTTTTTTGTTTGTTTGTTTAGGGACTATGAACTTTTTTTTTTTTGGACTTTGTCCCACCCTAACTCTATACTCGTGCGTGGTAGGCAGGTTGCATATTCATTTATCCTTTGGCCAATAAAGGAGCAGATGTGATTTTACGAGGGCTTTTCCTTTCTTCTCTGTTTGTTAATTCAAGTTAGGGAATTTGCTTTTGAATCCTGGTTCAGTCAATTTGACATCCCAACCCGTAAACGACCCGAGACCCTTTGTCTCTGGCTCGCTGGAGCATTTCTTTTATTCTTGTCTGTATGAACCAAGATTCACGCCCTAATTTTTTTTACCCACTCCCTTGGCTGTTTCTTCTGATGGGGCCGGGATGTCGGCCGGGTGATCGCCTGTCCCATTGGAGAAACGGGCACAGTACTGACATCTAATTTATTTCAATTGTTTTCATAACCTCAAGATGGCGGCTGTGCAAAATTTTAAAATCTCGATTTTATTTCTTGTGTCCTAATCAGGCGATTGAAGTTTGAATAATAAATCTACGCAATGATCTTCATCTAATAATGCATAACTGTGTGACCTACATATATACAAATCCAACATAGCGACCATCCGAAATATTTAGACGGTTCTCAATATGTACGAACCTATTACAGCAATCAAACTGAATGATAACATGTGAAATAAGTAACTCCGTACCATCATAATTAATGTCATGCCGTTTCTCCATAGTTCGGTTAAGTATAGACTAACCATTTTTGTTATCAATTAAATTTAAATGCAAATAATTTCATTCATAAAACCATTGCGGTTTTTCCCTGGCAGAAGAATGAATGTAGGTCGTAACACGAGCCGTTTGTGTGCAAGGAAAGAATTATAGATTAAGAAGCATCTGAAATTCAGCATTCATAAATTTAAAACAAAAATGATTTAGGCTAAGATGTTGATGAATGCAATATTTTGCATTTTTCTGTTGGCACAAGCTAGAGTAAAAAACGTGGCATTTTAGCGATTTCTCAGTGCCACTCATGTCTGAGGTTATCTGGAATGTAATTTTATCTGGAAACTAATAAGATGTGAGTAATGGTAATCAAGATAAAGCTAGTGCCTCTTGATGCTATTAGGATTATATTTACTAACCCAGTGAGGAAAGCAATAGCAAACCACCCCACTCCTCATTTCACCTAGTACGCCAACATAGCGATGCCTTGGGTCTATGTGAGTGTCCACCCAAATAATCTACATCGGTGGTATAATGAGCCTGCGGGCTGGCTACTAACAGAGATACATGTTCACTCTGAAATATAAATCATCTAAAGCGCCATGAAAAACGAAAGTCATATTTGGGAAGTTATTTTGCATTATTTTTATGAGCAGAAATCAGAAGCCCCTATTAACGTCAAATTGGCAGGTGAAAAGCTCAAGAAAGTAGAGACTTCTGCTACCTAGGATGCAATCTAACCAGTGATGGACGAAGCAAAGAGGATATAAAAATAATATTGGCTCGGGAAAGGAAAACATTTCTACAGAAAGTAAATCTGTTGACATCAAATATAGATTTAGGTAATACAAAGTCATTTTTGAAAGGCTTTATGTGGAGCGTGGCGCTCTATAGAAGTGAAA
The DNA here is from genome assembly GCA_946902985.2 of Meconema thalassinum. Classification (NCBI taxonomy): domain Eukaryota; kingdom Metazoa; phylum Arthropoda; class Insecta; order Orthoptera; family Tettigoniidae; genus Meconema; species Meconema thalassinum. The sequence goes on from OX336388.2 coordinate 1,409,064,178, forward strand.
ATTGGGCTCTTGGTGCAGCAGAAAAGAGGAGAATAGAAGTGTTGGAAATGTGATATCACATGAGAATGATGACGATCAGATGGGTAGATAGAATACGAAATGACGAGGTATAAGACGAGTGGGAAAGGAGTTCCTGGCGACTGTTAATGAAGAGAAGATATACAGTGGGTCGGTAGGACAAATACTAAGACACACAGGAATAGCAAACTTAGATATGGAAGGAAGGGTCGGGAACAAGAACTGTAAGGGTAGACCAAGGTTTGAATATGTAAAGCAAATTACCTGTGATGTAAGGTTTTGTAGCTATGTAGAGATGAAACGATTAGCTTTGGACAAGGAGGTATGGAGGGCTGCATATAACCAATCAAAAGACCGAAAACTCAAACAACAACAACAACATGTGCAGGAAGCTTTAAAGGCTACTAGCTATTGTACCCGGCGCTGCCCGGGAGGTGTCTTTATAAGTTATAGAAAGATACATGCGATTTCATTTTGCCCTTAAGTGAGTTTAGAACATGGATCTCCTCGATTCTGATGTTACTCATGTTCAATATTAACTCACTGAAAATAGTCGAAAGGCAGCCTACACTACTGTGGAGTACAATAACGTAGCGGGGAATGCAACATTAGTAAAAAGGGATGTATACACACAATTCCTCGAGAAGTCAGTCTAACAATTTATTACTTTCCTGATAGTGTTTATTTTTGATTTCATGAGGTCCGCTATTCTTATGGCAAAGTATCATTACTTACTGTTGGTTCATGTAGAAAATTATCGCATAATGATATATACAGTATTCGTAGTTTAATTACCGTATGTTATTGGCATGTTACAACTAAATTCATTATTTAACATCCGGTTCCATTACATATTAGCATAGTCATAGAGCAGGATATTTACGAATTACAATATAACCCGAATAACAGAAGGGAATATTATTCATAGAACAATCTGCATTATCACTTAAAAGTCACTGTATTTCTGATTTGTAATACAAAATACAGCTGGTGTAGACACTGTCAACAATAAAAGAAAGCAGTATAAGGACATTATGATTAATAGAACATAAACATCAATATATTGTACAGTACCCCAGGGGTATGCACCCCTTGGAGACCATCCCCCCAGCATCTACCTAAATATCCTAACGGGCAACCCTCGTAAAGCCAGGCTAACATCCATCAACGCCGCAAGGACAGCTTGCCATTCTAGAAAGCAGCTCAATCCTTGCACAATTATTACACACAGCGACATATTATTAACTGGGGCAGCTATGCCATCACATTGCTGACAGCATAGCGCCCAAGAATATAAAAGGAGGCCTAAGGAGGTCACAGGGATCTCTCCATCATCAGTCTTTCAGTGGTGCGGCCGAAGGCTACGCTGGTGTCATCAGAGGTGAGTCAGTCGTGTTCAGATCTCCTACTTTTGTAACCTTCACCCACAGCTTGAACTTTCACATTGTGAACATTGTTACATTCCCTACAAGGGACTCATACTTTAACATCACAGACCAATAAACACTTGGTCAACACTCTACACTCGCCTTACTGTTTATACGCCTATTTACATCCCAACGCCCTTCCTTATTCCCGTCACGGTTAGACGTGACATACGGTAGTCTGATAGTGCTAGCTCAGACATCATTGTATTTCTCGCGGCGGCCCGGCTGCTAGGGAGCAGCGCGTGCCACTTAGCTGATACAAGCACGTTCAGTTATATAATAAGCCAGTCAGCTGAGCGACCAGCACAGTGACCCCTGCATTGGGTCCCATCCCCTAAAACACTACTACATTATTTATAGGAGCGCCCCCTAGTTCCTAGCACACAACAACACTCTACACTGGTCAGCTTACCCTGCCAAGGGAAGCTACCCCTTTTTAGGCACAGCTTTATAAATTAACACAACAACTCTGTCTTTTAGATCCAACCACCCCCAAATAAGGGATCTAAAACACTGGTGGAGGCGGGGTACTACGCATAGTAGAACAGGACTCAACCAACGAGCCCTCGTAGTTAAAACGACCCCTTCCGTACCGCAAAAAGTCAAGCAAATAGTGAATTTTTTTTTCTCCCCAGACAGAAAGTAGTTTTTTTTGCTTCACACTACCTACACAGGAGAAATTCTTAGTAAAACAACCCCAGCCAAAGTCATTTTTTTTTCTTTTCTCAACACATATATAAAGATGTATGCGCCCGCACGAAAGGCCATGCTGAGGAACATCCATTGGGAGCAGTCAGATGAAAAACTCAAGAACCACTCAAACGACATCTCTGTAGACGCATTAGCGCAGCAATTTGCGAAAACGTCTCTCTCAGCATGTACCGCAACACAAGGGCGGGAGTCTACCATGGCCACAGGCCGAAAGACGGACAGACCACCCTCCAGTACAATGCGGGGACACACACACACATGCCACCAATTCCCGGAACCGGCCCGGAAGCCTAACAAAACAGAGAACTGGCGAAGCCGGGGACATGTCCCTCCCACACCAATACAGAGAAGAACGGGGCTACCCACCCCGACACCACGTCAAACAACAGACAAACAAACAACCGGGGGGGGGGGCAAGGGAAGACACAGGAGGGAAGAGCGAGCGAGAGCCTACAGACAAACACACTACCGGGATTATAGATACCCAACTAGACCGACAGAAGGAGCACATGCTCCGATAAGGGATGAAACCCGCGATCGTCGGCGAAACGAACATAACATTTGGACATCCACGCTACAACATCACGATAGGGCATATAGGTACACTAGGCACACGGACCTGACTAAGCATGCAATGGCTAATTCAGCGCCAGGACCACGAGTGCAAGTGCAGACGTGGACTCATACCGAGATTCCCACCCGGTACACGTACAGGACCACACACAGTTGGTAGGGCCATCAGCCCAGCCGAGAGAGGACATAGGCGTAGATACGCTAACTCGACAATTTGCGAGGATGTCCCTCTCGCCATGTACTGCCACACATGGGAAGGAGGTCACCATGGCTACAGTCCAGAAGACGGCCAGGTTAGGCTCCAATAGGCTAAAAGCACAAAGCTACACGAACACATGTCCTTCAGCTCCGGATCGGAAGGCAATTTTGCCAAACCGAGGGGCAGAGCCTAGAACAACCCCCTCGGAACAAAGGGACGAGAGGGAGTTGAAGCCAGGACTCTCAGACACACATAGCATGACAGGGAGACAACGGGACGTAACGACGTCATGGGCAGACGACATAGAACCCGTCCCACTACACATAAAGCCTACATACACCCACACAGATAGGCTCACACAATGGCAGGAGTCTGCCGTGGCCACAGGCCGAAAAGCGGTCAGGCTACACGCCACCACATTGCTAGGCCAGACACAAGCCATTAAGCGACCTTTACCGCCAGTTCAAAGGGCAAATTTGCCAGAACGAAGGCAAACACCGGTATTAGTCCCTCAGGATGCACGATACACGCACGCACATTGGGACCAGACACTACCACACAGTACACGGGGATTAGGAAAAGTGTTATTACCTACCCTACAGAACAGATCGGTCAAAAATACACACACCCCCGTAAACTCTACTAGAGTAGCACGGAGCGCGAGTAGGTCCGCGAACACAGGTACACTTAGGCCGACGGTCAAGCGATACGGTGATAGCAAGCCCGGTCGTACTTTGCTACAAACTCCTCCGAAAAATAGCAGAGGGGCACCTCAGTGGATCCCAGTGGCTTACACCCTAATGACGGGGCGACGGTTTCCACCTGCCGAGCACTGACGCTCGAAATAGGATAACGGCTTTCACTAGGAATACAACATATTCCGACATCACTTGCACCAATAGTATAGTACACATAAGTTCTTTTACACGGGGGAAACAAAATAATAGACAAACAAGTACTCACAAACATAAACTGCACATTTTTTTTTCTCTTTCTCTATCTGCCTTCTTTCACGTATATGCAGTGCAACTTGGCTAGATCAGAAGTGCATGATTCAAGATCCTTGTTTTTTTTGCTTGCCCCTGATATTTTTTCTCTCAGGCCATCAATGATTATTGGTCGGAGTGGTTATCACCATAAATTAGATAACGTAAAGTTTCTAATATCCAAAGCCAAGTAGAAGCCCATCAGGTGAGCTACGCGGCTTAAAGCCGGAAAGAGATATTTTGAACATAGCTTAAGCATCAAATCACAGCATAGAGCTTAAGCGAGGCTTTCTAAGCAGAAATGACTAAATGTTCTACGTTCCGGTTCAACAGTTGGATAGACTCTCTTGTAGCGGGCAAAAGCCATAAGCGTGGCAAGAATTGAGAATCGCAAACTAGTTCTCAAAAATTTGGTGAGGTGTGCTTTAACCAACTGAAGAGCCCAATTGCACACCGGGGCGAAACACTGTCATTTTGTTGAGTTATGCCGGAACATTTAGCACAATTTGTGTATAAATATATAATGGCTCAACGGACAATACGTATTTTACTTTTGAAAATTATATATTCAGTGCCAAGGTAAGGTTATAATTGCTTTGGAGTGGAGTTTCGACTCCCATAGTGCACTGGCTTTGCTCGTGACGTGGATACACATGTATCAAATACGTCTTGCAATGGCCTTCCCAATGTGTACTAGACAGTGTCGGTAGATTCCCCTGAGATGTAACCAGATTACTATAGTGCTAACGTCACCTACTAGGTGGATAGTACGATCAGGACCTACTTACCATTTTTAAGCATTTTTTTCATAGTGGTTACGACACAATTTTGGCAGACTATCGCCATCGGGCAACCCGCTTTAATCAGCATAAAGCAGGGTGCTAACGAGATACAGCATAGTCTTTCTATTATTTTCTTTCAAAGTGCTCTCTTAATTCAGAGCGGGGCATGGAATTTTTTTTTTGCCTCACGCATTCGGCCCGAGAAAGGAAGATGGCCAAGTTAAACTGTACATATATTTAATACATAGGCATCCGTTACATATAACACTGCCTCTAACATGACTTTTCCTCACCGGCACATAGTCACCAAACACGCGACTAGCGGCCCGGAGACACTCGTGCATAACGACATTGGGTACTATGGATAAGGAACATACTTGAACCACGTTACAGTAACACACAATTGGGGACACAAATGTAGATAGTAAGAGGTTCTTTTACAGTACGGCCAATGCATGTGAGACTTTCGAAGTGAAATGCCATGGCCTGTGGTTTGGATTCCACGTAAAACGGAAGTCCCGTGGCGCATGATCTACAGATTAACGGTCATGTTAAACTACAAGTCTTTTTTTACAATGCGAGAAGCACTGCTCGCAATTACTACAGACAACAATCAAGTTCACACACATACACGTGCAGAAAACAAGGAAGTGGGCAGAACATAAAACAAATGAAAGCCCACAACATCGTAATTCAACACCATCGCGTCAGCAGTAACACACTCCTCAATGGCCAAGACTGCTCGACACAGACGAACCGAGCCAACTCCTACTAGACAGGAACAAACGCATCATTCACGTCCGACCTAAAGACCCTATAACTTCCAAAATTACACTACGAGGAGAGTTCAAAAATACGCAAACTCCTCACAGTAATGAGTACTTTCGTTTGCGCATAGCAAATATACAGTACATGTGCCATAATATATGCGGCACAGAGAGGGTCACACCAAGTCTTTACAGGCAACCGGGTCCGAACCCATGACCACACACCACACTCGTACCAAAAACTAACTATCCAACGGTATTTTTGGTACGCGAAACACAAGCAAAAACCACACTGGGGACGCCCCAAGCCCTGAAACACAACGCAGACATAGAACACAGGAAATGACATAAGGTCACGGGTTCCAATCCTAGTAAAAATTAGACACAAGGGAAAGCAATTATCCAGGCTTCCAACCACACCGAAATTGGCCCATACAAATACATGAACAGGGAATTCTACATTTCCTCCCACCAAAAGCCAGACATAAAATTTCGAATTACACCAGACATAGAAAATACTTTTCCCAAACACAGGTAGGAAAATTTCATAAGACAAAGGTCTCACGGCATAGTGACCACACAATAGTATTGGCAAATAGTATGAATTGCCACATTAAGTCCCCCAGGAATCTAAAACAATGACCACACTTGCATACGTGCAGGAAAGCACATGCCAGCGGATGACAAACAATAACATCCCAGCCTGACATTACACATACCAACTGCTGACTTGCAGACTCGTCATACTGCAACACTGCTAGTGACAAGACACTATTGTGTATCGGCAGTGACCGTGAAATTAAAAACGCAAAACAATCATAATAACATGCATTTTTTTATTACACCGCAAAAGCACTTGGCAATGGACAAGACGTTGACAGGCCACGGGCGCCTCATGCCCATACACGCGATACATATTACGACTTAGCCTGCAACAGACCAACCGTCCGCGTGGTGTAGCGGAACATAGTCACACACACGCACATGCACTCAACAATTAGGAGCAAACACAGACAAGATCTCCCCTCTAATAACTTCTTTTCTCGATTGTAAGGCATAGGAATCATTACAGATGACTAGGACATGGCCAGTCGCACTACGACCACTGGCCACATTTACACTACAAATGGCAGACCAGATTAGGTCATGAAGCTTTGCTATCCCAAGGCGCGGATAGAAAGCAAGCATGGACCAAGGGAGGATGACAAAGCATAGGTGGATAATCCCAGAGGGATTACCGACATACTACAGCAGGCTACCATGGTTAATACCCAATTCCCTTCCAATAACCCTCTCACGTCCAACATAAACCAACGCAGACATATGAACACAACCAAAACAGCTACACTACATTACAGAGTACACACAAGGGGTTGATGGACTTCATGCGTCTAAAGAGAAGGCATGCTACGCCTTGGACCACGATGCTACCACCTGAGTATTAGGGGTGGGTCGGCAAAAATTAAATAAGCATAATGCGCATCTCTAAATGAGAGATGAGGCCATAGATATATATACTAACCATTCTTTATTAATTAAACACTCCCGCATGACAGGAATATATTGGTATTATGCCCCACCCTACACCTATCCTTATATGAGTGCAGATGCCTCATATCCAGACACCTGCATGAGTATCCCATCCATTTACCAGGGATTTTAATATCAAACCTGCATGGAATTTTCGTATCTTTGCAATCCAGGGGACACCTGCCCCTAGTCCACTCACTATAGGAGCATTCCAGCGCCATCACCGGTTCCAGGCCACCACTAACGTGGAACCCAAAGGTGCGCAACCCCTTCCTACCATACTTTAAGCCCACTCAACAAATAACTACCCCCAGATCCTAATAACAGGGTACCTGACATTACAGACCCTACTAACACCTCCATTAAGGTAAAGAGAGCATTATTGCTGGAAAGCTGACGTAGCAATGGTAGACCAGAAGTAGCCTATGTACTTAGAAGATCTACAACCCCACAACACTGGAAATATTTTACATCTTACACAGAGATTAAACTATTTACACAGGTTACGCCCACATTTTTTTTACAAAGGAATCTGATACGCTCTGATTGATGACAACGGCGTAAGCCGAAGGTCAGAGGGACCACACTGGAGCAGAGCTGGGGAAGGTGATGTGGACCCTTACCCCAGTTGGCTCAACAGCGCAGCGACCTCACTTAACTTGACGGCTAGACCAAACAGACGAACCACGTAAGGTCAAAGCATTCGTGACCTGGTACGGGCAAACATCGAGATCTAGGGGTGCATATAGCTTATCCCCCTTGTCGGAGAAGGTTACACCCACTATGTGCCACGGTCATCGAAGCCAAGACCTGCAGGGAGACTTTCTGAGAATGGCGGGAGAAATAGCTCACTCAGCGCCGGACTCGGGAGCTATCCCTAGAGACGACCCCATTATGACTAGACTTCTAGTTAAGTTTAAATTTAAGTAGGCACGGCTTCCATAGCGGGAAGCAAAACTCCTGTGCGTTGGAGGGAAATGTTACTGCGAGATACATAATACTGCGGCCGATACAGGCGAATATTAATGCGAAAAGCATACTACTACGGCCGATACAGGCGAATATTAATGCGAAAAGCATACTACTACGGCCGATACAGGCGAAGATTACTGCGAAAAGCAGACCACGATTGCCGACAAAGGCGAAGACAATATTATGCCATTGGACGACAATGTCCAATGCCCACATAAATGGCGATGCATCGGGCAGCCAATGGGCATTAAGAGAGGGGCATTGCGAGCGCCTCATAAGGGTTACGTGGGCGGCCCAACTACGACTACATGCGCAATGGCTACGGCAAAGAAATGATAAGTACAGCGGGCGAAACGGTTTGCTTAGTGGCACCGTAAGCCGCCTGCGACTAGATTAGTACTAGTAATAGACATCGACACCTAGAATTAAGGGAACGGAATCCAGCGACCCTAGAGACAACCGGTGTTTCTAGGACTCGTGCGGGTGGTGTCCTGAGGAAGCAAATTGCCTCAGGCGATCGTTCCAGGCCAAATTTAGCCAATAAGACACATGCGACTAGGTTAATACTAGTTGATAAGCGTCGATACCTAGAATTAAGGGGGCGGAATCCAGCGGTTCTAGAGACAACCGGTGTTTCTGGAATCGTGCGGGTGGTGTCCTGAGGAAGTAAATTGCCTCAGGCGATCGCCCTGGTCGAAATTTAGCTGTAAGACGGTTGCATTTGACACGCAACCTAGGATTAAGCAAATTTATTAACCGCTGTCGCCAGATAATGGCACAGCACATTTCGGCAGTAGATTAAGGCAACCCTTTCGGCTTAGAAATAGCATTTTATTTTTATTTAGACCATAATTAAAATAGATAACGTTAAGTAACGCCGTTCGGCGCCTGATGACCCACAAACCCGGCATCAGGGTAAGTCCGACAACTCATGACAACTCATGGCAACTCATGGCAAACTCATGACAACTCATGGCAAACTCATGACAACTCATGGCAAACTCATGGCAAACTCATGACAACTCATGGCAAACTCATGGCAACTCATGGCAAACTCATGGCAAACTCATGGCAACTCATGGCAAACTCATGACAACTCATGACAACTCATGACAGCTCATGACGCCTAATGACAACTCATGAAAACCATTGATAAGTCATTATAATACAGTATAAGTCTACATTTAAGGCAATTTTTTTTATGTATATATTAAGGTAAAATTTCGGCACTTGGTGACTAAAAATCCGTTACCAAGGTAAGCCCGACCATACTTAGGCTAAACTAGACTAACATAGACTAACCTAGATTAAGTTAGACTTAAGTGGCAACATAATTGATTTTATATAATATGCGCAGCGATGGAACTGCTATATGTATTAATACACTCTATTTGCAGGAAAGCAAGGAAGCGACTGAATGTACATGTTTCCAGATATATGGCCATTAACACATTTTGTTTTGCAGATGACGAGAATTGTACACAAACCTGTTGTATATATATATCCCAACACGGAAATACCACACTCTCTCCCTCTTGTACAGACACATACACTCTTTTTCAATTTCCGTTGCACCTCCTAAAGGTGACAGCGTAGCGACCACCGAAGCACAGTATCCGTGGGATACTGGGCATCGATGAACGCCGAAAAACAAGATGCACGCAAATAAGGCGTGACTTCGGCATCTAAGGGCGGCACAGGTATTGTAAGGGCCGAACCTTCGACGCCAAGGTGGAATTTCCCAACCCACGGTGGGAAAACCACTAGGACATAAGCTCAATGGAAAAAGAATTAGCGGCCTAGCCACTAAACTACGGCAAAACGGCCGAGTGGAAAATGGCCAGGAAAGAATCAGCGAATGGTATACAAAGGCCAGGTAAAGAGCTCTACGAAATGAAAGGTACCAGGCTCATGAGCAAACCGGTTTAATAATAAGATTCTTATTTTGATATATATATAATATCATGCTTGTAAATTAAATGTAAACAATATGTCACGCCATTCAAAATATCATGCTTGTAAATTAAATGAAAACAATATGTCACGCCATTCAAAATATCATGCTTGTAAATTAAATGTAAACAATATGTCACGCCATTCAAAATATCATGCTTGTAAATTAAATGTAAACAATATGTCACGCCATTCAAAATATCATGCTTGTAAATTAAATGTAAACAATATGTCACGCCATTCAAAATATCATGCTTGTAAATTAAATGTAAACAATATGTCACGCCATTCAACACTGCCATAATGGCAACACTGAATATACGGTTTTGTTTTTTTCCTTTCTACTCTACTAACGCCCAAATTTGTCAGGGTGTTCCGTTTTTTCCCCAAACCAATAAATACTTTGAATATTTCCCTTAAATTATACCCTGGAACACCCATTTTTTCTATTCTCTTCTATCTTTCTCTTCGCAGGGAGCACTTTTTCCCCAAAATAAAGCCAGACGGCACAATTCCTCGTCTAGCTGGGTTTTTCCTCCCTGCACAACTATGTAACTATCAAAACCATGTTTTTTTTTTCTTTTTTGAAACACGCAATATGCCAGCAATGGCAATGTCAATTTTTTTTTCAATGTCAATTTTTTCTCGATGTCAAATTTTTCTCAATGTCAATTTTGTTTGTCAATTTCCATTTTCACAATGCCAATGTCAGTGTTAAACATATATCTGTACATCCCATAACCCTCCCCTCTGAACACGGGCTGATCTCACACCTACACTTCACGACATCACCCATTCTACACGACGACGCCGACGACAACGAGGAAGACACCACCAGAAGATACGAGGGGGCTTCAAGAACGACTACATCAGCATCCCAACCTCAAGTTCCGTTCCCGTTCGCGGGGACGCGAACTAAATAGGGAAGGAGGCTTGTACAGTACCCCAGGGGTATGCACCCCTTGGAGACCATCCCCCCAGCATCTACCTAAATATCCTAACGGGCAACCCTCGTAAAGCCAGGCTAACATCCATCAACGCCGCGAGGACAGCTTGCCATTCTAGAAAGCAGCTCAATCCTTGCACAATTATTACACACAGCGACATATTATTAACTGGGGCAGCTATGCCATCACATTGCTGACAGCATAGCGCCCAAGAATATAAAAGGAGGCCTAAGGAGGTCACAGGGATCTCTCCATCATCAGTCTTTCAGTGGTGCGGCCGAAGGCTACGCTGGTGTCATCAGAGGTGAGTCAGTCGTGTTCAGATCTCCTACTTTTGTAACCTTCACCCACAGCTTGTACTTTCACATTGTGAACATTGTTACATTCCCTACAAGGGACTCATACTTTAACATCACAGACCAATAAACACTTGGTCAACACTCTACACTCGCCTTACTGTTTATACGCCTCTTTACATCCCAACGCCCTTCCTTATTCCCGTCACGGTTAGACGTGACATACGGTAGTCTGATAGTGCTAGCTCAGACATCATTGTATTTCTCGCGGCGGCCCGGCTGCTAGGGAGCAGCGCGTGCCACTTAGCTGATACAAGCACGTTCAGTTATATAATAAGCCAGTCAGCTGAGCGACCAGCACAGTGACCCTTGCATTGGATCCCATCCCCTAAAACACTACTACATTATTTATAGGAGCGCCCCCTAGTTCCTAGCACACAACAACACTCTACACTGGTCAGCTTACCCTGCCAAGGGAAGCTACCCCTTTTTAGGCACAGCTTTATAAATTAACACAACAACTCTGTCTTTTAGATCCAACCACCCCCAAATAAGGGATCTAAAACAGTATCAGTTGTAGAACACACCTTAACGGAGAGTATAAACCTTCGATTCTAGACGATATTACATACAATATATTACGCATTATACCTTGTGTCATCAGGTTCAACATCTTCCGTAACAGCAGCGGCATTATAGTATAAGATTAGACCCAAAATGTCACATACGTTTCTGTGAGCTAACGACTGAAGGTTAAATAAGATCTACTATATATTTGTCAAATACCACTCACTCATTCATTCATTCATCACGAAATCTCAGAAACCACCGAACAGATTGGAATGAAATGTGGTATGCAGCTTCCTCAAGGGCCGTAGGTGCTCGCTATGAAAGGTTTTCAAAAAATTCACTCGGGATCATGTTCAAACTGCGAAAACCGCGATTATATGAACAGCTTCAAATCTCAGAAACCACCAAACGGATTGGAATGAAATTTGGTATGTAGCTTCCTCAAGGGCCGTAGGTGCTCGCTAAGAAAGGTTTTCAAAAAATTCACTCGGAATCATGGTCTAACCGCGAAAACCGCGATTATATGAACAGCTTCAATAATGCCAAAGTCTATTGTTGCCAGGCAATGCGGGTTGCATCACGTCGCCCCTACCTGTGTTCTGGTGCTTGGCAGGATGGTCAGGAGTTTGAAAAAAGGGATATTGTACTCCACGGCAGAGATAGCAGGTTGCTTCGTATTAGTGAAACACATCGCGCGTATGATGCTCTGCAATATCCCCTATGTTCTGCCGTGGAGAGGATGGCTACTGCATTAATATCCCTCGACGTCACAACAGCACTCAAGCACCATTGAAGAAGACCGTGTCTGCTGCTAACTTTTACAGCTTTAGAATATTTGAGCGTGAGGGTGCTAACAAAGGATTATTTCGCAATCTTCTCAATCAGTTTCAGGTTGATATGTATGCAAAGATTGAGACTTTGGATTCGCATCAATCAGAAAAGTTCAGAAGAGAGGAATATGTGCACTTGAAGGACGCAATGAGTAAAGCTGACAACCGTTTGTCAGATATTCGTAAAACGGTCATGTTGCCGTCGACTTTCACTGGAGGCCCGCGCTATATGCATGAACGCACTCAGGATGCCATGATTTACGTGCACCATTTTCGACGTTCTGATCTTTTTATAAACCAAACCGGGGAAGATGGGTATCCCAAATATCGCAGGCTGCCCACTTCGGAGGGTGGGGTTTCTATTATTAAAAAGGGAGGGGAAATTGACAATAGCTGGCTGGTACCCTATAACACCGTCTATCTCGCACCTTCTCAGCTCATATCAATGTTGAGTACTGCAACTCTGTAAAGTCAATAAAATACATTTGCAAGTATGTTAACAAAGGTTCCGACCAAGCTACTTTTAGCAGTGGCGTAGCCAGGGGGGGGGGGGGGGAGGAGGCAGAGGGGCCGCCGCCCCCCCCCCCCCAAATAAATCCAGAAATCCGGATGGGCATGAGCCTTTATATTTTCCAACGGCTCGAACAAATTTAGAACCTACAACGAAATGTTAAATACCATACAGTAAATGCAATGACAAAGAATGTACTAACACTCTCAGCACGGCCAGAAATCAATTTCCGTGCCTGCACTGCTTGAAAGAGCTGAAATAACAGGGTAGCAATTAGGATTGTGATGTGAGGGAATTTTCCAAGTAGGCCTACAGTACGGGCCTCAGTACTGGGGATACAACCAGGTGATTGAGACAAAAGTCTGTCAAGGGATTAGGATTGCCAATTAGCAAAAGACCTCTCTGCAGGGTGCCAGTTATAGTTTGTCTGTTACACTCTCTTGTCAGCTCTTAATTACCATTTCATAGAGATAGCAGTGTTCAGTAATGGCTACAATACTGACGCTGCGTGGTTGATTGTCGCCATTGTCGGGATTTACGGCGGTTTTGTGTATCTGCGAGAGGCGATATACAGTCTGTTAATGGTAGTGTTGAGGAAGAGTCGCAAGTTCTTTGATAGTTGCTCTTTTCTTTTTGTCACATTAGCGAGTGTTTAAAAATGGACCGCTTTGTCATAAAGAAGCCAAAACTGGATAAATATTTGGTAAGTTAATGCAAGTTTTTATTTTTATGTGTAGAAAATTGAGGCCCACATTTCATTTAATAGGTACAGCTTTTACAAATAATTTTCTCTGCACGAGAAAGACGCGTTGCTCACTGATAAAATGTAAAGTTATTCTATTTGTTTTAAAAGGTTCGTATTAAATTATTATTATTATTTAAAGTGTATTAGAGCCTCCGTGGCTTAGGCGGAAGCACGCCGGCCTCTCGCCGGTGGGTCCATGGTTCAAATCCCGGTCACTTCATGTGAGATTTGTACTGGACAAAGCGGAGGCAAACTGGTTTTTCTCCGGGTGCTCCGGTTTTCCCGGTCACAATTTCATTCCAGCAACACTCTCCACTATCATTTCATTTCATCTGTCATTCATTTAATCATTGCTCCAGGGGAGTGCGACAGGCATCGGCAGCCGGCACAGATCATATCCTCACCGCTAGATGAGGGCTTCATTCATTCCATTCCCTGACCCGGTCGGTCGACTGCGGGTCGACTGGAAGCAGGGCTTGGAGTGCCTGCTGCCACATAATGCAGTTAAGAAAGATTTAGGTGGCATTGGGAATGCGATTGAATTTTACAAAAGTGATCTTCAAACCACAAACAAAGACATTCTGGAGGCAGAGTGGCGTTTGTGGAAGCTGAACTGAAGAATCTCAACAGAAAGTCAACCAAAGACTGTGATTGAAGTTCACAAACAAGTAGTTCCGTGAAGAACTAAATAGCCTATTTTCACGTGTCCTACCCGTGTTTATTGCCTCTATCAACATACAATATTTCAGTTTGAAGGTTGTGATAGATTCGTAGATATTGAGAACCGTCTAAATATTTCAGATGGTTCGCAGGTTTGATTTTTATTTATGTGCTATTACACAAAGATTATTGTGTACGTGTGGTATTCAAAGCTCAATCGCATGAATAGAACACAGAAGTGAAAACGAGATTTTAAAATTTCGCACAGCTGCCATCTTGTGGTTATGAAAACAATTGAAATAAATTAGATGCCAGTGGATTAGCATTTGTATAAGTATTTAACGTGCAATGTTTCACAGCACTCGGATGGTTATATTGCGAGAAACGTTCATTTAAATATGTATAGTTCGCGTCGTCGCCATGTTGGATTTCTGTTCACCAGGTTACTGAAAGTCCTATAGGTGAACTTATATTCATAGCCTCTATGAACATAAAAAAAACCATTCAGTTTGATTGCTGTAAAAGATTCGTAGATATTAAGAACCGCCTAAATAATTCGGATGCTCGCCATTTAGGATTGTTATATGTAATGTATAGGCCATAGAGTTATGTACCATTAAAGGAAAATTATTGTGTAGGTTCATTATTCAAACTTTCACTTCGATCGCATGATTACGACACAAGAAATAAAAACTTAATTTTAAAATTTCGCACAGCCGCCATCTTGAGGTTATGTAAAGAATTGAAATGAATTATATGCCAGTGCATTAAAATATGTATAATCATTTACTGTACCACATTTCACTGCTCTCAGAGAGTGAAATCACGAGAAAAGTCCATTAAAATATTTCAAATTCGCTTGGCCGCCATGTTCGTTTTGTACCTTATATGTTTATGAAAGTTACATAGATAAACGTATCGCAGTGCCCTTAATCACCGTACTAAATTTCAGGGTGATATCTGTGATAGTTTAGGAGATATAGAATGCCAGTGAAATATTTCCCACAGCCGCCATTTTGAGGTTTTGTAAACAATTGAACTAAATAAGATGTCAGTGCATTACTATGTGTATAAACGTTTGCTGTACCAAGTATCATTACGTTTGGATGGTTAAATCGCGAGAAAAATCTATTTAAAAGTCTAAAATTCGCTTGGCCACCATGTTGCTTTTGTAGTTACCAGGATTTTGAAAGTCTCATAGGTGAACTTCTAGTAGTACCTTTTATCACCGTACACAATTTCAGGGTGATATCTGTAATAGTTTCGGAGATACTGAATGCTGGTGAATTAATTCGCACAGCCGCCATGTTGGGTTGGTGAGACACAATAAAATTTGAAGGGCACGGTCGGGGTCGGCCAGAAAGGTGCTATGATCTTACCGAGTTTCATTGAAATCGCTCCAGCCGTTCAAAATTTATTAGGGGGACACACACACCTCACACACACACACACACACACACACACACGCACACACACGGACAAAAGGTGATCTCATAAGCCTATTTTTTCAAAATTGAAAATAGGCTAAAAATCGACAAACCTCCTTTCCAAACATAGCTACACTTCTTACAATCCTGGCGGTTATTCAAGTAACTACAGCCTCTGTAGAGAGAAGCTTCTCCCCGCTGAAGAGGCTAATGACATACTTGAGAAGTAAAACTGCTGAGGAAAGGCTGACGGCTCTTGCACACATGGCAGTTCATAGAGACATCATTGTGGATATTGGTGAGATTGTCAAACATTATGGACATATTGATCGAAGACTGACTCTTTCTTAAGGCTACAGTAAAGTGCCCTTTCTTTAACCTTTTATAGGGCAAAACGATGTGTTATTTTTATGTGTTTTTATATTTAAATTTATTTTAATTATTATAATTATTAATAATGTTATGTTTTGCTTCTCTAATTTTGATGTTTATATATTTATTTTTAATTTTCAATTTATGTTCTTATAGATTCAATATTGATATTTTTATTGAATTAATTAATTAACTAATTTCGAATTGATTTTACAATTATTTTCATAATTCTTTTATAGTTATGTTTATTATTTTATTTTTTATATTTATTTTATACTTGTAATTTTATTTTTATTTCTATATTTATATTTTATTTTTGCACTTCAATTGTTAATGCTTTTAGTTTTTTTTTTTTTTTAATTTTGTCCAACACATTACGTCAAGTAGATACCGTACGTAACTTATATAATATTTGCGTTTTAGAAATACTAGCACTTCAACATGAAAATTCTCCAAAATTTGGCTTAAAGATTCTACTATCAGCATCTTTGAAAGCATAAACTGTCCTTATGAGAGGTGGCTAATATAGAGACCATTATCCAATAAAGACTTAACAATTTACTGACTGGTACCTATATGTATTGTACCCGCTCAGCGGATGGATGCTCAGTCAGTCCACGGCTTGGCTACTGCGGTACGGGGTGTGTTACGTCCCTTCCCCAGCTGACTGAACATCCGATATGTAGACAGAATCAGGTTGACAAGATTCAGGAAAAACTCAACATGACAATTTAAAAACACAAATTTTTATTCAATAAAAGAAAATATTAATTCACTCAAACAAATTATAAAAACCAAAATCACTTGATATTGTCCCTTCAAGTGTCACTCACAAAAATAATCAACTCAAAATTTATCAACTTAAATCACCTGGAATTGTCTCTTCAAGTTTCACTCATAAACCAAAAATAAATTCATTAATCAGAAATCACTAAACTTCACTGCAATGTAATTTCATTTCTTTCTTGTGAAATTTCAGAACTGTTTTTGTCTTGTTTAAAATTAAACCCTAAATATGTATTTATATTTATTTTACTTAGGCGTCGAGCGCGCCTACCATTTACATTTAACACTTTCTCCAAGACTTTGGATATTTACATTCATTCATTTACCGTCTAGGGTTTCTTTATCATTTATGTTATTTGAATATTTATTTATTTGCCAAGTATTTAGCCCTTTGGACCTTCATGGTAATTCTTCACAAAGCCTTAGATGTGGAAAATAATATAGTACTGTACAGAAAACATGTCATGTCTAAGGATCGAATCCATAACCCTCCAGTTACCCCTCATGCATCTAGATGATTTGCTTTTGCGCTGTGCTGTGTGCTTTATTATTTATTACTGTGGGATATTTATTTATAACAAATTACATTATTTCTTAGCTCGTCATTTGTTTATTTCTGGAAGAAGGAATTTCCTTTATCAACAATATATTATTTGACAAGTCCGTCAAATCTTAATACAACATTCAAACTTTTACTCGGGATGATTTTTTTTCACTCCCACAAAAATGATTATATAATTTATTTTGCTGGCACCTCTTTTGTTTAGATTTTAAATATTTCCGTGCCGGCCAGACATTTACTGGACGGTCGCGCCCATTAAGTTCCATCCTCTCTCTCTCTCACAAGAGCAAGGCCACGGACAAGGTCGTTCCTTCCCCTTATGGTTCTTTAAGGCGAGATTTACGATGTCTAGCTACCCTCAAAGCCTTTATACTGGGATAGCTTTAAACCTGTGTCTCCAAGACTTACAAATTCATTTTTTCCACAGAGATTTACTTCGCTCGTTCATTATTATTATTATTATTGATCCTTTGTTCCCAGGATAATGATATTTAATTTGGAGTAGATGTATGAGAGATTACGGTTCCTACTTCTTACGACGCTTATAATACCTTCAACAATGCCTATTATTTCAACAATGCCTCCTTTTACAACAATATTATACTGCAACAAATCCTAGCTGGGACGTCCATCCTACAGCGGGAGTTACATATATTCGACGCTTTTTTATCCTTACAACAATATTCGACGCTTATTTAGTGGGAATTTCTCATCCACGATTCAACAATACCTTTACAACAATATTCGACGCTTATTTAGTGGGAATGTCTCATCCACGATTCAACAATACCTTTACAACAATATTCGACGCTTATTACACGAGGCTCCTACAACAATATATTTGGTGGGAAATTACATCCACGAATTTCGACAATTTCACTACATTTTTTCATCTCACGAATAAATCTATCCTGGCTTAACGCATTTGTATATATTCACTTGAAACTATATTTTATTATTTCTTTAATACTGGCACTTACGGCAACACAACATGCTTGGATATTATCACAACATTTTGCCTGGTTTCGGCATTTACACAATTTATTTCATAATTTTTGGCATAATAGCCTATAACATAATATATTCATTTGGGGGTTTTATTCCACCTTTATACTTGGATCTTTACTATTTATTTTTATTTATTGACACTTTATTTCTCGCTCTACTTTTCATTTTTGAGTTCCTAGACACGGATCTTTAAATACGACTTTATATTTTACTTACTTATCATTTATTTTCATTCTTATCATTTATATATTTACTTTAATTCATTACGATGCTTTATTCTTTCGATACTATTCTTTGGTCTACAATATAACTGTTGTTATTTTACTTTATTCCCTTGGATTTTACAATTTTATTATGGTGCATATTTAATTCATAATCTGGCAACAATTTACGCCATTTAATTCATTATTTTTGTTCCTTCTTCCAAATTAATTAATTTATTATATATCTCTTTAATCGAGCTTCTTATTTCTTTCTTTTAACTAATCCCAATAACGTTTTATTTCCACCGAGGCGGTCCTCGTGGCTAACAATGATCATTTTATTCAGCATTTCAATTACTTGCAAATACATATTCATCAATGAATCATCCATCAGAACTCCCTAGTCGATGAATGGTTCGATTGATATCTAGCACACAGCACAACAACAAAATATTAATAAAGTTTCATCAACTCACCCAGGCTCCGATTTCATTCTTAGGCAGCTTCACCCAACATCTTGATATCTACTCATCCATCATAACACTCTTTCCTGACACTTTTACCTGACACTTATTCATTTTACACTTGAGACGTGGAAACATAATATAACACTCGGCACAATAGCATTTTTCTTAAACACACGACCTTATTTCAGAGCTTTGGCAATGATGATTCGTAGTGGTTGGTTCTTGACGATTCTTAACGTTTCTGCATTGAACGTGCTAATTGGCTCCTTCCTACTCTTGAAATCCCTGGCTCCGTGTATGTCTCTGAACCCCACGTCCCCGTTCACACGTTCCTACTGGATTCTGGATAAAGATCCTTGTATTTGTCCTTACTCCTTCCGTGATATTTCGTTATTTGAGAGACCTAATTCCTAGCTCGGTCTCTATTTTGAGAACCTTCACTTGTCTATGTAACGCTTAAGATCTGGAGTCTCGAACCCACAGTCTCTCTAGGTCCCTACTCCTTCCTATATGATTAATTACTTGCTGATTTTATCTTTTTAAGGATTTGTCGCTGATTCAGTCTTTGTTGACGCAATGTTACTTATTATTCCGTATTTTACGAATTGTCTTATTTTGAATTTCGTGTTCCGTAATTTTTGCCTGTATTCCGACTTTGCGTGTGTTACTTGACTACCCCGCACTTTTATAGTCTTAGTGTTCTTTGATTTGACACGACGTGACTGATTTTGTCGCGATTTTTATTGATCCAGCGGATAACGATATAGTGATCACTCAGAATACGAAACGATGACCCGAATGTTTGGTTATTACTTGATGAATTTCAACACAGCGTTTTCGCCGGCTTACTAACTGGTTGATACGATGTGATGTATCGTCATGTCCCTCTGGACTGACTAACAGTATGAGCTGCGATACAGCGTCTCCCCTCAAGGAGTCCTTGTAAACTGTATGTACGGTGATGTAGCACCTCCGTCCAAACGGACTGAAAGACTGCATTATCTTGTGATACAGCGTGTCCCCTCAAGGAGTCCTTGTAAACTGCATATGGTCCTCTTGGATCACTCCTTATTTATTTGCTTCTATGAAAAATAAACTATTTTGTCTACGTTGCAAAAATTATCTCCTGAACCAATTGTGGTATACTTTTGGAAAAATATTCATTTTATAGCTTGCGCACTGAACGTCTCGATTTTATAACGTTTTTCCGAGTCCGATCGTGGGGATGTATTTATTTAAATAAAATTCGTTCCTATATGTGTGTGGGAGGCTGTTTTTTTATACCCCACACCTTCTTTTAGCTTGGGTGAAGTCCCCTTCGTAAAGCACTGACTTTGCTCTTCTATTCCGCACGTTATTTAGTAACTTTTACTGTTCTAAAATTTCTTATTTCCTAAATGAATAGCTTTTACGAAAAGTTTTCTTAAAGATTTTGATTATCTTGGCTAATATTATTCATTTCCGCCAATTTCTCAGCTCCGTCCTAGCAACTTGTTGCCAATTTATAGCTGAATTTGCATTCTCTCCTTGGATCTTGCATCTCTCTCTACTGTCGGTTAATCCCCTTCGTCTATTTTTAATTCTGAGTAACTGTTTTATTGCTGACTGCGCGGTGATGTCATTTATGCAGCTGGCCCATTGCGCCACACTTTTTATCAGCTCTGTGCGTCACGTATGTGCCTATTAGATATTAACACTTTTGATACTTCAATATATCTTAAACACGCCCTGTTTTCTCATTTTCCTGAATAGTCAAGGGTTCAAGTCTTGTGCAAAAATTCATTTGGGTACAGTATATTTCCCCTCTATATTATTATTGCTCATAGCTTATCAATGTCACGTAAGCTAAACATTATTAAAGTTAATAGTTCCAAGATTACACTAACATTTCACTCTTGCATAGATTTAATTTATAATCAAAAAAAATATATGAACTTCTGCAGTAAGAGATGAGGACCTAATGCCCCACCCCAAACTAAAATCCTGGCTACGCTACTGACTTTTAGCATCGGAGTGTTTGACGAAGTTGCGAGATATGAATCAGGACGCTACATCAGCAGTTCAGAGGCGGCTGTGCGATATTCTGCTTCCTCATACATGAACGCTATCCTTCGGTCCTGCAACTTGCCGTCCAACTCGTGAACGGCCAGAGGGTTTACTTTATTGAAGACGACGTTCTTGACCAGTTTAACAGCCCTCCAAACACAACTCTTCTTGCTTTCTTCGAACTATGCCGATCCGATAAATTTCCTTCAACACTTTTATACTGTGAAGTTCCATTCTATTTCGTTTGGAAAGGTAAGAAGTTCAGGAGAAGGAAACAAGGAAAGCCAGTCCCAGGCCATCCTGGTGTGAAAAAAGATTAGGACGCAATGGTAGAGTTTACACCGTTCATCCTGGTAATGCCGAGTGCTGCTACCTCCGCCTCCTTTTACATAAAATCCCTGGCCATCAGTATTTTACTGACCTCAAAACCGTGGCAGGGGTGGTTCAACAAACAATTCAAGCGGCATGTAAAGCACTTGGCTTGCTAGAGATGATGCGCACTGGGACTGCACACTAGAGGAAGCGTCCTCCACCAGTAGGGGGGTGAGGCGGTTTCTGCCCCACTTCAGAACATACATGTCGTTACTACTAAGCCTCAGCCATGTAATATTTGTCGATATCTCTCCAACGCATGGTCCGATTTTGACAAATGAGGTGTCATTGGACTCAGGCTGACGGGGGCATTGCTATGGACCATATATTATATTTTTTATTTTTTTTTGAAATTTTTCGTTTTTGAAAATAGGCGATAGTATGAAAACCAAACATGATAGAACGTTGTGCTATGGCTCAAACGAATGTTATTTATGACCTGTGTTTGTTTAATAAAACTTTTTTAATTTTTATGTTTTTTTGAAAAAAACTCGAATTTTGAAAATCCCATATTTTGGAAACTAGAAATTATACTAAAAAGTTTGTTTGACATAAATGAAAGGTCCCTATGCCCCCTACCCCCAAAATAAATTTCAAGTCTCTAGAGAAAGAATTTGTGTTTTGTAAGTAGTGGGAGGACGAGAGATCTGCATCACTTTTTTTTTAACTCTCCTAGTATTTGCCCCGAACCTGATATCTCGCTAACCAATGGTCAGATTTGAACATAAAGGGTGTCCTAGCACTCGTAGTGATGCCCCCTACTTTCCTATAGGCTCTTTATTTAATGAAAATACCAAAACTAAAAGGTCATTCGCTTTTAATATCTCGCGAACCAATCATGCTAGAGGCATGTACGATGGGTCCAAGGACGCGGGGTGACGTCCTCTCTGCTATGGACCACTCGTTATAATTTAAAAAAAATTGGAAACTCGATTTTGGGATAAACACGTGTTTTTTGTGATTTTGCCAATATCTCACGAACCAATAACGCTAGAGGCGTGTACGAGGGTTCCAAGGACTCGGGATGACGTCCTATTTTCTATGGACCACTCGTTATAATCTTTTAAAAAATTGGAAACTCGATTTTGGTGTAAACACGTGTTTTTTGAGATTTTTGCCGATATCTCACGAACCAATAACGCTAGAGACGTGTACGAGGTGTCCTAGGACTCGGGCTAACGCCCCCTTTCAAATTTGGTAGATATTTTTTCCAAAAAATAATTCACAAAGGGCCTTACGCAATACACGTTGAAAAAACTTTTTTTTTTCTTTACCTTTTTATAATGTTTATGAAGCGTGGTGGTTGAGAGAGACGATACGGATGTGTGTGTATGTTTCAACGAACCTGTCGCTAACCACAAGGACCATGCTTATTAGAACAATTGCAATTTCGGCGGGTCAGTGTATGACAGAGCGAGCGTGCGTTTTTCTGATATTTTACCTTTAACGTGTAAACGGTGAAGAGAACTTGGTTCTATGTTGGTCGAAGCGAGTAGAGAAAACAAACTTGCCGAGGAGCAGGAGGTGAATGTCATTTGAGCTTATTGGAAGGCGTTGATCTGACTTGACAACAGGTGCAATGGAAAATGACATAGACGCTTGAAGGTGAAATAATCTGACCATCGTGGTGGCAGGAAAGAGCGAATACACGTGTGAGATGACATGTACGCTAAACAAGTTACATCCTGTTTGCTTCGTACGTGACAAAATGCAAGTTCATGTGAAATTTGACCCGGCACAGGTGTTCACCTTGGACGCTAGCTGTCCACGTGACCGATAACAGGATGTTCAAAGCGTGGGAAAAAATGATTATACATGCAATGTAACATATATAAAGACATGTCGTTATCATTTCCACTCTCACATAGGTGACTACCTTTGAACACATTGCGTTGCGTGAAACCCCTGGTCTTGTTTAACAGTTTTGGTGTTGGTGGAAAATACTTAACCTTGTTGTGGGGTAGGTATTTATTTATATATTTATTCATTTATACATTTATTGATTTTTATATATATATATATATATTTACAAGCAATAATTTATTGATTTGGTAATTAATGATTTTATTTATCTATTTGTTAGCAGATAACCGGTATACCTTACATGTCTGAGAGAGAAGAAACCATTGCACTTTTGAGCCCACTAAAAGGAAACAGCAACAAGCCACTGCAAGTAAAGGTGAGATGATTTTTTTAAACTAACTTGTTTCATTTTTTGTTTTGTTTTATTTTATGAAATGCATTTATTAACCAGAATTTAGGTATTTATAGCGGTTTATTTTATTTATTTTTAGAAACTTGGAAAGTAAAGCCTTACCACCGTAGCAGTTGCTGAAAAAAATCCCGAAACGCACTAAAGCGAAACCACTTCCAAAGAGTGAACTGTTTAAAACTCAGGTAAGTCTAACTTAAAAATGCAATTCCATTTTACCACTACTGAAAACTCGTAGACAAAAGAAAAATTCATTACCTGTACATGACTGGGACAATGGTTGCTTTCTTGATTAATGGCTATGTTGTTGTTGTTGACTGGGAAAAGTACAAGGCCATGTTGGATTTTCTAAAAATAAAATAAAACATTAATTTAAGGGTGGTTCCCTATGGACTCAACGAATATCCAGAGGTTTGAACATGATAATGTGAACAAAATGACATGACATTCATTTTTGTTTATATATTGGTTAAAGGGGGGTATGTAAATGACTGTATCTTTATAAAAAAGAAAATAAGTACATGGGTTACTGTTAGTGCCAACATACAGTTTATTTTTAATGGTGTTTTGATATATTAATGCCTATTAACGTTAACGTTTTATTTACAAGTATTGATTTATTGATTGAGTGATGGGTTATTTTGTTAGCTTTTAGGTGTCGTCATGTGCCATTAACGTAATGAACAGACAGTGAACAAGCATGAATTATGCTTTAAAGTACTCTGTGCTCTTGTGCAACGTTAATAACTTACAATAAGAAAATGTTTATTATAACACATGGCGTTAGTACCAATTACAACAAGTGAGCAAGTTGGTTTACCACGTGGGTTAAATTTAAAATCAGAATATGATCGATGGTTAACATTTGAATCCTGGCCTGTAGGTTTTTGTCGACACATAAACTTGCAAAAGCCGGTTTTTTTCCTTGAACCGAGAAGATGTGGTGCGCTGTGTGTTTTGTCGTATTGAACGTTCACACTGGGAAGAAGGGGATGATCCCTTTACAGACCATTTGCGATTGTCCTTACATGCTTGGAAAGCAAGTGGGCAACCTACCCGTGCATTCATTTTACCGAACCACAAGGCCTTTGGCCGCTACTTACGTTGCTGAATCACAAATAAATAATAATAATGATGTATTGCCAGCCAACGGTAGTGTCGATATATTTGGTCCATATGCCATAGGCAGTGTTGAGTTGGCGTGTGCTTTTGAAAAATTGGTAGTTTGCAAGAATAAAGCACTAGCACACCCAGAGTACAGCTCTATTGAATAACGTTTAGAATCTTATAAAATGTTTGGCCATTAATATTAAAACACTTTACCAAATATCTAAGTGAAGCTGGATTTTTTTTATACTGGTGAAGGGAATAAAACAATATGTTTTTATTGTGGATTTGCTTTAAAGGATTGGCAAATGACTGATGACCCTTTTGTGGAACACGCTAGCTGGTTACCTAACTGTAAATACATCGTGTTGCTTAAAGGTCAGGAATTTGTGAACACTATTCGTAAAGAAAACATAATTGCAGTACAAGACTTAAAAGTGCCTTTAGAGTTTGAACACACGGAGTAAATACACGAGGCTGAAAGAAAAGACTTGTCTCACGAACAGATACAAAAGTGTGATCAACAATTATGTAAAATTTGTTATCAAGATGAACTAGGTGTTGTATTTTTGCCTTGTGGACACATGATAGCCTGTGTCAAGTGTGCATTAGAACTTAACACTTGTGCTATATGCAGAAAAGTAGTATTTGCTACAGTTAGGGCATTTCTTGCATAACTAGTATAATTTATTCGCCATGCATAGTGCAAAATCCCTAATTGCACAATATTATTAAAGCTATTTTAGAGTGTAATAGGTATGCTTCTGTTTTGTTTATAGACTACTACAATGAATGTTTTGAATGCTGTGGGACAATCATGTGGCTTAGAGACAAAGAAGCTCAGCGAATTGTCAACGCATATTCCATTCCGCATTATCAAGATTCGGAAATTGAAAACAGCATATGGTGATCGTGTACTTTGTGTATGTGAAAACTTTGAGACATTTCTGGCTATACGGTTTAAAGATATGTCGGAAAGTGTTTTTGATGAAGTCAATAATGCTGTGCAACCTGTACACTTAATTTATGAAAGTTTTAAAAACAATAGGTGCATGATTCGTTTTAATTAAATAAAAAAAACTCAAATAATAATGGAAGATATAAGTCTTGACAATGGACTGAAAGAAAAATATGTGTATAGAATAATAATGTCATAGTGTTTAGAATTGTCTTAAAAAATATTATCATGAAACCAAAAAAAAATGTATATAAAGTTTGTAAATAAATGAAAATAATGGTACAATGTTGTTTTATTTTCTATAGAAGTCAGAATATTTAACATTGCAGAGTATACATGATTATGGCATTAAAAAGCACACTTAATACAAGTCTTTGCCATTACGATAGTGTGTTATATTTTTAAAAACAAAGCTTGTTGTAGATCTTTTTTCTTCCATGGTAAACAATAGGCATGAAAACGTTATTGTCCTGTTTTGGATCATTATCACTATCATAATCATAAGCAGCATGATCTATATCACTATTATTATAATCACTATAATTATCCTCAACATTATCCTCAACATTACTAAAACCAGTTAAATATTCCTGGTCCTCTTCCTGTTCCTCTTCCTCTTCCTCTTCCTCTTCCTCTACAGTGTCCTCATGTAGAGTCTGCGTGGCTTTTGATAATGTTAAGGGTTTTTTGAACATTGAATTATTTTCAATAGTAGTATTGTTTTGTAGCACTTGCTTTTTAACATTTTCATGATTTTCTGTTGACAGCAACAGTGTTTCATGCAGTACACTACATTGATGATCACTGACACTTAAAACCACACTATTTTTGCTTTTTAGCTCACTGCGACATTGTTTTGAACGTTGTTTTGTACAACGCCAAATAACAGTTCCATTTTTATTGGTTCGTTTCACAATATATGAATATCCTTTATAGAATGCATGAGGCTTACCATACCTAGTCACAGATACTTCCATATCAACTGTCAAGCTTAGACTAAGCTCTAGTAAAGACAACTTGGTAATAAGAACAATAGTTTAATGTGCGAGCATATATGGGTGCAAATGTGGGAGCAAAAAAGTGGGAGCAAAAATTGGGAGCAAAACAGTGGGAGCAAAAAGTGTGAGCAAAAATTGGGAGCAAAAAGTGGGAGCAAAAAGTGGGAGCAAAATGTGGGAGCAAAAATTGGGAGCAAAAAGTGGGAGCAAAAATTGGGAGCAAAAAGTGGGAGCAAAAATTGAGAGCAAAAAGTGGGAGCAAAAAAAGTAGGATCAAGTATGGGAGCAAATGTGAAAGCAAAAGTGGGAGCAAGTATGGGAGCATATGTGAAAGCAAAAGTGGGAGCAAAAAAGTGAGAGAAAAGAGTAGGAGCAAAAAGTGTAAGCAAAAGTGGGAGCAAATATGAGAGCAGAAAAGTAGGAGCAAGTATGGGAGCAAATGTGAAAGCAAAAGTAGGAGCAAAAAGTGAGAGAAAAAAAGTGGGAGCAAAAAGTGTAAGCAAAAGTGGGAGCAAATATGAGAGCAAAAAAAAGTGTGAATAAATATGGGAAACAAAAAGTGGGAGCAAAAATTGGGAGCAAAAAGTGGGAGCAAAAGTGGGAGCAAAAATTGAGAGCAAAAAGTGGGAGCAAAAAAAAAATAGGAGCAAGTATGGGAGCAAATGTGAATGCAAAAGTGGGAGCAAGTATGGGAGCTTATGTGAAAGCAAAAGTGGGAGCAAAAAGTGAGAGAAAAAAAGGTGGGAGCAAAAAGTGTAAGCAAAAGTGGGAGCAAATATGAGAGCAAAAAAAAGTGTGAGCAAATGTGGGGGCAAAAAGTGGGAGCAAAAAGTGAGAGCTAAAAGTGTAAGCAAATGTGGGAGCAAAAAATTGGGAGCTTGGGAGCAAAAAGTGGGATCTAAAGAAAGTAGGAGCAAGTATAAGAGTAAATGTGAAAACAAAAGTGGGATCAAGAATGGGAGCAAATGTGAAAGCAAAAGTGGAAGCAAAAAGTGAGAGAAAAAAAAGTGGGAGCAAAAAGTGTAAGCAAATGTGGGAGGAAATATGAGAGCAAAAAAAAGTAGGAGCAAGTATGGGAGCAAATGTGAAAGCAAAAGTGGGACCAAAAAGTGAGAGAAAAAAAGTGGGACCAAAAAGTGTAAGCAAAAGTGGGAGCAAATATGAGAGCAAAAAAAGTGGGAGAAAAAATGTGGGAGCAAAAAGTGGGAGCAAAACGTGTAAGCAGAAGTGGGAGCAAACAAGTGTGAGCAAATATGGGAGCAGAAAGTGGGAGCAAATGTGAAAGCAAAAGTGGGAGCAAAAAGAGCGAGCAAAAGTGAGTGCACAAAGTGGGGGCAAAATGTGTGAGTAAAAAGTGGGGGCAAATGTGGTGTTTTACTAAAACAATCTCCCCTAACCTAACCTAACCTAACTTCACCCAACCTAATTTCACCTAACCTAACTTCACCTAACCTAACCTTCCAACTCTCAGATCAAAAATTAAATTCTGGCCATAGTCGAGTTGGAACCCAAAACCTCTGGGATAACACCCAAGTATACTAGCCACTACGCCGCGAAATGGACAAATTATCATGCAACACAACACAAAAATAAAAAGTTTTCTGTAGTGTAACTCATTGGCTAATAATCATAGTTGAGAATTCAAACCCAAGACCTCAGGACTTTTGTTTTGAACATTATCAGAAATATTATTCCATTTACATTTTGCTGTTGCTTATAGTTATAAGAGTTGGCATTAATATGGGAGCAAAAGTGAAAGCAAAAAGTGGGTGCAAGCATGGCTGGTTGTAGAGACTTTCATATGAACTAATACACATAAATTAAATTTTAGTAAAGTGACTTGGCTAATAATAATAATAATATTAACAGTTTAAAAAAAATTCAAGGGGATTGATATCTTTCAGGGTGTAATTTCCAAAGTACTGTCAAGAATAATAATTACATGAACAGATTCCAAGAACTCTAGAGTGCTTTTAAGGTTAATGATTGGCTAGGAGTGAGATAGAGCTAGCTAACCTAACTTAACCTCAGCTCAGTAAACCTAACCTTGTCACATGCACCATTTCAAGCTATGGAGCCCCATTTCAGACTATGGAGCCCCATTTCAGGCAATGGAGCCTCATTTCAGCCTATGGAGCCCCATTTAAGACTATGGAGCCTCATTTCAGGCTATGGAGCCTCAATCAAGACAATGGAGCCCCATTTCAGACTATGGAGCTTCATTTCAGGCAATGGAGCCTCATTTCAGATTATGAAGCCTCAAGTTAGACTATGGAGCCTCATTTCAGACTGCGGAGCCTCATTTCAAGAGCCCCATTTCTGACTATGGAGCCTCATTTCAGGCTATGGAGGCTCATTTCAGGCTATGGAGCTTAATTTCAGGCGATGGAGCATTAATTCAGGCTATGGAGCCTCAATTCAGACTATGGAGCCTCTATTCAGACTATGGAGCCTCATTTCTGGCAATTGAGCCCCATTTCTGACTATGGAGTCTCATTTTCAGGCTATGTAGCCTCAATTCAGACTATGGAGCCCCATTTCAGACTATGGAGCCTCATTTCAGGCAATGGAACCCCATTTCAGACTATGAAGTCTCATTTCAGGCCATGGAGCCTCAATTCAGGCTATGGAGCCCCATTACAGACTATGGAGCCGCATATCAGACTATGGAGCCTCATTTCAGGCTATGGAGCCGCATTTCTGACTATTGAGCCGCAATTCAGGCTATGGAGCCCTATTTCAGACTATGGAGCCTCAATCCAGACTATGGAGCCTCATTTCAGACTATGGAGCCTCGTTTCAGTCTATGGAGCTTCATTTCAGACTATGAAGCCTCATTCCAGACTATGGTGCCCCACATCAGGCTCTGGAGCAACATTTCAGCCTATGGAGCCTCAATCGAGAATATGGAGCCTCACTTTAGACTATTGAGCCTCAATTCTGGCTATTGAGCCCTATTTCAGACTATGGAGCCTCAATTCAGAATATGGGGGCTCATTTCAGGCTATGGAGCCTCAAATCATGCTATGGAGCCCTATTTCCGACTTTGGAGAATCAATTCAGTCTATGGAGCCTAATTCAGGCTATGGAGCCCTATTACAGTCTTTGGTGACTCAATTCAGACTATGGGGCCCCATTTCAGACTATGGTGCCTTATTTCAGGCAATGGAGCCCCCTTGTAAGACTATGGAGACTCATCTCAGGCTTGGAGCCCCATTACAGACTATGGAGCCGAATTTCAGACTATGGAGGCTCATTTCAGTCTATGGAGCCTCAATTCTGACTATGGAACCTCAAGTCAGGCTATGGAGCCCTATTTCAGACTATGGAGCCTCAATTCAGACTATGCAGCCTCATTTCAGGCTTGGAGCCTCATTTCAGACTATGGAGCCTAAATTCAGGCTATGGAGCCCTATTTCAGACTTTGGAGCCTCAATTCAGACTATGGAGCCCCATTTCAGTCTATGGAGCATCATTACAGGCAATGGAGCCCCATTCCAGATTATGGAGCCTCAATTCAGAATTAAGGAGCCACTTTTCAGACTATGGAGCCTCAATTCAGACTATGGAGCCTCATTTCAGGCTATCGAGAATCATTTCGGGCTTGGAGCCTCATTTCTGACTATGGAGCCTCAAGTCAGGCTATGGAGCCCTTCAGACTATGGAGCCTCAATTCAGACTATGGAGCCTCATTTCAGAATTGGAGCCTCATTTCAGACAATGGAGCCTAAATTCAGGCTATGGAGCCCTAATACAGACGTTGCAGCCTCAATTCAGACTATGGAGCCCCATTTCAGTCTATGGAGCATCATTACAGGCAATAGCCCCATTCCAGACTATGGAGCCTCAATTCAGAATTATGGAGCCACATGTCAGACTATGGAGCCTCTATTCTGACTATGGAGCCTCATTTCAGGTTATGGACACTCATTTCCGACTATGGAGCCTCATTTCAGGAGCCCCATTTCAGACTATGGAGCTTCAATTCAGACTATGGAGCCTCGTTTCAGGCTATGGAGCCTCATTTCAGGCTATTGAGCCTCTTTTCAGGACCCCCATTTCAGACTATGGAGCCTCATTTCAGGCTATGGAGCCTCATTTCAGGCTATGGAGCCTCAATCCAGAATATGGAGCCCCATTTCAGACTATGGAGACTCAATTCAAACTATGGAGCCTCAATTCACTCTGTGGTGCCTCATTTCAGGCTATGGAGCCTCATTTCAAACTCTGGAGCCACAATTCAGTCTGTGGAGCTTCATTTCAGACAATGGAGCGTCAATTCAGACTATGGAGCCTCATTGCAGGCTATGGAGCCTAATTTCAGTCTATGGAGCCACTTTTCAGTAGCCCCATTTCAGACTATGGAGCCTCACTTCAGGCTATGGTGCCTCATTTGAGGCTATGGAGCCTCAATCAAGAATATGGAGCCCCATTTCTGTTTATGGCGATTCAATTCAAACTATGGATCCTCAATTCAGTCTATTGTGCCTCATTGCAGACTATGGAGCCTCATTTCAGGCTATGGAGCCCCATTTATGGTAATGGACCACCACTTATGACTATGGAGCCTCAATCCAGGTTATGGAGCCTCAATTCAGACTATGGTGCCTCATTTTCAGGCAATAGAGCCCCATTTCAAGTTATGGAACCTCATTTCAGACTATGGAGCTTCAATTCATACTATGAGCCTCATTTCAGGCTATGGATCCTCATTTTAGGCTCTGGAGCCTCTTTTCAGGAGCCCCATTTCAGACTATGGAGCCTCATTTCAGGCTCTGAAGCCTCTTTTCAGGAGCCCCATTTCAGAATATGGAGCCTCAATTCAGGCTATGGAGCCTCAATCAAGAATATTGTGCCTCATTTCAGACTATGGAGCCTCAATTCTGACTATGGAGCCTCATTTCAGGCTTTGGACCCTCATTTCCGACTATGGAGCCTCATTTCAGGAGCCCTGTTTTCTGACTATGGAGCCTCAATCCCACACTATGGAGCCCCATTTCAGACTATGGAGCCTCAATTCAGACTATGGAGCATCATTTCAGTCTATGGAGCCTCATTTCTGGCTATGGAGCACTATTTCTGACTATGAAACCTCAATTCAGACTATGGAGCCACATTTCAGGCTATGGTGCCTCAATTCAGACCATGGAGCTCTTTTCAGGCAATGGAGCCCCATTTCATGCTACGGAGCCTCATTTCAGACTATGGAGCCCCATTTCAGACTATGGAGCCTCATTTCAGACTATGGAGCCTCAATTCTGACTATGGAGGCCCCCTTTTCAGACTATGGAGCATCATTTCCGGCAATGGAACCCCATTTCAGACCATGGAGCCTCATTTCAGACTATGGAGACCCATTTCAGACTCTGGAGCCTCAATACAGACTATGGGGCCTCAATTCAACTATGGACTTCAATACAGACTTTGTTGCCCTCATTTCAGGCTATGGAGCCCTCAATTCAGGCTATGGAGCAACATTTCAGACTATAGAGCCTCAATTCAGACTATGGGAGCCCCATTTCAGACTATGGAGCCTAATTTCAGTCTATGAAGCCTAAATCCCGACTATGGAGTCCCTTTTCTGATTATTGGAGCCTCAATTCAGAATTATGGAGCCTCATTTCAGACTATGGAGCCTCAATTCTGACTATGAGCCTAATTTCAGGCTATGGACCCTCATTTCCGACTATGGAGCCTCATTTCAGGAGCCCCATTGCAGACTATGGAGCCTCAATCCAGACTATGGAGCCCCTTTCAGACTATGGAGCCTCATTTCAGGCTATGGAGCATAACTTCAGGCTATGGAGCCTCAATTTCAGACTATGGAGCCTCATTGCAGGACTATGGAGCCTCAATTCAGACTATGGAGCCTCATTTCAGACTATGAGCCACAATTCCGACTATGGAGCCTAATTTCAGGCTTATGGACCCCTCATTTCCGACTATGGAGCCTCATTTCAGGAGCCCCATTGCAGACTCTGGAGCCTCAATCCAGACTATGGAGCCCCATTTCAGACTATGGAGCCTCATTTCAGGCTATGGAGCCTCAATTCAGACTATGGAGCCTCATTTCAGACTATGGAGCCTCAATTCAGACTATGGTGCATCATTTCAGGCTATGGAGCCACTTTTCTGGCTATGGAGCCCCATTCTGACTATGGAGCCTCAATCCAAATTATGGAACCTCAATTCAGACTATGGAGCCTAATTTCAGGCTATGGAGCTTCATTCAGACTATGGAGCCCTATTTCTGACTATGGAGCCCTTATTCCGACTATGGAGCCACATTTCCGGCTATGGAGCCTCTGTTCAGAACATGGAGCCTCATTTCAGGTTATGGAGCCTCAATTCAGGCTATGGAGTCTGAATTCAGACTCTGGAGCCTCATTTCAGACTATGGAGCCCCATTTCAGGCTATGGTGCCTCATTTCAGGCAATGGAGCCCCATTTCAAGCTATGGAGCCTCATTACAGACAAAGGAGTCCCATTTCAGACTATAGAGCCCTCATTTCAGACTATGCAGACTCATTTCAGACCTCTGGAGCCTCAATTCAGACTATGGAGCCTCATTTCAACTATGGAGCTTCAATTCAGACTTTGTTGCCTCATTTCAGGCTATGGAACCTCAATTCTGGCAATGGAGCATCATTCAGACTATGGAGACTCAATTGAGACTATGGAGCCCCCATTTCAGACTATGGGGCCTAATTTCAGACTATGGAGCCTCATTTCAGACTTATGGAGCCTCAATTCAGACAATGGAGCCCCCATGTCAGACTACGGAGCCTCAATTCAGGCATTTGAGACCCATTACAGCTATGGTGCCTCATTTCAGGGAAAGGAGCCCCTATTTCAAGCTATGGAGCCTCTTTTCAGACTATGGAGCCCCATTTCAGACTATGGAGCCTCATTTCAGACTCGGGAGGCTCAATTCTGTCTATTGAGCTTCATTTCAGAATATGGAGCTTCAATTCAGATGATGGAACCTCATTTCAGACTATGGAGCCTCAATTCAGACTATGGAGCATCATTTCAGGCTATGGAGCCTCATTTCTGGCTATGGAGCCCCATTTCTGACTATGGAGCCTCAATTCAGGCTATGGAGCCACATTTCAGGCTATGGAGCCTCAATTCAGACCATGAAGCCTCACTTCAGGCTATGGAGCCTCATTTCAGACTATGGAACCCCATTTCTGACTATGGAGCCTCATTTCAGGACTATGGAGCCTCAATTCAGACTATGGAGCCTCAATTGAGACTATGGAGCCCCATTTCAGACTATGGAGCCTAATTTCAGGCTATGGTGCCTCTTTTCAGTCTATGGAGCCTCAATTCAGACAATGGAGTCCCATGTCAGACTACGGAGCCTCAATTCAGGATTTGAGACCCATTTCAGCCTATGGTGCCTCATTTCGGGCAATGGAGCCCTATTTCAAGCTATGGAGCCTCATTTCAGACTATGGAGCCCCATTTCAGACTATGGAGCCTCATTTCAGACTCGGGAGGCTCAATTCTGTCTATTGAGCTTCATTTCAGAATATGGAGCTTCAATTCAGATTATGGAACCTACATTTCAGGCTATGGAGCCTCATGTCAGGCTATAGAGCCTCTTTTCAGGAGCCCCCATTTCAGACTATGGAGCCTCATTTCAGGCTATGGTGCCTCATTTCAGGATATGGAGCCTCGTTTCACGAGCCCCATTTCAGATTATGGAGACTCATTTCAGGCTATGGAGCCTAATTTCAGGCTATGGAGCCTGATTTCAGACTATGGAGCCCCATTTCAGACCATGGAGCCTCATTGCATGCAATGGTGCCCCATTTCAGACTATGGAGCCTCATTTTGGACTATGGAGCAATTCAGGCTAGGGAGCCTTATTTCAGGACTATGGAGCCCCAATTCTGACTATGGAGCCCTATATCTGTCTACGGAGCCTCATTTCAGGCAATGGAGAACCCATTTCAGACTATGGAGCCTCAATTCAGACTATGGAGCCCCATTTCAGTCTATGGAGCCTCAGTTCCAGAATATGGAGCCCTTTTTCAGATTATGGAGCCTCAATTAAGAATTATGGAGCCTCATTTCACACTATGGAACCTC